>VDFB02271358.1:215150525-215209236 GCA_007258455.2 Sequoia sempervirens
ACCAAAAAATTAGAAACCCAGCCCATAAATAGAGCTCCTCTTTAGTTTGGATCCAAAACAACATTAAAATTTGAGTTTAGGTGGTTTGGCGCCAAAAATTACAACTTGAAATTCAAATTTTAAAAGAACATTTGCGATTGTATCTTCTAGAAAGTGCGCCAACTTCCCGGGGCCATAACTTTTGATCCGAGGCTCCAATTTGCGAACCGTTTGAACCATTGGAAAGGTCTCAAAGTCAAGAACGCACTTGATATACACTACGCTGATTTCAGCAACTTTCGGGGCCATTTCAGGAGCTCTAAGTGCCTCAAATCCAACTCGGAATATTTTCAGGTGCATATCTGGGAAACTAAAACTGCAATATCTTTCAACCCAAGAATAGAAAATAAAAACCATAAATTGGGAATTTCATTATAATGATAAGGGTATCCAAAAATGTAAAAACATCAGAAAACTAAGAAACTTGAAATTTAACTATTTTTGGGTGATGCAAGATTGCCCTTACACCACTGGATGCTCCTGCATCAAATGGTCAATCTATTCATAAAATCAAAAATATTCATAAACTAGTCAATAACTTGCAAGTCCATTATTCCAAGGGCCACCCAAATTTCACCCTAAGTTCCATAAACCCTAAACCCTGAACTCTAAAATCTAAACCCTTAACACTAAAGCATTCATTTTGTCCTAGGACCTTAAAATGAAATTTGGTTGCCTTAGGAAACTCCAACAAATTTTATTCCCTTAAGCCATGTAATTTTGTTGTAGGACCTTACTACATAGATCCCTTAAGCTATCATATTACCCTAAACCCTAAACTCTAAACTCTAAACCCTAAACCCTAAACCCTAAAGCCATCATTTTTTCCTAGGCCCTTAATGAAATTTGGTTTCCTTGGGAAACTTCACCAAATTTTATTCACTTGAGCCATGCCATTTTGTCCTAGGACCTCACTAGACATAGATCCCCTTAAGCCATCCTATCACCCTAAATCGTAAATCGATGTCTTAAGGGGTCCTAATATGAAATTTCTTAAGGGGATCAAAGAAGTTCTCAAAATTTTGTGAAGTTTCCCAAGGCAACCACATTTAACAATAATAAGATTGTGCAAGATTATAATATGAATGAGATTTCATGATCTAGGTTGGTCAATTGAAACAAGAGCTATCTCAATCAACTATTCCACAAGAAAATGTTGTTCACTAACTTACAAGTCCATTATTCCAAGGGACACCAAAAATTAACCCTAAGTTCCCTAAACCCTAAACACTAAAGCATTCATTTTGTCCTAGGACCTTAAAATGAAAGTTGGTTGCCTTAGGAAACTCCACCAAATTTTATTCCCTTAAGCCATGTAATTTTTTCATAGGACCTTGCTACATAGATCCCCTTAAGCTATCCTATTACCATAAACCCTAAACTCTAAACTCTAAACCCTAAACCCTAAAGCCATCATTTTTTCTTAGGCCCTTAATGAAATTTGGTTGCCTTGGGAAACTTCACCAAATTTTATTCACTTGAGCCATGTCATTTTTTCCTAGGACCTCACTAGACATATATCCCCTTAAGCCATCATATCACCCTAAATCGTAAATCAATGTCTTAAGGGATCCTAATATGACATTTCTTAAGTGGGTCAAATAAGTTCTCAAAATTTGGTGAAGTTTCCCAAGGCAACCAAATTTAACAATAATAAGATTGTGAAAGATTATAATATGAATGAGATAAATCATGATCTAGGTTGATCGATTTATGGTTTAGGGTGATAGGATGGCTTAAGGGGATCTATGTCTAGCAAGATCCTAGGACAAACTGACATGGCTCAAGTGAATAAAATTTGGTGAAGTTGCCTAGGACCTTAATGAAATTTGGTTGCCTTAGGCATCTTCACCAAATTTTATTCACTTAAGCCATGTCATTTTGTACTAGGACCTTACTACATAGATCCCCTTAAGCCATACTTTAGGATGTCTTAAGGTGTCCTAATATGACATTTTTGAAGGGGATCAAATAAGTTCTCAAAATTTGGTGAAGTTTCCCAAGGCAACCAAATTTAACAATAATAAGATCACGCAAGATTATAATATGAATGAGATTTCATGATCTAGGTTGATCAATTTACAGTTTAGGGTGATAGGATGGCTTAAGGGGATCTATGTCTAGTAAGTTCCCAGGACAAAATGACATGGCTCAAGTGAATAAAATTTGGTTGCCTTGGGCATCTTCACCAAATTTTATTCACTTAAAAGTCATGTCATTTTGTACTAGGACCTTACTACATATATCCCCTTAAGCCATCCTATTACCCTAAAACCTAAATCCTAAACTCTAAACCGTAAACCCTATAGCATTCATAAATTGTCCTATATTAATAGTTAATTATTTTTTCATTCAAGTAACATGCCTTAGACATAAATGAGGCTTACATATTTTATCATTTGTATTCAATTAGACCATTTATATTGAATGGTTTAAGGGTATTTCCTAAACATGTATCTTACATTTTGAAATTACAAATCTAATGCAGGTTCACTTATATCTTAGAGATCACATGGATCGAGTCAATAATATTTGCAATCCACCTCCACGCCATCCATCTCCACCACCTTCACCTCCACCTCCACCCACTCCACCTCATAACCCCCCACCTCCACCACCTGAAATCGATGGTGCTCGTTTGCAAGCACGAATCAATGCCAATGTTAGAACCATCCAAGATCAAATCAACATTATTCAAAATGAAGAATTTGTCGCACCACCTGGGAGGATGTTTGCATCTAGGATGCAAACCATTTTTTATGTTGTTAGGGCTATGGATGGGATCTTAGATGAGCATCGACAATGGCTATAGGAGAGGAGAACTTCCGATTCTGAAAAGGAAAATGCAAAAAAATGAAGAGATGCAATAGAGAGCCAAAACTATTTCTAAATTAAGACAATGATCTTATAGTTATGAGTTTATGAATTTGGTTCAATGGATATTTTGTGTGATGAATTTATAAATTTGGTTGGATAGATATTTTTAGTGACGTGAATTTATGATTTTGATTCTAGATGGATATTTTTAGTGACATGAATTTATGAATTTGGTGGAATTTATGAACTTATAATGATGAATTTATAATAGTATATATTTTATGACTATCTACTAGATCATGATTTCTCCTGTTGGAAAATTTATATATATATGTGTGTGTTTGTGTGTGTGTGTGTGTGTGTGTGTGTTAGACATAAAATGATCTTTTTGTGAATATTTCAAGTTTATTTTTTAGTATGTACATGTATTAAAATTGCATAGTTCTAGATCTTAAATTTTGAAATTTGTATGTATGTACATAGTTTAGTTGAATGATGTATGCATGCAAATTATGCATCGTATTTTTTATTTTAAATGTATGTACATGTTAAATTTTGAATTTTGTATGCACATGCTCAAGTTCAATCAATGTATATGTATGTGTATGTATATGTATGCACATCCTATTTAAACAAATTTGCATGTGTGTTTCAAATTTAACTATTTCTTGTAATTTTGTAATTTTGTATGTTAATTTTATATAATTTAACAGGTGCACTTATATCTGATATCATGGATCAATTTAACATTGATGATATCATCAATCCAACACCTCAGCCACCTCCACCTCCCCCTCCCCCTCCCCCTTCACCCCTTCAACCTAATATCCCACCTCCAGCACCTGTTGCATCTAATGCGGCTCACTTGTGAGCACGCATAAATGATCAAGTTGCATCCATTCAAAATCAAATCAATGTTATGCAGAATCAAGCATTGATTCCACCACACATGAGATGTTTTGCATTTGCAATGCAAAACTTTGTGGATAACATCAAGACTATTGATTCTGATCTAGATAGGCATCGACGAGAGAGAGAGCAGATGAGACAATTTTATGTAAACGGTCTCTCCTATAAACAATTTTTAGACCTTAAATAACAAAAGCCCACCTAGCCCCTTACTTTCTCGACCCTGTTACTCAATAGCCCATTCCTCCCAATAAATCTATAATATCCATGAGGTGGTGTATACATCCACAGATGAGTGAAATTTTTTGGGATCGATGGTATATGGTTTTTGATAGTCCACCACACGCTAATTGGGAGTGCCCATTGTATTTTTTGAGGAAAATGTATGTAGAGTTTGTTATGGGGAAAAAGGCCAATTATTTTTATTTTAAATAATTTTAGGGTGTTGGTGGCGACATGCCACAACAGAAGTTAGGGGAAAGGGTTGATCCCCAATGCCCCATTCATGTAAAACCTCTTGTTGTTGCTCTTGGTCCTCCTATTCCCGCACTTGTGCATCATCGAGTGGTGGTCTCAACATTAGGATCCCTTAGTACACTCGTAGGAGACCTTGATCAGCATGCTTCTATGATAGCGAGTAGGGAGCATACAAACGACGCTGATGGAGGAGTGTTTTATGGAGCTAGTCCAAGTACCACTCCAGGAGTGTCGAGGGTCCCACATGTATGTACTAGTTGACATCAATTATGCTATGAACCTAATCAGGCCACACCTAGTTCAGGTGGACGTGGAGATTCTGGTGGTTCATCTGGTTGCATCAATTCATTTGTAGAATTTGTTACAGCAGACCATCACCCTAAGGACACTATGACATAGGTATAAATATGCATCTACATGTTCATTTTATAAGAATTTTAATGAATGTATATATCAAAGAAAAATTTGCAATAACTTTTAACAATCAAACTGTTTGGTGTACAGATGACACTAATGATGGGGCAATCATCTGCTCCGCGAGTACATACATTGACACTAGTCCTAGTCGGCAACCCTTATGGGGTATTTTGATTTCAATTGTTTAAATTATATATGAAATAATTTTTAACTTGAGTTTTAAATTTATAATTGAATCATGAACATATGTTTAAAATATTTATGTTGGTTTAGGAGAGTCAATCGGATTCCTCATTGATTCCACCTGAGGGGTTGTCGAGCACTCCTCCACTATCGAGTGTCGTAGATCAGGGGCAAGTACATTTATATTATAAATTGTTTAACTTACATTAGTATAGTTACAATTATGAATTTTGAATTCACTATTTATCAAATGTGCATGTACACTTGTAAATATTATAAGCGTTAAATGTCTACATGTATGTCTAGGTTGATACCACAATGAGAATGGGCATCGGGAAAACATTAGATGTTGCGGCTACTTGTGAGGCCTCTAATTTTTAGGTTTAAAAAAATTTCTACACAAAATGTGCAAACTTGAATATATATATTTTAACCTAATTCAAGTATGCATGCTTTAAATTTGATCTTGTAGGACTTTGTTAGTGCGACTTTCTGCCATGACCCAGTTATGGTTACACCTTCAGGAGGCCATGCAGAGCAGGCTCCAAATATCATGGTAATTTAATTTTTTTATTATATTTAAATTCAATTACAAATTATATATTATGAATAACTTAATTTTAAATTTTAAATTAAATATATATACAGAATATGATTTAATACATGTTTTAAATTCTTTTTCTTTTATAGCATGAGACACATCTTGTAGTTGAGCATGTACAAACAGGTCCTAGAGAAGAGGGTGCACAACCTCAAAATACGGTACAATTAAAATATGATAAATTATAAATTAAATTGAATTAAATCATTTTTAATTGTAGACATACATCTAATTTCAACTTTCTTTGTCTTGTTTATGTAGATTGATTCAGAGAATTTAGAGGTTGGTTCAGGTACACCAGAGCATCCAGATCCAGATATGATGGTATTTTAATTTTATGATGAATTACAAATTAAATTGTCAGTAAATCATTTTTCATTGTCTTACATCTGATTTCATCTTTCTCTTGTACAGAGTGTTTCAGGTCATCTGCATAGTCTGCATGGTGCGAAGAGGTCTCTTGATTATAGAGACAATACATGACCTAGAAACATGATTTTATGGGTTATATTTGTTTATTTCATGGACTACATATTTGGTTTCTCATGTACTCTATTGGACTTTATATTTCGTGGCTCAAGTACTTAGTTGGACTTTAGTTCATGGGTTGTACTTTGATGGACTTTATTTCATGCGCTTAATTTAATGGTTTCATGCACTTAATATGTTGTAAATTGTGGACTTTATTATTGTTTGAAATTTTAATTTACACATGTACATTTATGCACTTTATTATAATCAAACATGTATTTAAATATAATTTAACTAATAATTACCTATTTTTACCAAGTATTCCATGTTGTCTAGGTTGAATCTGCATGGACTAGATCCTTTTTGTGATTATGGCTTAAGGATCTATAAAAGGAAAATTTAAATCAATTTCAACTAATAACATACTTGACCAATATCAAAACATGTGTTTAATCTATTTAAAAGGACAATATAAAACTAAAACTATATTTACTTGTATTTACTTATTCCATTGTACCATTTGCATCCTCTCTCTTGCAATGCATCTATGATTGTCTCATGCACTTCCATATAAATTTTCCATAGCACTTTATTTGTAGGTCTTCCACGATATCGGTCTAGTTTTGTAACGCCCCGCCACACAACCCTATAGGAAGTTGCAATTAACTACTCAAACGTACCAATTTTTTTTTTGTTTAAGAACAAATAACATGCAAGTTCACTACCCACTGCAACAACCTCTAAGGTTACAAGACTGAGATTACTTGAAAACACAAACAAGAAACATGAATTGAAAACATAAAATTTAATTACTTAATAAATTAAGTACACATAAATTCCATACATGATAAATTATATCCAAGAATATGAGATACCACATGATTTCAAATAACAATCATTTAACAATAAGATTACAACTCTCATTCCCCGAATGAGGTAAATCCAATAAGCATGATTACATATTACATAATTCCACCTCGATAACAAATGAGGGGTAATAAAATACAATATCAACTTAAATGAATAAAGCATGAAAATAATCTGGATCTCACAAGCTCTCCAATTGGAAATCTTGTCCACACGAACAAGAAGAAAACCCAACGGAGTAAGGTACAGGCTTCACCCAACCAAGTGATACCCGAAGGCTTACCCCCCATGCTAAGAGATAGTAACAAGGATTCCTATACAAGACCATCTACCTCTAGACATAGTCTAATACATAACTAAACTGAATCAAATACAAACACAATCACTTAACACAACGGTTACAATGCTTCCATAGAACAATGATCATCTATGCAGTACAAAAAATTGACTTTTGGTTGTCATAGAGAGAGTGTCACACATCAATTGCTATGAGTTGCCCTGGCTAAACCTTCCTAGGCTACCGGACCCCCATCCTGGGTTACCCTGGCTTGCCTCTACCAACCGCCAGACCCCCATACAAACTGTGCTTCTCGTCTCATTTCAAGCCTTAATAAGTGCATGAGTCATGAGAGAGGCATTCATTATTTTAATTAGTTTGAAATTCTTTCATTAATTCTTTTTAAGTTATCACTTACTTAAACCCTAAGTGAGTTACCCTGGCGCCCCTTTGTGTGTCGGACCCCCACAAAGAGCCACTCTCCTATCGACAACACACATGGTACAAAACCAAAATTCAATGGGTAAACTAGATAAGAAAACCACTCCAATCCAAGGAGGCAACATATAATGAAATCCACTCTAAACACTTGGAGGCAACAAAACACATAATCCACTCCTTCCAAAGGAGGCACAGACCACATAAACCACTCCTAATCCAAAAGAGGTACAAACCATCCCCATTCGTGAAAACCAGGTAAAACAACATGATACAACTATATGCACTACCCAAGGCAATACAGAGGTTGACTAACATATTATGACAACCCCAAATAATTAAAAACCCCATCTGGAAGACTTACTAACTCGGTTAGCCCATTTTGCCTGATAACGAGAATGAGAGAAATCACATAATGAAAAGACAATTTGACAATTTAATACCCTATTTTAGGATTTCCTAAATCCAAGCACAACAATGGCATATTGCATGTAACCATAAAAATAATTAACATTATTGCAAATACTCAAAAGTAAATAAGATTACATTAGCAACATTAAGGAATTTAAAACTAACCATTTAATTCCATTTTCCTCAATTATACATAATAATTAGAATCAATTGTGTTACAGTAAAATCATTATAAAATCAATATTTGCATCTAATAAAATAATCTCAAAATCATTATATTTAACCATAAATATATATATTAAATATAATTATATATACTCTACGTATATACAATTATATATATATACATATTTAAGTATAAATTTATAAAAACAATTTTTAATTCTAAATCATTTAAATATAACCCAACATTGGCCAATTAACTATGCAGATAAAATATTCATATATTTATAATATACATATTATATATTAAAAATAATATATAAAATATATATATACACATTTTATTAAAATTATAAAAATCATATATATATAATATATATATATACATATATATATTTATATAATATATATTATACATATTATAATTATTATATAAAATATATATTATATATATAATATATATTTATATATAATTTATATTATATAAAATAAACAAACTAAAACAAGGCCACACAGCCCCCAAAGCAGGGGACGCAAGGGCCACCTTGCTGGGGGTAGGGGTGGATGTGGTGGTAGCACTGCGGCTTGTGAAGGCAGCAGCGCTGCCTCCATAGTAGCCTCCCATGGGGGCGGCTATGGGGGTAGCCCCCTACCTCCCTAAATTTTTATTAATTTTTTTTTTTAAATATTTAAAATTAAAAAAATCCCCTCACAGTAAAATTCAGTCTAAAACTTTTGTGATTTTTTTTTTTTGATAAAAAATTTTGAGAACATTTCCCAGCATAATAGCATATAAATAAAATATGTGTGTGTATATATATTATTAACTATATATATATATATATATATATATATATATATATATATATATACACACACACACACACAAAACTTTCCATTTTATAGTCAAACTGGGCAAATTTTCTATAGAAATAATTACACAGTAAAACCATTTCAATTTCAATTTCTAAATTATAATGAAAACTTTCAAATCCAAACACCAGGTTTTCTAATTTCTTTTGTTCCTCTTTCAAATTTCTATTGAATTTTTTTGTTGTTTTCTTTTGATTTCTCTACAGAAATTTTTCAAGAACTCACAACAATTTTACAAACATCTTCAAAATTGAAAATCAAAACTTCAATTAATAAAGAAATAAAAGAAACTTGTTTTTGAAGCTGGAAGACAAAATGGGATTTGGAGTTGAGCTTTCTTGCAAGATCCAGATTTTTCCAAAGCTCTTCCAAAGTCTTCACCCAAATCCAATAATGCATCCAAAAAAAACCAGCCAACCTCCATTCTTTTTGCAGCCATATATTCTTTTCCAAAATGAAAAATATCTTCCCTAAATTTAGTCAATGCCCTCTAAAATATCCCATATATTTTCTTTTTCCAAAATAAAATAATATCTTCATTCCTATTCTCCACACTTAGTCAACATTTCACAAATATCTCCCTTTCCTCCACCATAGATTTTTTTTTTTTATATGCATTCCTAAGATATTTACTTTTAAATCATTTAAAACAAAATTTAATTTCAAATAACTTGAAATTTTTTAATTTATGCATTTACAAGATATTTGCATTTTAACACTTTAAAACAAAATTTAAATTTCAAAATAGATTTAAATCATTCACTTTATGCACTTTTCAAATACAATTAAACTATTCACTTAATGGATTAACAGATTAATTTATTTACTCCACAACTAAATTTAATTAATCAATTCAACACAATTAATTTAATTAATCAATAAAATAAATCTAATCCAAGATTAGATTATTTTATTAATTCAATTAAATTAATTAATAAATTAAATAACATTTCTAACATTATAACTAGATTTATTTAATAAACAACTTAAATACATGAGGCCATTTATTTACCTTTTCCACTTGCAATTAAATAAAATTAGGGAGAGATGAACAACAAAGAAGCAATTTAACCCGACTAAAACCCGACAACACACTTGACTAGGGTGATGACTTGGCACAGAAAACCTAGCTACTATCTCCCAATCGAATACCGTTGGCCAATGGACATGCTCAAACCTGTGAAACCAGGTGGAGTCGATGTCATGTACCTATCAACCTGCGAACAAAGAGTATATCAAACATGCATATATATAACATAATAAACACACCGTGAAGAGGAAATCGTGAAATCGTAGGGCACTCGCAAGCGAGTGATGCAACCTCGTCCCCTTCACCAATACACTCATCATAGACTGATAGTTCCCTCATAAACAAATATCTCATGCAATAACATGTTACAATAACTAATCCTCATTACACCAATTAAAACATGTCAAATAAAGCATCAGATAAGATACATCACTTCACACAAATAGACTATCGCTCTATAAATAGTGATCAAATCACACACACATGATAAAGTATCTCAATAACCAAAAAGCACATCAAAGAAAACAAAAGGACACATTGTCCAACGAGGAAAGAAAAATAGAGGGGGTATTACAAGTTTTATGTTGTTTCCACCACCAAATGTGAATAATCTATAATCTTTTTATGTGTTTCATAATCTTCAAATGCAGGTAGACCATTCTTCCTTTCCAGGTATTTTTGTAGCCAAGTACCAACAACCACCACCGATCCTATTGGAAAACATGAAAACCATCATCAAATAAGTTCTCAAAATTTTCTTGAGGGATCAAAGACTTGTTCTAAAATTTTCTTAAGGGGATCAAAAACTTGTTATCAAAATTTTCCAAAAGTGGACTCAACTTCTTGCAGCCCCATGGCAATTTGATGAAGCGTGCAATACATGATGGAAATGCCAACACATATTCCTTGACAAAGGATGAATTTTGTCACAAGTTGAAGCCCTAAAAGGAAGCAAAAGAAAAGGTATGTAGTAGTTCCATAATTTGTATAGTTGATGATAGAAATTTTTTGGATGGTATGAAGAACGAGCATATGTGTTATGCATTGATTCCTAGAGTTAATAAAGAAGAAGGTGAAGATATACCAGTAGAATTCTCAAATTTGTTAGAGGATTTCCATGAAATTGTGTCAGATAATGTACTTGAGGGATTGCCTCCAATGAGGAAGATTAGTCATCAGATGGATTTGATACCAGGAGTCAATTTTCCAAATAAGACAACCCATAGAATGACTCCTACAAAGAATGAGGAGTTGAATAGATAAGTTCAAGAGCTATTGAAGAAATGAATGAGTTGTTGAATAGATAAGTTTAAGAGCTATTGAAGAAAGTATTGATTTGAGAGAGTTTATTCCATGTGCGGTACCTACAATACTAGTACCAAAGAAAGATGGAGACTAGAGGGAATGTGTACAAACTCTCTAACCATTAACAAAATTACAATCAAACATAGATTTACATTGCCAAGGGATGGATGACCTTATGGATTATTTGAGTGGAGCCAAGTACTTCATGAAGAGATTAACTTGAAGAGTGGGTATCATTAGATCCATATAAGAAGGAGATGAGTGGGAAGAAAACCTTCAAGACTAAAGAGGGCTTTTTTATGAATGGTTAGTTATGCCATTGGGCTAACCAATGCACCAAGCACATGTGTGTGGCTAATGAATGAGGTATTGAAAGAATTTTTAGGAAAATTTGTTATTGTTTATTTGGATGATGTTTTGATTTTCAATAAAATATTGGAGGAGCACTTGATGCATATCCAAAGAGTTTTTGAAGAGTTCAGGGAGGAGACTTGTTGATTAATCTAAAGAAATGTAGCTTTTGGAGAGTTGGCATATCTGAGATTTTTTTTATCTCAACAAAAGGTCTTAAAATGGATCCAGAGAAGGTGATGGCTATCATTGAATGGCCTACCCCAAGGAGTGTTACAGAGGTAAGATCATTTCATGGTCTATCAAGTTTTTACAGAAAGTTTATTAAAAAATTTAGTAGTATTTGTGCACCCTAATTGAAGCAATGAGAGGGGATACAAGGGAGTTTAAGTGTTATAGGGTAACCAAGAGTTTTGATATGTTGAAGAAGAAATTCATAGAGCAACCTGTTTTGGCACTTCCAAATTTCAATAAGTTCTTTCAGGTAGATTGTGATGCTAGTTTTAGTGCCATAGGAGTTGTTTTGAGTCAAGAAGGTAAGAACATTGCCTATTTGAGTTATTTTTCTATGATCATGAGTTTTATGCTATAGTTCAAGCTTTGAAGAAATGGAGACACTATTTGTTGCCAAAATAATTTATTTTATATACTGATCATCGGACTTTGCAATATCTTAATTGTCAAGGAAAGTTAAATCAAAGGCACTTAAAATGGGTTGAGTTTTTGTAGAGTTTGCTTTTGTTTTGAAGCATAGGATTGGAAGGCTGGACAAAGTTGTAGATGCCTTAAGTAGATGGAAAAATTTGTTGATAGAGATGAGAATAGAGGTTTTTGGGTTCAATGAACTCTAGAGTATGTATCCTGAAGATCCAAACTTTGTAGAAGCTTGGACGGCTTGTTTGGAACTTGTTACTTTGGATAGGACAAAATCGTTGGATTTCTTAATCCAATATGGGATTTTGTTTAAAGGAAGCTAGTTGTGCATTCCAAGGAGTTCTATGAGAGAGAACCTAATCAAGGAGAAGCATAGTGGAGGATTAGCTGCACATTTTGGTTGAGATAAGACCATTGCTCTTGTTAGTGAGAATTATTATTGGCCATAATTATAGCAAGATGTGAGGAAGCTTGTACAAAGTTAAAAGTATGCCAAATGGCTAAAGGGGTTAATTTTTAGAGAGGTGGTAAGACTACATTGTCTACCAAAGAGTATAGTTTCAAGTAGAGATACCAAATTTGTTGGTTATTTTTGGAGGAAATTATGGAAGAAGTTGAAGACATATTTGAAGTTCAATTCTGCACACCATCCACAAACTAATGGATAAATGGAGGTGGTGAATAAGAGTTTGGGAAACCTGTTTAGATTCTTAGTAGGAGATAAGCCTCAGGGATGGGATTTGATTATACCATAGGTATAATCTACTTACAATAATTCTATCAATAAGAGTATTGGTAAATCCCCATTCTAGAGAGTATATGGGAGTAGTTCGAGGAATTATTTTGAGTTGATGAAGATGGAAAAAGGGGAAAATAGTAGTGTTGAGGTAGAATATTTTACAAAGCACCCCAAGAACTTGCACAAAGATGCAAGAAATCACACCAATAATATAAATTCTCAGTACAAAGCTAAGGTGACGCAATCGAGACCGGAGGGCCTTGTCAGGCTATCTAATCATGCAACAAACTTAGACCACACACACACACAGAAATTGACACAACACAAGTCAACAACTCTCTTTTATTCATTTGGAATAGACTACAGGATTACATTTAGAATTTCACATATACAAGGTAATCCCCTGTTCCAATTCACATCACACTCTACTCTTTGAATCTTTTCCCTTTGAGCTCTCTACGCACCATTCCTGAGATGGTTCATTCAACTTCCACCTCTCTTTGCAGGCTACCTTGCCTCACTCTCTTCCTATTAACTGCCAAGACGGTTCTTCAACTTTTCCTACTCTGCCTTCCTCTGGCTAACTCACTATTGTTATATACTATTTTCTTCTTGCATGTCGGCCTTGTCATTCTTCACTCCTGTGTCATAGTATCACCATGCAGTTACCTCACTATCAGTAGCTTCCAATCGTCAACCAATGGACATGTATTCCACAATGACGATGTGGAATTTTTGAATAATGTTTCACTAGATGTCGTGATCTTATTTGGCCAACCATCGTCGATGACCAACACACCAATTGTACTGCTCACACCACCAAGTCCACCCTCGCCCTATTGAGGGTACCTCAAAACATCTCTCCCTGAAACACCTAATACATACATCATTTTGAAGTGGGGTCAACCATTTCAGTTCACAACCACACAATTGACAACAAGGATGTGAATTACATGATCATTTAATTGATAATCGACATCTGCCTATACACGTCACCATCTATCCTTATCAACCCATCGAGTCCCACCATAAGTCTTCCATCGCCCATCGCTAAATTTCCAAAAAAAATGAACTCCAAAACCTCTTTGTCAGTGGTTGTGAGGTTTTGAAAAACTGTGACATGCTGACAACAAAGGAAATGCAAGTCGGAAGTCAAGAAATCTTGAAACCCCGTGACAACAAAGTGATCGCTAAATCTAAAGGTTTTGGAACTTCAAAACTTTGTGACATGAGTTAGAAAAACTTAGATCTTCACGAATCTTCACAATTTTGGCCCTTATTCGAAACAAACACAGAAAATGATGTAGGATGTTCTTGTCCCTGGATGCTCCTGCATCAGACTCCCCAAGTGATTAAAATCATGTGCTCCTACACATGTAGTCCATAATGCCATCTTCCAATTCCACCTTCTTTTTCTCCTCTTCCAACATCTTGTCAGAACATTCTATACTCCATTCTTTCCTCCTCTCAGGGACTCATGTCCACCATAGTCCGACCTCCTCCACCAAGTACTCTTCACTCTTCTCCTCTCTTTCATGGGCTCCAACCCATCACTGACCAACCACTTCCACCAAAAACTTCCTGCACAATCTCTCATAACTTCCACATACAAATATGCAGTATCTATATTCCACTTTGTCACTACACAATATTTCTTCACATTACTCACCTCATCATACGAAACTATCACAAATTTTACATCACAAATTTCATAGAAATTAAATTTTACCTCTTCTTGCTTCATTATTATGACATCTATCTTCTCACCACCATTTTTTGCAACACATTTCATACCTCAGACTACTGCAAACTTCTCTAACCATTCATCTTCTCTCACTAACAAGTCGTCTTCCTCCTTTCCATTCATGGCAATATCCTCGCGCTCTATTGCACCCACAATCACATCTTTTGTACTTTCGACAACCTCCACCTCTAATGCCTCACTAAACATTGCCTCTATGTGTGCAATCTCTTCTACAAACACTGAATCTTCCTCACCATGCCCCTAATCAAACACAGGACCTCCACTAATGTCTACACTTTCCTTCTATACTTTTTCAACTCCTTCAATTACTACTGCAACAAATTCTCCATCTTCATTCTTTTCTACCATACCTTCTTCAAAGCATACTTCTATTGTATTCTCTCCCTCATGTTCACCTACATACACAACTATGAAAAACTTATTTCCTTTCTTCTTTGTCATTTTGTCAAACACTGGCCACACACTCTCAAACTTAAACCTCTCAGGTTCACAAATGTAAACTACCTCCCATTCAGTGATCTGTTTACCAATAGTTCAACCCCTTTAGATGTTATCCCACACACTCTCAATGCTCTAATAAACCTTCAAACCCTCAGGTTTGCATATGTGAGTTGCCTCACATTCAACGATATGTTCACAACTTCAAGAAATATCTCATTTGCACAACCATCCTCTACCCAACAAAGACCCTGGAAGATGTCTTCCTCTACCCACCTTCTCTTTCAGTGGCGAAAATCTACACCTTCTACCCAGTTTTATCTCTACTAGAGAATAGTAGTTACAGACCCTCTTTTATGCCTGCAACAAACATGCTTTTCACAACACTTTCTCAGCTCATCACCCGTAGGTCTTCTGGCTTGAACCCACACTCACAGGTCCTATTGCAACTGCCTCACATTCAATGCTCTGTTATAGACTCGGGACAACCTACTTTGATACCACTTGATGCAGTCGAGACCGGAGGGCCTTATCAGGCTATCCAATCACACAACAAACTGAGACCACACACACACAGATTGACACAACACATGTCACCAACTCTCTTTTATTCATTTGGAATAGACTACAATATTACATTCATAATTTTACATCTACAGGGTAATCTCCTATTCCACTTGACATCATGCTCTACTCTCTAAAGCTCTTCCCCTTGAGCTCTCTACACACCATTCCTGAGATGGTTCATTTCAGCTTCCGCCTCTCTTTGTAGGATACCTTGCATCACTCTCTTCCTATTAACAGCCAAGACGATTCTTCAACTTTTCCTGCTCTCTTCCTACTCTGGCTTCCTTTGGCTAACTCACTATTATTATATACTATTTTCTTCTTGCATGTCAGCCTTGTTGTTCTTCAATCCTATGTCATAATATCACCATGTAGTTACCTCGCTATTATTAGCTTCCAATCATCGACCAATTGACATGTATTCCACAATGACGATGTGGAATTGTCAAATAACATTTCACTAGATGTCGTGATCTTATTTGGCCAACCACTATCGATGAACAATGCACCAATCATATCACTCACGCCACTGATTCCACCATCACCCTGTCAGGGGACCTAAAAACATCTCTCCCTAAAACACCCAATACATACATCATTTTGATGTGGGCTCAACCATTTCAGTTCACATCCACACAATTCACAACAAGGATGAGAATTGCACGATCATCTAATTGATAGTCGCCATCTGCCTATACACGTCACCATATGTCCTTATCAACCCATCGGGCCCCACCATAAGTCTTCCATCGTACATCGCTAAATCACCAAAAACACGAACTCCAGAACCTATTTGTAGATGGTTGTGAGGTTTTGAAAAACTGCGACATGCCGACAACAAAGGAAACGTAGGTCAGAAGTTAGGGAATCTTGAAACCCCATGATAACAAAGGGATCAATAAATCAGAAGGTTTTAGAACTTTAGAACTCCGTGACATGAGTAAGAAAAACTTGGATCTCTGTGACTCTTCTCAACCTTGGCCCTAGATGCTCCCGCATCAGACTCCCCGAGAGATTAAAATCATGTGTTCCTGCACTTGGAGTCCATAATGCCATCTTCCAATTCCACCTTCTTTTTTCTCCTCTTCCAGTATCTTGCTAAAAAAAATTGTACTCCATTCTTTTCTCCTCTTGTGGACTCATTTCCACCATAGTCCGACCTCCTCCACCAAGTACTCTTCACTCTTCTCCTCTCTTTCGTGGGTTCCAACCCATCATTGACTGACCACTTCCACCAAAAACTTCCTGTACAATCTCTCATAACTTCCACATACAAATATGCAGTATTTGTATTCCACTT
The DNA here is from genome assembly GCA_007258455.2 of Sequoia sempervirens. Classification (NCBI taxonomy): domain Eukaryota; kingdom Viridiplantae; phylum Streptophyta; class Pinopsida; order Cupressales; family Cupressaceae; genus Sequoia; species Sequoia sempervirens. The sequence continues at coordinate 215,167,617 of VDFB02271358.1, forward strand.
TGTCACTACACAATATTTCTTCTCATTACTCACCTCATCATATGAATCTATCACAAATTTCATAGAAACTAACTTTTACCTCTTTTTGCTTCATTATTGCGACATCTATCTTCTCAACCACCATTTTGTGCAACACATTTTATACCTCAGACTAATACAAACTTTTCTTACCATTCATCTTCTCTCACTAATGAGTCATCTTCCTCCTTTCCATTCATGAAAATATCTTCACACTCTATTACACCCACAATCACATCTTTTGTACTTTCGACAACCTCCACCTCTGATGCCTCACTAAACATTGCCTCTATTTTCACATCTCTTCTGCAAACACTAAATCTTCCTCACCAGGCCCCTTATCAAACACATAACCTTCACTAATGCCTACACTTTCCTTCTGTACTTCTTCAACTCCTTTAGTTGCTACTACAAAAAATTCTCTATCTTCATTCTTTTCCACCATGCCTTCTTTAAAGCATACTTATGCAGTATTCTCTCCCTCATGTTCACCTACATACACAACTATGAAAAACTTATTACCTTTCTTCTTTTTCATTTTTTCAAACACTGGCCACACGCTCTCAAACTTCAACCTCTTAGGTTTCACAAATGTAAATTGCCTCTTGTTCGGTGATCTATTTACCAATCTTCAACCCCTTTAGATGTTATCCCACACACTCTCAATGCTCTAATAAACCTTCAAATCCTCAGGTTTGCATATGTGAACTGCCTCACATTCGACGATTTGTTCACAACTTCAAGAAATATCTCATTCACACAACCATCCTCTACCCAACAAATACCCTGGAAAATGTCTTCAAATACCCACCTTCTCTTTCAGTGGAGGAACTCTACACCTTCTACCCAGTTTTATCTTTGCTAGAGGATAGCAGTTATAGACCCTATTTTATGCCTACAACAAACATTCTTTCCATAACTCTTTCTCAGCTCATCACCCGCAGGTCTTCTGGCTTCCACCCACACTCATAAGTCCTATTGCAACTGCCTCATGTTCAACGCTCTATTACAGACTCGGGACAACTTGCTCTGATACCACTTGATGCAGTCAAGACTGAAGGGCCTTATCAGGCTATCCAATCATGTAGTAAACTTAGACCACGCACACACAGATTGACATAACACAGGTCAAAAACTCTCTTTTATTCATTTGGAATAGACTATAGGATAACGTTCATAATTTCACATCTACAGGGTAATCCCCTGTTCCACTTCACATCATGCTCTACTCTGTGGAGCTCTTCCCCTTGTGCTCTCTACCAACCATTCCTGAGATGGTTTGTTTTAGCTTCTACCTCTCTTTGCAGGCTACCTTTCCTCACTCTTCCTATTAACCACTGAGATGGTTCTTCAACTTTTCCTGCTCTCTTCCTGCTCTGCCTTCCTTTAGCTAACTCACTATTGTTATATACTATTTTCTTCCTGCATGTCAGCCTCATCGTTCTTCACTCCTATGTCATAGTATCACCATGCAGTTACCTTGCTATCAGTAGCTTTCAATCATCAACCAATGGACATGTATTCCACAACGACGATGTGGAATTATCGAATAATGTTTCACCAGATGTCATGATCTTATTTGGCCAACCACCATCGATGACCAATGTACCAATCGTACTGCTCACACCACTGATTCCACCATCTCCCTATCAAGGGGACCTCAAAACATCTCTCCTTGAAACACCCAATACATACATCATTCTGATGTGGGGTCAACCATTTTAGTTCACAACCACGCAATTCACAACAAGGATGTGAATTGCATGATCATCTAATTGATAATTTCCATATGCCTATACACATCACCATCTGTCCTTATCAACTCATTGGGTCCCACCATAAGTCTTCCATCACACATTGCTAAATTTCCAAAAACACGAACTCCAGAACCTCTTTGTTAGTGGTTGCGAGGTTTTGAAAAACCGTGACATGCCAACAACAAAGGAAACACAAGTTGAAAGTTAGGAAATCTTGAAACCCCACGACAACAAAGGGATCGCTGAATTGGAAGGTTTGGGAACTTCAGAACTCCGTGACATGAGTTAGAAAAACTTGGATCTCTATGACTTTTCACAACCTTGGCCCTTATTTGGAACAAACACAGGAAATGATACAGGATGTTCTTGGTCCTGGATGCTCCTACATCATAAGGCTGATCAGAAGAGGAGATTTAAGGAATTTTTTTTTGGAGATGAATTCATGGTTCACCTAAGGAAAGAAAGGTTCCCAATGAGAATGTATAACAAGTTGAGAATAAAGAAATTTGGACTATGCAATATCTTGAAGAAGCATGATTCAGGAAATGCTTTTGAGGTAGAGTTTCCTAGTAGGATAAGCATTTCTCTTGTGTTCAATATTGTTGATTTGATAGAGTATCATGAAGGAGATATGTAGGATGGACCTGATAGGACTTGTGAAATTTTCATGGTTCTAGTCTGTCATTTCAAAATTTTGAGTGTTTTGGTAGTCATATGTTGGCAAGGGTTTACTAAAACTCTATTTTATGGTTCACCTAAGGTCTAAAACCCTCTTTAAACCCTAATAGTGTGTTTCCTTAGCTTTATTTCTCTTTGCTCATTAACTAGTTGTAGTCAGTTGTTAGTCGTATAAGTTACAATTTAAGCCATTCAAGTCATTTATTTACCATCCCTTTGTTCCTAGTCTTTCTAATCACAATGTGCTTTTAAATTTTTATTAAATCCTTTCCCGCGGGTCATGAAATATTTTATCTTATGCCTAAATTATTAAATCTTGGGTCCGATGTTTACTTTATGTCTTACTTATTCGTTGACCTAGTAAATGGCCCCCTTTTAAGTCATGACTTAAATGCACATGTTTTAATTTCCTTTAGTTACCCATTGGGTGGGCCCCATGCCGCTAGGTGTTCACTTTTCATTGGTTCTGCTAGCTCACGTTGATTAAAATATTCATTAAAAATTGTCAGTAGAATTGTGGGAGAGCGCCATGTGTTTAGTCAGTGAAAAGGTCTAAGTCAAGCTTGTGAAAGGATTTTGGCAGGCCCATGATCCAATGGTTATAGGACTGTCATGTTGCACAATCTAGACCATTCACCACCATTCCATGGGGAAGCATTTGTGAAGACTTTTGTTGACCATGGAACCGTGGATGATGCCATGTGGCGAGCTCTCCACCGTCTGATAAAGATTCATGAGATGCCAAAATTTTTGGCTAAGTATTGAAAGTGTGAAGAGAGATTTAAATAGTGCACATATTGGGACATGTGGCATGATCTAGGAGGTTTTTTGCCATTCTGTAGGCCTCGATCTTCTAGTACAATATAGTACCACAAAAATGTTGGGAGGTGAAACATCAACTTTTTTGACGTATTCAGAGGCGCCCGAGCCTTGGGTGACTTGGAAAAGTGTGTCTACATGGCAGAAGGTGATTAGTCCACACTTTTTCAAAGTTGGTCAATCTTTTTCAAACTTGATTAACTCCATCTAAGCCATAGGATCACTCTGATCAACTTGAAATCAACGGCTAAAATTCAAAATGCCAAAATGAGTAGTTGTGAGCATGCAGCCTCGCGCGAGCTGAGAATTAATAGTTGAAAATATGCCATAGAGCCTGAAGTTCAATGCTTTTTTTCATAAAATCTAACTTTAACACATCCTTGTGAGTCACCAAAGCATTCAAAAGTATAAGGAGATCAACTTTGGTAAATTTTCAAGCTCTTCGCATCAAGAATTAGGGTTTCTTCATCCACGTGCCTGTAAATGAAATTCTACTTATACTTGCTTAATTTATACAAAATTATCTGCTACCATTTCCAATTGAGCCTAGGTTGTGTTCTAGGTATTTCGAACCTAGGAATTTACTGTTGCATATAAAATTATACGCATTTACCCAAATTGAACTATCAATTGTGTCAAAGCCCTAGAACATCTCAAAAACCCTAGTTTTCTCGCACTTTATTGCAAAATTTCCCCTGAATCACAACCATCCACCTCAACCCTAAAATGAGCCCTCCATGATGATATAATTGCTCAATTGCCTAGTTCCATCAATCAAAGGGTTAGAGTGCAAGGCCTTGGTGCAGACAAGGGTTTTTTCAATAGCTACCATGGAGTTCAAGATGCTGAATTGAATCTGATGGGGTGGGATTTTTTCAAACATTGGTATGGAAAGTGAAATGCCCCTATCCCCACACATAATGTGTGGAGACTCGAATTGGGGAAATTGGTTGTCCATAATTTCTTCCTTGATATTGATTTGCTAACAACCATAGCAAAAAATTATGATGATGCAATCTGGGTTGTAAGGACCTCGATGGGTAAGATCATGGATATGTTGGATAAAGAATCTATTATAGGGGTTTTCAAGCTCAACCCCTTTGCAAAAAAACCCATCAACTTGGATGAGTTAAAAAATCAATATGAGAAGAATAAGAGCACATATTGAGCCATGTTATTGCCAATATTTAGGGTTAAATACCCTCAAAGGAAGATTTCCAAAATATCCCCAATTGAGCAAGAGCCTTTTAAAGTGGATAGCTTTGAGGGATATTTCTCAAAAACTTATCATTTATTGTGCCAATTTCTAAGATTTACCCCTCTAGAGAATATGTCCATTGCTTCCATGTTTATGGTTACAAACATCCAAAATGCAATGGTAAATGAGGAATATTAATTTGCATCCTACCTATCTGATGCTATTCATAAAGGGTTAGTCAGCATCAAAAAGGGTGAAAAGGGAGAAAACTTTTGGTGCTATTCACTTTTGTGCCACATATTCCTAGCTTGGGGATGGAAAGACAAGTCCAGGGTTGCAAATTAAAATGAAGGATGAAAAGGGTGATGATCTAATCCAAATGTGGACACATCTATTGGATAGGCACTATCAACAATTCAACTTTGGGACTTTCACCAATATTTTCTTAGGAAAGATAATGCACTTTTTGAAGGGCCAATGTCTTATAATTCTTACAGAGCTTCATGATTTTCTAAGGCTAGCAGAGAGGAGACTTGATCTTGGAATTGGCCACAATTGGGGTGATGTTATAGCCCATTTTTATTGTACTATGTTAAGAGTATATGGATGCCTCGTATCACCTCATATTCTACCAAGGAGTGTGCCATTGAGAGTTGGATTTCTAGAGGTGATGTGGCAGTTTTATTATGTTGAGGAGACCCATTTGTCCAATTAGAGAAAGGGTTCATTCTTACCTTTCCTCACTATTTTTTCTAATTTTTTCATGAACAAAGATGGTTGGAAGAAAATTCCTAACATATTGACGCCTTATATAATGAAACCATCAAGGGAAAGAATTTTTGATCCTAAAGGATTTATTAATGAGTTAAGAATAAAGATCAACAAGTCAAAATATTATCATGGTATTGATTATGCAGAGGATTATTAGGAACTGCCTTGATGAGAAGGAAGTACAAGATAGAAAATCCAAGTGGACCAAATTCAAGAAATTTGAAGATGCTAAGAAGAGAGGGGCTCTTGTTTTAAGGGGACATTGACAAATGTTGATGATTTGGTCTTGAGGATTTAGGAAATTTTACATGACTTGGACAAAATTGTTGGAGAGGCATCAAAGGCCCAAGAACAAGAAAAGGAAAAAGGAAAAGCCCTTGTATTAGAAGAAAGGCCAACATATCAGCCTCCAAAGAGGCCTTATTTTTTCACAAGGAGACCTAAAGGATTTGTAATGATGGAGAAAATAAGGGCCTCTCCTCCATCTATTGAATTTTTAGCTTCATCAACTATAAGGTAGACACCTCCTTCTCTTCTAGAGAACATAATTGATTTGGATTCACCCCTTAGGAAATCCTCACCAAAAAGAAGGAGATTTGAGAGGCACAGTTGGTTGATTATCCTCTTGACTTAGATGAGGAGGATGTTGTTGTGACTAGAGAGGAAATAATGCAAGAAGTTCAATCTCCTCAAAGAGATGATGATCTTCCAGCCCTAGAGGGAAGAGCAACATAGGCTATCATAGGAGGAAGAGAAAAAATTGATGATATAAGAGAAGATGTCTATTTCAAAATCATGGATGATGATTCATTTGTTAAGAGTAATTTTTTCAAGGAATTTGTGTGAAGTAAAAGGGATGAATTTGAGAAGAGACTACATGAAGAAATAGCTCAATTTCTTGATCAATCTAGGAAAGAAATATCAAATAGATTGGTTGTTTAGATGAAATCAAAGCAAAAGGAGATGACACTAGAGGAATGTAGGAAACTTGTGAGGGAAAGTGGTATCCTCCTCCTGCCTGAATGGGACATAACATATGTTATTTCCCTAGACATTGTGAAGAAGCATGATGCACATGCTTTTTCATCAGAGGATGAAGCATTGGTTGCTTTGATTGGGTATGCATTTAATCCTAAGTGGGACACATTGGCTATTTGGGCTCTTTCCCCAAATACAATCAAGCCAACAATTTTTTAGCCTATTGTTGGCATGAGAGGAGGGTTAATAATTAAGAGAGTATCAGATATATTTGTAGTTGACACAACCACATTGGCTGTGAATGTTTCCCATTTTAGTAAGGAAAAAATTGAATCTTTGTAGGAGCAACATGATCAAGTCCTCAAGAAGTATCAAGACTTGTTGAATGAGTACAATAAGGATAAGATGAATATACTTCAATTAGAGCTACTAGTTGAAATGTTGAAAAATCAACAACCACAAGTCAGACAATAAGTGCAACAACAACAACAATCTCCTACATCACCTTCTTCACCACCACCTCCATCATAGGCAATAATTTCATGGCAACCAAGGCTTGAGGTTCCAAGTACTTTTGTTGCATCATCTCCTACAACTAATAATGACAACATGTACATAACTTCTACTGTATTAGGTCATTTGATGGGAAATATTTTGAAGAGAGCCAATAATGTGCATGCCAATTATTCTTTGATAATAACTTCCATTGATATGTTTGCTAAAGATAAGAAAGAGGCAAATCCTATTATGCACACATGGATAGCAAGGCTAAGTTCATAGATGGGAATGAACAAAGGATCTTCCCATGACCCTAATAAGCTTGAACAAGTCAATCCTACCTATCAGATTGTTAAATCAGCAAGTGGATATCAAGGTATGGTCAACCCCATGGAAGATAGGGTAGAGGCATTGATAAAGAATTTCATGACAACAATTTGGGAATATTTCCTGATATAAGGGATGTTGATGGAGGAGTGAAGTCATATGAAGATTAGAAAACACAATTAGAGAAAATCACAACATCCTTGGCTTCTGTGATTTTTGAAAAGGACCCTATTGACATAGAATTCATGAAGAGTTGAATAGACAAGATATGGGACACAAATAGGTTTCTTGAGGAATATAAAAAAGAGGCAAATTCTATTGTCAAAAAGTATTTTTAGGTTTTATTGAGTCTAAATTGCATGTAGTATGCAGTTTTTTGCTAAATGGTACTAGCATTTTTTGATACAATGGCATGATTCTTTGGCCAATTGTCTCCTATTGTATACTCCATATGGATTATGAATGAAAATGATCAAAGATATTTCAATTCATCATCATTGTCTTTCCATTGAATGTATGTTCTTATTGTAGCTCTTGTTCAAGGAATGAGTTAAAATGCTTTAGTGAGAACACATATTTGTGTGATGTATGTACAGATCTAATAAGTATAATTGGTTGGAAATTTTGAGTGTAGTAATGTAATCCATTATTGTAAAGCTTTATGATGTTTGGGTAAAAAAATGTTAAGAAAACCTTAATTGCATGTGTTCTTGATATGTGCCCTAGGTTAAGGAATCGGTCTTTTGAATTTACATATGATTACTAGCTCCAGGATCACACAAAATAAATCATTTACAAAATTTATATTCAATTGAGTTATTCATTAAGTTTGAAGTCATTCTATGTTCTCTTTCTTTGAAATGTTAAAATACTTAAAGGATACTACCAGATACTCTCATTTTCATAATCATCAAGAATTTTTGTTGAGAACATAATCTATTATTTGTAGTCTAGGATAATTTGGCATAGGATAATCTTAAGAACACTATCAAGGATCACCCTCCCAGGTTTTGCAGAGCCCAAAGTGAAGAGGGAAAGCATTATCTAGCTTTCTCTTAACATTTAGCCAATCCCTCCAAATAATTGATCATTAGGAATGGAAATCCTATAGATTATTTATGAGATTTGGTTGGGAATTAAAATAAACCAACAAGACCAATAAAATAATAGTGGAATATTATAGCACCTACTTCAGAGAAGGGAGAGATAGAAGAAATCTTGGATAATTGTGTGGGTAGAAGTATAAGAAATAGGAAGTATGAAGATTATCTAGTTAAATGGAAATGAATGCATGATGAAGATTCATCATGGTTGTCTAAGGTAGAGGTTGAATGTCTTGGTTTTCCTTCAACACTCGAGAAGTGACAACAACACTTCTTAAATTACCCTAGGTGTTTGATGCAGGAGCATCCAGTGGTGTAGGGGAAATCTTGCATCACTCAAAAAAATGTTTTTCCTTTTTTTTTTAGTTTTTTTAGTCTAATGATGGCACTTAAGGGGTGTAAGAAAATTAAAAGTCAAAAAAGGTTGAAAATGGTCCTTACTATTTTTAGTAATTCAGCCTAAATTGGCTCGTATGGACCTAAAAATTTACCTCAAGGGAAAGAATTGAAAAATGTATATGATGGCAGAAGAATCATATCAATATCCTATACCATTTGGGAGATATTAAAGTTTTTATCCCAAGAAATTTCTCCAATACAGCTTCAAATTCAAATTTAAAACCTTAGAAGCCTCAGAAAATATCAAAAAATGGATGAAATGATCTTTAGATATTTCTTGCATTGTATATATCTTCAAGAGCTTTCTAACATTATATTATAATAGCAAATCAGACACCTGAATCAAAAGTTATGGCTCCAAGAAGTTGTTCCACTAAAAAGTGAATCTGAGTAAAATATCCTCTTGGGCGAGAAATCAAACGGTTGGACATTTGGAACCAAAAACAAAAAGGAAAGTTACACTTTCTAGAACATTCTAAGGCAGTTATGGGTGTCAAATAAAGGGTTGAATGGAGGTTACAGGAGGTGGCTCCATTAGTGTAGATTGTGGTTTCATATAATAGATTTTTCTTACAGAGTTGATTTTTAGTTGTAGTGAATCAAGCCCATGTGATTGTAGCATTGTAATTTTTGAATCTATAATTTTATTTTTTGAAAGTAATAGAAAGTGGTTTAATTTTTTTCCTATATTTTTTGTGTTGATATCTATTGTTATGCTTTGTGGTGTTGGGTGAAGTAACTCCTTATCACACAACGTTTGATTTCATCCACTTTTCAAGATTTTTTAAGGTTTCTAAGGACTTCAAATTTGAGTTTGAAGTTGTATTGGAGAAATTTTTTGGGATGAAAACTATAATATCTCCTAACTTATACAAGTACCAAGACAATTATTTTTCATTGGATATATTTTTCAATTCTACTTCTTGAGGTAATTTTTTAGGTCCATACGTGCCTATTAAGGCTAACTTGCTAAAACTAGTAAGTGATAATTTTTTACTTTTCCAGACTTCTTATTATCTTACACCCCTTAAGTGTCATCATGGGACTCAAAACAACTAATGAAAATAAGGAAAAATATTTTTTTGGGTGATGCAAGATTTCCCTTATACCACTAGATGCTCTTGCATCATCTAACATGTGTAAAAATGTATGACTTATAATTGACATCAAACACTATCATCTACACATAGAATAGTTGGGAAATGTGTCTCAACCTTGCATTCCTAATACTATGTATAAATTATTTATTTATCTTTTTTCCTCCCATAAGAACATCCCACATTTAGGTGACACTCTTTGCCACATGTTAGCCATGTTGAATTGCATGTAAGGAGTTGTAAGAGTGTCTTGTGTCATTGATGTGTAAGAGTTTGACTATGGGAGTTACATTGTAAACTTAATAATCAATATGACAATCTTATGATGCATGTCATAAAACATTTTTGAATGGAGGAACATGAAAAATTGAGGCACTTAAGTTGGGATGTTTACTATGATAGGTTAAAAGTTTTGATTAAAAGAAAAAAAAGTGTTTAAGGGACCTGAAACCCTTCACATCAAAACACTGATGACTCAAAATAAAACAAAATCATACAGTAGCCAAGCAATGACTAACCAACAACAACACATAACAAAAGCAGAGAACAAAAATAGAAGACCTATTTCATGTTCTTCAGGGTATTCACCACCTTTAATTCCTCCAAGAATGCTCCCTCCATTGCAAGTTCCAGAAACTTCTCACTTTCAATAGATAAACAATGGAAATGGGCTAAAAAATGCTCATAAAATGTGTGAACCCATGGATACTCATTAAACTCTCATCCCATCTCCCCTTATAATCTGTGCTTAGCAGATCATTTATCCATATGGAGATCGCTTCAGTGGGTATTGACTTGTACCCTTCCCATAATTTAGTAGACATGATTTTGACCCCCTTGTTGGCTAAATTTTTTTCCAACAAGTTACCTTCCCTAAAAATGTGAGAGATTATGACATCCTCAAACATGTGAATCATTCCAAGTGATTCATGAATAATGGATTCAATAGTCCAACTAGGTTTACTTAGATTTTGCAAACATCTAATGATGTTAAGGGAACCCCCCTCAATCCAGAATTTTTTATAGCCCCTATCTACTACCAATTTAATGGCATTAAAAGTTGCTTTGGCCTTAGCAAGAATAGGTTACAACAAGTCATTATAGTTGAAATAAATATTTAACTACAAACTAGAACCCAAACTTGGAAAGGAGCATTAGAATTTAGGTAATGAGATTTTAGTTCCATACCTCTTGATGGTTTTCCAAAACCATTGGATTATTTCCTATTTGTTGTTCTTCTATTTATTGAGGTGCTTGGATGAATTTTTCATAGTGTGTTGTTGGTATATCATTATGCTATTAAAATTGCTCTAGGATTTATTATTGGTGATACTCCTAGACCTAGGGCCAAGTGTAATAAATTGAGGGGAAAAAAGAAACCATTGTTTTAAAAATAAATAAAATGCAAGTGTGTTATGCATAATTTCACATATTGCAAGAATATTTTATAATATGTTGGCATTATACAAAGTTTTAAGAAAAAATAGATAATCAAAGGAATGTAGAATTAGAGATAGAGAGAGGAAATATAGAGATAAATAAGTAGAGTTTGAGGGAGAGATAGAGAGGGAGAGGGGGGAGGGTAAGAGAGATAAAAAAAGAGATACATGAGAGAGATTTAGAGAGAGAGAAAGATAGGGAGGGAGAAGAGATAGAGATAGAGAGGATGAGAGAGATAGAGAGATAGATAGGGAGAGGGAGAGGGAGAGATAGAGATAGAGATAGAGATAGAGTAAGAGAGGATAGATCAAGATAAAGAGATAGAAGGAGAAATGGATAGAGTGATAGAGAGGGGAAAGAGAGGAAGAGATAAAGAGAGGGAGAGGCAAAGAGTGATAAATAGAGAGAGATTCCTAAGAGACATATGTAGAAGTAGAGAGGGGTAGTGATAGAGAGATAGGATAGAGGGAGAGAGATTGAGATAGAGAGATGGAGGAAGGAGAGATAGAAATATAGAGAGAGGTAGAGAGAGACATAAAGAGATAGTGAGGGAGAGATAGAGAGATAAAAAGGAGATATATATAGTTAGAGAGAGGGAGAGAGATATAAGGAGAGATATGGAGAAATATAGAATGAAGGAAAGGGAGGGAGATAGAGAGGGGAAGAAAAATAAAAAGAGAGGGAGAGATAGAAACATAGAGTTAGAGATACTAATAGATAGGGACAAAGACATATAGATAGATATAGAGACAAATAGATAGATAGACAATAAAAATATAGATAGACATAAAAAAAGATAGAGAGAGAGAGAGAGAAAGATAGATAAATAGATAGAGACATAAAGAGACATTGTTAGGAACATAGATAGATAAACAAACATACATACACACAAGTCATAGAGAGAGAGATACATAGAGAGAGAGAGAGAGAAATAGAGAAAGAGAAAGAGAAAGAGACAAAGAGACAAAGAAAGAGATAGAGAGATAGAAAGAGGCAAAGAGCGATAAAGAGACAAAGATATAGAGATAGAGAAAAAGATAAAAGCAAAGATAGAGAGAAAGACATAAAAAATGAGAGAAAGAAATAGATAGAGAGAGATAGGTAGGTAGGTAGAGACAAAGTGATAGAGATAGAGAGGAAAATAAAAGAAGAGAGGTAGAGAGAAATAGAGAGGCTAAGGCATGGAGATAGAGAGATGGATATAAAGATAGAGACATAGATACAAACGAAGATAGAGACAGAGATAGAGACGGAGATAGAGAGAAAGATGGAGACAAAGATGGAGATGGAGATGGAGATGAATATGGAGATAGAGATAGAGATAGAGATAGAGATAGAGATAGAGATAGAGATAGAGATAGAGATAGAGATAGAGATAGAGATAGAGATAGAGATAGAGATAGAGATAGAGATAGAGATAGAGATAGAGATAGAGATAGAGATAGAGATATAGAGAAATAGAGATAAATATAGATAATATATAGATAAACTGATAGAGATAAAAGGGAAGATAAATAAAGATATATAGAGGGAGAGGTAGAGAGACATAAATGGGGAGGGAGATAGAAAGAGAGAGAGGGAGAGAGAGGGAGAGATAGACAAAAGAGAGAGGGGGAGAGATAGAGCAAGAGAGGGAGGGATGAAGGAACGGAGAGGGAGAGATATAGAGATATGGATAGAGATATAGATATATACTAAGTTGAATGATCCTTTAGATAAATTTACTAAAATTATTGGTGCTAATATAATTTCTCTTCCTCTTACTAGACCATTGGATCCATCTTAGAGATGGGTTCCTAAGGGATATGATGAAAATAATTTTTTCAACATTGTAGAGTTCAAGGGAATACTCATACCATTGTACTGGTCTCAAGTATAAGTTGCAAGATTTTATTGATAATAATATGATACATGTTTAATAATGTTAATGATGGGAGAAATAATTTTCTGGCTCCCCCTAATTAGAACTAATAAATCTTTAATAATCCTTTTCTATCATGTTAATTTAATGTTTACACTAAGGAATTTGTGTTTAACCATAATATTCAACAACAAGATTATGCACATTCTAAAGTAATCAAAATGACAAATGACATATTGAATGAACTATGAGATTCATTATCTTACCTTTATAGGTTGGTTTAAAAATGGTCAAATTTTATGTCATATTAATACTTCTTCAAAAATATATGATACTTTACTTGGTAGACCTCATATAGAGAAATACAAATAATTACCTTATGTCTTACATCAATGTATCAAATAGTATAAGGAAGAACAACAAAGAAAATAATTGACAATTTATAAGATCAAGTGAGCCTATAGTGATAAAATCTAAAGTTACTTATGTGCATTCCTATTTTAAAGAACTTGACAAAGAAAGGCCTAAATCACCTCAAATTGTAAAATCCTAAAGTTAATGTACATACAAGATTCAATATTTTTATTCCTTTAGGAGATACTAATAAAAAAATTACTCATGGGTCAAGTAAAATGAAAAGAATTAAGGTATTACAATTGATAAGAAAAAACATGTTTCGAACTTCTATATGACCTTATTCTACTTGGGTCCCAAAGAAATATTTACAATGCAAAATTATACATATGGAATCACCTCTAAAGAAGTAGGAATAATGGGTATATAAAATATAAATCAACATTTCAATCACTTTTGAAAATATTTATTAAAGGTTCCCCAATACATAGTGATGAGAATTTTGTTCTAGATGATCCACAGAGAGAGAGAGGGGGGGGGGATAGAGAGAGGGAGAGATAGTAATGAAGAGATGGAGAGGGAGAGAGGGAGAGAGACATAGAGGGAAAACTAGAGAGAGGATATATAAAGAGATAGAGAGGGAGAGGGAGAGGGAGATGGAGATAGGAAGAGAGGGAGAAATACAGGTATATATAGAGAAAATGAGATACTATTGGGAAAGTTGTCTCAAACTTGCTCCTAATATTAAGATTAAAAAATACATTTTTTAATATAAAATAGAAAAAAAAAATTAGGATATAGATTTGGTTTTTGGCCAAAATAAATATTCTTGATTTCTCAAAACCACCTACGAGGATGCTTGTTATGAATATCTCTTCAAGTAATTCAATTTCAAAAAAGGGCCCAACTAACCCACTAGATCAAAAGTTAGAAGTTTGCATAAGAAATGTCAAAATTTGTTGGATGCATAAAAGAGTTTTAAAGGGGAGTTACACCTATCAACAAAATCATGATGTATATTATGACACATCATCAAACATATTTGATTCGGGGATAATTTGGTTGTCACTTTTGGGTGGTTTTAGCTCGTAGGTTTCTAATTACCATTTGATAGTATTGGTTTTTGTATCTTCTATCTATTAGGTGCTTGATATGGAGACTGTGTGTAAAGTTTTTTTATATTATTAAGTTGTCAGAACATTTCTAAATCTTTGGTTGGTGATAATCTTGTGAAGGATTTCTCTACAATTATATTGTAACTATGGTTTACTAAATAATACATTGAGTTGCTTTGGAGTGGGGTTTTTCTCTTGAAAGGAATTCCTCACATAAACTTATGTTATGGTATATATTATTTATTTTGTGTTTAAATGTTTTTTTATTTCTATAATTTTTAAAAGAGTGAAATTTGTACAACACTCTCCTCAAAATATCAGTCTAGGAAAAAAATTACATACCCTATGATGTAGGAACATCTAGGTCCATAGGCAATCCTACAAAAAAATATTTTTCAAAGCTTTCAATTCAGTTGTTTCTTTTCTTCTTGTGGTTTAATTTTTAGTTGCTTCTAGTTATAATGGTTATTATGAAGATATCATCTCAAAGAAGAGATTAATGGGTTTTCAATCCTTCATTTTGGAATTTTTTGATGAAAAGAGACTAAGTTATTACAATGCAGAGATTTAGGCTCCATCCAAATGTGGGAGGAAGAGTTCCATTTGGATATGAGGTTCTAAAAAATATTCAAATAGAAAAAATTAGGTTCATTTTCTTGCAATAGGATATTTCTGGAAACTTGGGTTTCATCCAGATGTGGAATAAAGGGTCCTATCTGGAATGCAGGTTTCTAGTGGTCATCTGAATCAACAAAGTTTTCTTCTCAATCTTCTTCAGCTCATCAACTTCAATTTTTTTTGGGATCTTCAATTCTATTGGGACGTGTAGACCAAGCCAAGTGAATTGAACTTTATCATTTAATCATTTGGTTCATATGACTAGTTTTGATGATGATGTCAATGAATGATAACATTAGAAAATAATGACATCAACATGACATGGTGTTGACATCAACATGGGAAGCAATGGATGATGAAACCAACATGATGTATTGATAATGTCAACATTGCATGGATGCAAAGAACCCAATTGAATCTCACATTCAAATTTTGAGGATTTTGATGCAAAGCTCATTGATGGAGTTCTCTCTACTTAACAACTTCTACATATAATTGTTGTCTACTTTTTGCATATGTCTATTTATCGTTGTTTGTCATCCTTGATAAAAGGTTTAAGTTTACTTATAAAAGCCTCCATCCATTATTTAAATAATTTATTTATTTTATTTTTATAAATATTATATTATTATCTATTACTTTTTAATAATTTCATATTATTATTATTATTATTATTATTATTATTATTATTAAAAAAATAAATATCAATCTTTAAATAAATTTTCTTTTACAATCATATGTAACATCAAATACTTCCCCTAATAATAAAAATAAATCATTATAAACCCCAAAATCTCCTAGTGTGGGTTCAACTTGTCTCATTTACTTACCAAAATTGTTCAATTATTTTAATCAAGATTTGTATTAAGGCAAAATATATGCATGATAGAGGGTAACCTTTTATTTGATTGATTGGATAAGGAGTATCCTGAATTAGATTCATGCCCCATAAAGGGTACAAACAAAATTTTCATGATGGTGATTTGTTTTTTTCAAAAAGAAATCTAGTTAGTCTTAGAATATCATTAAAGAATCCAACCAACAATTACTCTATTGCATCATGGAAATGATATTCAACAACAATAATATATAAGTGGAAGATATGGAGAACAATAAACAATTATTCAAATCTTGTGTGTTGTCAAAGTAATTTCTCTTATAATGATATATAATTAAAGATGATTTGAATGGGATCATGAAGATTTGGTAAGTTTTTTTAGATGAAAATTTAATTTTTGATTAGTTATCTAAATTTAAGACACATTATTAAGATGAATATTTTATGGAGAGTATATATATATATATTGGAAAGGAAATGAACAATATTGATTATGAATAATTGAAACTACAAACTTATTCTTATAAAAAAAATTATAGTAAGTTTATGTAATCTAATTTGTTTTATTGTTAACTCTAATTTAATTTTTTTAATTCTTTTATGATTCCATGAAAATTTACAATAATTTATAATACACTTATACCACTTAAAATTAATCATTCTTAAGCAAAGTTAATTTTTTCCTCTTAAAAAACTATATTAGAATAGTGTAGATAATAAGTTAATTTGTTTCATTTGATAATATTTATGTTAAATATGGTATTAGGGTAGATTTTGTTCTCTTGTGTGAACTTTTTAGTATTACCATTTTCATAAATTAATCTTTAATTAAAATACTAAATGAAAGAGGATAACTTGAATTTTTTTTATAACAAGAGATGTTTGTAAGGAAGTGGAATATAATCGATCAAAACTATTAAAAGAAAAAGAATTTCAAAATAATGATGCAAAATTTTGTCAAAGGGTTTTTGGTCTACTAGTGAAGTTGAATGGTTATAAATCAATCTACTAGGGGTCAAGTCTTGTTGAGTGAAGGACCCAAACATTACAAGGGATAAAGTCAAGATCATTCCCTATGTAATTTTGGAAAAATGGATACCCCTTAGTCCATCAACTTAAACTCATATTCTCAAATCAAATTACAAAAATAATCTAAATTTGACATAAACCCTCCATCAAAAAAGATACAAAATTTTATTAATTTGAAAGAGAATAATACAATGATTTCCATTCTACATAAAATATTGATAAATGAGAGAAGATCATGAAAAAAAAGACTATCTAAAGAAATTTTAAATGAAATGAAAATATGATAAAAGAACAACATTAACATCATAAGAAAGACTAGTCTCACACCAATTAAGCACCACCAATTCAATCTCCACTCAATTTGAAAATATTTAAATAAAAATTTTAACTCGTGAAGGTGATATAAATGTGCCATAAATTAATCAATAGTTATCCCACATTGAAATAATTAAATTTAAACAAATTAATAAAAAAATAAAGGCCAAAATTGTTTATTTATGCATTAACTTGATTCAAAATTTATTAAAAAAATTTGACCATCAATTTTTAAACAAGATTAATTTAAAATTTTGATTGGAAGAAAACTTATTATATATTCTAAGAAAACAAATGGCCCATTAATTTAAGTCTAATTTTAAAACATACTTATAAAAAGTGTGCATAGTTACATAAAACAAATAGTGAAAAAAAATCTTTATATAAACAAAGATTAAAAAATGTTTTAATATCCTAATGAAATAGATTGGATAACTACATAGTCATGTGAGAAAGATCACATCCTTATCTACGCCTTAATAATATGGATAAGGAATGATATCAAGTCCATTATCTAGATATGAACAAAAAGAAGATTCATTTATCCTTTTTCACATACATTAAAAGAGTGTAGTTCCAAGCCAAAAGGAAAATGTAAGCATTATTATTACTTCCTTTTCAACAAAATATTCTTCTAGATAATGTAGGCATTATTATGTTGAACATAAATGAGACATGTATAAACTAAAAGAAGAATAATATGGAGTGGCTTAGGGCATTTTTCAAATGGATTTTGAATATTAGGAATGCATTATTTATTTATTTTAAATTATTATTATTAAAGGGTTTGAATATATAAAAATTCTAAATCAAATTTTAATTTTTAATTTTTAATTTTTTTTAGATTGCAAGAATCGCAATCGGGTAGCCCCCTTCTATAAACTACAGTGAAATTTTTCACATGACAGGTGATGTTGGTGTGACACACCCTCTAGTACCACGAGGATGGTGGGGAGACTAGACCTCGTGACCTCTTGCCTTCAAGATGTTTTAGCCAATCAAGCTAGACCCACCACCCCTTAAAGATTTAAATTTTATTAGTTATAATTTAAGTAGAATAATTAAAAATTTATATATGGAAATACATTAAATGAAATGATGTATATTGAGTAGAATTCATAAATACGTAGAAAGTAGTTGAATTTTCTTTTTAATTTTTCAATCCCTTCTTATAATATTAGTGATCAATTTCTTTTTTTTTTTTTTACATTTGGATTCAACTCATTTCATTCTTCAAACAAGGTTTTGTCTTATCTAATATTTTCTCAACCCCCAATTAACAAGTGGGGCAATTGATTTACCAACGTATTATGATGGAGACACCTCTCAAACCCTTTTACCAATAACTCATTCAAATACCAACAAATAGATCTCTTTGTTTCAAAGTTATAAGCTACAAATTTAAAATTTAATAACTTACATTAGTAGAAATAATTTTAAATTTAAATTTAGATACTTAAAATTTATATTATTTAAAATTAAAATTAAAAATTAATATATTTAAAATTTATTTTTTATATAATTTGATATATCTAGATCATATACACGTGAAATAATAACATAAATTTATACATTATGAATGGGATAATTGAACAAAAATATGTATAATAAGGGGTTGATGTATATTGATTTTAAATATTTTTATAAAGGCACTTGATTTAACTACCTAAACTACTTAACCACCTTATGAGATGTAACTGTTCTTGTACAAGTATATTCCCCAACATAAAACTAATATGCCCTCTCACTTGTTACACCTGTAGGTTCAAAATCACCACTCTTTCCCTATGTTCCTATTGATGCACCCTCAGTTTTTGCTTGTGATGGGATTGCAAATGATTTTCTAGGCCTTATAGCTTTGATGATCATCCATGGTACCTTACTAGATGGTCGTGGTCATGATGTCTCTTTCCCCTATAGTGTGATATTCTATTTCTACTAACACTAGTTATGTCTTAGGTGTTTTTATGCACGTGTCTTCACTTAGGGTTGACTCTCCTACTTTTGGTGTTGTGGGTGTTAGTTGTGCCCCCTTCTAGTGCCCTCTACTATAGTTTTTGGATGTAGTTTTTTCTGAGGTAGTTTTTTATGGTGTTGCTTGCCTCTAAGGGAGAAAAACCATCCTATTCCTTGTGCCAAATCATTCCTTGTGGTTGTTTTTGGCCAAGATATGGTGGAAAATGAGGACTTATACTAGCATAGGGGTCTAGTGTGCAAACTCTACAACCTTTGGAATTCTCTTCTTGACCTTCACAACTGGGTGTTGGATTCTTGGAGGCCTCTTGTGGTAAGTAAGATTGAGCTCTTCCTATATTCTAAGGGTTTCTTCATTGCCTCTTTTTCCTCTTCTAGGGATAGAAATTTAGTGTTGGGTACATTGTGGGCTTAAGGAGAGCACTCTATCTCCATTAAACCTTTGTCAACTTCCTTTAACCCCCTTATTGAGTCACTAAATATGCACCCAGTGTGGGTTAGAATTGTGAATATCCCCCTCTAATTATGGGAGGTTTCTTGTTATGAGGCCATAGGAAATTTTATTGATCGCTTCTTGAAGGTTTTTGATTCTGCTTCTACATAGGGCATAAAAGGTTAAGGAGATATTACAGTTTTACTAGAAAGAGAACTAGGCTTCGAGGTAATAAGGGAAACAGACCTCTATCTTAAAGTCTCTTGATAATCGACTTAAGCTTAAGCTAAGTTTATAACATAGAAAGATTTATGAAATGATCATACATCTATAAAGAAATAAGATACATAGAGTGTACCTGGTTATCTTCCTTGACACTCAACTAGACTCCTTTAATCCCTCTCTGCAACTTGTTGGCCTCACATCTTTGAACTTCCTTGATCACTTAGTACCAAACCGTTAGTGTAGTGTCCCCCATATTCTCCTCTATCCCTCCTTATATAATGTAAGGTGAAGGATATCTTTCTTGTACTTACCCCTAGAAATCCTCATTACTCGTCGATTACACATTTTGCATGCATGCATAATGACCGCCAAATAAATTTTGATGAGGCGTGTGTTGGCAATACAAGGGCAGACAACTGAGAGGGTGGGTGAATCAGTTGTCCCAAAAATTCAAAACTTATTTAACTTATCAACTTTATTCTCTGATCCGATTATTAAGCATGAAAACAAAGATCATCAACACATCAGAAACAAACATAACACCAAGATTTTTATGTGGAAACCCTATTAGGGGAAAAACCATGGTGGAGGTCAGTCCATAAGATTATACACTATTAAAATTCTAATGAAAAATAAATATGGGGAATGCACTTGCATTTAGGGGCACTGCCTAGAGCTCACTGCTCAATTACAAGGAAGACACACTGTCTTACAAAGAGATTTAGATTATAGCCATCCACAGGGATTTGAACTGATAAAATAGCATCTGCTAATGCCTGATCACAATTCCAGTTAAGCGCATGAACAACTCTTCACTCTTCTTCACACTCTACTCTGCCTTTGAATGATTGAGACATTATTCACACATACACACACTTGACATCTTTTAATTCGAACAAACAATCACTCTTATATATCTGCAACAAGAAATTTCACCACTACAAGTTGGCCACAAAGAAAAAATAAAATGAATATAACTGTCAGCCCAAATCAATAGATAATATTTAATGTGAATCAACCAAAGTTAGCCACAACTTATGAGTACCTAAATCAAAATTATTAACATGAAAACACTTCAATTAATTACACCTCAAAGATCCACAACATGCTTCAACACCATGTCGGCCAGGAACATGAAAAATATGAACACGTAAGAGAAAATCGCCAACCACGAGCACAACGATCTATGTGGGTGTACAAAAAATATAGAGCATGATCTAGAAGCATCCATAAACATTAAGAACCAATAGAGAAGCATTCACAGCAACTGAACTAACTGAAATAGCCTCTCTTCAATCAGGAACACTAACTGAAGAAACAAAAAAACTGTCAAAATGAAAATCTTCATAACTTGATCAACTCTTCATGTGGACCTCTGAAACTTGACGTGATAAACTAGATACACTCAGAAAAAAACCCTTTAGTCCACAACCTCTGATCACCAACGTACAAAACATACCACCATACTGAACTTTACTTCACAACTGACAATTTGCAACTCATTTTTTTACAATTTTCTCAATATCCTTGACATATACAACTTCAAATGCATTAATGCTAATAGTGTTGAAATCAATTACAACCACATATCAACAACACAACCACAACATCCAACAATCTCCCCCTTTGGCATTGATGGCAACACATGATGTGAAAAACACCATCAACTCAACTAACTCTTGACACTTACTCCCCCTTAGATTCTGACTCAACTCTTCCACATGACTCTTCTCCCATAAGACTCTTTTCCCCAAATAGACACCAATTTTTCACATAACTCTTCTCCCCCTTTGACATCAATGACAAATAATCTCTAAGCTTTGAACCGCATATCTGAATTTTTGAGCCATTTGACTACTCCACCTGAGTAGTAGCCACCACAACATCAATCTGAAACAAGATATGACTATGAAATACATGGAATGATGCAATGCATTGCTTTGCATCTTATTTCTGATTAGGAGGGGTAATCACCCCTAACTTCCCTCTGAGATACTCAAAAGTATCCTTAGGCAACAACTTTGTAAAGATATTTAAAATCTTCTCCTTAGTAGGCACATATTCCAATCTTACTTCTTTTTCACTTACCTTCTCCCTCAAAAAGTGAAACTTGATAGATATATGCTTTGTCTTTGAATGCAGCACCAGATTCTTGGAAATGTTAATAGCATTTGAATTATCATATTATATAGCAATAGGCTCATCATATACAACTCTAATATCCTTCAACATATGTTTCATCCATAGGACTTGAGTACAATTGTTAGCAGCAGCAATGTATTCAGCCTTAGTAGTGGACAAAGAAATGGCATTTTGCTTCTTGCTTAACCATGAAATTAGCTTTTTACCCAATAAAAATTCTCCACCACTAGTACTTTTCTTGTCATTCACATCTTTGGCACAATCAACATCAATAAAGGCACTCAAAGTACATCATCTTTAGGATACCATAGGCCAAGATCAAAAGTTCCCTTCAAGAATTTGAAAAATCTCTTCACAATAGTCACATGAGATTCCTTCGAATTATTTTGAAATCTTGCAACAATACATACAACATTAGTAATATCAGGCCTGGTTTGAGTTAAATACAAAAATCCACCAATCATTGATCTGTATCTTGTCTGATTTTCTGTCGTAGAATCATCTTTTGTTGTCAACTTGCATCCAGTCACCATGGGTGTACCAACTGGCTTTGAATCTTCCATACCAAACTTCTTCAACAATTCCTTCACATACTTGGACTGAGATATAAAAATCCCTTTATCTAACTAAGCAATTTGCAATCCCAAAAATAATTTCATCTCACCAATCATAGACACCTCAAATTCATTATGCATTTCACTAGAAAACTTCATGCACAAAGCATCATCTCCTCCAAAAATAATATCATCAACAAAGAATTCAACAATCAGATCTTTATCATCATTCTTGAAATACATTTTTTTTCAGTAGTACCTTTGTTAAATCCAAGCTTCAGCAAATACTTTTCCAATCTTGCATACCATGATCTAGGGGTTTGTTTGAGTCCATACAATGCTTTCTTCAACCAACACACCATATCTTCCTTATCAATCAACTGGAATCCATCAGGTTGCTCAACATACACTTCTTCTTCCAATTCACCATTTAGAAAAGCTGATTTGACATCCATTTGATAAAATTTGTAGTCCTTGTGAGCAGCATAAGCAAGAAATAATCTTACAGCTTCAATTCTAGCAATAGGGGCAAAGGTCTCTTCAAAATCAATTCCTTCCATTTGTGAATATCCTTTACATACCAATCTTGCTTTATTTCTAATCACTTCACCTTGCTCATTCATTTTGTTTCTGAAAACCCATTTAGTTCCAATTACATTATTATCCTTAGGTCTGGGAACAAGAATCTATGTATCATTCTTTTCAATCTGTTTCAACTCTTCTTTCATTGCTTCAATCCAATTCTCATCTTTACATGCTTCATTCACACTAGTAGGCTCTGTTTTTGAAATCAAGCAATATTCTTCTGCAATCTTTCTCCTAGTTTGGACACCTTTGTTCTTATCACCTATAATCTGATCTTCTGAATGATTCAATCTTACATACCTCAGAGTCTTCTTAGGATATTTTTCAACTTCAGGTTCCTTTGATCTCTCTTTTGTGTTTCCACCAGTTTCTCCTTCTTCATTCCCCTGATTTACTAGATTGATTTGCACTTGATTTGTAGTATGATCTTGCTTTCCTTGATTTGTACTATCATCCTCATCATCAAAGTCATATCCACATGTTTTGGACGATGTACCTAAGTCTTCATCAACCTTAACATTTTCACTTTCAACCATTTTCTTCAATCTTTTATTGTGACACCAATAGGCCTTGCTCTTAGTAGAATAACCCAGAAAGATACCTTCATCACTCCTAGCATCAAACTTCCCTATTTCTTCATCTCTCTTAATATAGCATTTGCTTCCAAATATTTTGAAGTATTTAATAGTAGGATTTTGACCAGTCCATAGCTCAAAAGGGGTCTTACCAGTATCACCTTTGATTTGTACCCAGTTGAGTGTGTACACAACAGTACTCACAGCTTCTCTCCAATAGATATGAGGGGCATTTCCTTCCAACATCATTGTTCTAGCAACATCTTCAACTATTCTATTCTTTCTTTATTCTTTCTTTCCACAACTCCATTTTGTTGAGGGGTCTACGGTGCAAATAATTGTCTCTTTATTCCATGTTCTTCACAAAAAGAATTAAATTCACTAGAAGTGAATTCACCACCTCTTTCTGATCTCAAACACTTAATCTTCAAACCTGTCTCATTCTCAACCATAGCTTTAAAGATCTTGAACTTTTCCAGTGCTTCAGATTTCTCTCTTAAGAAAGTAACCCATACCATTCTAGAATAATCATCAATGAGTAGCATGAAATACATGTAACCTTGTAGACTTCTAACCTTAGAGGGACCACACAGATCAGTATGCACTAGCTCTAACAATTCATTTGAACAATGCTTTTTACTCTGAAATGAAATCTTGGTTTGCTTTCCCAACTGACATTCCTTGTATATTACATTAGTAGGTTTCACCAACTTAGGTAGATCTCTCATAGCCTTTGTAGAACTTATCTTAACAATATTGTCAAAGTTAACATGACACAATCTCCTATGCCATAACCAACTTTCATCAACTTGAGCAATCAAACAACTTTTACTAGCAACACTCAAGTGAAAGATATTACCTTTTGTTTTTGTACCTAAGGAAATTTCATTTTCGGAACTCAATATTCTGCAATTTCCATCCTTGAACTGAAGATTGTATCCCTTATCAACCATTTGACCATAACTCTAAAGATTATGCTTCAAGCCTTCCACATACAAAACATCATCAGTATTATGCTTACCATCAAGAGAAATGCATCCTCTTCAATAGATCACACCAGTTGTATTATCACCAAAACTCACAACATGACCATCATATTTTTCAAATCTTACAAACTTACTTTTGTCGCATGTCATGATGTAAACATCCACTGTCAATTACCCATTCATCTTTTTCTTCAACTCGAGCAGCTAGGGCTTTCTCCACATTTGTACAACTAGCAAATTCAGTATATAGGACTATTTTCTCTGACAACAATAAATACCCATTCATCATCACCTTTATCAAATTCATCATTTGTTACACCTCCATCAGCAGCATAGTAACATTTCTTCTGAAATCTAGGCTTGTTATGTCTTGGTTCAGGGGCTTTTCCAAAAACCTTGATGCAAAATGACCTATCTTATTGCAAGGAAAACATTTAAGAGGCAATTTTCCTTCATACTTACCTTTTCCTCTTGGTACTCTTTTGACAATAAGTGCTTCTAGCTCTTCCATCTCTCTATATTCTTCTTCAATATGTCTGATTTCATCCTCATACTTGAATGTCTTTCTAGATGAAATCTCACCCAGATCATATCTTTTTCTATCTCTTCCTGAAGTAGTAGCCTTAAATACATATTCGACCTTAGGAAGGGCATCACCAAATTCGCTCAACTCAAAAGAAGTCAACTTACCAACCAATGTATCTCTGGATATGTTTGTTACAGTCTAGAGTTCTTCAATAGCACTAACTTCAAGACTTTGTAGGAATCAGGCAGGGATCTAAGCACCTTAGCAACAATATTAGATTCATCTATCTTTCCACCAGCACATCTAATACCACACACAAGTTCATTCACTCTTTGCATTAAAGTAATAATGTTCTCATCATCACCCATTCTCAACCTTTCATATTTCCCTTTCAAACTCTGTAACTTATCAATCTTCACATTAGCATCACCTTCATACAAGGTTTCCAACTTTTTATAGATCTCATGAGTAGTCTTTAGATCCATAACATTTGTCATCTCAGAATCAGTCAAAGCACTCAACAAAGCTTCCTTAGCCCAGATATTATATTCAACATATGCACTATTCGGTGGAATAACATACCTATTACTTGTAATGCTCCAGTAGGGTTCACCAATGTATCTCAAATGGCACTCCATATAGGTCTTCCACAAAGAGTAATTTGTTCCATCAAATCTCAGATTATCCTTCTTGTAACTTGCCATCCCGGATCACCTTAAGCTATTAAAATTCTTCCAAGGAACTTAGCTCTGATACCAATTGTTGGCAATACAAGGGCAGACAACTGAGAGGGGGGGCTGAATCAGTTGTCCCAAAAATTCAAAACTTATTTAGCTTATCAACTTTATTCTCAAATCTGATTATTAAGCATGAAAGCAAAGATCATCAACACATCAGAAACACACATAACACCAAGATTTTTTATGTGGAAACCCTGTTAGGGGAAAAACCACGGTGGAGGTCAGTCCATAAGATTATACCCTGTTAAAAGTATAATGAAAAAGAAATATGGGGAATGAACTTGCATTTAGGTGCATTGCCTAGAGCTCACTGCTCAATTACAAGGAAGACACTATCTTACAAAGAGATTCGGATTATAGCCATCCACAGGGATTTGAACTGATAAAGTAGCATCTACTAATGCCTGATCACAGTTCTAGTTAAGCACATGAACAACTCTTCACTCTTCTTCACTCTTCCTCACTTTTCTTCACACTCTGCTCTGCCTTGGAATGATTAGTACATTATCGCACATACACACACTCGACATCTTTTAATTTGAACAAACAATCACTCTTATAAATTCGCAACAAGAAATTTCACTGCTACAAGTCAGCCACGAAGAAATAATAAAATGAATATAACTGACGGCCAAAATCAATAGATAATCTTTAATGAAAATCAACCAAAGTTGGCCACAACTTAGTGAGGACCTAAATCAACATCATTAACATGAAAAAACTTCAATTAATTACACCTCGAAGATCCACAACACGCTTCAACACCATGTCGGCCAGGAACATGAAAAATATGAACACGTAAGAGATAATCGCCAACCACGAGCACAACAATCTATGCGAACATGCAACAAAGATAGAGCAGGATCTAGAAGCATCCAAAAAAATTAAGAACCAACAAATTAGCATCCACAAAAATTGAACTAACTGAAATAGCCTCATCTTCAATCAAGAACACTAATTGAAGAAACAAAAAAACTGTCAGAATGAAAATCTTCATAACTCGATCAACTCTTCATGCGGATCTCTAAAACTCGATGTGGATAAACTAGATACACTCAACAAAAAACCCTTTATTCCACAACCTCTGATCACCAACGTATAGAACATACCACCATACTGAACTTTACTTCACAACTGACAATCTGCAACTCATTTCTTTACAATTTTCTCAATATCCTCAACATATACAACTTCAAATGCATTAATACGAATAGTGTTGGCATCAATAACAACCATATATCAACAACACAACCACAACATCCAACAGCATGATGGATTCCTTGTGTCTCATAACTCCCTTCCATTTAACTCTTAAATTTTCTCTTTCTTGATTTGATGCATCTTATTGCATATATATGTGTGTGTGTGTTACTAATTATTCTTAATTGATTTATTCTATTTTGATTTAATTAAATGAGTTATAAACTTTGACTCATACAAGGAACTTCATAATAATTCTAAGAAAGAGACCATTAAAACCATTAAATACTTGTACAAAAGAGTTATGATGAATATTTGATACCCATTAGTATGTTTTAAGCATAATGTGTAATATCAATAATTAAGTATTGGATTTATTCTTCCTGAATTTAATAGTAATAAATCATATTTTTAAAAATATGGTTTCAAAATAACCTAAGGGAGAAGGCTATTAATTAATAGTAATTCATAGATGGCCATTTCAAAACATTGAGAAAGAATCATTGTTATTTCTGCCTTTGATCATTGTCATTTTGTACTATTATTCCTTCTTCTAATTTATATAAATAACATTGATTAATAATAATACTTTTTATTTTCAACAATAAAGTCACATCAACTAATATTTATATGTTTATAGTCTAGACACCACAAATGTTACTATAGAATGAGGGTCATTACATACTTTCCCCCTCAAAATTTGCATCGTCCCGATGCAAAGTGTTTATACTGCTTGCATGAATATATTGTGCTGTCACAATAGTGGTTTACAATTCCTGAGGGGAACTGATTTTAGCTAAAATCACATATTTTTAGAAAATATAATGATTTAAGCCTTAAAAAGTTCCATTTTGAGGATTCCAATTGAAGAGGGTTTGATCAAATCACCTTAGATCAAACCTCCTTGGATAGAACCTCGCTAGTTTTAAACCATACCTATAAATGTGTCTCCTTTACACCTATCAAAATGCTAATAAAAAATCACTTTTGATTTAGCTTTTGGGGGATCAAATGAATTCATTTCAAATTTATTTCAAATGATTATGGTATTCCTCAGAACAAGCTATCCAATGAATATAATTTTAATATGTTTTGGTTTTGTTATGTATTTGTTTTTAAGTTTTATTAAACATAGGTTTTTCATCGAAAATGAATTTCTTTGTTCTTCACATGTGGAAAAATAGAAGATTATCAAAAAAAAAAATTCAAAAATATGAGTGCACCAGATATTGAAGTCCTTGATCTAACAAAAAATAAA
This sequence comes from Sequoia sempervirens, assembly GCA_007258455.2. Taxonomy (NCBI): domain Eukaryota; kingdom Viridiplantae; phylum Streptophyta; class Pinopsida; order Cupressales; family Cupressaceae; genus Sequoia; species Sequoia sempervirens. The sequence continues at coordinate 215,196,028 of VDFB02271358.1, forward strand.
TAAATAAAATTTGACATATACAAAAAAAGTTACGCGTTATACAGTCGCGCTATGTCTGAATTGTAATTAGCTTGACTTTGAAACTTGATTAAGGAAATATTCACTAAAAAAATATCTAACCAAGTGGAAGCACTAGATATCAGAGTTACAAATCTAAATTTGAAAGAATGAGAATTTTATCCTTCATGGAAAAAAAGTTATGCGTTATACGGTGTGCATCACTTATTAAAAATGTTGTTTTCTGAAAAAAATCAATTTTTGTGGGAGATGGAAAAAAAAGTGCAATTTGATTCCAAAAATTTTGAAAAAAATATTTTTAGAATCTATAGACAAAATTTGATGAGACTCTAGTTTGCACCATCTTCAAATTCCTCACGGTTTAGCCGCTATAGGTGCCCGAATGTGAAGATTTAGTTAAAAATAATAATTTCAGTGTCCAGTTTGGCCAAAAATTGTAAACCACTATTATGGGATCACTTTAGATGAAGATTCATATGAGATGAATAAAATACATGGGTTATATTTTTTCAATTTACTCCATTTATCCAAGATTGCTTCATCAAAATTCCACAAAATGAATATAGAATTTCTTTCAAACATGATCAAGCCATTTTGCTTATTCCATAAAGTATTCTAAATTAAAAAATTTGATTGGTTTTCCTTATTGTATTGAGTACTTCATTTCCTTGTATAGGTAAAGTTATCTTAAGTGACTTAAAATAACTTGTATTATTATAACCTCCACTCATGATTCATAAGATGTTTAATTGCCTCGTTAGAGTATTTGTAATGAGTCAAGAATTATTCACAAAATCCTTGATTAAGATCATAAAAATTGATTGAAAAGATTTCATGTTGTTCATCAATAGAGATATTTCACAATTCATTTATTTATGAACTAGAGTTACATACCTGTTGTCTTCAATGATTGATGTTGTTTCATCATCCCAATCGTGATCTTCAACCTTTATTTTCAAGCACTTTCTTCCACAAGTGTGTTCTTTGTTCCCGATCCAAGCTTCATACTTCACTCCTGAAGGTTAAAATATAAACAAATTATGATCATGCTTTCAAATATTCATCACAAGCGGCTAAGTCTAGTTATATCCCAATAATTCCTATAGACCAAGAGTATATCTATGATATTTATAATAAGATTTCTAAAATATTAACTTATTTTTCAGTACCTATGTGTTGTTTACCTTTCTTGAAGTTGGGAATCTCTCCTTGAAAATCTTATAATGTAACCACCATTTCTTTTGTTTATTATCTTCATTAAACATTTTATTCATTTGTAAACTTGGATACTTCTATCCATATGAGATAGGAATCCATCCATTTAGGATGGGCATCAACCATACAGGTTGGGCACTTGTCCATATGGGACAGGAGTCCATCTATCCATCTGAGATAGGCATCTACCCAAACAAGGTAGGCATCTATCCATAAAGGATAGGAAGGTTCTCTAGCTAGAGACTTAGACTCATTGGGATCATATGGGTCTTAAGTCACTCTCTAAAGACTACATTTCCCTATTGGAAGTACATTGAGGTCGCCATCTTTAGGAGTATATAAAAAAAAATTGCTTGATTCCCACCTCGGAATTTGGCCTAAAGCCTTGGGGAGTCAAGAGAATCCATCTAGGATTCCTTCCTAGTATACAAAGAAAAAAAATTCTTTTATTATTTCATTCCTTAAACTTGATGAGATTTATTTCAAAAGAAACAAAATTTGATATCTGATCTTTTATTAGATAAATCCATCTTTTATTCACAACAAAAATAGGATGTCTCATCCTTTTATTAATATAGCAATTCCCTTCAAGGATTACATTCTTAATTTGGTTCTTCTTCTTCAATGGGCTCCTCTTCAAAATCTCCATTCCATTTATTTCCTTTTGGATGTACCTAGAGGTATTCCATCCATACCTCCTGGCTTATCTTGGGGGCATTTCACCCACACCCAAATGGTAGATCGTGTACAATCGATGGTTTTCTCTTCTTTGATTCCACATTGACTTCTTCGTTGTTCTTTTCTTTTTCCCTTTGTTCAATTTTATCTGGTTCATGACCAAAGCTAGAGTTTCAGAGTCCAATATTACTATTACCTCCTAATAGGGTGGTACCATTTGCTTCTTCTTCGAATCAGATGGTTTTGATGCTCCCTTACTCTTCTTCTTTCCCTTTATCATGCCTTTAGATTTTCCCATATCTATAAACATAAATTCATTTGTTAGATCATAATAGTAGATAAGGTTCAATTTTTAATATGGTATAGGTAGCAGGCCATCAATCCTAGTGTTTGAACCTCGCTTTGATACCACATGTAACAACCATAGTCAGATAATCTCAAAATTTCCTACTAACAATTTTTTTATTTCTAAATTTTTTTTATATAAATAAAGACCATTCTACCCATATAAATAAGAACATCATAGTTGTAAATTAGTTCCATATCATTGTAAGATAAAATTTCAATCTAATCTTATTGACTAAGCATTACAATATTACTACGTCAAGCAAGACTTTCCACCACCCTACCTTATTGTCATCATGAAGTTACGTGGACTCTAGCCAACCCTCGAGAAAGAGAAAGGGCTACCAACTCATTAAGCCTGATTTAATGTATAGGAATAATTCAATTTTATTTCTAATCAATATGTTTGTAGTTATGCAATCCCTTCTAGGGCCCCTACTCCTAGACAGTCTCCTGGCAACTGCTACCCACAAGGGAGACAAGGATTTAATTCTTGTTAAGCTCCCTAATTAAGAAAATTAAAACAAGATAATGAATCTTTGAGAGAATAAATTAGAGTACTTCCCTTTCATTTATTCAAGGGTGAGTAACAATCAAATTTAGTGAGATGATTAGCATTATAAAAATCCTTATATAGGAGAAACATATGAGTTCATTGCTTTAACAAATATGTCAGTCTTCTTTATATATATATATATATCCAACTATAATTTAATAATTCCTTATTCAACATGACTATACTATTTATACACCTTATCTTGATAGAAATATGAATAACCAACTCAAAAATTTTATGATAGAATTATTAATTAAACATACTTAATAATCCTTCTTTGAGATAAATGATCGACAAGAAAACATTACTCACTTACCTTTACTCCTTACATTTGGTAATCGAATTCCTGGAATCTTCCATGTCTCAACATTAGTAGTTCTATGGTTATGGTTATGTTATCTCTCTTGCATACCTCCCAAGACTGGTTGTTTTTTTATATTGGTTGGTGGTGTTGTTTTCCCACCCTGTTTTTCTTTTTTTGAGTTTTGGTTGTGATGCAGGAGCATCCACGGTAAATTGGCAATCTTGTGTCAATTAAAAAGAGGTTAATTTTGTGGAAGTATTTTTTAATTTTGGGATAAGTTAATTTGGTTCAAATTTCATGTTGAGGGGTGGAAAATGATTTATTTTTGAATAATTAAGTTTTCCAAGTAAAATCTCCTTTGCACATTGAAGTAGACAAAAAAAAAGTAGTTTTAAAAAAAAAAAAATTAATTGCAAAATATTTGAGAGACAATATGAGGCTTTGGGATTTGATTTGTGGATATTTAAAACACTCAAATAATGATTCCTAAATAATAGGGACTATGAAAGTGGGCACACAGGTCTACTTTTTGATTTTTTCTTTTTCAGGAATCAAAAGGAGAGAATTAAAAAAAATCGCAACATCCTATATTTGGCAAGGCTGCTAGAAATGGGTTTTAAATGTTTTTTAATTATTTTTTGAAGGATTTAATGTGCAAAAAGAACAAGGTTCATTCCCTATTGGAGAGACCCAAATAAAGCATGAGAAATTATTTTTTGTATAGCAGGAGTTAAGAACAAAAAACCATTTTTCATTGCAAGGGGTTTTGAAGAGGAATTTTGGGAAGAGAAATGGAAGGATACAGGAGGAGGGTACTGTATCATTATTTGGGGAATGTGTTCTTGGTGTGGTTTTGTAGGTTGGTACTTATTTTCAACAGTCCATTGAAGTTTCTAAGTATTGGAATGAAACTACAAGAGTTACAGGCAGTGTTGGAGTGCTGGAAGGTGAACTAGTTTGTTGGAGCTCACATAGTTGAACATAGAATTTTATTTGAATGTTTCCATTGAATATAAGATGTTTGTAGGATATTTTATTTGATATTTAGTAGTCTATTAAGACTGAAAAAAATGATTCATAATAAGCTTCCTTTAACAGAGAAATTCAATGGGTTCATGTACAATCAAGTGTTGAGTTTAAATTGTAATTTTTCTTTTCTATCTAAGAAATTGTTTGAGGATTTTAGAAGAGGCATTTTTGAGTTTAAATACTCTCTACATTAGTGGTATCAAAGCAGAAAGATCTTGAGTGTGTAACAGATCACCAAAGAGAGGCAGTTACACCAGGATTGAGCTTATGGGTATTGGAGAAAATGGATGGGAGAGGAGCCCATCGTGATAGAGGCAGAGGAAGAGGAAGAATGGACAACTTTTTCCATCATGATGATTTCATAGCTTTGAGAAGGAAAATATAAACACTTCAAGAAGAAATAAGAAGAGGGTTTGCACAGAGAAGGGAACCAACGAGTGATTAGGAAGAAGAAGAAGCTCCAAAGAATGCTAGCCAAATAACTGGACAGAGAGAGGAAGTTGCAGTAGTTGCAAGGGATCCATTATTGAGAGTTTTATCAAAAATGGGGAAAAGACCTAAGATGAATGTCCCTACCTTTCATGGTAGTTTGAATCCAGAAGAACTAATAGACTGGATAAATGATATGGAGGAGTACTTCAAATTTAAAGAAGTTGAAGACCTGGATAGAGTAAGTTTTTCCAAGACAAGATTGAAGGGACATGTTTCAATATGGTGGAGAGAAATTCAGTTAGAAAGAGGTAGAAAAGGGAAGGAGAAAATTACAAGGTGGGATAGAATGGTAGAGAAAATGAAAATGAAATTTATACTAGTAGATTATGAGTTAGACTTACTCAAGAAAATGCAAGGGTTGAAGCAACAAACAAAAATGGTGAAATAATATATAGAGGAGTTCCATAGGATCTTGATTAGAATGAGACATGTTGAAGCAACTAAGGAGAAGGTTGCAAGGTACATTAATGGTTTGAGACCAAGCATACAAGAGGAGATGTCATTGATGAGAGTTATAACTATGGAAGATGCATACCAAGTTGCCTTGAAAATTGAGGAAAGAATGAATAAAAGGTATGATAGTAAGCAAAGAGGAAGATACCATGAAGATCAGATTGAAGGAAGATCATATGGGGTAGATAATAAACAAAAAAATCAGAAAAAAGAAGACCAAGGCAGCAGCAAAAATCAGAGGTATGATGGTCCATATGGTCTTAGGGATCAAGATTCAAGAGATAGAGGAGGATTGGATAAAGGTTTTGGAAGAGAAAACTTTCGAGGAACTTGTTTTTAAGTGTGGAGAAGAAGTTCATAAGGCATATGATTTTCCTCATGAAGAGGAAAGGCCAAGAAGAAGGACTGAAAATCATAATAGAGTAGCAAATTTGAATAGAGAAGATGATGTAATACCCCTCCTGTTACTGTTTGGACTTGTTATTTTTCTATGCTTTTTGATACTTTGAGACTGTGATAGTACTATTTATTGTTTGGTTTGGTGGACTGGTTAGTGTAGACTGATTGATGATTATGCTACTCCTGTGGATGACATTATGATTACTTGTGGTTGGTGATGATTAAGTTGATTTCAGCAATACATTGTGATGCAGTGGTTTAATAATTATTTTATGATGTGATTAGTAGTTTAGAAATGTTATTCTATATTTAATGTTGTAATTGTTAGTATAGTTTTGGTGAGAGGACAATGTAGCACCACTCGTTTATGAGTGCCCTGCTACGCTGCAATTCCTTCTCACAATGTGATGTTTTGATTTGATATATATATATACATGTAAACAATTTTGTTTGTATGCAGGAATTGCAGGTATAGAGTCTCAATTCCACCTGCTTCGGTAGGACAAGGTGAGCATCAAAATACCCAATGGGCATGATGTTGAAACATAGATGACAAGGAAGTCCCGTCCCATGTTTTGTCAAATCATCTTGTCTAGTGGTATTGTGCATCGTTAACCTTTGTCATTTTTGCAATTTATTATAGTGGTTTGTGTGAGGGTACTGTTGGTATTTATTTTACGTTGATGTTTTGTATGATGTTTATATAATTAAATGATGTTAATAAATGTTTATTATAAGTGTTGGAAATAATTTGTATTAAAATATAAAAGAATTATATTAGAGTCATGTGATTTATTTAAAAGTGTAAATTAAATTATTTAAAATTTAGTATTTTTGATAATTTAATTAAATTAGCATGTTGAGGATAATTATGAAATAAATTAATTAAATAAATTAAATTGTGTGAATTGCAAGAAAAGCTTGCAAAATCAGAATTAAAACAGAAAGTATTGTTAAATGGGAAAAAAATCAATAAAAGAAAAGAAAAGATAAAAAGGACCTATGAGTGTTGAGTTTGGTTGGAAAAGCTAGAATTAAAAATTAGAAATTTCTTTTAATTTGGATTTTTAGAGCTTTTGAAAAAGGAAGAGATATATTTTTATTTAATTGCAAATTTGAGAGATTTTTTTATTCACGGGAAAATTTTTGACAGAAGTTACACAAAAATAATAGTTTTGAAATATTGGATCTTCTGGAGTTTTTTGGGGAATTGTTTCATTTTCTTTCATTGTACTGGGGAGGTTCTTCTGAATAGAATATTAGATTATAAATTTGAGCAAGGAAATCTGGAGAAGAAGTTCTGAAGGGAGGAATGAGAGCGCTTTGAAAAGGCCATTGGGATCAAGCAAAGCTTCATCAGATGTTCAACAGCGCAAGACTCCAGGTTCCATTTCTTTATTTCTTTAGTCTTCTGATTCAAGAGTAATAAAATAAATAAAAATTAAATAAATATGTTTGCTATGAAAAGAAAGAATTTTTATGGGGTTTTAGAAATCTTTGAAGAAATTAATCTGGTTTTCTGAAAATGTTCTGTGATATTTTTTTTTACCATTTGGCTTATATATATATATATATATATAATTATTATTATTATTATTTGATTCTTTGAAAATGTTCATTATATTGCTAAATGGGTTTTGTTTGTTTTTGAATATATATATATATATATTTGAATATATTTCTTGGGTACTTATGTATCTTATTCTGTGACATTAATACATATATACATATATATATTTATATATATATACAAAATCATGTATATATATATATTGAAGTGAAATTGATTGTATTGTTCAGAATTATTGTTGGGCCTATGTGTTTTTTTTTAAAATAATAATAATAAATAAAAAATTTAATATGGCCGAAATTTTGTTGGGAGGGTCAGCCTTAGCCGTACCTGTCCCCAACCCCCCTTCTTGCACACATGGCAGCCCTCAGGACTGCCGCAGTAGTCCAAAGGACTGTCGAGCACAGTCCTAAGGACTACGTGCACGCCATAGTAGCATATGGTTGTGTTTTAGTTTATTTGTTTTATGCGATTTATATATATATATTTATAAATATATATAATTTTTCATGTAATTGTTCTAGATTTATTTTGAATTTTGGGACTATTGATGAGTAATTAATTAAAACAGAAAATTAGTTTTTACATATATTACATATTATATATATGTAGATGAAGATATATTGAGTGTTGTGAGGTATGGAATTTAATATATAATTGTAAAATATACTATTTTCTTTTATAATGGTGATATGATGAATTTCAACTATGAGGGTTAATGGAAAATAAAAGTAAATTAGTTATTTATGTTTAAAATTATTTTTGAATTTCTTTATTTTAAAATTTTATTGTGAAAGTAGAGATTTTTGCAATGGATTGAAAGAATTGTTTTCTTTCATTGTGTAAAAGTATTTTGTTGATTTGAGTTGAGATCTTGAGAATTTGTTGGGCATGCTTTTATCTTTACATTATTGTGTTGATTTTTCGATGTGGGAACCCAGTGTTTTTTGTGAACCTTAGTTTTCTAGAGGTGTGATTTTATCATTGGATGTTTATCCTCGTTTTATGTGCTCTTGAGGTTGCATGATATTAGTATTATTATTTGGAAGGTTTGTATGAGTTGTGACTTTGATTATGTGTTTAGCGAGATGGGTAATGCCTCGCATGTCTTGGTTTTGATTTATGCTTTGTTCTTTATGGTACAACCCTAGCCTTGCTTTTGTTATGTTTTGGGGTCTCAGGGAGAGTGGCTCTTCATGGGGGTCGGCGCCTCAAAAGGAGGAAGGGCTCAGGATAACCCACGTAAGAGTAGATTAACAAGTGAAAACCTAATAATAGAACTTAGGGGGATGGGTAGTAAAAACATAGAAGATAATCTTGGATACCTCATCTAGTCATTAGGGCTATCGCAGACTAATGGTAGACTGAGAAGGCTGTGGTCAGCAAAGTCGTAACCTCGTCCTCCGGAGAGGTTAACGGCTATGCATGAGTCACCCTATGGGGCTGGCACCTCAAGTAGGAGGAAGGGCCAGGATAACCATAGATAAGGGCTGATGCCTCATGTTGAAGGAAGGGCCAAGATAACCCATGTAGGCTATGCGATGACACTCTCCACTTGTTGCCCTTGTGCTTTACTTTCTTGGTTGCCTCTAGAATTGTATTCTAATTGTTGTTTCAGATTCATTTGGAAATGTTTTATGATTGTTTCTCTGGTTACTTGGTTAATGGTTATGGCCTTGGTTTGTTTGTGATGAGATTTATGGCTTTATGTTTATTATGTTGACTCATGGATGTTGTTGTTTATGTCCTTTGTAATCCTTGATGTTGTATGTGGAATTATTGTACTATGTTGTCCTTTATTGGAGTTGGTTTTGGCATTCATGGTCGTGGTTACTTCCTTGTCACCTCTGAGCACGGAGGGTGGGTTATTTATAACCCATGTGGTTGGGTGGAACGTGCTCCGCACCCGTTGGGTTCCCCATCAACATTCATCTTCACAACATTCTTCAGATGGAGCTTGTACCAGTTATTTATCTTGCATTTTAGACATTATTTGTACTATGTATTTATCCCACATGTATGGGAGATTTCATTGTATTCATTATTGATCATGTAATGTATTAAATGATGACGTATTGTATATGAACCTTTGTAAAAATTATTGTATGAGATTCATTATGGTTGTATCATATGATGTATTATTCTTTTACTTATGGTTACATAAATGTACTTATGTAAATGGATTTTGTAAGGTTGGTGAATGTAAATTTAGATAAGTTATTTAGCATTATCTTTTATCTTTTCGTTATGTGTTGTTTATGCGATGTGACCTCGCGTGCCCCAAAGGACTTGACGTTGTGATGTTAATGTGCAATGTAAATATGTTTTAATGTTTAGTTGCATGTTTACTTTGTATTATTCAAAAAAAAATGTGTGCATTGTTTTGTCCTTTGGGGTTTGCATGACGGGCATTACATGTAGGGTCATCACATTATGAAGAAGCAGAAGATGGTAAAACTTTAATGACTAGGAGAACACTGTTGAATGAAGATGATAAGTCAATTCAAAGAAAAAGTTTGTTTCAAACAAGATTCAAGTGCCAGAACAAGGTATGTAATGTCATTATAGATGGAGGTAGCACATACAATCTTGTTTCTGAAGAGATGGTGAGAAAATTGTAGCTAGAGAGAAGAAGGCATCCACATCCATATAGGATAGCATGGCTACAGGATGATAGGAAAGTCTTGATTAGCGAACAAATCTTGGTAAAAATTAATATAGGAGGTTATAGAGATGAAATTTTATGTGATATTATTCCTATGAATGTGTGTCATATTTTGTTAGGAAGGCCTTGGCAATTTGACAGGAAGGAAATGCACGATGGTTATGCCAACACGTACGCATTGATGAAGGATGGAGTGAAACACAAATTGAAGCCATTGAAAGAAGAAATGGGTAAGGTTTTCAGCAATGCAAGGTCATGTTTGGTTGATGAAATTAGACCTTTAGATGGTATGAAGCATAAATATGTTGGCTTTGTTAATACTAACCATGAAGAAGATGAGAAAGTTGAATTGTTGACTCGGATTGAAAAAGAGATCTCAAGTGGAAAGAAGGTAGCTGCAGAGGGTAAGGTAAAATCTGATTTTATTGTTTCCCTTGATGAGAAAGAGAATGGAGTAGATAAATTTGAATTGGAAGAGTTGAGTGTGAAGGTTAATGAAGAGTTTTCTGAAGAATACTTGTTTGAGAATAATGGAGGTGAAAATGTTTTGATTATTGGTCATGATTCTTTGTCATCTCGTGAGGAAATCAAGTATTTTGATGAGAGTACTAACATTGTTTTGAGTGAAAGAAAACAAGTTTCAGCAATATCATGCCTTTCAGAAAGTATTGAAATAGTGAAATTTCATGAAGAAGACATAGTGGAAGGAGGTGGAAAAGGTGGAACAACAAATGAGGAAAACAAATACATTTGTTTTGATGAAGAAGAAGGTATAATTTTAATTGTTAGTTATGATTTTTCTGAAGTATATTGGTGGGACAATAGATTTGATGTTTTGAATTACATGATGGGTAGTAGAAGGATGAAGCATGGTAATGTTGTAAGTTTGCAGAAAGTGGTGCATAGAAATATTTTAGTGGACAAGGAAATGAGGTGGATACAAGATAGACATAAGGTCTACAATTTTTTCTAAATGAAAATCTGAAACATTTATTTCTACCATGGGTGTCTGATGCAGGAGCATCCATGGTAAATTGGCAATCCTGTGTCAATTAAAAAGAGGTTAATTTTGTGGAAGTATTTTTGAATTTTGGGATAAATTAATTTGGTTTGAATTTCATGTTGAGGGGTGGAAAATTATTTATTTTTGAATAATTAAGTTCTCCAAGTAAAATATCCTTTGCACATTGAAGTTGACTAGTGGGGTGAAAAAGCAAAAGAAAAAAAAAGTAGTTTTAAAAAAAATATTTAATTGCAAAATATTTGAGAGACAATATGAGGCTTTTGATTTGTGGAGATTTAAAAAACTCAAATAATGATTCCTAAATAATAGGGACTATGAAATTGGGCACACAGGTCTGCTTTTTGATTTTTTCTTTTTCAGGAGTCAAAAGGAGAGAATTAAAAAAAAAAAACACAACATCCCATCTTTGGCAAGGCTGCTAGAAATGGGTTTTAAATGTTTTTTAATTATTTTTTGAAGGATTTAATGTGCAGAAACAACAAGGGTCGTGCCATATTGGAGAGACCCAAATAAAGCATGAGAAATTATTTTCTATATAGCAAGAGTTAAGAACAAAAAGCCACTTTTCATTGCAGGGGGTTTTGCAAAGGAATTTTGGGAAGAGAAATGAAAGTATATAGGAAGAGGGTATTGTAGCATTCTTTGGGGAATGTGTTCTTGGTGTGTTTTTGTAGGTTGGGACTGATTTTCAACAGTCCATTGAAGTTTTTGAATATTGGAATGGAACTACAAGAGTTGCAGGCAGTGTTGGAGTGTTGGAAGGTGAACTAGTTTGTTGGAGCTCACATAGTTGAGCATAGAATTGTATTTGAATGTTTCCATTGAATATAATATGTTTGTAGGAGTTTTTATTTGTTGTTTAGTAGTATATTAAGACTAAAAAAAATCATTTGTAATAAGCTTCTTTTAACAGATAAATTCAATGGGTTCATGTGCAATCAAGTGTTGAGTTTAAATTGTAATTTTTCTTTTTTGCCTAAGAAATTGTTTGAGGAATTGTTTGAGGATTTTAGAAGAGATATTTTTGAGTTTAAATCCTCTCTACATTAGGTTGTAACCATGGGATCAGGGCCCTTCCCCTTCTAAACTAATCAAAAACATTAGTGGTTCAAGCTTCTTAAGTGACCCAAGATTACATAATAAATCAATAAACATTCTCACTTAAACTACTTGGTTTGATAGGTCCATAGAAGGATACAATTAGTCGCTACTAGAACTAAGATGATAAGAGAAATATATTGATAACTAGATGGAATTGGAACTCTACTACTGAATGTAATACCATCCTTTGCAAAGTTTAATACTACATGTAAAGACCCAAACAATTTTTAATCATAAGAAAGAATAATACAATATCACATCCCTTATACTTTTTGATCACCAAGGTCCTCATTGAGGCTAGGTGAGAGCATATGGTGTACAAGTTTCTAATTGTAAAAGTAATGTTAGAAGTAATTAAGTATACTATTGGTGGCAAGTCAGGCAATAGATATAGTAAAGAAATTTATCAAATACCAAATACTCTTCCACTTTTCAGTGATGAGTGAATTCCACTTATTCAGTAGGGTTAGTTTTAGCAACCTATTAGCAAGTAATCAAGTCTTACATTAAAACCTCTTTCTTGAATATGGAATTGGAGTCTATCGTTTAATATGATTGAACAAGCATCTATAATATTTTCTTGAAATAGATTAGTGCATTTACTAATATTGCAACATATACTTATCAAGTCTCATAATTTTCAATCTAAATATAAAGCATAGTAAATATTAGAACATCTAATCACCTTCATTGAATTGAATAATGAACTAATTTTAATAAGATTCATAATTTGATATCTAAGATGTTGAAAAGCATAAACTAAATTCTATACTTTTGAAATTATAAAATAATGAATTAAGAAAAATATTGTGAAACATAAACTAGAACTCAATTATCCCTCCTTGGGATTATAGAGTCGTAATGAACTTTCTTTTCATGAATAGTTAAATTATTAACTAAGGAAGCTTTGGTGCATAAAGTAAACCTGAAACATATTGCACTCTTGAATTTTCCTATTTATAAAGCAAGGTATAGGCCTATTTAGTCACAATGATAAGAACATAACAATATTTAATAATACTAGATATTTGTTGCAAGGATCTATTCTTACCTATTCTATATATGAACAATAGAATATTACATTCATAATCAATGCAAGATCTTTCTTCTAATTACCATAACTTCCACAAATTCCTTATCATTATTTTCCAAATCATTAATGAAAATAACATTCTTTAAACACAACATTCAGATCTATCCCTAAAGGAAATTTATATTAAAAAACTTTTGACTACAAGTTAAATTAACTCCTTAAGCAAATAGGTAAGAGGTCCATTGATGTGATAAAAGAAATGAAGGAAGGAGTGAACATTTGGTTTTGGTAATAGATAAGGAATACTAACATCTTAAAGTCTTGGAG
>VDFB02271358.1:215209336-215304162 GCA_007258455.2 Sequoia sempervirens
TCCTAAGAGACATATGTAGAAGTAGAGGGGTAGTGATAGAGAGATAGGATAGAGGGAGAGAGATTGAGATAGAGAGATGGAGGAAGGAGAGATAGAAATATATATAGAGGTAGAGAGAGACATAAAGAGATAGTGAGGGAGAGATAGAGAGATAAAAAGGAGATATGTATAGTTACAGAGAGGGAGAGAGATATAAGGAGAGATAGGGAGAAATAGAGAATGAGGGAAAGAGAGGGAGATAGAGAGGGGGAGAAAAATAAAAAGAGAGGGAAAGATATAAACATAGAGTTAGAGAGACTAATAGATAGGGAAAAAGACATATAGATAGATATAGAGACAAATAGATAGGAGGAAGACAATAAAAACATAGATAGAGCATAAAAAAAAAAAAGATGAGAGAGAGAGAGAGAGAAAAGAGGACAATATATAGATACATAAAGAGACATTGTTAGGAACATAGATAGATAAACAAACATACATACACACAAGTCATAGAGAGAGAGAGAGATAAAGAGAGAGAGAGAGAGAGAAATAGAGAAAGAGAAAGAGAAAGAGACAAAGAGACAAAGAAAGAGATAGAGAGATAGAAAGAGGCAAAGAGCGATAAAGAGACAAAGATATAGAGATAGAGAAAAAGATAAAAGCAAAGATAGAGAGAAAGACATAAAATGAGAAATAAATGATAGAGACAGGTATAGAGACAAAGATAGAGATAGAGAGGAAAAGGAGGAGGTAGAGAGGAAATAGAGAGGCTGGGCATGAGATAGGAGATGGGATGTTAGGAGACATATATACAAACAGAGATAGAGACAAGAGATAGAGACAGATGGAGACAACATGGAGATGGAGATGGAGATGGAGATGGAGATGAGACCTAATAGAGGAGATAGAGAGATAGAGGTAGAGGTAGAGAGGTAGAAAGGCAGAGGTAGAGGAAAGAGGTAGAGGTAGAGGTAGAGGTAGAGGCAGAGGTAGGAGGCAGAGGCAGAGGTAGGAGGTAGACAGGAGAAGAGATAGATAAATACAGAGAAATAATATATATAGATAAATGAGAGGAGATAAAAGGGAAGAGCAAGAAAGAACATATAGAGGGAGAGTGTGAGAGATAAATGGGGAGGGAGATAGAAAGAGAGGGAGGGAGAGAGAGGGAGAGATAGACAAAAGAGAGAGGGGGAGAGATAGAGCAAGAGAGGGAGGGATGAAGGAACGGAGAGGGAGAGATATAGAGATATGGATAGAGATATAGATATATACTAAGTTGAATGATCCTTTAGATAAATTTACTAAAATTATTGGTGCTAATATAATTTCTCTTCCTCTTACTAGACCATTGGATCCATCTTAGAGATGGGTTCCTAAGGGATATGATGAAAATAATTTTTTCAACATTGTAGAGTTCAAGGGAATACTCATACCATTGTACTGGTCTCAAGTATAAGTTGCAAGATTTTATTGATAATAATATGATACATGTTTAATAATGTTAATGATGGGAGAAATAATTTTCTGGCTCCCCCTAATTAGAACTAATAAATCTTTAATAATCCTTTTCTATCATGTTAATTTAATGTTTACACTAAGGAATTTGTGTTTAACCATAATATTCAACAACAAGATTATGCACATTCTAAAGTAATTAAAATGACAAATGACATATTGAATGAACTATGAGATTCATTATCTTACCTTTATAGGTTGGTTAAAAAATGGTCAAATTTTATGTCATATTAATACTTCTTCAAAAATATATGATACTTTACTTGGTAGACCTCATATAGAGAAATACAAAGAATTACCTTATGTCTTACATCAATGTATCAAATAGTATAAGGAAGAACAACAAAGAAAATAATTGACAATTTATAAGATCAAGTGAGCCTATAGTGATAAAATCTAAAGCTACTTATGTGCATTCCTATTTTAAAGAACTTGACAAATAAAGGCCTAAATCACCTCAAATTGTAAAATCCTAAAGTTAATGTACATACAAGATTCAATATTTTTATTCCTTTAGGAGATACTAATAAAAAAATTGCTCATGGGTCAAGTAAAATGAAAAGAATTAAGGTATTACAATTGATAAGAAAAAACATGTTTCGAACTTCTATATGACCTTATTCTACTTGGGTCCCAAAGAAATATTTACAATGCAAAATTATACATATGGAATCACCTCTAAAGAAGTAGGAATAATGGGTATATAAAATATAAATCAACATTTCAATCACTTTTGAAAATATTTATTAAAGGTTCCCCAATACATAGTGATGAGAATTTTGTTCTAGATGATCCACAGAGAGAGAGAGGGGGGGGGGATAGAGAGAGGGAGAGATAGTAATGAAGAGATGGAGAGGGAGAGAGGGAGAGAGACATAGAGGGAAAACTAGAGAGAGGATATATAAAGAGATAGAGAGGGAGAGGGAGAGGGAGATGGAGATAGGAAGAGAGGGAGAAATACAGGTATATATAGAGAAAATGAGATACTATTGGGAAAGTTGTCTCAAACTTGCTCCTAATATTAAGATTAAAAAATACATTTTTTAATATAAAATAGAAAAAAAAAATTAGGATATAGATTTGGTTTTTGGCCAAAATAAATATTCTTGATTTCTCAAAACCACCTACGAGGATGCTTGTTATGAATATCTCTTCAAGTAATTCAATTTCAAAAAAGGGCCCAACTAACCCACTAGATCAAAAGTTAGAAGTTTGCATAAGAAATGTCAAAATTTGTTGGATGCATAAAAGAGTTTTAAAGGGGAGTTACACCTATCAACAAAATCATGATGTATATTATGACACATCATCAAACATATTTGATTCGGGGATAATTTGGTTGTCACTTTTGGGTGGTTTTAGCTCGTAGGTTTCTAATTACCATTTGATAGTATTGGTTTTTGTATCTTCTATCTATTAGGTGCTTGATATGGAGACTGTGTGTAAAGTTTTTTTATATTATTAAGTTGTCAGAACATTTCTAAATCTTTGGTTGGTGATAATCTTGTGAAGGATTTCTCTACAATTATATTGTAACTATGGTTTACTAAATAATACATTGAGTTGCTTTGGAGTGGGGTTTTTCTCTTGAAAGGAATTCCTCACATAAACTTATGTTATGGTATATATTATTTATTTTGTGTTTAAATGTTTTTTTATTTCTATAATTTTTAAAAGAGTGAAATTTGTACAACACTCTCCTCAAAATATCAGTCTAGGAAAAAAATTACATACCCTATGATGTAGGAACATCTAGGTCCATAGGCAATCCTACAAAAAAATATTTTTCAAAGCTTTCAATTCAGTTGTTTCTTTTCTTCTTGTGGTTTAATTTTTAGTTGCTTCTAGTTATAATGGTTATTATGAAGATATCATCTCAAAGAAGAGATTAATGGGTTTTCAATCCTTCATTTTGGAATTTTTTGATGAAAAGAGACTAAGTTATTACAATGCAGAGATTTAGGCTCCATCCAAATGTGGGAGGAAGAGTTCCATTTGGATATGAGGTTCTAAAAAATATTCAAATAGAAAAAATTAGGTTCATTTTCTTGCAATAGGATATTTCTGGAAACTTGGGTTTCATCCAGATGTGGAATAAAGGGTCCTATCTGGAATGCAGGTTTCTAGTGGTCATCTGAATCAACAAAGTTTTCTTCTCAATCTTCTTCAGCTCATCAACTTCAATTTTTTTTGGGATCTTCAATTCTATTGGGACGTGTAGACCAAGCCAAGTGAATTGAACTTTATCATTTAATCATTTGGTTCATATGACTAGTTTTGATGATGATGTCAATGAATGATAACATTAGAAAATAATGACATCAACATGACATGGTGTTGACATCAACATGGGAAGCAATGGATGATGAAACCAACATGATGTATTGATAATGTCAACATTGCATGGATGCAAAGAACCCAATTGAATCTCACATTCAAATTTTGAGGATTTTGATGCAAAGCTCATTGATGGAGTTCTCTCTACTTAACAACTTCTACATATAATTGTTGTCTACTTTTTGCATATGTCTATTTATCGTTGTTTGTCATCCTTGATAAAAGGTTTAAGTTTACTTATAAAAGCCTCCATCCATTATTTAAATAATTTATTTATTTTATTTTTATAAATATTATATTATTATCTATTACTTTTTAATAATTTCATATTATTATTATTATTATTATTATTATTATTATTATTAAAAAAATAAATATCAATCTTTAAATAAATTTTCTTTTACAATCATATGTAACATCAAATACTTCCCCTAATAATAAAAATAAATCATTATAAACCCCAAAATCTCCTAGTGTGGGTTCAACTTGTCTCATTTACTTACCAAAATTGTTCAATTATTTTAATCAAGATTTGTATTAAGGCAAAATATATGCATGATAGAGGGTAACCTTTTATTTGATTGATTGGATAAGGAGTATCCTGAATTAGATTCATGCCCCATAAAGGGTACAAACAAAATTTTCATGATGGTGATTTGTTTTTTTCAAAAAGAAATCTAGTTAGTCTTAGAATATCATTAAAGAATCCAACCAACAATTACTCTATTGCATCATGGAAATGATATTCAACAACAATAATATATAAGTGGAAGATATGGAGAACAATAAACAATTATTCAAATCTTGTGTGTTGTCAAAGTAATTTCTCTTATAATGATATATAATTAAAGATGATTTGAATGGGATCATGAAGATTTGGTAAGTTTTTTTAGATGAAAATTTAATTTTTGATTAGTTATCTAAATTTAAGACACATTATTAAGATGAATATTTTATGGAGAGTATATATATATATATTGGAAAGGAAATGAACAATATTGATTATGAATAATTGAAACTACAAACTTATTCTTATAAAAAAAATTATAGTAAGTTTATGTAATCTAATTTGTTTTATTGTTAACTCTAATTTAATTTTTTTAATTCTTTTATGATTCCATGAAAATTTACAATAATTTATAATACACTTATACCACTTAAAATTAATCATTCTTAAGCAAAGTTAATTTTTTCCTCTTAAAAAACTATATTAGAATAGTGTAGATAATAAGTTAATTTGTTTCATTTGATAATATTTATGTTAAATATGGTATTAGGGTAGATTTTGTTCTCTTGTGTGAACTTTTTAGTATTACCATTTTCATAAATTAATCTTTAATTAAAATACTAAATGAAAGAGGATAACTTGAATTTTTTTTATAACAAGAGATGTTTGTAAGGAAGTGGAATATAATCGATCAAAACTATTAAAAGAAAAAGAATTTCAAAATAATGATGCAAAATTTTGTCAAAGGGTTTTTGGTCTACTAGTGAAGTTGAATGGTTATAAATCAATCTACTAGGGGTCAAGTCTTGTTGAGTGAAGGACCCAAACATTACAAGGGATAAAGTCAAGATCATTCCCTATGTAATTTTGGAAAAATGGATACCCCTTAGTCCATCAACTTAAACTCATATTCTCAAATCAAATTACAAAAATAATCTAAATTTGACATAAACCCTCCATCAAAAAAGATACAAAATTTTATTAATTTGAAAGAGAATAATACAATGATTTCCATTCTACATAAAATATTGATAAATGAGAGAAGATCATGAAAAAAAAGACTATCTAAAGAAATTTTAAATGAAATGAAAATATGATAAAAGAACAACATTAACATCATAAGAAAGACTAGTCTCACACCAATTAAGCACCACCAATTCAATCTCCACTCAATTTGAAAATATTTAAATAAAAATTTTAACTCGTGAAGGTGATATAAATGTGCCATAAATTAATCAATAGTTATCCCACATTGAAATAATTAAATTTAAACAAATTAATAAAAAAATAAAGGCCAAAATTGTTTATTTATGCATTAACTTGATTCAAAATTTATTAAAAAAATTTGACCATCAATTTTTAAACAAGATTAATTTAAAATTTTGATTGGAAGAAAACTTATTATATATTCTAAGAAAACAAATGGCCCATTAATTTAAGTCTAATTTTAAAACATACTTATCAAAAGTGTGCACAGTTACATAAAACAAATAGTGAAAAAAAATCTTTATATAAACAAAGATTAAAAAATGTTTTAATATCCTAATGAAATAGATTGGATAACTACATAGTCATGTGAGAAAGATCACATCCTTATCTACGCCTTAATAATATGGATAAGGAATGATATCAAGTCCATTATCTAGATATGAACAAAAAGAAGATTCATTTATCCTTTTTCACATACATTAAAAGAGTGTAGTTCCAAGCCAAAAGGAAAATGTAAGCATTATTATTACTTCCTTTTCAACAAAATATTCTTCTAGATAATGTAGGCATTATTATGTTGAACATAAATGAGACATGTATAAACTAAAAGAAGAATAATATGGAGTGGCTTAGGGCATTTTTCAAATGGATTTTGAATATTAGGAATGCATTATTTATTTATTTTAAATTATTATTATTAAAGGGTTTGAATATATAAAAATTCTAAATCAAATTTTAATTTTTAATTTTTAATTTTTTTTAGATTGCAAGAATCGCAATCGGGTAGCCCCCTTCTATAAACTACAGTGAAATTTTTCACATGACAGGTGATGTTGGTGTGACACACCCTCTAGTACCACGAGGATGGTGGGGAGACTAGACCTCGTGACCTCTTGCCTTCAAGATGTTTTAGCCAATCAAGCTAGACCCACCACCCCTTAAAGATTTAAATTTTATTAGTTATAATTTAAGTAGAATAATTAAAAATTTATATATGGAAATACATTAAATGAAATGATGTATATTGAGTAGAATTCATAAATACGTAGAAAGTAGTTGAATTTTCTTTTTAATTTTT
Organism: Sequoia sempervirens; assembly: GCA_007258455.2. Classification (NCBI taxonomy): domain Eukaryota; kingdom Viridiplantae; phylum Streptophyta; class Pinopsida; order Cupressales; family Cupressaceae; genus Sequoia; species Sequoia sempervirens. The sequence continues at coordinate 215,216,185 of VDFB02271358.1, forward strand.
CAATCCCTTCTTATAATATTAGCAATCAATTTCATTTTTTTTATTTACATTTGGATTCAACTCATTTCATTCTTCAAACAAGGTTTTGTCTTATCTAATATTTTCTCAACCCCCAATTAACAAGTGGGGCAATTGATTTACCAACGTATTATGATGGAGACACCTCTCAAACCCTTTTACCAATAACTCATTCAAACACCAACAAATAGATCTCTTTGTTTCAAAGTTATAAGCTACAAATTTAAAATTTAATAACTTACATTAGTAGAAATAATTTTAAATTTAAATTTAGATACTTAAAATTTATATTATTTAAAATTAAAATTAAAAATTAATATATTTAAAATTTATTTTTCATATAATTTGATATATCTAGATCATATACACGTGAAATAATAACATAAATTTATACATTATGAATGGGATAATTGAACAAAAATATGTATAATAAGGGGTTGATTTATATTGATTTTAAATATTTTTATAAAGGCACTTGATTTAACTACCTAAACTACTTAACCACCTTATGAGATGTAACTGTTCTTGTACAAGTATATTCCCCAACATAAAACTAATATGCCCTCTCACCTGTTACACCTGTAGGTTCAAAATCACCACTCTTTCCCTATGTTCCTATTGATGCACCTTCAATTTTTGCTTGTGATGGGATTGCAAATGATTTTCTAGGCCTTATAGCTTTGATGATCATCCATGGTACCTTACTAGATGGTCGTGGTCATGATGTCTCTTTCCCCTCTAGTGTGATATCCTATTTCTACTAACACTAGTTATGTCTTACGTGTTTCTATGCATGTGTCTTCACTTAGGGTTGACTCTCCTACTTTTGGTGTTGTGGGTGTTAGTTGTGCCCCCTTCTAGTGCCCTCTACTATAGTTTTTGGATGTAGTTTTTCTCAGGTAGTTTGTTATGGTGTTGCTTGCCTCTAAGGGAGAAAAATATCCTATTCCTTGTGCCAAATCATTCCTTGTGGTGGGTTTTGGCCAAGATATGGTGGAAAATGAGGACTTATACTAGCATAGGGGTCTAGTGTGCAAACTCTACAACCTTTGGCATTCTCTTCTTCACCTTCACAACTAGGTGTTGGATTCTTGGAGGCCTCTTGTGGTAAGTAAGATTGAGCTCTTCCTTCATTGCCTCTTTTTCCTCTTCTAGGGATAGAAATTTAGTGTTGGGTACGTTGTGGGCTTAAGGAGAGCACTCTATCTCCATTAAACCTTTGTCAACTTCCTTTAACCCCCTTATTGAGTCACTAAATATGCACCCAGTGTGGGTTAGAATTGTGAATATCCCCCTCTAATTATGAGAGGTTTCTTGTTATGAGGCCATAGGAAATTTTATTGATCGCTTCTTGAAGGTTTTCGATTCTGCTTCTACACAGGGCATAAAAGGTTAAGGAGATATTGCGGATTTAATAGAAAGAGAACTAGGCTTCAAGGTAATAAGGGAAACAAACCTCTATCTTAAAGTCTCTTGATAATCGACTTAAGCTTAAGCTAAGTTTATAACATAGAAAGATTTATGAAATGATCATACAACCGTAAAGAAATAAGATACATAGAGCGTACATGGTTATCTTCCTTGACACTCAACTAGACTCCTTTAATCCCTCTCTGCAACTTGTTGGCCTCGCATCTTTGAACTTCCTCAATCACTTAGTACCAAACTGTTAGTGTAGTGGCCCCCATATTCTCCTTTATCCCTCCTTATATAATGTAAGGTGAAGGAAATATTTCTTGTACTTACCCCTAGAAATCCTCATTACTCATCGATTACACATTCTGCATGCATGCATAATGATCGCCAAATAAATTTTGATGAGGCGTGTGTTGGAAATACAAGGGCAGACAACTGAGAGGGGGGATGAATCAGTTGTCCCAAAAATTCAAAACTTATTTAACTTATCAACTTTATTCTTAGATCTGATTATTAAGCATGAAAACAAAGATCATTAACACATCAGAAACAAACATAACACCAAGATTTTTATGTGGAAACCCTGTTAGGGGAAAAACCACGGTGGAGGTCAGTCCACAAGATTATACACTGTTAAAATTCTAATGAAAAATAAATATGTGGAATGCACTTGCATTCAGGGGCACTGCCTAGAGCTCACTGCTCAATTACAAGGAAGACACACTGTCTTACAGAGAGATTTAGATTATAGCCATCCACAGGGATTTGAACTGATAAAATAGCATCTGCTAATGCCTGATCACAATTCCAGTTAAGCGCATGAACAAATCTTCACTCTTCTTCACTCTTCTTCACACTCTACTCTGCCTTTGAATGATTGAGACATTATTCGCACATACACACACTTGGCATCTTTTAATTCAAATAAACAATCACTCTTATATATTTGCAACAAGAAATTTCACCACTACATGTCGGCCACAAAGAAATAATAAAATGAATATAACTGTCAGCCCAAATCAATAGATAATATTCAATGTGAATCAACCAAAGTTGGCCACAACTTATGAGTACCTAAATCAACATCATTAACATGAAAAAACTTCAATTAATTACACCTCGAAGATCCACAACATGCTTCAACACCATGTCGGCCAAGAACATGAAAAATATGAACACATAAGAGAAAATTGCCAACCACGAGCACAACGATCTATGTGGGTGTACAACAAAGATAGAGCACAATCTAGAAGCATCCATAAACATTAAGAACCAATAGAGAAGCATTCACAGCAACTGAACTAACTAAAATAGCCTCTCTTCAATCAGGAACACTAACTGAAGAAATAAAAAAATGTCAAAATGAAAATCTTCCTAACTTGATCAACTCTTCATGTGGATCTCTGAAACTCAACGTGGATAAACTAGATACACTATAAAAAAAACCATTTAGTCCACAACCTCTGATCACCAACGTACAAAACATACCACCATGCTGAACTTTACTTCACAACTAACAATTTGCAACTCATTTTTTTACAATTTTCTCAATATCCTCGACATATACAACTTCAAATGCATTAATGCTAATAGTGTTGAAATAAATTACAACCACATATCAACAACACAACCACAACATCCAACAATCTCCCCCTTTGGCATTGATGGCAACACATGATATGAAAAACATCATCAACGCAACTAACTCTTGACACTTACTCCCCCTTAGATTATTACTCAACTCTTCCACATGACTCTTCTCCCATAAGACTCTTTTCCCCAAATAGACACCAATTTCTCACATAACTCTTCTCCCCCTTTGACATCAATGACAAATAATCTCTAAGCTTTGAACCACATATCTGAATTTCTAAACCATCTGACTACTCTGCCTGAGTAGCAGCCACTACAACATCAATCTGAAACAAGATATGACTATGAAATACATGGACTGATGCAATGAATTGCTTTGCATCTTAGTTCTGATTAGGAGGGGTAATCATCCCTAACTTCCCTCTGAGATACTCAAAATTATCCTTAGGCAACAACTTTGTAAAGATATTTAAAATCTGCTCTTTAGTAGGCACATATTCCAATCTTACTTCTTTTTCACTTACCTTCTCCCTCAAAAAGTGAAACTTGATAGATATATGCTTTGTCTTTGAATGCAGCACCAGATTCTTGGAAATGTTAATAGCATTTGAATTATCATATTATATAGCAATAGGCCTCAGTATAACTTAATATCCTCTGTAAATATCCTGTTTTCATCCATAGGACTTGGAGTACAATTCAGTTACAGAAGCAACAGAAGTGTATTTAGTTTCAAGAAGGGATAAAGAAATGCATAGCTCTTTCTTCTTGCTTAAACTTGAAATTAGAGATTTTACGACTAAAATTTCCAACACTAGTACTTTTCTTGTCATTCACATCTTCACCCAATCAAAGACTACTTAAAGCACTGAAGATCATCTTTAGGATACCATAGGCCACACTAAAAAGTTCCCTTCACAAGTATTTGAAAATTCTCTTCTCACAAAGAAATACATGAGATTCCTTCAATTATTTTGAAATCTTGCAACAATACATAACATTTGTAATATCAAGCCCTGTTTGAGTTAAATAAAACAATCCACCAATCATTGATCTCAGATTCTCATCATTTCTAGAATCATCTTTGTTGTCAACTTGCATCCGTCACCATGGGTGTTTAACCGGCTTGAATCTTCCATACCAAACTTCTTCTAACAATTCCTTCACATACTTGGACCTAGATATAAAGCAACTTTAATTAACTAAGCAATTTGCAATTCCAAAAATTATTTTCCATCTCACCAAATTTGTATAACCTTAAAAATTCATTGCATTTCACTAGAAAACTTCATGCACAAAGCATCATTCCCTCCTAAAAATACACATCATCAACAAAGAATTCAAATAATCAAATCTTTATCATCATTCTTGAAATACAAATTTTAGTTGCATTCTTTGTTAAACTGTAAGTCAGTAAATACTTGTCTTAATTCCATACCTTAGTGACATCTAGGGCTTATTGAGTCCATACAATGCTTTCTTCAATCAGCAAACCATATTTCCTTGATCAATCAACTAGAATCCATCAGGTTGTTCAACATACACATCTTCCAATTCGCCATTTAGAAAAGCAGACTTGACATCCATTTGATAAAATTTGTAGTCCCTTTAGAGCAGATAAGCAAATAATCTTACAGCCTTCCAATTTAAGAAAGGTCTTTCAAATCAATTCCTTCCATTTGTGAATATCCTTATATACTAGTCTTGCTTTTATTTCTAAACTACTTCACCTTGTTTCATATTCAGCTTTTTTTCTAAAACCTATTTGTGGTTCCAATAACATTCTTTATCCTGTGTCCGGGAACAAGAATCTATGTATCATTCTTTTCAATCTGTTTCAACTCTTCTTTCATTGCTTCAATCCAATTCTCATCTTTACATGCTTCATTCACACTAGTAGGCTCTGTTTTTGAAATCAAGCAATATTCTTCTGCAATCTTTCTCCTAGTTTGGACACCTTTGTTCTTATCACCTATAATCTGATCTTCTGAATGATTCAATCTTACATACCTCAGAGTCTTCTTAGGATATTTTTCAACTTCAGGTTCCTTTGATCTCTCTTTTGTGTTTCCACCAGTTTCTCCTTCTTCATTCCCCTGATTTACTAGATTGATTTGCACTTGATTTGTAGTATGATCTTGCTTTCCTTGATTTGTACTATCATCCTCATCATCAAAGTCATATCCACATGTTTTGGACGATGTACCTAAGTCTTCATCAACCTTAACATTTTCACTTTCAACCATTTTCTTCAATCTTTTATTGTGACACCAATAGGCCTTGCTCTTAGTAGAATAACCCAGAAAGATACCTTCATCACTCCTAGCATCAAACTTCCCTATTTCTTCATCTCTCTTAATATAGCATTTGCTTCCAAATATTTTGAAGTATTTAATAGTAGGATTTTGACCAGTCCATAGCTCAAAAGGGGTCTTACCAGTATCACCTTTGATTTGTACCCAGTTGAGTGTGTACACAACAGTACTCACAGCTTCTCTCCAATAGATATGAGGGGCATTTCCTTCCAACATCATTGTTCTAGCAACATCTTCTTAATCGTTTCTACTTTTTCTTTCCACAACTCCATTTTGCTGAGGGTCTACTATGTGATAATTGTCTCTTTATTCCATGCTCTTATAAAAAAGAATTAAATTCACTAGAAGTGAATTCACCACCTCTATCTAATCTCAAATACTTAATCTTCAAACTAGTCTCTGTCTCAACCATAGCCTTAAAGATCTTGAACTTTCCAGAGCTTCATATTTCTCCCTTAAGAAGGTAACCCATACCATTCTAGAATAATCATCAATGAGTAGCATGAAATACATGTAACCTTGTAGAATTCTGACCTTAGAGGGACCACACAAATTAGTATGCACCAGCTCTAACAATTCATTTAAACAATGCTTTTTACTCCGAAATGAAATCTTGGTTTGCTTTCCCAACTGACATTCCTTGCATATTACATTAGTAGGTTTCACCAACTTAGGTAGATCTCTCACAGCCTTTGTAGAACTTATCTTGACAATATTGTCAAAGTTAACATGACACAATCTCTTATGCCATAGCCAACTTTTATCAACTTGAGCAATCAAACAACTTTTACTAGCAACACTCAAGTGAAAGATATTACCTTTTGTTTTTGTACCTAAGGAAATTTCATTTTCGGAACTCAATATTTTGTAGTTTCCATCCTTGAATCAAGATTGTATCTCTTTATCAACCATTTGACCATAACTCTGGGGAAAGATTATGCTTTCCAAGTTTCTCCTACATACAAAACATCAACAAGTGATATGCTTACCATCAAGAGAAATGCATCCTCTTCCCACAGATCACACCACTGTATTATCTCAAACTCAGTAACATTCACCATCATATTTTTCAAAGCTAAACTTACTTTTTGCTCCTATGTCATGATGTAAAAGACCCACCATTGGCTCATCGGCTCATCTTTTTCTTTCAACTCGAAAGCAATTTTAGGGCTTTCTCCACATTTGTATTGTAACTAGCAAATTCAAGATACAGACTATTTTCTCCGACAGGTAAATAAATGCCCATTCATCGCCACCTTTATTAGATTCATCATCTCAGTACAAAGCAAAGATAGTAACATTTCTTCCTCAAACGAAATGTTATGTCTTGGCTCAGGGCCTTTCCTTAAACCTTGATGCAACATGACTCTATATTATTGTGCAAGGGAAAACATTTCAAGAGTAATTTTTCCTTCCAGAGACTAATCCTTTCCTCCTGCTAATTTTCGGACAAGGCGCTTCAGCCTCCACTTCTATATTCTTCTTCAATCCTCATGGTCTAATTTCATCCTCATAATTGAATGTCTTTCTAGATGAACTCTCACCAGATCGTATCCTTGTCTATCTCTTCTAGAAGTAGTAACCTTAAATGTAGATTCAACCTTAGGAAAGGCATCACCAAATTCACTCAACTCAAAAGTAGTTAGCTTACCAACCAATGCATCTCTAGTTATGTTTGTTATAGTCTAGAGTTCTTCAATAGCACTAGCTTTGACTTTGTAGGAATGAGGAACAGATCTAAGCACTTTAGCAACAATCTCAGATTAATCTATCTTCCACCAAACATCTAATACCTTTTCACACACAAGTTCATTCACTCTTTGCATTAAAGTAATAATGTTCCCCATCATCACCCATTCTAGCCTTCAGATTTCCTTTCAACCTGCACTATAACACCTTTCACAAAGAAGATCACCCTTCCATACAAGATTTCAACCTTTTTCCAGATCTCATGAGCAGTCTTCAGATCCATAACATTTGTCATCTCTGAATCAGTCAAAGCACTCAACAAAGCTTCCTTAGCCCAGATATTATATTCAACATATGCACTATTTGGTGGAATAACATACCTATTACTTGTAATGCTCCAGTAGGGTTCACCAATGTATCTCAGATGGCACTCCATATAGGTCTTCCACAAAGAGTAATTTGTTCCATCAAATCTCATATTATCCTTCTTGTAACTTGCCATCCCGGATCACCTTAAGTTGTTAAAATTCTTCCAAGGAACTTAGCTTTGATACCAATTGTTGGCAATACAAGGGCAGACAACTGAGAGGGGGGGTTGAATCAGTTGTCCCAAAAATTCAAAACTTATTTAACTTATCGACTTTATTCTCAAATCTGATTATTAAGCATGAAAACAGAGATCATCAACACATCAGAAACACACATAACACTAAGATTTTTTATGTGGAAACCATGTTAGGGGAAAAACCACGATGGAGGTCAGTCCACAAGATTATACCCCGTTAAAAGTATAATGAAAAAGAAATATGGGGAATGCACTTGCATTTAGGCGCATTGCCTAGAGCTCACTGCTCAATTATAAGGAAGACACTGTCTTACAAAGAGATTTGGATTATAGCCATCCACAGGGATTTGAACTGATAAAATAGCATCTACTAATGCCTGATCACAGTTCTAGTTAAGCACATGAACAACTCTTCACTCTTATTCACTCTTCCTCACTTTTCTTCACACTCTGCTCTACCTTGGAATGATTGGGACATTATCACACATACACACACTCGGCATCTTTTAATTTGAACAAACAATCGCTCTTATATATCCGCAACAAGAAATTTCACTGCTACAAGTCAGCCACAAAGAAATAATAAAATGAATATAATTGTCAGCCAAAATCAATAGATAATCTTTAATGCAAATCAACCAAAGTTGGCCACAACTTAGTGAGGACCTAAATCAACATCATTAACATGAAAAAACTTCAATTAATTACACCTCGAAGATCCACAACACGCTTCAACACCATGTCGGCCAGGAACATGAAAAATATGAACACGTAAGAGAAAATCGCCAACCACGAGCACAACGATCTATGCGGACATGCAACAAAGATAGAGCAGGATCTAGAAGCATCCAAAAACATTAAGAACCAACAGAGAAGCATCCACAACAATTGAACTAACTGAAATAGCCCCATCTTCAATCAAGACCACTAATTGAAGAAACAAAAAAACTGTCAGAATGAAAATCTTCATAACTCGATCAACCCTTCATGCGGATCTCTAAAACTCGATGTGGATAAACTAGATACACTCAAAAACAAACCCTTTATTCCACAACCTCTGATCACCAACATACAGAACATACCACCATACTGAACTTTACTTCACAACTAAAAATTTGCAACTCATTTCTTTACAATTTTCTCAATATCCTCAACATATACAACTTCAAATGCATTAATATGAATAGTGTTGACATCAATGACAACCACATATCAACAACACAACCACAACATCCAACAGCGTGATGGATTCCTTGTGTCTCATAACTCCCTTCCATTTAACTCTTAAATTTTCTCTTTCTTGATTTGATGCATCTTATTGCATATATATATGTGTGTGTGTTACTAATTATTCTTAATTGATTTATTCTATTTTGATTTAATTAAATGAGTTATAAACTTTGACTCATAGAAGGAACTTCATAATAATTCTAAGAAAGAGACCATTAAAACCATTAAATACTTGTACAAAAGAGGTATGATGAATATTTGATACCCATTAGTATGTTTTAAGCATAATGTGTAATATCAATAATTAAGTATTGGATTTATTCTTCCTGAATTTAATAGTAATAAATCATATTTTAAAAAATATGATTTAAAAATAACCTAAGGGAGAAGGCTATGAATTAATAGTAATTCATAGATGGCCATTTCAAAACATTGAGAAAGAATCATTGTTATTTCCGCCTTTGATCATTGTCATTTTGTACTATTATTCCTTCTTCTAATTTATATAAATAACATTGATTAATAATAATACTTTTTCTTTTCAACAATAAAGTCACATCAACTAATATGTATATGTTTATAGTCTAGACACCACAAATGTTACTATAGAATGAGGGTCGTTACATACTTTCCCCCTCAAAATTTGCATCGTCTCGATGCAAAGTGTTTATACCGCTTGCATGACTATATGAATATGAGATGAATAAAATACATGGGTTATATTTTGTCAATTTATTCCATTTATCCAAGATTGCTTCATCAACATTCCACAAAATGAATATAGAATTTCTTTCAAACATGATCAAGCCATTTTGCTTATTCCATAAAGTATTCTAAATTAAAAATTTGATTGGTTTTCCTTATTGTATTGAGTACTTCATTTCCTTGTATAGGTAAAGTTATCTTAAGTGACTTAAAATAACTTGTATTATTATAACCTCCACTCATGATTCATAAGATGTTTAATTGCCTCGTTAGAGTATTTGTAATGAGTCAAGAATTATTCACAAAATCCTTGATTAAGATCATAAAAATTGATTGAAAAGATTTCATGTTGTTCATCAATAGAGATATTTCACAATTCATTTATTTATGAACTAGAGTTACATACCTGTTGTCTTCAATGATTGATGTTGTTTCATCATCCCAATCGTGATCTTCAACCTTTATTTTCAAGCACTTTCTTCCACAAGTGTGTTCTTTGTTCCCGATCCAAGCTTCATACTTCACTCCTGAAGGTTAAAATATAAACAAATTATGATCATGCTTTCAAATATTCATCACAAGCGGCTAAGTCTAGTTATATCCCAATAATTCCTATAGACCAAGAGTATATCTATGATATTTATAATAAGATTTCTAAAATATTAACTTATTTTTCAGTACCTATGTGTTGTTTACCTTTCTTGAAGTTGGGAATCTCTCCTTGAAAATCTTATAATGTAACCACCATTTCTTTTGTTTATTATCTTCATTAAACATTTTATTCATTTGTAAACTTGGATACTTCTATCCATATGAGATAGGAATCCATCCATTTAGGATGGGCATCAACCATACAGGTTGGGCACTTGTCCATATGGGACAGGAGTCCATCTATCCATCTGAGATAGGCATCTACCCAAACAAGGTAGGCATCTATCCATAAAGGATAGGAAGGTTCTCTAGCTAGAGACTTAGACTCATTGGGATCATATGGGTCTTAAGTCACTCTCTAAAGACTACATTTCCCTATTGGAAGTACATTGAGGTCGCCATCTTTAGGAGTATATAAAAAAAAATTGCTTGATTCCCACCTCGGAATTTGGCCTAAAGCCTTGGGGAGTCAAGAGAATCCATCTAGGATTCCTTCCTAGTATACAAAGAAAAAAAATTCTTTTATTATTTCATTCCTTAAACTTGATGAGATTTATTTCAAAAGAAACAAAATTTGATATCTGATCTTTTATTAGATAAATCCATCTTTTATTCACAACAAAAATAGGATGTCTCATCCTTTTATTAATATAGCAATTCCCTTCAAGGATTACATTCTTAATTTGGTTCTTCTTCTTCAATGGGCTCCTCTTCAAAATCTCCATTCCATTTATTTCCTTTTGGATGTACCTAGAGGTATTCCATCCATACCTCCTGGCTTATCTTGGGGGCATTTCACCCACACCCAAATGGTAGATCGTGTACAATCGATGGTTTTCTCTTCTTTGATTCCACATTGACTTCTTCGTTGTTCTTTTCTTTTTCCCTTTGTTCAATTTTATCTGGTTCATGACCAAAGCTAGAGTTTCAGAGTCCAATATTACTATTACCTCCTAATAGGGTGGTACCATTTGCTTCTTCTTCGAATCAGATGGTTTTGATGCTCCCTTACTCTTCTTCTTTCCCTTTATCATGCCTTTAGATTTTCCCATATCTATAAACATAAATTCATTTGTTAGATCATAATAGTAGATAAGGTTCAATTTTTAATATGGTATAGGTAGCAGGCCATCAATCCTAGTGTTTGAACCTCGCTTTGATACCACATGTAACAACCATAGTCAGATAATCTCAAAATTTCCTACTAACAATTTTTTTATTTCTAAATTTTTTTTATATAAATAAAGACCATTCTACCCATATAAATAAGAACATCATAGTTGTAAATTAGTTCCATATCATTGTAAGATAAAATTTCAATCTAATCTTATTGACTAAGCATTACAATATTACTACGTCAAGCAAGACTTTCCACCACCCTACCTTATTGTCATCATGAAGTTACGTGGACTCTAGCCAACCCTCGAGAAAGAGAAAGGGCTACCAACTCATTAAGCCTGATTTAATGTATAGGAATAATTCAATTTTATTTCTAATCAATATGTTTGTAGTTATGCAATCCCTTCTAGGGCCCCTACTCCTAGACAGTCTCCTGGCAACTGCTACCCACAAGGGAGACAAGGATTTAATTCTTGTTAAGCTCCCTAATTAAGAAAATTAAAACAAGATAATGAATCTTTGAGAGAATAAATTAGAGTACTTCCCTTTCATTTATTCAAGGGTGAGTAACAATCAAATTTAGTGAGATGATTAGCATTATAAAAATCCTTATATAGGAGAAACATATGAGTTCATTGCTTTAACAAATATGTCAGTCTTCTTTATATATATATATATATCCAACTATAATTTAATAATTCCTTATTCAACATGACTATACTATTTATACACCTTATCTTGATAGAAATATGAATAACCAACTCAAAAATTTTATGATAGAATTATTAATTAAACATACTTAATAATCCTTCTTTGAGATAAATGATCGACAAGAAAACATTACTCACTTACCTTTACTCCTTACATTTGGTAATCGAATTCCTGGAATCTTCCATGTCTCAACATTAGTAGTTCTATGGTTATGGTTATGTTATCTCTCTTGCATACCTCCCAAGACTGGTTGTTTTTTTATATTGGTTGGTGGTGTTGTTTTCCCACCCTGTTTTTCTTTTTTTGAGTTTTGGTTGTGATGCAGGAGCATCCACGGTAAATTGGCAATCTTGTGTCAATTAAAAAGAGGTTAATTTTGTGGAAGTATTTTTTAATTTTGGGATAAGTTAATTTGGTTCAAATTTCATGTTGAGGGGTGGAAAATGATTTATTTTTGAATAATTAAGTTTTCCAAGTAAAATCTCCTTTGCACATTGAAGTAGACAAAAAAAAAGTAGTTTTAAAAAAAAAAAAATTAATTGCAAAATATTTGAGAGACAATATGAGGCTTTGGGATTTGATTTGTGGATATTTAAAACACTCAAATAATGATTCCTAAATAATAGGGACTATGAAAGTGGGCACACAGGTCTACTTTTTGATTTTTTCTTTTTCAGGAATCAAAAGGAGAGAATTAAAAAAAATCGCAACATCCTATATTTGGCAAGGCTGCTAGAAATGGGTTTTAAATGTTTTTTAATTATTTTTTGAAGGATTTAATGTGCAAAAAGAACAAGGTTCATTCCCTATTGGAGAGACCCAAATAAAGCATGAGAAATTATTTTTTGTATAGCAGGAGTTAAGAACAAAAAACCATTTTTCATTGCAAGGGGTTTTGAAGAGGAATTTTGGGAAGAGAAATGGAAGGATACAGGAGGAGGGTACTGTATCATTATTTGGGGAATGTGTTCTTGGTGTGGTTTTGTAGGTTGGTACTTATTTTCAACAGTCCATTGAAGTTTCTAAGTATTGGAATGAAACTACAAGAGTTACAGGCAGTGTTGGAGTGCTGGAAGGTGAACTAGTTTGTTGGAGCTCACATAGTTGAACATAGAATTTTATTTGAATGTTTCCATTGAATATAAGATGTTTGTAGGATATTTTATTTGATATTTAGTAGTCTATTAAGACTGAAAAAAATGATTCATAATAAGCTTCCTTTAACAGAGAAATTCAATGGGTTCATGTACAATCAAGTGTTGAGTTTAAATTGTAATTTTTCTTTTCTATCTAAGAAATTGTTTGAGGATTTTAGAAGAGGCATTTTTGAGTTTAAATACTCTCTACATTAGTGGTATCAAAGCAGAAAGATCTTGAGTGTGTAACAGATCACCAAAGAGAGGCAGTTACACCAGGATTGAGCTTATGGGTATTGGAGAAAATGGATGGGAGAGGAGCCCATCGTGATAGAGGCAGAGGAAGAGGAAGAATGGACAACTTTTTCCATCATGATGATTTCATAGCTTTGAGAAGGAAAATATAAACACTTCAAGAAGAAATAAGAAGAGGGTTTGCACAGAGAAGGGAACCAACGAGTGATTAGGAAGAAGAAGAAGCTCCAAAGAATGCTAGCCAAATAACTGGACAGAGAGAGGAAGTTGCAGTAGTTGCAAGGGATCCATTATTGAGAGTTTTATCAAAAATGGGGAAAAGACCTAAGATGAATGTCCCTACCTTTCATGGTAGTTTGAATCCAGAAGAACTAATAGACTGGATAAATGATATGGAGGAGTACTTCAAATTTAAAGAAGTTGAAGACCTGGATAGAGTAAGTTTTTCCAAGACAAGATTGAAGGGACATGTTTCAATATGGTGGAGAGAAATTCAGTTAGAAAGAGGTAGAAAAGGGAAGGAGAAAATTACAAGGTGGGATAGAATGGTAGAGAAAATGAAAATGAAATTTATACTAGTAGATTATGAGTTAGACTTACTCAAGAAAATGCAAGGGTTGAAGCAACAAACAAAAATGGTGAAATAATATATAGAGGAGTTCCATAGGATCTTGATTAGAATGAGACATGTTGAAGCAACTAAGGAGAAGGTTGCAAGGTACATTAATGGTTTGAGACCAAGCATACAAGAGGAGATGTCATTGATGAGAGTTATAACTATGGAAGATGCATACCAAGTTGCCTTGAAAATTGAGGAAAGAATGAATAAAAGGTATGATAGTAAGCAAAGTGGAAGATTCCATGAAGATCAGATTGAAGGAAGATCATATGGGGTAGATAATAATCAAAAAAATAAAAAAATAAAAAAGACCAAGGCAGCAACAAAAATCAGAGGTTTGATGGTCCATATGGTCTTAGGGATCAAGATTCAAGAGGTAGAGGAAGATCGGATAAAGGTTTTGGAAGAGAAAACTTTTGAGGAACTTGTTTTAAGTGTGGAGAAGAAGGTCATAGGGCATATGATTGTCCTCATGAGGAGGAAAGGCCAAGAAGAAGGACTGAAAATCATAATAGAGTAACAAATTTGAATAGAGAAGATGATGTAATACCCCTCCTGTTACTATTCGGACTTGTTATTTTTCTATGCTTTTGTTTGATACTTTGAGACTGTGATAGTACTATTTATTGTTTGGTTTGGTGGACTGGTTAGTGTAGACTGATTGATGATTATGCTACTCCTGTGGATGACATTATGATTACTTGTGGTTGGTGATGATTAAGTTGATTTCAGCAATACATTGTGATGCAGTGGTTTAATAATTATTTTATGATGTGATCAGTAGTTTAGAAATGTTATTCTATATTTAATGTTGTAATTGTTCGTATAGTTTTGGTGATAGGACAGTGTAGCACCACTCGTTTACGAGTTCCCTGCTACACTGCAATTCCTTCTCACAATGTGATGTTTTGATTTGATATATATATATATATACATGTACACGATCTTGTTTGTATGCAAGAATTGCAGGTATAGAGTCTCAATTCCACCTGCTTCGATAGGACAGGGTGAGCATCAAATTACCCAACGGGCATGATGTTGAAACAGAGATGACAAGGAAGTCACCCCGTCCCATGTTTTGTCGAATCGTCTTGTCTAGTGGTATTGTGCGTCGTTAACCTTTGTCATTTTTGCAATTTATTATAGTGGTTTGTGTGAGGGTACTGTTGGTATTTATTTTACGTTGATGTTTTGTATGATGTTGTTTATATAATTAAATGATGTTAATAAATGTTTATTATAAGTGTTGGGAATAATTTGTATTAAAATATAAAAGTATTATATTAGAGTCATGTGATTTATTTAAAAGTGTAAATTAAATTATTTAAAATTTAGTATTTTTTATAATTTAATTAAATTAGCATGTTGAGGATAATTATGAAATAAATTAATTAAATAAATTAAATTGTGTGAATTGCAAGAAAAGCTTGCAAAATCAAAATTAAAATAGAAAGTATTGTTAAATGGGAAAAAAATCAATAAAAGAAAAGAAAAGATAAAAAGGACCTATGAGTGTTGAGTTTGGTTAGAAAAACTAGAATTAAAAATTAGAAATTTCTTTTAATTTGGATTTTTAGAGCTTTTGAAAAAGGAAGAGATATATTTTTGTTTAATTGCAAATTTGAGAGATTTTTTTATTCACGGGAAAATTTTTGACAGAAGTTACACAAAAATAATAGTTTTGAAATATTGGATCTTCTGGAGTTTTTTGGGGAATTGTTTCATTTTCTTTCATTGTACTGGGGAGGTTCTTCTGAATAGAATATTAGATTATAAATTTGAGCAAGGAAATCTGGAGAAGAAGTTCTGAAGGGAGGAATGAGAGCGCTTTGAAAAGGCCATTGGGATCAAGCAAAGCTTCATCAGATTTCAACAGCGCAAGACTCCAGGTTCCATTTCTTTATTTCTTTAGTCTTCTGATTCAAGAGTAATAAAATAAATAAAAATTAAATAAATATGTTTGCTATGAAAAGAAAGAATTTTTATGGGGTTTTAGAAATCTTTGAAGAAATTAATCTGGTTTTCTGAAAATGTTCTGTGATATTTTTTTTTACCATTTGGCTTATATATATATATATATATATAATTATTATTATTATTATTTGATTCTTTGAAAATGTTCATTATATTGCTAAATGGGTTTTGTTTGTTTTTGTATTTTATATATATATATATATATATATATATATATATATATATATATATATATATATATATATATATATATATATATATATATATATATATATATATATATTGTATATAATATATATATTTGAATATATTTCTTGGGTACTTATGTATCTTATTTTGTGACATTAATACATATATACATATATATATTTATATATATATACAAAATCATGTATATATATATATTGAAGTGAAATTGATTGTATTGTTCAGAATTATTGTTGGGCCTATGTGTTTTTTTTTAAAATAATAATAATAAATAAAAAATTTAATATGGCCGAAATTTTGTTGGGAGGGTCAGCCTTAGCCGTACCTGTCCCCAACCCCCCTTCTTGCACACATGGCAGCCCTCAGGACTGCCGCAGTAGTCCAAAGGACTGTCGAGCACAGTCCTAAGGACTACGTGCACGCCATAGTAGCATATGGTTGTGTTTTAGTTTATTTGTTTTATGCGATTTATATATATATATTTATAAATATATATAATTTTTCATGTAATTGTTCTAGATTTATTTTGAATTTTGGGACTATTGATGAGTAATTAATTAAAACAGAAAATTAGTTTTTACATATATTACATATTATATATATGTAGATGAAGATATATTGAGTGTTGTGAGGTATGGAATTTAATATATAATTGTAAAATATACTATTTTCTTTTATAATGGTGATATGATGAATTTCAACTATGAGGGTTAATGGAAAATAAAAGTAAATTAGTTATTTATGTTTAAAATTATTTTTGAATTTCTTTATTTTAAAATTTTATTGTGAAAGTAGAGATTTTTGCAATGGATTGAAAGAATTGTTTTCTTTCATTGTGTAAAAGTATTTTGTTGATTTGAGTTGAGATCTTGAGAATTTGTTGGGCATGCTTTTATCTTTACATTATTGTGTTGATTTTTCGATGTGGGAACCCAGTGTTTTTTGTGAACCTTAGTTTTCTAGAGGTGTGATTTTATCATTGGATGTTTATCCTCGTTTTATGTGCTCTTGAGGTTGCATGATATTAGTATTATTATTTGGAAGGTTTGTATGAGTTGTGACTTTGATTATGTGTTTAGCGAGATGGGTAATGCCTCGCATGTCTTGGTTTTGATTTATGCTTTGTTCTTTATGGTACAACCCTAGCCTTGCTTTTGTTATGTTTTGGGGTCTCAGGGAGAGTGGCTCTTCATGGGGGTCGGCGCCTCAAAAGGAGGAAGGGCTCAGGATAACCCACGTAAGAGTAGATTAACAAGTGAAAACCTAATAATAGAACTTAGGGGGATGGGTAGTAAAAACATAGAAGATAATCTTGGATACCTCATCTAGTCATTAGGGCTATCGCAGACTAATGGTAGACTGAGAAGGCTGTGGTCAGCAAAGTCGTAACCTCGTCCTCCGGAGAGGTTAACGGCTATGCATGAGTCACCCTATGGGGCTGGCACCTCAAGTAGGAGGAAGGGCCAGGATAACCATAGATAAGGGCTGATGCCTCATGTTGAAGGAAGGGCCAAGATAACCCATGTAGGCTATGCGATGACACTCTCCACTTGTTGCCCTTGTGCTTTACTTTCTTGGTTGCCTCTAGAATTGTATTCTAATTGTTGTTTCAGATTCATTTGGAAATGTTTTATGATTGTTTCTCTGGTTACTTGGTTAATGGTTATGGCCTTGGTTTGTTTGTGATGAGATTTATGGCTTTATGTTTATTATGTTGACTCATGGATGTTGTTGTTTATGTCCTTTGTAATCCTTGATGTTGTATGTGGAATTATTGTACTATGTTGTCCTTTATTGGAGTTGGTTTTGGCATTCATGGTCGTGGTTACTTCCTTGTCACCTCTGAGCACGGAGGGTGGGTTATTTATAACCCATGTGGTTGGGTGGAACGTGCTCCGCACCCGTTGGGTTCCCCATCAACATTCATCTTCACAACATTCTTCAGATGGAGCTTGTACCAGTTATTTATCTTGCATTTTAGACATTATTTGTACTATGTATTTATCCCACATGTATGGGAGATTTCATTGTATTCATTATTGATCATGTAATGTATTAAATGATGACGTATTGTATATGAACCTTTGTAAAAATTATTGTATGAGATTCATTATGGTTGTATCATATGATGTATTATTCTTTTACTTATGGTTACATAAATGTACTTATGTAAATGGATTTTGTAAGGTTGGTGAATGTAAATTTAGATAAGTTATTTAGCATTATCTTTTATCTTTTCGTTATGTGTTGTTTATGCGATGTGACCTCGCGTGCCCCAAAGGACTTGACGTTGTGATGTTAATGTGCAATGTAAATATGTTTTAATGTTTAGTTGCATGTTTACTTTGTATTATTCAAAAAAAAATGTGTGCATTGTTTTGTCCTTTGGGGTTTGCATGACGGGCATTACATGTAGGGTCATCACATTATGAAGAAGCAGAAGATGGTAAAACTTTAATGACTAGGAGAACACTGTTGAATGAAGATGATAAGTCAATTCAAAGAAAAAGTTTGTTTCAAACAAGATTCAAGTGCCAGAACAAGGTATGTAATGTCATTATAGATGGAGGTAGCACATACAATCTTGTTTCTGAAGAGATGGTGAGAAAATTGTAGCTAGAGAGAAGAAGGCATCCACATCCATATAGGATAGCATGGCTACAGGATGATAGGAAAGTCTTGATTAGCGAACAAATCTTGGTAAAAATTAATATAGGAGGTTATAGAGATGAAATTTTATGTGATATTATTCCTATGAATGTGTGTCATATTTTGTTAGGAAGGCCTTGGCAATTTGACAGGAAGGAAATGCACGATGGTTATGCCAACACGTACGCATTGATGAAGGATGGAGTGAAACACAAATTGAAGCCATTGAAAGAAGAAATGGGTAAGGTTTTCAGCAATGCAAGGTCATGTTTGGTTGATGAAATTAGACCTTTAGATGGTATGAAGCATAAATATGTTGGCTTTGTTAATACTAACCATGAAGAAGATGAGAAAGTTGAATTGTTGACTCGGATTGAAAAAGAGATCTCAAGTGGAAAGAAGGTAGCTGCAGAGGGTAAGGTAAAATCTGATTTTATTGTTTCCCTTGATGAGAAAGAGAATGGAGTAGATAAATTTGAATTGGAAGAGTTGAGTGTGAAGGTTAATGAAGAGTTTTCTGAAGAATACTTGTTTGAGAATAATGGAGGTGAAAATGTTTTGATTATTGGTCATGATTCTTTGTCATCTCGTGAGGAAATCAAGTATTTTGATGAGAGTACTAACATTGTTTTGAGTGAAAGAAAACAAGTTTCAGCAATATCATGCCTTTCAGAAAGTATTGAAATAGTGAAATTTCATGAAGAAGACATAGTGGAAGGAGGTGGAAAAGGTGGAACAACAAATGAGGAAAACAAATACATTTGTTTTGATGAAGAAGAAGGTATAATTTTAATTGTTAGTTATGATTTTTCTGAAGTATATTGGTGGGACAATAGATTTGATGTTTTGAATTACATGATGGGTAGTAGAAGGATGAAGCATGGTAATGTTGTAAGTTTGCAGAAAGTGGTGCATAGAAATATTTTAGTGGACAAGGAAATGAGGTGGATACAAGATAGACATAAGGTCTACAATTTTTTCTAAATGAAAATCTGAAACATTTATTTCTACCATGGGTGTCTGATGCAGGAGCATCCATGGTAAATTGGCAATCCTGTGTCAATTAAAAAGAGGTTAATTTTGTGGAAGTATTTTTGAATTTTGGGATAAATTAATTTGGTTTGAATTTCATGTTGAGGGGTGGAAAATTATTTATTTTTGAATAATTAAGTTCTCCAAGTAAAATATCCTTTGCACATTGAAGTTGACTAGTGGGGTGAAAAAGCAAAAGAAAAAAAAAGTAGTTTTAAAAAAAATATTTAATTGCAAAATATTTGAGAGACAATATGAGGCTTTTGATTTGTGGAGATTTAAAAAACTCAAATAATGATTCCTAAATAATAGGGACTATGAAATTGGGCACACAGGTCTGCTTTTTGATTTTTTCTTTTTCAGGAGTCAAAAGGAGAGAATTAAAAAAAAAAAACACAACATCCCATCTTTGGCAAGGCTGCTAGAAATGGGTTTTAAATGTTTTTTAATTATTTTTTGAAGGATTTAATGTGCAGAAACAACAAGGGTCGTGCCATATTGGAGAGACCCAAATAAAGCATGAGAAATTATTTTCTATATAGCAAGAGTTAAGAACAAAAAGCCACTTTTCATTGCAGGGGGTTTTGCAAAGGAATTTTGGGAAGAGAAATGAAAGTATATAGGAAGAGGGTATTGTAGCATTCTTTGGGGAATGTGTTCTTGGTGTGTTTTTGTAGGTTGGGACTGATTTTCAACAGTCCATTGAAGTTTTTGAATATTGGAATGGAACTACAAGAGTTGCAGGCAGTGTTGGAGTGTTGGAAGGTGAACTAGTTTGTTGGAGCTCACATAGTTGAGCATAGAATTGTATTTGAATGTTTCCATTGAATATAATATGTTTGTAGGAGTTTTTATTTGTTGTTTAGTAGTATATTAAGACTAAAAAAAATCATTTGTAATAAGCTTCTTTTAACAGATAAATTCAATGGGTTCATGTGCAATCAAGTGTTGAGTTTAAATTGTAATTTTTCTTTTTTGCCTAAGAAATTGTTTGAGGAATTGTTTGAGGATTTTAGAAGAGATATTTTTGAGTTTAAATCCTCTCTACATTAGGTTGTAACCATGGGATCAGGGCCCTTCCCCTTCTAAACTAATCAAAAACATTAGTGGTTCAAGCTTCTTAAGTGACCCAAGATTACATAATAAATCAATAAACATTCTCACTTAAACTACTTGGTTTGATAGGTCCATAGAAGGATACAATTAGTCGCTACTAGAACTAAGATGATAAGAGAAATATATTGATAACTAGATGGAATTGGAACTCTACTACTGAATGTAATACCATCCTTTGCAAAGTTTAATACTACATGTAAAGACCCAAACAATTTTTAATCATAAGAAAGAATAATACAATATCACATCCCTTATACTTTTTGATCACCAAGGTCCTCATTGAGGCTAGGTGAGAGCATATGGTGTACAAGTTTCTAATTGTAAAAGTAATGTTAGAAGTAATTAAGTATACTATTGGTGGCAAGTCAGGCAATAGATATAGTAAAGAAATTTATCAAATACCAAATACTCTTCCACTTTTCAGTGATGAGTGAATTCCACTTATTCAGTAGGGTTAGTTTTAGCAACCTATTAGCAAGTAATCAAGTCTTACATTAAAACCTCTTTCTTGAATATGGAATTGGAGTCTATCGTTTAATATGATTGAACAAGCATCTATAATATTTTCTTGAAATAGATTAGTGCATTTACTAATATTGCAACATATACTTATCAAGTCTCATAATTTTCAATCTAAATATAAAGCATAGTAAATATTAGAACATCTAATCACCTTCATTGAATTGAATAATGAACTAATTTTAATAAGATTCATAATTTGATATCTAAGATGTTGAAAAGCATAAACTAAATTCTATACTTTTGAAATTATAAAATAATGAATTAAGAAAAATATTGTGAAACATAAACTAGAACTCAATTATCCCTCCTTGGGATTATAGAGTCGTAATGAACTTTCTTTTCATGAATAGTTAAATTATTAACTAAGGAAGCTTTGGTGCATAAAGTAAACCTGAAACATATTGCACTCTTGAATTTTCCTATTTATAAAGCAAGGTATAGGCCTATTTAGTCACAATGATAAGAACATAACAATATTTAATAATACTAGATATTTGTTGCAAGGATCTATTCTTACCTATTCTATATATGAACAATAGAATATTACATTCATAATCAATGCAAGATCTTTCTTCTAATTACCATAACTTCCACAAATTCCTTATCATTATTTTCCAAATCATTAATGAAAATAACATTCTTTAAACACAACATTCAGATCTATCCCTAAAGGAAATTTATATTAAAAAACTTTTGACTACAAGTTAAATTAACTCCTTAAGCAAATAGGTAAGAGGTCCATTGATGTGATAAAAGAAATGAAGGAAGGAGTGAACATTTGGTTTTGGTAATAGATAAGGAATACTAACATCTTAAAGTCTTGGAGTAAAAGAAAGAACTTCACATATCACAACTAAGGATCAATAATTATGAAACACGTGTACACAGATGCATGATAACAAAGGTTTATTCTCAAACGCAGAAAAATAGGGAACAATAATTGGATATCATTTCTTACTTTAGCCCACTTGCATTCTATATTAAATGTCATACATTTTTTTTTTTACTTTTATTAGCATGCCTCTATTTTAAGCGTCTGACTCAAAACACCACCCAAACATCCTCTTTTGTTGAGCAGATTAAAACCGCCATTAAACAACCATACTGTTTCTACCTAGATTTTCTAATTGTAGTGTAGGAATAATTATCCCTTTTTCACCCTTAATTTGGGAATAATTAATAATAAAATGAGTTTAATGATGCCTTAATTTAGTGTTGTAATATGTTTTACATATTCACATTAAGTTTAGGGCCCTATTAATTAAAATGGACTTAATTGTGCCTTATTTTTGTTGTTGTAAGGTGTACCTTTACACTTTCACACTAATCTAGGGCTTTATTAATTGATTAAGGTTAATTTTCCTTAATTTGCCCCTTAGATTCAAATCCAAGCCTAATTAATTGCAAATTCTGAGGGATAAAACCCTACATTCATAAATGTCGTAACATAAGGTTTAACATTGAGCAACTAGGCAAGTGGCCTAGGACACATTTGCCATAGGGTGAATGGGTCCTCACTTGCACCTAGGACTTAAATTCAAATTATGTTTTTGATGGATTTTTAATGATTACAACTGTATATTCAGATGTCAGCTTGTAATATTTGAATTTCGGTAATTAATGTTAAGATATATATAAATAAGAGGTCATTTCACTATGTTTCATCCTAGCAAAATCAAAGACTTCAAGCATTCTAGCAAATTTATGAGCAAGTGTGATTCAAGAGCATTCAAGAGCACTTTCAAGGCATTCAAGGGAATAATTATTGAAGGTTATTGCAGCAATCAAGATTCCATTTTCATGTCTGACGAGGGTGCAACCCGAGACACAGAAAATTAACACACCAAATAGAGAATGTTATTTTATTATTCTGAAAATGATCTTCTTACATGCAGAGGATATGATATCCTCAAGTTCTGGAAATATGCAAACTACAAAATTACAGAAAAACCCCTTTTCACAGTATGCAAACTTTTCCCCCAAAGAGCTACACAAAAATCAGAAACCCGCCTATATAGAGCTCCCTTTTTAGTTTGGAGCCAAAACAACATTCAAATTTGAGTTTTTGGTGGTCTAGTGGCGAAAATTACAACTTGAAATTCAAATTTCAAAAGTACATTCAAAAATTAGTATCTTCTAGAAAGTGCGCCAACTTCTGGGAACCATAACTTTTGATTCGGGGCTTCGTTTTCCGAACCGTTTGAACTGTTGGAAAGGTCTCAGAGTCAAAAACATGCTCATAACCTGCTATGTCAATTTTAGCAAGTTCCAAGGCCGTTTTGGGACCGTTTAGTGCCTCAAATCTAACCTGAAAGGTTTTCAGGTGCAATTCTAGGAGACACTGCAATATCTTTCAACTCAGGAATAGAAAAGAAAAATTGTAAGTTGGGAATTACATTATGGTGAAAAGGGTATCCAAAAATGCAAAAAACATCTAAGAAACTACCAACATGAAATGAAACTCTTTTTTTGGGTGATGCAGGATTGCCCTTACACCACTGGATGCTCTTGCATCAGACACCCAGGGTAGTTTGAGAAGTGACCCTGTCACATCTCAGATGGTTGAGGAAAACCCAAACATTCAACCTTTGCCTTAGATAGCCAGGATGAATCTTCCATAGGCCTTCCTCTCCATTTCACCAGATATTCTTCATACTGCCTATTTTTGGTACTCCTTCCCACATGGAAATCCAGGATTGCTTCAATCTCCTCCTTCTCTGAAGTAGGTGCTGGAATGTCATAGTACCCTATTGTTGGTGCATCCTTTGCGCCACCTTCATGATACTCTTTCAAATCTGAAATGTTGAACACAGGGGAAATGTTGACTCCATCTAGCAACTCTACTTCATATGTATTCCCTGAATCATGCTTCTTCAAAATCTTGTAGGGACCAAATTTCATCTTCAATTTGTTATAGATTCCCACTGGAAACCTTTCTTTCCTCAAGTGGACCATTACTTCATCACCAATTTGAAACTCCTTATTCCTCCTTTTTTGATCTGCCTTGGCCTTGTACTGCATATTCATCTTGTTAATATGTTATCTTACCTTCTCATGTATATCCTTGATGTGCTCTGCAAAATCTTTGACTTCAACACTTATCTTCTTCTCTTGGTCCATCTTCCTCAATTCTGGAGCTATTTTGTGGCTACCTCCATACACAATCTGGAATGGTGATCTACTAGTGCTTATGTTGACAGAATTGTTGTTAGAAAATTCTACCTGGGGTAAGATCAAGTCCCATCCCTTGGGTTTATCTCCAACCAAGCATCTCAATAGGTTACCCAGACTCTTGTTCATAGCCTCTGTCTACCCATCTGTTTGTGGATGGTGTGCAGAACTGAACTTCAACTCCATTCTCAACTTCTTCCACAAGGTCCTCCAAAAGTATCCCACAAATTTGGTGTCACGATCTGAGACAATACTCTTTGGCAAACCATGTAGCCGCACCACCTCTTTGAAGAGCAAGTCAACAATGTGGACTGCATCATGGGTCTTCTGACACAGAATGAAATTTTATATTTTTGAAAACCTGTCAACCACCACAAATACTTAATCATTCCCTCTCTGTGTCCTTGGCAAACCAAGAACAAAATCCATACTTATATCCTCCCACGACCTCTCTGGTACAGGTAAGGGCTGATATAACCCTGTATTTTGGCTCACTCCTTTAGCCATCTGACATACTTTGCAACTTTGTACATACTTCTTTACATAATGTGACAACTGACGCCAATAATAATGCTCACTGATAATAGCAATGGTCTTATTCTGACCAAAATGTCCTACCATTCCTCCACTGTGCTTCTCCTTAATCAAGTTCTCCCTCATGGAACTCCTCAGAATACACAATTAGCTTCCCTTAAACAACATTCCATCCTAAATTATAAAATCCATCCACCTTGTCATGTCCACTGTAACAGGCTCCTTGCAAGCTTTCCAAGCCTCTACAAAATCAGGATCTTTTGGATACAATTTTTTGAGTTCATTGAACCCAACCACTTCAATCTACATCTTTGTCATCAATGTCGGCCTACTACTTAAGGAATCTACAACCCTATTCGACCTCCCACTCCTATTCTTTAGAACAAAGGTATAGCTCTGCAAGAATTCTATCCATTTCATATTCCTTTGATTTAATTTTCCCTGACTATTCAGATACTGTAATGCTTGATGATCAGTATACAAAATAAATTCTTTCGGCATCAGATAATGCCTCAATTTCTTTAGTGCTTGAACTATTGCATAAAATTCCTGATCATATACAAAATATTTTCTCTTGGCATCATTTAAATTTTCACTGAAATAGGCAATGGGCTTACCTTCTTGGCTCAACATTGCTCCAATGGCACAACCACTGGCATCACAATTCACCTGAAACACCTTATTGAAATCTGGGAGGGCTAGAACAGGCTGCTCTGTCACCTTTTGTTTTAACAGTTCAAAACTTTTCGCTGCTCCAATGCTCCACTTGAACTCTTTTATATCCCCTCTCATTGTTTCAGTCAGGGGTGCACAAATACTACTGAAGTTTCTAATGAAATTTCTGTAAAAACTAGCCAAACCATGGAAAGATCTCACCTCAGTAGCAGTTCTTGGGGTAGGCCATTCCAGAATAGCCTTCACCTTCTCTGGGTCCATCTTGAGACCTTCTGTCGAGACAACAAACCCCAAGTACACTAGCTCCTTGTTCACAAAACTACACTTCTTTAGATTAATCAACAATTTTTCCTCTCTTAACTTGTCAAAGGCTCTCCAAATATGCATCAAATTCTCATCCAAAGACCTACTGAAAATAAAAATATCATATAAATACACAATAACAAAACTTCCCAAAAACTCTTTCAGTGCCTTGTTCATGAGTCGCATGAATGTGATCGATGCATTGGTTAGCCCAAAAGGCATGACTAACCACTCGTATAGGCCCTCTTTGGTCTTGAAGGCAGTCTTCCATTCATCTCCCTCTCGAATTCGGATCTGGTGATAACCAATCTTCAGATCAATCTTTGTGAAGTATTGAGCTCCACTCAAACAGTCCATCAGGTCATCCATCCTTGGCAGGGGAAATCTGTACTTGATTGTTATCTTGTTTATGGCTCAGGAGTCTATACACATCCTCCACTCCCCATCCTTATTTGGTGCTATTATTGCAGGTACTGCACATGGGCTCAAGCTCTCTTGAATCAAACCCTTTCTCAACAACTCCTGAACTTTTCTGTTTAACTCCTCATTTTCTATCAGAGTCATTCTGCGAGCTACCTTATTTGGAAAACTGGCTCCAGGGATCAAGTCAATCTAATGACTGATCTTCCTCACTAGTGGTAAACCCTCAAGTACATTGTCAGAAACAATATCCTAAAACTCATCCAAAAACCCAGAAACTTCTACTGGCATCTTCTCATTATCCTCCTTACCCACTCTAGGAATCAATGCATAGCACACACGTTCATACTTCATACCTTCTAAAAAATTTCTTCCATCAACATAACAAATTCTAGCACTACTACATACCTTTTCTTTAGCTTCCTTCATGGGTTTCAACTTGTGACGAACCCCATCCTTCATCAGGGAATAAGTGTTTGCATGGCCATCATGTATAGCTCTCATGTCGAATTACCACAGCCTCCCCAATATGTGACATGCATCCATGGGGATGATATCACAGAGTACCTCATCATGGTAGCTCTTGATCTTGACTTCACCAGGCACTGCTCATTGACCAGAACTTTGTGGTCCTTCTGCAACCAGGCAATCTGATACAGATGTGGATGCCTTTCCCTCTTTAGCTTCAACTTTGTAACCATCTCCTCTGACGCCAGATTATTAGTGCTCCCACTGTCAATGATGACATCACAACATTTTCCTTCACATTTGCACCTTGTGCGGAAAAAAATCTTCCTCTATTCGGGTTCCTTCTCTTCAGTCACCAGTGCTCTTCTAATCACTAGGGCTTCTCCCCTTTCAGCATCATCTGAATATTCAGATTGAGCCTCCTCATCTACATGTGCAACCCTTCCACGACCTTCCGGCATTTTTTTTGCCCTTCCTTGATGTTCCAAACATTCATAGGCTTGATGTCCTTCTTCATCACACTGGAAACACATTCCTCTGAAACCACCTCTTTCAGATCCTTTTCCAGATCTCCCTCGTCCTCTACCTCTTTGATCACCATTGTTTTGATCATGAGGGCAGTAGAAGTTATCATTCTTCTAGTTTTGACTGGTACCCAAATCTTCATTTTTCTTCTCATCATCATTTCGGCTTCCAGAATATCTTCCACTACCCTTTCCACTTCGACCTCCTCGTCCTTTTTGCTTGTTGTCAAATCTTTTGTTTAGCTTCTCTTCAACTTTCAAAGCAAATTGGTATGCATCCTCAATGGTGGTCATTCTGACTAGGCTTAGCTCCTCCTGAATGCTCGGCCATAACCCACTAAGATAGCAGGCTACCTTCTCCTTCCTGGCCTCTGTATGACCCATTTAGATGATCATCTTGTGAAAATATTTAGTGTATTCTTTCATAGATTTGCTTCACTGCTT
The DNA here is from genome assembly GCA_007258455.2 of Sequoia sempervirens. Classification (NCBI taxonomy): domain Eukaryota; kingdom Viridiplantae; phylum Streptophyta; class Pinopsida; order Cupressales; family Cupressaceae; genus Sequoia; species Sequoia sempervirens. Next base: position 215,244,246 of record VDFB02271358.1, read on the forward strand.
CAACCCTTGCAATTTCTTCAGCATATCTAGCTTGTAGTCCACTGGTATGAACTGCTTTTTCAATTTCTCCACCATGCGATCCCATCTGGTGATCTTGCCTTTTCCTCTTCGGTTTCTCTCCAACTGGACCTCTTTCCACCAAATACTGGCATGGCCCTTGAGCTTCATTTTTGCAAAATTGACCTGATTTGGGTCCTCTATCTCCTCATACTCGAAATATTCTTCTAACTCATTGATCCTGTCGATCAACTCTTCCAAGTTTAGACTTCTGGAATAATTGGGGAATTCTGCTCTGGGTCTTTTCCTGATCTTTGAAATGGCCCTTATCAACCACATTTGGTCTTGATCAATTGCTTCTTCTTCCTCTTCTACATCTGAATCTTCCTCCTCTTCTTCATCCTCACTTTCTTCTCTCCTCGGGTTAACCCTTTTCTCATCTGCTCCTGCAATGCATCAATTTGTCTCTAGAGGGCTCTGAAACCCTCGGCCGCCAGTGGATCTCTTCCACCAGCATTTATGCTACCTCAACCACCTTTGGAACCACCATGCCTACCAAGCATCACTCTTGGAGGCATCTTTCTTGACCTCAACCCACAACCACAGTCCTAGTACAAACTACCTCACGATCGGCGATCTGTCCACACGCTCAAGAAAACCTTGCTCTGATACCACCTGACGAGGGTGCAACTCGAGACAGAGAAAATTAACACACAAAACAGAGAATTTGTTATTTTATTATTCTAAAAATGATCTTCTTACATGCAGAGGATCTGATATCCTCAAGTTCTAGAAATATACAAACTATAGAATTACAGAAAAACCCCTTTTCACAGTATGTGAACTTGTCCCTCAAAAAGCTACACAAAAATCAGAAACCTGCCCATAAATAGAGCTCCCTTTTTAGTTTGGATCCAAAACAACATTCAAATTTGAGTTTTTGGCAGTCTGGCGCTAAAAATTACAACTTGAAATTCAAATTTCAAAAGTATATTGAAAATTAGTATCTTCTAGAAAGTGTGCCAATTTCCGGGAGCCATAACTTTTGATCCGGGGCTCCGTTTTTTGAACCGTTTGAACTATTTGAAAGGTCTCGGAGTCAAGAACATGATTAAAATTTTTTGTGCCAATTTAGCAAGTTTTGGGGCCATTTTGGGACTGTTTAGTGCCTCCAATCTGAAGTGGAAGGTTTTTAGGTGCAATTCTAGGAGACTAAAACTGCAATATCTTTCAACCCAAGAATAAAAAAGAAAAACCGTAAGTTGGGAATTACATTATGATGAAAAGAGTATCCAAAAATGCAAAAACATCTAAGAAACTACCAATATGAAATGAAACTCTTTTTTTGGGTGATGCAGGCCCTTACACCACTGGATGCTCCTACATCAATGTCAAAGATTTATTCCATCATGCATGTTGTTTGAGCTAATATGGTGATGTAGAGTTCAAGATCTATGCAAGTATTCAAAGACATTGTTTCAAGACAAGTTTCATGATCAAGATCTACATCCATTGAAGCCAATTCATGCTAATTGCAAATTTACAATCCAAGGTTCAAATAATTTTTGGTGAGTTGTTACATATTGTTGTTCATTCATCATTCATTCACATGGAAAACTTTAAGAAACCCCCCCTCAGTGAAGATGTAAAATCCTAGCGAATCTTTTATACTTCCCAATAAAAATATTAATTATAGTGGCAATTTTTTTTGGTTTTCGTGAAAAAAAAATAATGTCCATTGGCGAATATTTTCTAATTGCTAGAAGTCTGTGGAAAATCCTGGCGAAATGCATTTTTTTTAAAACCACTAAAAATTTTCCATTGGCGATTAAAATCTATTTTCAAACCAATAAAATATTTTGATTGGCGAATTAAACCTATTTTCAAACCAAAAATATATATTTTTTGTTGGCGATTAAAACTTTTTTTCAAACTAAAAAATAAAATTCATTGGTGAATTAAACCTATTTTCAAATGATTAAGAAAAAAACATTGGCAATTTAAACATAATATCAAACTAAAAAAAAAATGTAGTGGTGAAGTGTCAGTGCAAATTTTCCTAACCTTAGTTGCAAGTCTTTCTTGGTTGTCTTTGTAGTCGGTGGGTCAGAGGTTTTGAAAACTTCGAAACTTCTTATTTTGGTTCTAAGGTTCCAAGTTTCAGCGACCACACGACATTATGGACCATGACCATTCGATGAATTTTTGATGGACGGCTATAGTTGCATTCCATAAGTATATCTCTCAAGCACTAGATATGTGAATTGAAACCCCTAGAATTACACTAGAACCATTAGATTTTCAGAAATCAATGGTTGAAATTTTATTAATTATTTAGGTCTATCAGTCATCCTACTCTTGTTTACCATTTAATATTTCCTAAGTCAAACCAAAATATTTTATGACAAAGCCTTAAATCTTAACTCTTTAATCCTAAGGGTCAAGTCTCGTCAACCTAGCAATGTCCCCATTTTAAATTATGCACATGCATAAAGTTTGTTTTAAAAGAGTGATTGCTCAATGAATTTTCAATGGACGGCTATAAATGTATTCCAAAAGTAAATCCTTGAAGTACTAGACTTGTGAACTAAAACCTCTGGAATAACAGTAGAACCGTTAGATTTTTAGAAATCAATGGTTGAGATTTTATTAATGATTGGTTTCAGAAATCAACATATAGTTCCAATCATAAGTGAGTGAAATTTATTGTGACTTATTAGCTAGGACATTGATAATCATTAAGGTAAAATGAGACATTTAATTCTCTCTTTTCAATGCATCGAAGTACTCTACCTTTCATTTATTCTATTAAAATTCTCAATTTGGTTGTGGTATTGGGCAGCGGCGCGGATTAATACCATATGAATAGCCAGAGTGATTGATTGGATAGCTTTATATTGAAAAATGCACGATGTACTGTAGAATCGTAGATGATGATGTCAATAATCTAGTGATTTTGACAATTGACAGCTTGTGTGGCTCTGTCGATTTTGACAATTAACAGCTTGTCAGCTTGAGCTACAGTTTGCAACTTTGCATCTAGCTAGCTTGAGGTACCGATTAAGTTGGATTTTTGGTTTGTGGTTGTGCGAATCGCAATTATTATAAGTATTTAGTAGTAATTATACACAACCTCAAAGCTCACACGTGAAACGTGTGAGGTGTACAAGGTACCAAACTAGGAGTGGCACTTTTGGCAGCACTTTTGGCCCATAAATAAGGATAGTGAGCACAACTAAAATCATTTGTTTAATTGTCATAAGGGTTTTCATTTTGTAGGGTTAATAACTTAATAAGGATTCAGGAAGAAGATGATGCGGTATTATTGGGGATGCTCTAAATTCTCCTACCTCTAGTTATGTAGTTACAGAGTAAAAAACCAATTTCCTTCAAGTTCAGAATGGGTGGAATTGGAAAGAAGTTGATTTGGTTCACCTAACTTCTCAGACAGGTTTTGAACCAGGATGAGGAGCTTTGATGGACATAAGTGCTATCCCAATGCATGGAGGCTACAAGTAGAAGATGGGAGCAGTTTTACTACCATGACTCTGGTTCTCAAAGGGGATAAGCACATTTTGTATCTTCACAGCTCCCATTTCCCCAGCATGGTTGGCTAGGCGAGTTCCTTGCATTTATTTTTAGACACCATGGCCTACCAGGCAAGCCCCATGCATTTATTTTTAGTGCTCATCTTTTTTATGGGAGCAATTTTACAATCCCTCATCTTCTACATCAATCTGGTTCTGAAAGGGGCTAAGTACATTTTGTATCTTCACGACTCCCATTTCCCTAGTTTGATTTGGCCCCCTTTCCCCATGCATTTATTTTTAGAGAAACGAGGGTATGGCTGACTCGACAAGTCCCATGTGTTTATTTTCAGAGTTCATGGTTGACCCGAAAAGTTCCATTTATTTTCAGAGATACATGTATCACATTTACGTTTTCAACTTTTCACTAGCGGTCCAGCAGAAGCTTGGCGCTTGCGCTTACATTTGTATTTGTACTATGTAATAATGTGACATTGTAATTCAGTTGTAATAAAATAAATGGTTGTGCTATTAATGTGACATTGTAATTCATTTTATTAAGTCCTTTGCAAGTTAAGTGCTATTAATGGTTGTGCAATGTGCTATTAATGTGACATTGTAATTTATTTTATTAAGGCCTTTGAAATGTTAAGTTTATGGCCCCTTGGCCTTGATGTCAATCCTAGCACATTAAACTTTAAAGAAAATTTAAAACACATGTTTTATGTTTATTATTTATATCATAAATTACTCAACCATTCGATGAACATTTGATGTATGGTTGTAGTTGCATTCTGGAATGAAATGCACAAAGCACTACGCTTGTGAACTTAAACCTCTGGAATCACCCTATAACTGTTAGATTAATAGAGATCAACGGTTTAGAATTTGTTGTCAATGTAGGAGTAAATCATTGTTTTTAATGGCCTATTTTAAATGTTGTCAGCCATGTACATTGTACTACCTAATTGTGTATTGTGTAGTCCGTAAGTAACAAGTAGATGTTTCGGTGTCATTCAGTTTTCTCATTGCAGTGCACCACCTTGTTTTGGGTTCCACAGTTCCACTTCTAACAAAGCCATTCCAGTAACCCAGTTTCAAGCTTCAACGTAGTTTCGACTTCAAGAATCAAAATTCAAAATCCAAGTAAGTTAAAGCATTCATGTGGCTATGTTTCATCGCTTGAAGTTGATGTTTCTTAAAATCTTATTTTGTTAAACTTTGAAGCTTAGGTTTAGGGTTAAGAGGCTTAAGAATTAAGAAAAATTAAGGACTAATAGGGAATTCACAAATTTCATATTGTTGATTGTATCAGCATGTCTACCACCAATACCACTAGAGCAATGCTAGATAAAAAAAATACATTATGCAAAATTGCTTGAAACCCCAGGTTTCACTGATGAATACCATGATATTTATGATCCTGAAACCTATGGTAGGCATACCTCAAAACTTAGATTTTCATATGAGAATAAGGCTACAAAGAAAATGCAAGTTAATAGTATCAATGCACCTTGGGTAACTGGATTAGGGCGCATGATGTTACATGAGGTTTTCCCTTGCCCAAAATCTATCATGGTCTATGCCCTAAATTATGATGATAACAAGAGAGAAATTGTTAATAAAGATAGCAAAGAAGAATTGTTAGCCATTAATGCAGAAGAACTTGGAAAAGTGTTGGCCTTGGGGTTTACAATCGAAGAATTTGGAAATGTCCACATTGACCTAGAAAAGTTTGCTAGTGATTATGAAGTAGTGGATGAAATGGAGAAAAATTATTTCTTAAATAGAATAGTTTAGGATAGAAACAAATTGAAAGGTGATCATAAGCCTCCTTATGATTTGGATATTTTTAAACCATGGGTTCAGGATACTATTTCCAAGCTAGCATTTTGCCTCGGACTAGATAGCAATTTCGAAGTGGGTGCATGCCTCCTTGAAATGGTGTATAATATCCATTATGGTGTTCCACATGCCAAATATAATTTTATTGAGCACATTGTAGAATCCATGCATAAACATTTTTTAATGATTAAAGGAGGTTCCACCAAGACATTTAGGTTCACAACCTACTTGTGCTATCTTTTTCTATTCAAATTCAGAGGAATGTTTCAGACCAACAAGCTTCAGATTCAGCCCTATGGTAATAGTAATCCTGAGCAAAAGAAAATGGCTCCAATATATGAATGGACCACTGTTATAAGGTTGCATGATTCTCGAAGGAACTACATTCATTTTGTAGACTATTTTTTGGCTCCATTGCATCAAGCAATTACAAATACTCCAATGCCTAGATTTCCTATGTCATGTAGAAACTGTATTCAACTAGGAAAAGGAATACAATTGACTGATTAGTACGTATTGGAAGAATATAATGTGCTAAGATTTTATGGATCAGAAGTACAGCCATACAAACTTCCAATACATGTGACAAAAAGGGTTTTTGCTTTGGAATATGTAAGGAAAATACAGAGTACTGATGAAAGACACTTTACTAGTCAGGGGAGGAAGACCTTATTTCCTTCTTTACCTTTTTCATGTGGAGGGATGACATTTGAGAGAAAAACATTTGGTGTGGCACATGATCTTTTGAAAAAAAATTATTTTGATGCTATCTGTCACTGGCAGTATGATCCATGTGACACCATCAAATCAATGATTGTGCTCAATAAGAATGTTGGAAGTAGAATTCAACATCAAAGTAAACCCTTGCTTGAAAACTTGAGAAACAAGGATTCTTGGGATGAGGTCAAAGTAGCAATAGAGAAAAGTGTTGCTGAGAATGGTATTTCTTTTGGAAAATTGTTAGCAAAAATTATGGCATTGCATCGAAAGACAATTAGGAGGTACAACATTTTTTATGAAAAAAGTCATAAACCATCTAGTAGAGTAAAAATGCCAGATTCTCTAGAGAAGGAAGTTACAGAAAAAAATTGGTCACGTTAAAAAATTATTGTCTTTTGGTCTATGAGGAAGGACCTAGGTGATCCAAGAGCACTTGCAGAGTATGGAGATAACAAAGAAGATCTTGAGTTTAGCAAATTATGGAATATAGAGCATCTGAATGAACAAGATGAAGAAAGTGATGACGATAGGCAAGAAGAAATCCATGTCAATTTCAAACTTGGTTTAAGTGAGGCCACAAAAGAAGCATTTACTACAGGAGTAGCCATAGCTAAAAAAATGGCTTATGAAGGTGGTCCTTTGGGGTCCCAAACACAAGGCCCTTGGATGGTAATAGATTTAGAGCATAGAAAACTAGTTGATAAATTTGGCCTTCATTTTGGAGGTGAAAAAGTAGACCTAGGGTATACAGGTCAATTTGTTAGAACTTCAAGTTCAAATCCTCATCCTCATGGTCAGACACAATCACAACTAGGACATGCCCATGGTGGAGGGCTTAGTGCAATAGGCACTTCCTCTGGTGGTGATGGTATGGGTAGTAGTACTAGTAGTGGTCAACATGTGCTACAACAACAAATTACACACAAGAGGACAACACAATATACCACAGAAACACCAGGCGATCAAGGCATACAGAAGAGGCAAAGGATTTTGACAAGTCCAACTCCAAGTCACACTACCAATGGATCCACCAAAAAGGAGTTATTTCCAGGCACTCCCCCAATGTCAATTAGTCTATCTGTGACATTATTAGCAACTGCAAGTACTCCTATTCCTTCGTCGTTCAAGCATTCCATTGTTCCTGCATCCCCGGGTTTTGATTACATTGAAGAGTTTAAAAAGAAATCAGAATTGAATAAAAAAGAAAAAAAGTAACTGATGGAGAGTGTGCCTGCTCTAACTTCAGAGCCTGCAACAACCATGGTATTACCCACATTTGACACAAGTAAAGAAATCATGGAGTACACATTTCTTGTTCCCGCAGTTCAAAACAGACCAGCAAATTAGATGGCTCCATCTAAATTCCAGGTGAACAATTTTCAATTGGATTTTTATGGACTCAAAAATACTGACAAAATTAATGTATCAAAGAAGAACAATGAATTGGTGTACACATCATTGCTAAAAAAAGATAGAGAGAAAAAAAGGTTGCAGACTCAAATTGAAAAGTTACAAGCAGACCTAGCAAATGAGAAAGCAAAGAGGAAAGCAGCAAATAACAAGAGCAATGAATTAGAAAAAAGAATTAAAAAAATTGCCTCTACATTAACAAGCAAAGAGGATAAGCAGAATGAGATTGATACTGTAGTGAATGAACTGAAGCAAAGGCTAGATGAGAGCAACAAGAAATATGATGAGGAAAAATCCACTTCAAAAAAATTAAGACTAAGCATTGCAAATGGAAATGCATAGTGGGAACAAAAATTGGAGGAGAGAAAAAGAAATGAAAGATTGGAGGCAGAGCTGATGGAAGCAAAAAATGAAATTAAGTCTTGTCAAAATAAGTTATCTTCATTTTGTAGAGAAACAATGAGGAATATGAAACAAAAGATCTAGGATGAAATAATGCAAGGGATTGATCATTTGCGTGACATGTTTCAATTGATTGATGCTATCAAACAACATCATAAGAAGCTCAACAAATATTTAATGGAGAACAAAAATGTGTTGGCATTAGAGAAATCAGCAAATCAAATTCAACAAACGGTCTACAAAGCCAATGAAAATGTTTTGAAATCAAAAGGGATATTAATCGGCTTGCTACATCAATGACGTTGTCATCTATCATTGAAAAGTGTTTGAGAATGTGTGAAACAGAGAAATATTTGCGTTTGGTTGCAGACAAGATGAAGAAGGTGGATGAAAAGTTAAGGAACTTCACAGAGCTGGTTTACCAAAGGCTTTTGACACGAAGGAGAAATTCGTTGTATGGAATGATTTCAGAAAGAAGATGGAGGATGCAAGGAAGATTGATTTGGACCAGTTTCCTCAGAACCTAGATGTGGTGACCAATTTGGATTCCATCAAACCATTGCTAACCCTGAATGCAAAATTGACTAAAGAATCCAAGAGAGGTTCCAATTTGAATCATGAATTGTTAACAAATCTTCAAGTCAAACAACATCAATTAGAACAAATGACAATTTCAATACCTGAACAGTGGAAGTTGCTAGAAAAGGCGATGTAGTGATTTAACTTTTGATAATATGAGTTTCCAAGTTCCAACTCAACTCTGGTAGAGTTGACTTTGAGCAAGATTTTGCATTTCCAATGTCTCTATGTATTCATTCATGTGATACAGTGATAATCAATTTAAAGCTCAAATTCAGACTTCAGTAATGTGTTGATGTTCAATTATCTGTATTATTTATTATATCATTTGAAGAAAAAGTCTAGTAGTGGTTTCAACTTCTAGATACACTTGTTATTATTTTCATTATTGTATATGCTACTAATACTATTATTAATATGTTATTAATCTAATAAGCATTGAGTTGAGTGATGAATCGTTGAGCACATGCTCAAGTTTTACTTTTAACACAATTAAAATATGAACTATAAGGTGATTTTAATTTTAGGCATCCTAATCTTAGTGAAATTGCATTACAATTCACACATCAATACTCAATCTCCATGACTACTTAGTATATCCACTAAACATTTATATGAATTCATGTCATGGGTTATCTATTATTGGAATTGGAATGATGGATTTTTGGTTAGTTTCATTGCTACTAAGTTTTGGTGAAGAGAGCGGTTTTGGTGCTTTTCCTAACCTTAGTCGCTAGCCCTCAGAGTTTTATAACCTTGTCGCCGAGCTCTAAATTTTCATAACTTCCCTATTCCCTGACATGGTTGATGGTTCACTTTTTTGAGTTGCAAGTCTTTCTTGGTCATCTTTCTAGTCGGTGGGTCGGAGGTTTGGAAAACTTTGAAACTTCAAACTTTGGTTCTAAGGTTCCAAGTTTCAGCGACCACGCAACATTATGGACTTATCTTGCCTTTCAAAGGTGCCATCATCTGACATCTCATTAATGTTATGTATGGACTAAAATTGAGTTGTATTTTTAGGAATTTCCAAAAGCATGCTATGTATGGACTAATGTAAAATATAAAATATCATAATTTCATGGAATACAACATAAAATATCATCAACTATAGTTTGAATTTGGAATATGATTCATGAAGTGCAATATAAAATAAAATATCATGAAGTGCAATGATTCACAATTTCATTGAATACAATATAAAATATCATCAACTACAGTATGGAATAATGGAATCTAATCCTAGGATCCATGAAGTGCAATATAAATACCTAAAAGTTGATAATTCTATTGAATCTCTTCCATTTCCCAAACGGACTGGGGGTCCTCAATCTGACGTTCATCATCAGATAAAGTAAAAGATTCATCTTGAATTTGATTCCAAGTCTGCTCTTCATTTTCTTCGAACTGTGTCTCAAATTCAACATTCATTGTGTCATTTTTGTCAATGTCAGTTGTCTGAGTCTCCTTGCCACTACCAGTGCCACTAGTACCAACCTTTGGAATTGGAGTGTTGCACAACACGGCCCCTCTTCTTTCACATGTTGACCTCCAGATTGTGACTGCCCTTTCAAAAGGGAAATTTTTGACATTACACGCAATTCCTTTCATCCTCAAGCAATTTTCCAAATTCTTGTCTAGTTTGTTTCTTAACTTTGATTTCAAAAACCCCAATGTACTGAAAACTCTCTCATCCTCCACCAACCCCAATATCATTGTTTGACATAAATCAGCCAGTTTGAAATATTCTGATATCGAACCATGTAATACTTCACTCTGACCTAAGCTTGTCCAAACCTTTTTTATTGATCCCGGTTCAAAGGCCTTGTCCTTGCCCATGGATTTATACTGTTCCCTCATAGTTGTTGCAAAACTCCCACATTGTTTTCTAAGCTTAGCTTCATCTAAAATTCCTTCTATTTTCTACTCATTGTATGTTACAGTTTTTAAAAATTGTTCAATCAAGATTTTTACCTGAGCATGAAAAAATGTGGGGTTATCTCAGCTTCCCCAAAATTGAGGATACACAATACTACTTCAAGTATTTCATGTCGAGGGACTCTTTCATGAATCTCTGAGGAAAGAGATTTTGCAATTTCCTTCAAATTATCATCAACAGATTTAGCAATGCCTTGAAAATCTTCCCGATTAATAGCTACTTCTCTACTAGAGCACCTGGTTGTCTTACGTTGGTACATTTGTATCTCATATCCACGTACACAGATGCATAATTGTCCGCTTGCATTAAACTGTAAATAATTATCAGGATCATTCAAATCAGTAATTTTCTACCACATGAAATAATCTAGGTCATCTTGTGTTAGATCTAGATATAGATGATTGAGGGCAAAGCATGTAAGTTTACGTAGATTGGCATATTCATTAATATACATAGTTTTGTCTTGGGATTTCTTCACAAGCCCATTCATCACATCCAGCATGGGGAGAAGAATAGTTAAATTCAAGAGTGTATCTATATTGCTTAACCTATGTAAGAGGTCAAGAGCTTTGTCTACTGTGTTGTGATGTTCGTACATCACTCCAATCAAAGATTGATATTCTGAAAGAACTCGTTGCACTGGTCCATGCAGGGAGATCCATATGGTATCAAAATCCTTGAGAAGCTTGTTTCCTAGTGTTATTCCCTCAGCAAAATTTTGAAATTCTATGAAACGTTTAGGACTTTGGCAGAAGTATGCGTGGATCTCGCAGACTAGATTTTTGACTTTTGATACTGTAGGAAACTTGCTAACAATTTTGAATGCTAAATTCATTATGTGGGCCAAGCATGTATGGTGCACAAGTAGTTTGTAACTTTGTGCAAACACCGGTTCTTTGACCTTGCATCACTGCAGCTCCATCAGCTCCTACACACACCAATGTTTTTGCAATTGTCAACTCATCCATACCTATAATTTCATTCAAAGATTTTTTGACTAGTTCAAATATATTTTGTGTTGTTGAACTATTCTTCATTTTATGAACACAGAGAAGATGAGCTTGGAGAACATGTTGTACATTATACAAATGCATATAGACCCGAGAAGTATTGTCTACTACAGTAACTTCATTTAAAGATAATGCAATGAAATTTGACTCTTTTACTTTATCCTTTAAATATTCCTTTTCCACTGCAACAAGATAGTTTTCCCAATCCCATCTAGCGTTTACTGACCAATGTGACAAGGGATAGTGAGGAACATTCAAATAAGATAATAAACTAGAATATTCTAGGTAGTCTATCATAGGACGCACTCTAGAAAAAATATGAAAAACAACACTCATTTGAACATTTTTTGACAAATTTTCTCCTTCCATTGCTTTTCCAAATTTAGCCTCAAGTGTACCTTTACATGCAACAATGTTCACCATTCTTTTTTCATGCTCTTCATAATCCACAACATACTTAACATGAAGACATTCTTCCTTTGATTTCCATCGTACGACTGATTCTTCCTTTCTGTCTATGATTTTTTTTTCATAAATTTTACCAATATGCTTTTCTATAGTGTCAATCTTTAGCTGCAACGTCTTGGATCTTCCACATTTCCAACTAAAAATCTTACATTTGGCCAATGTTTCCTTTTCAATATCATTTGTATTTCTAATCCCCACTGGTACCATGAATGGGTATTTTGACAACCAACCAAGTTGAAAACTCCTTGTCATTTCCCACTCGCACCCCCTTTTTGGTTTATTTTTCCTTTTCTTGCTACCAACATCATCATCCTCATCCAAGTCAATTATCTCATTCTGGCTAACCGGGCCCAAGGTATCACTTGGAGCATCTTTTGTGGTATTGCTATCCTGATTTGATCCATTTTGATTTAAATCAATGGCAATCTCAACTTGACCTTGCAGTGGCGTGAGGTATTGGGAATGCTACCAATATTTGGTGGAACAGTTGATGGTTTAGCTCCATCTTGACCTGATGGATCAGAAGCTTTGGCAATTGAAAAGTAAGAGTATATGGTACATCTAATTTTTGGTCATTTTGATGGCCTCCAAGTCTCTTCACCACCCTAAGGAGCCTGAGGAGCGGCAGGAGTCTCTTCACCACCCTGAGGAGTAGCAGGAGTCTCAGGAGCGGCAGGAGCCTTACCACCTTGACAAGCGAAAGGAGTCTGAGAAGTGGCAGGAGTCTCTTCACCACCCTAAGGAGTGGCAGGAGTCTGAGAAGTGGCAGGAGTCTCTTCACCACCCTGAGGAGCGGCATGAGCCTTACCCTTGTTGCTCGAGTCACTCGACATATTGATCTCTGATTCACTCAACATATTCATCTCTCACTTCGAATAAAAATTGGAAAAAAAATTCTTCTTGTTTAAGGACAGAGAATAATAATATATATCCCATTACCTACTCAATATCATCTTTAAGACTGAAGCAAGAATGGAAAAGAGATAAAGAAAACTTATTATTATAACTAATAACACTATGAAGAAATGATCACTCACCTTTAAGTCTACGTTTTCGGCTTTGGTTGACTTCCGAATAAATGACACTTTCAATTGTATTTATTTATGTTCATGGAATGGATTAATAATAAATCACATATCAAATTCAATACCATGGAATACAATATAAAAATTTTGGTTTTTCCTAAACTTAGTCGCTAGTCCTCAGGGTTATATAACCTTGTCACGGAGTTCTAAATTTTCATAACTACGTGATTCCCCAACTTGGTTGATGGTTCACTTTGTTGAGTTGCAAGTATTTCTTGGTCATCTTTCTACTCAGTGGGTCAGAGGTTTCGAAAACTTTGAAACTTCAAAGTTTGGTTCTAACTTCTAAGGTTCACTTTGTTGAAGAAAGAATGGAAAAGAGATAAAGAAAACTTATTATTATAACTAATAACACTATGACGAAATGATCACTCACCTTTAAGTCTATGTTTTCGACTTTGTCTGACTTCCGAATAAATGACACTTTCGATTGTATTTATTTTTGTTCATGGAATGGATTAATAATAAATCACATATCAAATTCAATACCATGGAATACAATATAAAAAATTTGGCTTTTCCTAAACTTAGTTGCTAGTCCCCAAAGTTATATAACCTTGTCGCGGAGTTCTAAATTTTCATAACTATGTGATTCCCCAACTTGGTTGATGGTTCACTTTGTTGAGTTGCAAGTCTTTCTTGGTCATCTTTCTACTCGGTGCGTCGGAGGTTTCAAAAACTTCAAAACTTCAGAGTTTGGTTCAAACTTCTAAGGTTCGCTTTGTTGAAGCAAGAATGGAAAAGAGATAAAGAAAACTTATTAGTATAACTAATAACACTATGAAGAAATGATCACTCACCTTTTAAGTCTACATTTTTGGCTTTCGCTGACTTCCGAATGGAGAAGTAGAACCTCAGAACCAAACAAAATGTGTAAGAATAAGTGACACTTTTGATTATATTTATATCAATCCATGATACCATATTTGGAAAATTCCACAGGATTTTTAAATGGTATATTAAAAATTTGGCGAATCCCATGTGCTTATACAACAATACATTGCAATTTTCAAGGCGAAATGTGTCCTCAAATGTAATTATTTTTTAATGTTATTGGCAAAATAGGTCCTCATGAGAAACTTTTTATAAATTGGCAAAATAGGTCTTCACAAGAAACTATTTGTAAATTTTAATTGGCGAAATGGGTCCTGATCCAATGCTATTTTAATAGTATTGGCGAATATGTAGGTTTTTTATTAAATGCTTTTGGGATTTCAGGTGAAAATAGTAGTCAGTCCAATTGAAATGCGTAGTTTGACAATGGAAAATTTGTTGCTTAAATATGCCTTATAAAAAAACTCATTGGTGAATGAACATGCACTAGACCTATACTTCATAAAATCTGGGCAATTTGGACACCCTGTTCAGAGCGAGAATTCGCCAATTTCGACTTGGTCGATTCCTAGAATTCGCCAATTGGCGAATATTTGCCACTAAAGTTTTCCCTGTTCCTTCATGATTTTCTATTTTATTTCAACTTTTAATTACCAAAATGAGGTTTGACCAAGGAAAACCCCCATTCACCTAACAAACAACATTTTTCTCTCTTTGATGTGTGATTGCAGATTTTAGGTGGAAGATCCTTTGAAGAGCAAAATCGAAGAAAGTTGCAAAGTTGTCAAAGTTGCAAGAAAGGTTGTCATTTCACGGAAACTCTTCTATAAAATTTATTTCCTATTTTCTAACAATGACAATCGGGAATTTGGGAATGCAGACACAGTAGAAGAGAACCCATAAACATATTTCAGAGAACATTACCAGGACCCATTCACCATAGGGCGAATGAGTCCTCAATGAGCTTCAAAAGTTGACTTTTGGTGAAAGGTACACATCCTTTTCCCCTTTCTAGATCTGCCTTTTGATTACTATTTCTATTAGTTTTGATTATTGTCCTTCATTTGCATCTTATGGCTTGCATTTTGGAGTTTGTTTAATGATATTAATCTTTCTCGCCAAAGTGCTATTTAGCTTTTACCCCTGTCCTTGCATAAAGGATAAATTTGTTGATTCATCCCTTGATTTGACTCACCTAAGGGTTGTTATTCATTTCATTTTTTGGATCTCATTTCCTTGAATGAAATTAGAAAAATAGGTCATTTTGGTGCACCCCCTTTTATAACATTTTTCCACCAAACACCTATTTTTTCTTTGTTTCATTGTGGTGAACCTGAGTTTGATCATTGCATTTTCTAATTTTGGAGTCCTCTATCACCCTATATTTAGATTTGGCATTCATTTGCATCTTTTTTCATTGAATTGAGTCTCATTTATGGTGTCTAGTTTGCATTTAACTTTGCATTTCATTTAAGGGTTTTAGGATTGCATCTTTGCATTTTTTAAATCTGAAAATATAAAAAAAGTCAGTTATCTTGCATATCATTTACACAGCATTACATATATTCATTTTCATTTGAACATTGAAACAAAATTGCATATCAAATTAGGTGTTCTAGGTCACATTTTGTATTTGCATTCAATCCTCATTTCATAGAAAATTAAAACTGTAACTTTTTGTATCACATCAAAATATAGAAACCACTGGCATTTACTCAGAAATATGTAAAAAATTGTTTCAAAACCCTCACCTAGGACCCATTCGCCCTAGGGAGAATGAGTCCCTGATCAAGGTCATGTTTTGATTTTATATGCATTAAAACATTCATTTTTGCATTTTTGTTTGTTTTTTTGGTGCAGAGCACCTTGTTCCTCCATTTAATGAAATAGGTCTAGTTGAGTGGTTTTAGTCAAGATAATGTCAAATAAGGCCATGATAGGCCATTTTGTAATGTTTCTTTTAGTTTTGAGTCTAGGTGGGGTCATGATGCCAATAATGTAATGTTGCAAAATTGTTGTCATTTCAAATATTGTAAAAGGTGCAAATTTGAAAGTTAGAGGGAATCCCAATGGTCATGGGTAGTTGAAAGGTAGTTCTAGGTGTTGTGAGGAGTTGGTTGAGTTATAAATATGTTGGAAACTTTAAGTTAGTTGTTTTTGAAGGATTTGAAAGAGAAAACCAATCAAATATCTATGTTTTACAATCATTTTATGTGTATTTTCATCATCTCCAACCTGTGTACGGCTCCGTACAGGCCTATGTCAGTTTGATTTTCTTTGGGATTGTTTCATACATGTTCCACTTTAGGATTGGTTTGAGTGAATTTTATTGAACTTGTGGCATCTGGTGTGCATTTTGCTTGAACCGACCTAAAAATAGGGCTTCAAGGGTTTAAGGGTTAAAATGAGTTAAAAAGGCCATTCCACCTACTGTACATGTTTTAGCTCATTGAAATGGGTCTAGATAGAGTATGATTAGGTGTAGGAATAGATAATTAGTTGTGGAAAAGACATTTGATGGAGATTTCCACATTGCCCCTATGGAAAATGTAAGATTTTAGGCCTAAAAGGCATGATTAGAAGCAGCAGATTGCAAAACTTGAATTGAGGAAGGCTAGAGAAAGTTGGTTTGGCTGTGATTTGGTGTGGTTTGATGATTTTTTAAGTTGGAAAAGACAGGACGGATCAAATGAGAGATATGGCATGAAGCCCTAGTTGAACAAAGGGTGAAAATAAGTGAATTTGAGTGGTTTTAAGAAGGAAGTGTATGAGATCTTTGGGGGAAACATAATTTGAAGGTGTATTGAGTTTGTACAGGATAAATAAAGAGTTTTTGGAGTGGTTTCAAGATTTTATGAGGCCTGGAGTTGGGTTTTTCAATAAACCCTTGCTTGTATGGTGAAGAATGAGAGTTTCTTGAAAGAGGGTTGTAGAGAGTGAGTTTTGACCAATAGGCTGGATAATTTGGTGTTTTGGAGGTAGATTGATAACTGTCTAATGGTATTTTGAGTGGGCAGCAAGATTGAAGATGAGTTGCTTTGTAAAAGTGGGCTAATTGGAGCCCTTTTCAGCGCTAAAGGTCAGATTAAGGAGATTTTGGGCATATTGGGTGCTCAAAAAAGTATAGATTTTGTGAGTTTTTCAGATTGGTTGAGAGATAAGACCTAAAAACAAGGTCTAGTTACCTACTAGGCAAGTAGGTTGGCTGCAAAGAAGTTAACCCTAGAGAGGGTTTGAAGTCTTCAAAGGTGATTGAAAGAACTCAAATTGTGTTGATTAGGTTGATGACCTTCCTTTCATTGCATCATGTTCTCATATTTTTGTTTTTGTTTGCAAAATTTATGTTTCTTCAAATTTGGTCATATTTAGCTTCATTTGATAAAGTAGTGCATTGTGTAATTTCAAAATTGCATTTACAAAACATTATTTTTATATTTGTGCATAGTATAATCAGAAAATTACCTTGTTTTAAATCTAAAAATGGACAAGTGTTTTAGCAATATATGGAAGTCTTTTTTCTCCTTGGTTGATGTTTCAAGTTGTGTTTTTGGAAATGATCCTAACGCAATTGACCCTAACTATGCTTAACCAACTCCTGATGAGTTTCCTCATGAAGTTGACATTATTGGAGAAGATGATGCTAGCATGAATGATTTCATAAACAATTTCCTTAACAATCTTGAGAACAATGCATTCTTTTATCCTTCCATGAAACAACCAACACAACTTGAGATGTTTGGTCTTTTACATCCTAAAACTAAGCCTAAATTTCCAACAATGAGTGAACCTAGCTCTTCTAATCAAGTGCATACCTATCCATCTTATGTTAAAAAAGTGACCAACACTCCCATCAATCTAGAAGAGACTTATGGCCAAGGCTTTAAAATTTTAACTAAGCAAGGATGTGACATAACTAATGGGCATGAAATTCACAAACTTTTAGAGAAACCTCCTATTGAAGAAACCAAAGTATTAGGATATCAATATCCTCCTCCCAACATAAGTTTCCTCCTTCCTAAGGAACAACCAATGCCTCATAAATAAGATAAGAGAATCTTAGGCCCTCCTCCTCAACATCTATCTCAACAAATTGGTGAATCAAGAACGAAACAAAAAACTTACAAACTCAAAAAATTGTCTTTCTTACATATACCCAAACAGAAATTAAACGAAAGATAGAACACCTCCTTAAACAAGGTTGGACTAAATTGCCACCTCGTAGTAGAAGTAGCATACTTAAAACCAACATGAAGTATTCTGCATATCATAGAACTCTTGGGCATCTTATTGATGAGTGTCATGCATTAAAATTGATATTGAGTGATTTTTATTCTGATGATAATGATTCCTATGAAAAACTAATTGGATAGAAATTACATACATTTCACTCCTTGCCATGTCATAGTTGTGATCATAGCACCCTCACTATTACATATTTTACATTCATTGCAAATCATTCTCTTCATCGCAAGGAGCTCATTCTCATCACCCATCTCGGATCATCCTTGTCCTAAACTTAGTGGGGGCAAGGGGTTAGATAGCCTTGTCCTAGTTTCGACACTTGATTT
Organism: Sequoia sempervirens; assembly: GCA_007258455.2. NCBI lineage: Eukaryota > Viridiplantae > Streptophyta > Pinopsida > Cupressales > Cupressaceae > Sequoia > Sequoia sempervirens. The sequence goes on from VDFB02271358.1 coordinate 215,262,627, forward strand.
TCTCCCTTTGGCTAGTTGTCTACCATTTGTATATACTAATCAAGATTGGGATGCAAATGACCTACTATAGGTTGACTCACATGTGCCTTACTAGTATTTTTCTTTGTTTTCTTTTCCATGTTTCTTTATGTGATTGCATGTGCATAATTTGATACCCTATACTTTTTTGTTTGATGTATCTCTCTCTTTTTGTACATTCCTTTGTTTGTATCTACATTCTTCTCTTTGTCATAAACATTTTATCTTTTCATTTGTCTTGTAATTTCCTTTTGGGGATGATGGAAGGCATCGAGACATTTAGGTCTCTTCAATGTTGACCGAAAAGGATTTTTCTTTGTTTTCACTCTCTTTGTGTTATTATTCTAGTTCTATGAGTATTTGGGGAATGATGACATTTCCAAGCTCTATAACAACATTGTAGCAAAGACATACTGACCCTGAATCCATAGATCCCTTATGTATTTTTGGGGGCAACCCCTCCTTCCTTTTTCATGATATAGCTTCATTTCGGAAACATATGACTTGGCATAGGGATTTCCAAGTAAGATTTAATGTCTTAGGACTGAACATTGGCTACTTTAAAGCAATTGCTCACACCAATAGTGTTAGCAATAGCTTTAAAGTGGGGGCATACATCAATAATCTCTTTCGACATTTCTCATGTTTCATGGTGTGATTTTCTTTTTTCTTGTGATGCGTTCTTTTCTTGGTGGTTTCATTGGGTTTGATGTCCTCCAAGAGTGATATTTCTTAGCATACGATTTTTCTCTTAGTGGCGATGCAATGCACTGTATTCCCTAAGTTGTGAAACTTTTACTCTTGACTTGTCCTCTCTTGGAGACATTCGGAACGCTATACCCTAAGAAGAAGACCTTATAGGAACTAAGGAAAATCCCTTTGAAAAAAAACCTTTTACCAGCATTATTGTTCATAAGTGTTTAGCATAATGCAGCTTGCTAACCTTATGAAACTCAAACTCTAAATTCAAGACCACCTAGCATAGCACACCTTGCTTGAATGTGGAGCCTTGCCTTATTCATAGGTGTTTAGCATAACACAGCTTGTTACAACCTATGAAGCTTGAACTCTAAATTCAAGGCCACCTAGCATAACACACCTTGCTTTCCTGTGGAGCCTTGCCTTGTGGTGCCTTATTCAAGTTGTCAGGAGGATAGATTTGATATGGTATGGGAGCCTAATATGATTCTCTCATTTTCCACCCTTTTGGGATACTCACCTAGTGGACAACCTGAGGTTCCACTACCCCTGTAGACACTGAAAAATGTCCTAATCGATGTCATATATTTAAATCAGATTTACTAACATCATTTCGTCTTTAATCCATCCTCTTTTTGCTTAATTAATTTAACTAGCCTAGCTAATTAATTAATTGCATCATTTCCATCTATTTGGCCTAATTAATTTAATCAGGTTAATTTATCTCTTTTCGCACTAACACTTCATCTCATTAAATTAAATACATCAAGATATTTAATTTATTTCCCTAAGTCATCTTATTTAATTAAATAACCCTAAGTTATTTAATTAAATATCATTTCACCCCTCCCCTATTTATTAAATCATCTAATTTACTAAATATCTCTTAATTCTTCTAATCCCCTAATTGCATAAATTAAATCTTGTTTAATTAACAATTAAACTAATTTTCTTGTAAGAAAAGGGAATATTCCCATGGAATATTCTTTATCCTCCTTTTTGCACAATTAAAACTTTGTTTTAATTTGTAAATTACCTTTTTCCTCACCCAAAAGGAATATTCTGTTAGAACTAAAAAAATCTCACATTTTTTTGGCTTTCACCCACCTGTCTCCCATGTACTACAGCAATTTGTCACACCTTAATTTTATGAATAATACAAATTATTGAAATTTGTGTGACAAGATCCATTTCACAACCCATATTAACCAATAATCTCATTAATTTAGCCTTTGACACATAAGCATTCCTCTGGTCATTATTGAGCAAGAATTTCAAAGGCAATCAGTCCATATTGGGAAGATCATGTGTTAGCCTCTCCGATCAGCAAGTCATAGCTTTTCAATTTGAACATTTTCTATATATCGGGAGGAGGTGAGTCAAGTCACATCAATCAAAGACACTGAAGACTACATGTGTGCAGAATCGGAAAGACGTTGCCTATTATTTTACCGATGAAGGCTTATTGGCAAGAGCAAGGTAATCGGAATGAAGTATTCAAATCATGTCGAGCTTGTGAGTCATGTTGATGGATCGATCATCGGAAAGAAACATATATTCTTTCACTGATGAAGAAAGAGAACGACTATCAAAGAGACATTTACAATCGAAGCGACTCCCTCAAGTCTCTCTCACCGCATGGGTTACACCGATGAAGGGGTTTCGGGGAGAGTCTCACCGACCTATCCAAATAAATGAAGCAGTAGAAGAAACATGTCAAGGAGACCAAGTACATCAGTAGAGAATTCTATTCTCCTAGCGATGGTTCATGTCAACCCGATGGTAACATGAAGTAAACACAATTTTTTAGAAGAACTATGGGTGATGATCAAAAGGGTTTCAGTGGTCCAGACCACCTTGACATCAGGAAAACTCCACATTTTCTCCTCGAAGTGATGAATGTTGAAATATAAGAAAAGGGGCAGTTGTATAGTGTCGGTAAGATTATTTGGTTGTCTTCCCGACTAAGTATGAGAATCAAAGGGACATTTTTTCATCGAAAATACATTCAATTATGTCTTGGCAATCTATAGTGAATGTATAAACAAAGGTGGTGTCAAGTTAGATACATAGATCGGCCTAAGATAAGAAAGGTTTCACCGATGCAATCTTTTGTGTTGTTCTAACATTATGAAATTCAAAAAACCTATTGCATTCATTCGTAGAGATGGACATTAATGGCCACACGAATGAACATTGTGTAAATATTCTCTGATTGAAAGGAGAATAAACCAAAAGAATTTCCAGAAGTTGCAGCAGAAAGGATGGGAGATCGAATAGGACTCAAAGAATTCAGTGCTACCGGAAATTCACAAGTAGGCATTTGTAGTCCCTATAATTGGTAAATTATAGTTCGAATTTTGTCACCTTAGGCGATTAAAATGGAAAGTTCAAGCTCTGCAAAAACAAAGAGTGGGAAGCAACAAGGCGAGACTAGTCAACCCAAAAGTAAAAAATAGAAAATTGAAGCAAGGGTGGAATCCAAAACAAAAGAACGAAAGTTGAACCAAGACCTTATTGACCAATTGCCTAGTTCAGGGCCTAAGGCTAGAAGGTCTACACAATTAAGGGCCAATGTAGAAAATTTTGAAGAAAAATGCAAACATATAGGAGATGTGTGGACTCCCGTTAGAGGATATGAGTTGTTTATGTTCCACTATTTTCAGAGAAATAGGTTTGAACCAGTGTGCAATCCCTGGAATTTCAATTTGGGAAAACTAGTTGTTCCAAATGTATTTGTGAATGTAGAACTCGTGAAACTTCTAGCTAAGCATCATAACCCAGACCTCAAAGCTATTTGCAACTTGGAAGGTTAACCCTTCATACATGTGTCCAAGCTACACTTTGTGAAGTTTTTAACCTAAGTGACACATGTGACGAGCCGATTGTACATGAGGATTTGGAAAAGGAGTATTGAAGAATGGATACAACTTATAAAGGATGGAGATTGCCATTACACAGACCTAGGAAGGATGGAGACCTTGTTCCACTTGAAGACAATGATGGGCCACCTTTTCATGTTGATTTTTTCAAACCCTAACTAAAACACACATATTTCTCAGTGTGTCAAGTATTTGGAATTGAAGCCTCTGAATTCGTGTATATAGGGCCAATGGTGATTGCAGCAGATATACAATGCCACAATGCAAGACCTTTTGATTATGCCTCACACATCTCTAGAGGGATAGATTCAGGGTTAATGGCCATCAAGAATGGATATCCTACACTGCATTTCAAACACTACTCCCCTCTAATGCACATAATATTGTACTATGGTCAGGAGTTGGGAATGTGGCCAGAGGAACTGAGGAATACACAATTTGATAAGGAGGATCAGCCACTCCCAGTGCAATTATGGACTGCTATTTGGGATAGCATGTTTATCAACTCCAGCTATGTTTATTTTGAAGAATATTTTATCAAGATTCTTGAATAAGTTTTTTAATCACCCCTGTGATTATTCATTGACTGATGAGATTAAAATATTTCTAAGGCCCAAAGATTTCAATGGACTTGCAACTGTTGGTCATAATTGGGGCAATTAGTATTGTTATGTTGATGCCACCATGATTAGGGTATTGTTACTAATTTTTAAGCTTCCCTCTTAAAGTAGTGAAGTATGCTGAAAAAATCATTCATTTTGATTGTAGCACTTGTGCTTTGAACAATTGCAATTTCATTGATTCAAATTATGTAATTAGAACAAACTCAAATTGCTGATCATAAGCCATTTCATATCATAAACAATTGATGTATTGAGAGATATGTTTTTGTAATGCCACACAAGTTGTGGGTAGACTAAGTTGATTCAATTCAACAAGAAGAACAAACTATACAACTGAATAACAGAAAAATAACATGAGAGAGGAGGTCATGTTCATCATTTCCTTGTAGGCCAGTGTAGGGTTGATTCTTCAAGGTTCTTCTCATTCTTCAGTATCTTTAGTTTCAGCTCCATTTCTCCTGAGTTCTAAAATCTGCAATGTTGTAAAAGTATTATTAGAGCTCAGGTCATGAATTCCTAAAACATGTACAATTCAAAAGAGATATAATTTGCACTCATTATCAAATTGAATCAATTTAGTCAATATCACGAGATAAACGAAAAAACCACCAAATCAAGTCATCAGGAAGAATCATTGAATTCATTGTTTTTACTAACTTGTTTGTTTCATGTGCAGAAACAAGAAATATAATGTTGTTGATTATTGAATTTCAAAATGAGTGGGGTTAAATGTGGCTCCCACAAGGGTGGAGCTCAGCTCATAACAGTGGTACCAGCAAAGTAAATATCATAGGATCTGTGTTAAGTTTTGCTAAAGTTAAATGAGATGCAATGAGCATTGCTACCATAGAGAACAACAAAGTCATTTTATGCTTTTGCTAAGAATGTGTTATGCTTGTTCTATCTACATGATCTTTTGAAAGAAACAACAATATTTCATTTTCATAATTTATGCAATATGACATCAATTGCTCAGAGATTAATGAAACTTAATCACTTTTCAGTCACAAAGCAGAGGTACATAATCTTGCATTTCAAATGATAAAATGCAGCCATGAAACAGGTTTTCAGCAAGAAAATCAAAAGCAACAAATGAAGAAGTCATCTCATTTATAAATATGAGTTAGAACCAATATCTTTTTCTTTTCAATAAAATGATGAAGCTACAGGATACAGTAAGCTCATTAAAATGTGATCAAATCAAGGTCTAAGGCATGGTTCTCATCATTTTAATGAATACTTTTTTATCAAATTCAATGCAGACTGCAGAAATGTATATTATGCTGAAAGTTCATTTTATGAAAAAAATTTATGCTTGGAATGGAGAAACTTTTGTTTTCTCACATTCAGAAAATTAAAGATATGTTGAAAAGAAACAAGAGAAATTTAGTTTATTTCCATGGCAACCTGAAATACTTCATTATTTTTACAATTTTTGAAAGCTACATTGAAGGAGGTTGAAATATTTTTACATATTCTTAAATGAAGGTAGCTGAGACCCCTTTCACAGCCAAGTCGTGGTCTACCCATGGGAGGGTTTTGAAGTAAATGAAATCATTTTTAAATCTGGAAATGAAATTGAGAACAAAAGAAGATGCATTTCATTCTATTTTACATCAAAAGAAAAGAAGAATTGCTTTTATTTCTAGCTCAAACAAAGTTCAATGGTAGCCAAGCATGAAGTTTTCATCAGAAATAAGGTTCTAGACACAAGTTATCATCTGAAATAAATATGGTGGCAACCTGTAGAGCTTATAAAATCTTTTAAAATAAGTGAAAAGTTTCCAAATTCAAGTATAATCAGACTTACCACATTTTTCTTCAAGGCAACCTCCAGAAATAGCAGGAGTTGCAAAGGTTTGAGTTCCAAAAGCTCAATCGATATACTCATATGACGACCAATATAGAAAATAACAGATGGCCATGCTAATCAGCATAAGGTTACCAAGGAAAATCAAATGAGAAATGTATTTGCAGCTAAAAGACTTTATCATGGCGGCCTAGAAGCTTAGGAAAAGTTTTCAAAACATCAAAACCTCCAGATTTCTCAACATAATCAGACTTACCATGCTCTAGGAGTCTTGAATCTGTTAGAAGATGGCGCTTAACACAGAGATTTCCAGCTCAATGGCGGTTAGGGTTTGGAGATGCATGGCGGCGCTCTTCCAGAGCAAAGTATAAAATGAAAATGAAATAAACAAAATGAATGAATATTATTCATTTAGGGTAAATAAAACTCTAGAAGGCACGATGAAAAGGCATTTTTCCTTTGATGTTTTAAAAAAAAAAAGACTTTATTCATTTTTCCTTAAGCCGTGGCATTTTTTCCTAAGAGATTTTGAGTTTTTTTTTTAATTCTTTCTAAAGACTTATTCATATAAGTCTTTATTTTACATTAAAATTCTTTTTTTTTTGCATTTATTGTGAAGACTAAATATTTATTTAAAGTGATATCATAAATCACATTTAAATAAATGTTATTTTCAATGCAAAAATAAAATTACTTTCTTTCAAAACAAGATTATAAAGTCTTTATTATTTGCATTTATTATTGTAAATCTTTGTTTTAAATGATAATTATAAATCATTTAAAATAAATGATATTTCAAATGCAAAATAAAGTATCTTAAGATGCAATTTCAAATGATAATATTCAAAGAGAGTCAAATGGAGTATAAAAAGTCTTTGCTTTATTCTTGGGAGAGGTTGAGAAAAATTTTCCAACATGTGGAGAAAAATCAGGGATCCTTGGCAGTTAATTGAGAGTTCACTTTCATATTTGAGTTCCAATTGATTGAGCTTCAGTCAAGGAGTTTTTTGAGGCCTAAAACTGAAGTCCACATTCAATTATGACCCTTTTTTGGGGGGATTTTTAGTTGCATACGACCCATGAGGTTGTTTTGAGTTTTGATAACTCTTTATGCAAATTTGGAGGAGCATCTTCAGTTTCATGCCTTGTTTGGAGGAGAAGTAGGACAACACATATCTTCTTGGAGCCAAAATTCAAATTTGAATTTTGAGAGCCTTTTCTATAAGTCCTCTTCTCTCTTATTTTCTCTAGTTCTGAGTTTGGAGGCTGCAGGAGCAGATTATTCCTTGCTTTGTAACTCATTTTCTTGTGAGTTCTACAGATTTGTAATTCTAGTATCTCCTAGTTTTCAATTAAAGAAGCTTATTTTCCTTCTCAATTCTGTCTTATGCAAGTATTGTGTGTATTTTTTTAGGATAAAATTTTGTGATTTCCATGAAATCCTTCTTTTAATCTTATTGCCTCAATGTCTTGTTTAGATTCAATATGCTATAGTGCAAGTCATTGATTGTGTTTCTTACATTTGTTGAATGTTTGTTATGAAAACATTATTGTTTTCTTTCAAACAAACTTCAATCATAGAAGCCTATCAAATGAAGTATTTATGCAAAACACACTTGATCAATTGAGCTATGAATCCTTTAGTTTCAAGTTGAGTTTTCTTGTGAGATTTTAAAAGCAGATTCAAATCATTTTCAGTTGGTGAATCACCATTTTCCAGTTTTAGTATTTGACTTATCCTTCTATCCTTTACCTCTATTTAAAAAATAGTTTTACAAGAAAATCCAAAGTGAACCAACCCAAAACCTAGAGGTCTATTCTCACCATAGGATACCCACAGCCTGAGAATAGTCCCATGTGCACAGGATTTATTGAGTTTTTCAACTTATCTTCATATGCAAATCCTTGTGTTAGCAGGTATATGGTTTTGAGGATACACCTTTCCTTTTACCAAAAACCGTTCCAAATAGGATTGCATATTTGGAGATTGTCAGACAAATGGATTATTCAAATTTTATGAACTTGAGTGCCTATGAAAAACAATCATTCATGCCAAGTACATTGTGCTTTGGAGACTTTACTATGTTTTCAAAGGAAGGGTATGATCTTATTTTAGATAAGTTATCACATTTCAATATGAAGAAGGCTTTGCCAAGAAAGGGATTTGATCCTAAGGGTTATATTGATTTTTCCAGAAAGAAAACAAACTTGGGTGGATATGTTCATATACCCTATCCACATAATGATATAATCAGGAACATGGAAGAAAGGGAGGTTGAATTGGCCATTGATAACTATAATAGAGAAGTTGAACAAAGGATAAAATAAATATAAGAAGCAAAGATGTTATGCTCTGGTGAGGAATCTTCTAATGAAAGAGAACCCCAAGGTCAAACTGAAAAAATATCTAAACTAAGAATTGAGGAGTATCAACCTCCCAATAGAGAACAAGAAGTTGAAGAAGCATCTGATACAGATACTAGGAAATTAGCCTATAAATCTTTTGTTTTTGATGATTAGTTTATAAGTTCTCCTGAATTTAGACCATTCTTGTACAAGAAAAAAGGGAAAGCGATAAGGGAATCTATCACAGATATCACACCTAGCAATGAAGCCCAATTGTTGAACACATTGAAATTAGATGTGGAGAATGAGATGAAGGATATGACTCCAGAGAGAGGAAGAAAACTATTAGAGGAGTCTTGTGTGATGATTTTTCATGGTTTAGATTTGAATTCTGCTCTTGTTTTTAATAGTTTTCTACATAATAATGGTGCTACACATAAGCTAAGTCCGGAAGGAGTTACAGAAGTATACACCGGATCAAGATATAATCCTGATGAGAATTTTCTCATGATTTGGGCATTGTATCCCCCACACAAGAAATCTGTAATTATTGATACTGAGAAGGAATTTGGCCATGTGATGACATTGAAAGTAGGAGAAGTTGATCCTATGGTCACGACTGACATTGGCATTAATGTAGCCAAATTAAATAAGGCACAAATTCAGATGTTGATCAAGGAACGAGGCATGTACAAAATGAACAATGAAAAGATGCTCAAAGAAAATGATTTTCTGAAAGACATGGTCAAAGGTACACTCAAGGGATCTACTAGATTGCTAACTCAAGGAGAAGGTTCCCAATCAAAGAATAAGAGTGAAGAATCAAATGTACATACTCAAGAACATAAGAGAATAGATGACCGAATTCAGGAAAAGATCCAGGAAATACAAAAAAGAAGTACTAGAGTCATCACAAGGATTACTATAAGGAGCTTCAAGCAGATGCAAAGGAGTTCATTGATGTTGCAAAGGAAGGGGTGCCTACATTGTTCAAAGATAATGGAGAATTGAAAGACCAGAGCGAATGCGTGAAAGAATGTAGATTGATATTGCATGGAGCCTCAGGAGCAGCCAAGAACGAGGAATTAGCACTGGAGGAGGCATGCGAGCATTTGGAGAAGATGGTCATCATGGAGATAGCTGCAAGGAATGCTTCAAAGGATGTTGATACACATTTGGGACAAGATTATTTAGATCATATAACACAAGTTCATTTGTGGCTCACTAGATCTTAATTGTTAATGTTTAATTGTTGTTAATTTCAAAAGACACTTATGAAGAGGTGCACCCTCTTCAAAAATATTGATATATAAGTTGGACATGTAACGATTGAATGGTAAGAGCGAATAGGGAGAGAATAGGAGATATACAATAAATTCTTTTTCAAATGCTTATTATATAGATTATATTGTATGGACCATGATGCATGCATAAATTTTGGCAGAGAATCAATGGAAGATTTTTAATTTTGTGACTCAATATTGGTGTCTATTGTTTGTTGATTTAAACAATTATCTGGCTATCTCCACACTGTTATTTCTTTGTTATTTGAATTTTTATATCCAAGTTGATATCCAATTTCATCAATGCACATTTTTTGTTATTGTGTAATCAAGTTGATTGGTTTCAATTAAAGAATTAAAATCCTTTTAATTGATTACAGTAACTTGGGAGTAACATTTGGATCAGTAAGAAGAGTTAGGTAATTGATAAGATTGTCATATTGTCTCCACATTGATGTTATCTTGTTATTCAAATTAAGGATATACTTTATTTTTCAATACATATTTGTTGTCATTGTGTGATTATGTTAATTGGTTCCTTCAAGGAAGGATTAAAATCCTTTTAATAAATCACAATAACCTGGTAGGATCAATTGGATCAATAAGAAGAGTAAGTCAGTCACATTCTTGCACGTTTATACAAGGTATAAATAAACCTAAGTGCCAAGCAATCAGAATTATAACCAATACTAGCCACATGTCATAGAATTTCATTGACTCTGCTTACCCAATAAAGCACTAGTCCACTCCACTTCATACATCACTTATTCATTTTCATATTATAATTTTCAATTATCACACTAGGAGTAGGAGTAGTTACAAGCCATCATCTATCCCACATTCTATACCACAATGGATAGATCCATAAGCTTCAATCAAGTCATACAATCCACTACAGCTATCAAGGTCTACCACTTAGGTTTAGCAGAGCCTTAAGTGTAGGGAGTCATCAACCATCTAGGTTAACTACATTCATTGGTTCAAAAATGTTGCAAGTTTGATCATAGAGTCTGGCATCCTCTTAGGATTTGTAACCTGCATTTTTAAGATCCAACATATTCTAAGGAATATTCTCTCTCCTCCAATCAATTCACTTGGTTTCAAATGCAAGTTATCTTTCAACCTCTTGAGCAAGTTACCTTTGACCTGTGTGAGCAAGTCAAAAGTGTGTTTGTTTGAGGCAAGGGTGAGCCATTGATTAACTTTCATCTTGCATTCTCATCCATTGATGAGAATCCATGATCTATGCCTCTCATCCCCTTCATCTTGAACCATTGTTTAAGATTTTTGATCTCAAAAATTCTTTCCTCATTTGCTCTCCTATAAATAGGTCACTATTTGGAGATAAATGGATCCATCTTTTTCAGAGCAAACTTATGTTGTTGAAAATCATACATCCATCTTTCAATTGCAAACGTATGTTGTTGAATTCACTCACATACACACTCATCTTTTACTTGTTAGCTTGTTTTAGTTTATTTTCATTGCATAATAGCTTAGAGCATTCATTAATGGTTTCTATGCATCCATCTTAGCCTGTTTATAAATTGGGGTTTTTTTTCATCTTTTAGCATGGTTCTAGCTTAGATTAGCTTAGCAATAGCATAATTAGATCATTTGTAGCATAAAATCATGGTAACTTAGTTTGCATCATGTTCATTTTTAGCATAATCTAGGTTTTCATAAATCAATCACTATGGTTTCATCGATTCTCTTCCATAGAATTGACTGAAACAGGCTCACTAATCATGGGATTGGGAAAGGGTCATCATTCCACATCAACACGACACCAATTCCACCACAAGGTAAGTTTCGGATGGATTAGAGTAGATGTCTTGAAAGCTTTCATGATTTAGTATGTTAGGTTTCGATGAAATGTTTAGTTTTAATTTTATTTGATTGATCTTGTTGAGATTCGAGTATTGGTGGCTCTGTTATGCTTCGATTCTTCATGGATCAAGCGTAATTTGGCCAATACTGATATTTTCGCATCACATTCTAGTGCTAAAAGGAGGGCCAACTGATCATCTAACTATTTTTTAGCTCGAATTCCAGGTTCATGTTGTTTTGCAGGTTGCAGCGATGCTCAAATTGCAAATAGTGGCGTTATTTCAATAGCATTTCCATATAGCAACGCTCGGGAATTTTGAAACAATGATGTGTATTTAATCTACCAATGTTGATTTCAATATGGCAACACATATTTAATTTGAAGATATCGAGAAATGAAAATGGCGATGCTCAAGTTCACCAGTCTGACGCTTTTAAATTCCAAATAGCAATGCCCGTCAAAATAGTGACGTGATCGTGCTCACTAGTCTTGTTGCAGAGCAATTCCCGTTTTCACCAAAGCGAAACACAAATCTCAAACTATGACGCTATCATGTTCAACAACTCCCAACCAGGGTAAGAAATTTTATGTTTGTTTCTTCGACATGTGACTTAATTTCTATAACTTATCTGATCACTGATGCATACCTGAATGTGTTTTGGTTGTTAGACTAACAAGGTTTTGTAGGTTTTAAGGACATGGATTGAAAGTGAAATAAATTCTCTTCTCTCTCAAATTCTATGATTGTAACAAGCGTTTGACGCTTTGACACAAGTATAACCCATTTTCATGCTTTCTACTTTCTACTTTAGGAAACACACTAGAGTTCAATTTGGTTTAAAATGAATGCTCAAAGTTGGATAAAATTGAACCCTCACATCACATCTTTCAATTGGGCTTAAAATTGAACAAGGAAAATTTCATCTTTTAATTGGTGCTTAAAATGAATTCACCATTGCTTTGAAAGGATAAAATTGAAAACAGTTTGCTATGTTTTGTGATTTTCAATGTTGTTGGTGAATGCGTATGCAATTCTCTTGCACCATTTGGTGATCTTGAGAAATAGAAACATTCTCTAACACTTTGCAAAATCACCCACATCTTTCAATTGGGTTTAAAATTGAACAACCATGCTAGTGTGAGAAAATTACATTGTGTGTGCTCCCTCCTTGCGCTTTACGCGAACTGGGCAGTCGAACTACAAGTGTACTCTCTCACTTTTGTATCTTTAGAGGGGCCTGTCTAAGACCAATTCGAAGGCGACTCCAATCCATTTTTCACTCAGGCCGGTATATAAATGGATAAGACTAAACTGTCAAGTCCTCATGGTATGTAGGCCTTAGTCATACAGTGTCTTTCAGAATGGGGTACTACCGTAAAAAGTATAAGAGCCCCTAGTAGGATTGATCAAAGCCTTTAGTGGCTTATTGGATGCTTCCAAGGTTCCGTGTCCCAGATTACCCTTAGTACAACCTATTTTTTTAGCATGCCAAAATCCTAAAAATATTTGTTAGTGCAAGAACAATCATTTTGAAGCCGCCCCACATTTGTACTATTCAATTGTAGAAACAGGAAAATTCCTTTTAATCTTCATATTTTAAGGATTTTGAGATTTGGTGGTCCTAAGAAGTGTGTGTCATGGAGGGGAGCCAGTGTCACCAAATCTCTAACTGTTTGCATTGTCTAGTGTTTGGAGAAATCCTAGTAGGGACTCAACAAATATAGTCATTTCTATCCTAGGGTTGTAAATAATTGTGAGTCGGTTTAACACTTTGCTTGGTTTCAAAACGATCCAAAAACATTCACTATCATCCTCAAAATTTCAAACACTTTCGCTCAAATATGGACTTCTTGAGTTAGCCTTAATATTACTGCTTGTCCTAAGGATTTATCCTTAGTGGTTTCTAAATATCTTGACATTAATCCCAAACCCATATTTCTTCTAAAGACAACATAGGAAATTATGGCTTTAACCTCATGATTTTCATGAAATGGACATTGTAAAAGTTATGATGTTTTTGACATAAACATCTAGTTTGGAAACATAATCAAAGACAAGTGCTTGTGGTATAATCAATTCACTTAAGCAAAGATAAATTGAAAAATGAACCCCACATGACTATTTGGAGACCGATTGCTCTCATTGAACAACCTAATCTTCCAAGTGCTATAATTCAGCCAAACTTTGAATTTATAAATGGTGAAAAAATAGATCTAATTAGCATTTTGAGAACCTTCACTTTTGAAAACAAGGAAACAAACACACAATGGAGAAACACAACAACCATTCTAGACGAAGAAGAGGAACACATCGATTTTGAGGCTGGAAGGCCCCTATTACCACCACCCGTGTGGCATTAAATATCTTCCTTTCTTCCATAGACTTAAATTGTTTTCACATGATCTCACAAAAAATTAGGATTCTTAAGCCAAAGTCTATAGGTCCTCATTTTAGAATCAGTCATCTTACTCCAAAAGCTCTTAAGAAACACCTTCGAGTAGTTCACAAAAATAGAAATAGATTAGTAGCAGACTTTCGTAGACATACTTCAAGGTATAGTCTGGAATTGTATGCATTCTTTTGGAGTCAAAATCCTAGTCTTTTTCATGATACTCAATTCCTCTAAATGATTCATCAAAAATTCAAAATCCGTAGGGGAAAATATCCAACACTCCATTTTAGGCATAGAAATCATAGAACAAGGTATAGTCAAAAGTGGGCTTCAATATTTTACCACAACTGTTACACTTGGCTAAGAAACTTTTATACCTGAGCTAGGAGAGCCCAAATAGGCTTAAACATTCCCATCTATCCTCTCATTTTCAAGAACTTGAACATTTTAGAGGTCTAGAATCATCCTCGCTATCTTGATCTTGTTGAAACAAAGGTTCACTTTACTAGATGATCTCATTCAAAGTAAGGATCCCAAAATGAAGGTCAACTGGTCGTCACTTTAAACTTAGACATTGTAGTGCAAAAGCAATCAACAACCGCATTGAGGCACTCTACAAAAATAGAAAAAAGTTGTTAAACAATTATGAACGCACACTGATAAAATATCTTGACATGTACACATTCTTTATGAGCCAGAACCCTCGCCTTTTTGAAGATCAACAAATTTTCTAAATCATTAAGTCTTTAGGATTTGCACATTTTAGAGGTCTAGCATCATTCTCACTACCTTGGTCTTGTCAAAATAAAAGGTTCACTTTAAGTCAACATTGGGTCAAACATTTCACTCACTCCATCAAATTTCATCCTTCACCTCATCTATCTTTGCAAAATTTCAAATACACCAACACTTTGGGACTTAAACATCAAAACCAACTTCTACTTTAGCTACATTGTATGTGAAATGTATCCTTTTCCATGCACTTAGTTAAGATGGTTATCATCTTTGAACTAGTTTATCTTAAAGGTCACAAGTCTAACCTAAAGATTTCTAAGTTCATTAGCATCATTTATCCCAACATCAAAACATCAAACTCAAGTCAAAAGTGTTGTCCCAAAATGATTGCAAAGATCAGTTCCCACATCACCCATCTTTTCATCCCACATTATCATCATTTCTCCCAAAATACTTAGAGCATCCCTTTTACCTAGGTTTGAGTCAACTAGAGAGTTCAAACATTACAAAACTCAACACAACTCTCCCATAGCTAACACAAAATTTATGGTAAAGATGAGATCACAACACAAGAGAATCATGGAGAAAGAAAAAGTTACATTTACCTCAAGTGATCCAAATCCTTTAGAATTTGATCCTAGGAGTCATGTTACACCATCGCAACAACCATCATCTCCTTCAAGACCCTATGAAATCGAAGACATCACGAACAATCCATTTGAGCTCACTAGAGAAGAACTTTTGGAACATCAATCCTTTGAAAGTGTAGCTCCTATCTCCCCAACGTTTGTAGCGTAGAGTTTAACACAGGATTTCACAACTCCATCACAAGGGCTAGGTCAAATTTACATACCTACTCTTGCAACCAACCTTGCTAAAGATTTTGGTCAAACTTCACCATTTAAAAGTAGTACACTTTTGGGTACTCTTGAAACTAATCCTCCACCTCCCACCACCATTTGGACACCTACCTTTGGTGCTCCTCCTATTCTCGAAGATCCAAAACAGCTAAACACTCCTCTTGAACTTCATCATTCCACCACCACTTCAACATTTTGGGGACATCCTTCTTCATCCACACCTATGAGTACCACAAGTATTCCTACCATCACACAAAGCAGTATAGACCAAGTATCTCAAAACAACACACAAGGGAATGTCAATACTATATCACAAAATCAACCCTCAACGCAAATAGGGACATCCTTATCTAACCCTCCAGTGGGCTCATCCATTCTATCTACCATTACCACATCATCCACTATCAATCTACCTCAAAACAATCCCTTGGTTACAAGTTCTATCAATCCCGGGAGTACCTTGATCATGAATCCTTTGTTTACATCTTTTGCATCATGAAATCCTCAAAACATAGGACAAGGGAATCTTTTCAATCAATGGACTCAAGGTCCTAGTGTGTCATTTCCATTACAAAATTTAATGACATCATCTTTTCCAACAGTTCCATTTTCTATTCCAAATCAATCAGGACCTCAAACATATGTTCCTCCACCTCATTTACCATATTTCAAGGAATGTTAAACCAAGGGAACTCACCACCTTTCACCAGCAATCCACTACCCACTCAAAACATCAATATCCCTAATCCTTCACAGATGTCTCAAAAACCACCCGATCCCACCTTGCAAGCACACACCTTAGCTCTACAGCAAGCACAAAAAACTTATCAACAAGCCATACAACAACAGCAACAACAACAAGCAACTTTAGCACAACAACAATAGCAAGCACAACAAGTAGCCTTAGCATCTCAACAAGAAGCCCTAGCACAACAACAACATCAAGCTCAATAAGCAGCCTTAGCACAACAATAACAAGTGGCCATTGCACAACAAGCACAGTAAGTAGCTTTAGCATCACATCAAGCCACGCAACAACAACAAGCACAACAAGTAGCTTTATTAGCACAACAATAACAACAGGCCCAACAACAAGCCTTACTATCTCAATAATATGCCCAACAACAACAAGATTCATTTTATCCTCATATGAACATCGTCAATCCAAATGCATCAGGAACATATTCACCAATTTCACAAAATCTCACACCTTCATACACCCCATATAACTCATTTGTCATCCCACCATATGTTCCTCCAGCCAATCTACAAGAAAATTTAGCATCACAATTGAAAGCACTCTCACAAGAAATGCAAGACCTTCACATGGGCAAGACAAAGAAGCCTCATAGACAGAACTTGTGTCCTTACCCATTTGATCGAAACATAGCAATGATACCATTCCCTCCTGGTTTTGAAATCCCCAAGTTTGAAAAATGCAGAGGGAGAGGATGTCTTGTTGACCATATCAAATAATTTAACGTCATGTGCATGGAAGTGACTTACAATGATTCATATCTAATGCACCTCTTCCCTCGAAGTTTAACAGGTACTACTATGGATTGGTTTTCTCATCTGTCTCCTAGTATCAAAAATTTTCAAGAAATCATTGACAAATTTATTGATCACTTCTCCTTCAATCTTGACATGGACATTAGTCTAGAAGAGTTGTACACTCTTAAACAAAATCCAGGAGAAACTTTCACTAATTTCTTACAACAATGGAGACAAAGAGCTAGTAAAAGCAAGTGGCCTCTTCCTGATGAACAACAAGTGGGAATCATTATAGCCAACCTTGATCCAAATCTATCATTCCACTTGAAAATGCAATGTATCACATTGTATGATGAGCTTGTTCTGAGAGCCCCTAACATTAAAAGATCCCTAATCTCACAAGGAAATACTCAGGCTTACAAAGACAACCGTCCTTCAACCAGTTTGAATGAGAAACCTCATGTATGGGCTAAGAACAAAAATGTAACAAACGACAATGTGGTAGACGCTAAGGTCATACTAAATGCTCCTAGACTCAATAACAATCAAGTTTCTAACATCCAACCAACTATGCAAGAAATGGTACCACCTTAGAACAATCAGATCAGTAACACCAACATGCAACAAAGGAAAACCGGTAATAGGAACAACTATCCCAAACACAAGTACACACAGTTATCGAAACCCATCAAGACAATCATGAAGAAACTGGTAGAGTCAAATCTAATAACACTTCCTAACTTTGAAAACTACCAAGAACCACAAGAAAGCCATCCTGGTACAACGAGCGT
Organism: Sequoia sempervirens; assembly: GCA_007258455.2. NCBI lineage: Eukaryota > Viridiplantae > Streptophyta > Pinopsida > Cupressales > Cupressaceae > Sequoia > Sequoia sempervirens. The sequence goes on from VDFB02271358.1 coordinate 215,280,392, forward strand.
GATCTCTGTGACTTTCATAAAATCAAAGGACATAAAACAACAAACTGCATGAAACTCAAGAATATCATCCAAGATCTCATAGGGAATGATATCATATCTATTGAAGTACCAGTTGGGAACTAGGATCTCAAGATATACAAGACCCCTATGCCTGATCATAACAAAGCAAACAACAATGGAAAAGTTAAGGATTATACCAATGTTCAACATACTTATTCCAATGTGGTTGCCTCCTATGATAGCGTTATCACTGTTATCACATTAAAGGAGCTAGTATAGAATGTGGAGTCACCACACAACGTGGAAAAATAACCGTTCAAGGAGCTATCCCAACTCAATCTACGACACAGCCTATTCTTCCTACATCTAATCCTAGCAAGAACAATCTTGTAGATCAGCTTAAACAGACCCTCGCTCATATATCATTCATAGAACTCTTAAGGTTATCTCCTGCACATAGGGAAATACTGGAAAAATCCTTATATGAGTCATCTGTTCATGAGAACATTGATACTGATCAGTTTCAAGCTACGGTAGGACAACCATCTTCCTACCTTCTCTGAGAAAGATTTACCATCACAACCATCTCATAACCATGCTTTACACCTTAAGGTTGTCATTCATAAAAAAAAGGTCAAAAGAGTCTTAGTAGATGGAGGTGTTGGTTTGAACATTTGTACCCTACAGTTGATCAAGCATCTAGGCTATTCAGAAGATACTATTGAGAAGACAAAGAGTACTATCGTCAGAGCATATGACAACCAAGAATAGGTATCACAAGGAATCATTGCACTTTCAATCTAAGTAGGACCTATTATTGCAAAAACTACATGCCAATTACTTTATCTTGATCTTCCCTATAACATATTACTTGGTCGACCTTGAATCCATGCTCTAAAAGTTGTAGCTTCAACCTATCATGAGTGTTGAAATTTACTTTTGAAGGCAGAGAAATTACTATCCATGGAGATCCTGAGCCTTTCTACTACTGCAAGAGTCTTGAAGCCAAGTTTTATAAGATCTCACAAATACCCAAAAATGATGAAGGGCTACACTATCAAGCTCATTTATTGACTCATCATCCCTAGCCTCTACCTCAACATCAAAAGTGCCCATTGTGAAAAACATACCCGACGTCAAAGCAGTGATTCAAGATGATGGTTGTGGAAGATACAAACTATTGAAAGACACCTTTGTCTTAGGAGAGTTGCCTATTTATCCTCAATCTCATGGGAAACCAACATCTAGCACCAAAGAACCATAAATAATCAAGATGGCAGCTACTACCTTCACCAAGTGGGGAGACCTGAATCAAGACGATGTCAATGAGCAAGATATCTCTAAACTCCTATATCAAGATGAATGACCTATTTCTATTCTTCCCATGGAAGATGACAACAAAGGTCTACAACTAATGTAAAGAATGGGATATAACAAGAATGAGAGGGCAGAATGACAATGGTTTACAAGAACCCACCGTTCTTGAGAAATGACTCAAAAATCTTGGCTTAGGGTTGTACTACTAGCAAGGTCACACCTATTGGCAAAGGTATTCCTGCTAAACAAGTTGAGGCTTCCTCTTGGTCACCTACATCATGCGATACAACCTTAGATGACTTTCCCCTTGATGTTGCTGACCTATTTGAAAACAACACCCTCTTTATGATATACATAACATCTTTTGTCTCAAATGACCCACCAATTGAAAAATGCCTAGTATACCCGCAACTCATTGAAATGGGCCAACAAGGACCACCAGTTCTAGATTTATTCAAAAATGATGAAGCAATCTCAGAATTCATGGGACTCTGAGACAATTTATCATGCGCAGATCACAAAGCAGGCTTCAACATAGAGCTCGATATAGAGGCATACTATGGGGAGACAATTGAATCCTTCAGTCACAAAATGAATGAAATACAATTAACATGAAGATCCTTGAGTGAAAACCACTTAGTGGAACTCTTTGGTCCCAAAATAGTAAAAACAAAGGACACATCCAATGGTGAAAACCTCTCTGAGGTGCCCAAGGATGAAGGATTCAATCTCCCCCTTAGTGCAATGCATCCAGAAAAGTCAGCAGTACTAGCAGAAAAGGCTACTCCAGTCAATGTGGGAATAGAAGAAGCATCTAAGATCACTTTTTATGCTGAATATTTGTTGGATGAAAAATAGAAGAACCTAGAAATGTTCCTTAAAGAGAGAAAAGCCAACTTTGCATGGTCATATACAGATATGCCAGGCCTTGACCTAGAAGTGGTTGTACATCACTTAGCAATTTATCCCAATGTCAAACCGGTCAAGCAGAAATTAAGGAAGATGCACCCCCAGATAGCACTCTTGGTTAAACTGGAACTACAAAAGCTTCTTGACGTTGGATTCATCTAACTGATAGATTATCCTAAGTGGGTTTCAAACCTAGTACTAGTCTCAAAACCCATTGGGGGCATCAGAATATGCACCGATTTCACAGATATGTACAAGACATGTCTGAAGGATGATTTCCCTCTTCCCAACATCAATCTCATTATGGATTTGACAGTTGGGAATCAAATGTTGTCACTCATGGATGGATTTTTAGGCTACAATCAAATCATAATTGCCAAAGAGGATCAACATAAAATTGCCTTTACTTGTCCATGGGGAACCTATTGTTGGAATGTAATTCCATTTGTGTTAAAGAATGCAAGAGCTACCTATCAAAGAGCAACGACCCTCATCTTTCACGACATGATCCATAAAACAATTGAAGATTGTCTAGACGATATTTTGGAAAAATCAAAGAGAAGTGAGCACATACAAGTCTTAGGACCTATCTTTAATAGGCTTGAAAAATACAAGGTACGATTGAATCCAAAAAAGTGTGTTTGGGGTCACATTAGGGAAACTTCTTAGCTTTGTTGTTTCACAAAGAGGGATAGAAATTGATCTAGCAAAGGTAAAATCCATCCTAGACATGGAACCACCATAGATATTGAAGCAGATGAGAGGATTACAAGGAATATTGTAATCCATTAGAAGGTTCATAGCCCAACTATCAGACAAGATTCACCCCTTTTCACATCTTCTCCATAAAGGGATAACCTACAAATGGGATGACAAATGTGATAAATCTTTCCAGTAGATCAAGGATTCTCTATTAACACCTCCAGTGCTCATGCCCCCAATACCGAAAAACCCATCGGTCATGTACATCTCAACAACACCAACAACACTAGGAGCTCTTTTAGAACATGATGAAAATGGAAAAGAAAGAGCCATGTACTACATCAGCAAAACCTTGGTAGGCTATGAGATGAACTATTCATCCATTGAGAAAGCATGCCTAGCAGTAGTTTTTGCTTCACAAAGGTTCAAACACTACATGTTGTCACACCAAATCAAGCTCATCACAAAGATTGATCCATTAAAATATTTGTTATCCAAAGCAACCCTCACGGGACGAATGGCTAAATGGGTAATGATCTTGACAAAGTTTGACATAGAGTATGTGGAGTGCAAGGAAATCAAAGGACAAGTGATCATAGACCAGCTAGCAGAAGCACCCATATATGATGAGAACCCTTTAATATCTAAGTTCCCTAACGAATTAGTGTTCCTTATTAATCTCACAGCTCAGTGGAAGATGTACTTTGATGGATTGTTCACCCAACATGGATCAGGAGCAAGCATTCTTTTCATCACCCTCCAAGGTGATTGCATCCCAAAGTCATACAGGCTATCATTCCCATGTACCAATAACATTTCTAAGTATGAAGCCTTGATCATAGGTCTGAGGATAACAGTTCAGTGGAAAATACAAGAGATGAAATTCTATGGAGACTCACAGCTAGTTATCAACCAAGTCAATGACGACTATCAAACTAAAGATGACAAGCTCACCCCTTACAAGAAGATGATGGAGAATCTCAAAGATCTTTTTATAGACATAACTTTTGAGCAGATTCCTCACATGAACAATAGAGCAGCAAACGCCATGGCAATAATCAAATCATTAATAGACATGTCAAACAACGTTCACCAATGTGAATTCTTGGTAGAACAACTTCTTGTACCAACTTTTGAAATCCCTGAATCTGAATTCGTGTGTTTCATTGTTGTTCTTGGATCCTCATGGTACCATGACATCTTTATTTACCTTAACAAAGGAACCCTTCCATCAGATATCACCCCAAACCTTAAAAAGAACTTTTTCAAAAAGGCATCCCAATTTGTGATCTTAGGTGATACCTTTTACCATCGAAGCATCGAAGGGACATTATTACGATGTCTTAACCAAGAGGAAGCCTTAATTGCTTTAACAGAAGTACACAATGGCATATGTGGGTCCCATTCTAGCAGTATGACATTAGCTAAGAAACTGTCGAGGATGGGGTACTATTGGCCAACCATGGAAAAAGAAGCTCATTTGTATGTGCGGAAATGCATCCAGTTTCAATAGCATGGGGATCTAATTAATGCTCCAACTCAAGATTTGTAACCAATGATCACACCATGGCCTTTTTCACAGTGGGGATCTGACCTCATAGGAAAAATCACTCCAACCTCATCCAATGGCCATAACTTTATCATAATTGCCACTGAGTACTTTACTAAGTGGGTTGAAGCCATTCCTATGACCTACATAATGAGGAAACAAATAGCCAAGTTTATTCTGAATTACCTAATTTTTCATTATGGTGTTCCACCAAACCTCATCTCAGACAATGGCACACCATTCAAGAATCAGGATGTGAAAGAGTTGTGCCAAAACTTCAATATCCAACACCAATTCTCTACCATGTACTATCCCCAAGGCAATGGCCAAGAAGAAGAAACAAACAAAACTATCCTAAAAATTCTAAAGAAAATAGTTAATGAAGTTTTTCATGACTGGCATCTATAGCTAAATCCCGCTCTTTGGGCTTATCAAACCAATATCCACACACCTACAGGTGCAACCCCTTTCTCCCTGTTCTATGGATTAGAATCCATCTTGCCTATTGAGATTGAGCTTCCATCATTGCGAGTGTCACTGAGGAAGAATACAGAGTGTCTCGACTGAATGAGCTAGAATTCTTGGATGGACGTCATCTTTATGCCCTTAATCACTTGCAAGCATATCAAAACTGACTAAAACAAAGCTATAACAAGAGAATCAAATATCGGTCATTCTAGGCAAGCGATCTTGTCTTAAATCAAAATCAAAAGAACCTTCTAGATCAAGACAGCAAAAAGCTTGAGCCTAACTGGTTGGGTCCCTTTGTCATCATAGCAAGCTATGGATCAAGAGCATACCAACTGTCAACCCCTGAAGGTGAACCCTTGTAGGAGCCAATCAACAGCTTGCATCTCAAAAAAAATTATGCCTAAACATGAAGGGTGTAAATCAGAAAATACAAAAAAATAAAAAAATGATCAAAATCTTTAAAAAATGAGAAAAAGGATTGAAAAAAGTAAAGAAAAAGAAATCATCCTCTAGTGAAAACCACTTCAGTGGCGCTTTGGGAAAGTACCTTGGTGAAAACCTGGCAAACAGGCACCTTGCATAAATAAAGCATCTCCATCTATTCTTTGGCTCTTTTTTCCTATCATTCTTTGCACCGCCATTCATCCCTCATTCGCGTCCTTATCATGGCTTCTCACTATAAGGTATCATGAACTCTTTAGCACTACTTGGCATATTCCCAAGGTTAGTATGTCCTGCCTTTATCGAAGTAGGCTAACATATCACACTAGGGGAATTTCATTTTGCGTCACAATTGGATTCTTGTATATCTTGAGGTCATGGGACATCTTATCAAAAAACACCAAAAACATTCATAAAATCTTATCCAGAAAATCCAAAAAAAAAGTGCAAAATCCTATACAACTAAAATCCAAAAACATTCAGAAAATTGTCAAGGAAAAATCCAAAACATCTAGAAAACATCAAAAACCCTAAAAAGTCGAACATCAAAAATCCAAAAAACAATGTCTATTTGTCAAACTACGTTGTCTATGAGCTTGAACGTAGGCAAGGCCACCATTGATGTGCCCTCGAGACACCCTAGGTCAATCCTTTAGCAATCCATCATAATAAATTGTCGTCTCTCATTTGTTCATATCTTCATCTTGTAAATGGGTCGATTCAGTCGAACTACGTGGTCTCTGCATGTTTAACGTAGGCAAGACTAATCTATGATCATCCCCCAAGGCCCCTAATATAGCTATTTAGGTTAGGTTCTTGGTTGAAACTCGAAAATTCTCAAGAAAACCCTAAACATCCAAATATTTAAAAAATTCAAAAACATCCAAATATTTCAAAAATCCCAAAATATCCAAATATTCAGAAAACACAAAAACATTCAAAAATTGAAAATCCAAAAATAATAGAAAACATCCAAAAAGACCTAAAAAGCCTCACAAAACTCACAAAACCCTAAACAGCCTTAGAAAATCCAAAAAATCCTAAACATCCATATAAACTTTGAAAAAGATGAAAAACAACCTCAAAACATTTTCAAAATACCAAAAACATTGAAATATTCCATAAAATACAAAAACCCATCCATCCATCTCGCTTTCACCTGCAATAAACTTTCACCCGTAATAAAACGATTGTCACCTTCAACCTTTGGCAAAAAAAGTAGAAAGAAAACATAGCAAGTCGTAAAGTGCAAATTTAAAAGTCTAAATCTAAAGTCTAAATCATAGGTAAATGTGTTAGTGAAGTTTATAGTAGTGGCTCATCTTAGCATCATTGTCCTAACATCAAACAACCCTCTAATCAACATGTCCTAGGATGTATCCTTCTTGTGATGGACATCGGTATCATAAATCACATTAGCTAAACTTAAACTAGGCAAGAGCTATAGATAACACTGACTGTTTGTCTTTGATCTTTTCTTATGATTTATCTTAATGACCCATTCTGAGGACCTCTTGATGATGTCTAAACAAAACGATTTAGGGAGAAAGGAATGGGGCATCGATCATTATCTTTCGTTTGTTGTGCTTGTGGATACTCTTGTAAAATAATCTTGGAACATACTTGCTTAGTTGTGTGTAGGAAGGTCATTTGGAGTATGTCGTTGACTATTGCGTATGCTTTGGTCCAATATGTTCTAAGCTTCTAACTTACATTCCAATGAGGTTTCTGTATATCAAGGTGTGAACAAGAACTATCCTATTTGTTTGTCGAGTCAGAGTCCATTACACTAGATACAATGTCATCTTGGTTATCAATACCTTGATGCATCGTGTCTATGTGTTATATCAAACAATAAGGAATGACGGAAAATCCCAATCCCGAAGTGTGAGCACCCATCCTGCATTTTGCATCGTCTCGTCACCATCTATAATAAAGTCTCAATGGATCAAGGACTTGTTGGATCTTTTGAAGCATTCATCATCATCAATGGTCATTCATTCTTTATTCTTCTATCTTCTCTCTACGCTAACCTAGTATCATGACACTCAACAAAAACACCATCAATGCATCCACAAACCATCAGCATACATGTATCTCATAGCCATAGCATAATCATAGGCATCCATCAGCATAATCATTTCAATATCACATCATACATTCTGCATAATCATTTGAGTTATGATGAATAATATAGATTTGTTATTGTTGTACCCAAACCAATTTTTTTGCTTCATTAAGGAATTTTGCTTAAAAGAGTCTAAACTTTGCTAAAATGATGTCAAATACAGTTTTTGGGCAATATCAAGTATGGAGTTTTGTCAGTGTCATGTCAGTCAAAAGCAGCTGATGGTTAGTACCTGGAGCTTAGAATCATAACCTGGGACTCAGAACGAGACATGTGATGATGAGGAAACACTTCACGATGAAATTATACTCCTACATGGTCGTTTTAGTGGCCAGAAGAGTGTTTACAGAGACAAAATTTGATGAAGATTTTTAGCAAAATGAAGATCTGTGCCCCTGTAGCTCAGGGGCGCCCTTCTTTTTGAGGGACCAGATCTTGTTACTTTTGTTTGTAAATGCAGTCAATCTCTTCACAATTAGCTCAGCTTTCGGACAAGCTATCCAGTGAAGTCATCCGAGTTGCAGAACTCCGGCAATTGATGTCAAAAGTTGAAGGTACAAGAGGTTGCATATTGCGAAGGATGGTCAGTTCACAGCTTTTGAGCCCCTATAGCCCAAGGGTGCCCTTCTCTTTGAAGGTCTAGATATGGTTATTTTTGCTTGCAGTTACATTCATTCTCTTCCAAATTGGCCCAGCTTTCCGACGAGCTATCGAACGCAGTCATCCAAGTTCCAGAACTCCGGCAGTTGAAGTCAGAAGCTGAGGTTACGAAGTGGATGCATATCACAAAAGGTAGTCAATTTGCAAATCTGAGCCCTTGTAGGTCAGGGGCGCCCTTCAAAATGACCCCTAAGATGGATGAGATTGCAAATAAGGTCTTCCTAACATCTGTGCTACTCTAGTCCAGTTTTGCAACGCACCAGTCAGCCTGTCAATCTGACATTCCGAGTAATCTTGGCAGAGATTCTACCAGACACGTAAATCAGAGGGTGGAGAAATGCGGTATTTTTATCTATACTTCTGTAGGCCAGGGGTGCCCAGCCTTTAGGCCTATCAAATGGAGTTTTTAGCTTTTGAAGTCTTCACGAGACTTGTGAGGAATTACTCCAATTGTTCAACGAGCCCAACTGTCAGCCTTTGGGATTTGGAAAACGCTCGTACGTGTGAGGTCTTTGTAGAATACTGTAAAACGAAGACAACTTGAAAAATGGCTAAGTCTGGTCGTATTTTTTAATTTGAAAAGGCTATCGTCTCTTTGAGGTCTTAGAAGCAGTTTTCTCGCTTCCTCACCTCCAGAGACATCTCTTGTAGGCCCTTCTAGCTACGTGATGAGACAGACGGTACATGAATCAGGTCACTCCAGCTCCTGATATCAGGGGTCATAGTAGGGCATCTGGTTGAAAGTTACTTTTGACAAAATGGTGTTTGAGCCTTTTCAGGCCAAGGGCGCCCTCCCTTTTTGGGGTCCTTAATACAACTTTCAGGTTCCTTACGTACATTCGTTGGATGCGGAATACTTCTAGTCACACAGTGAGCCTATCATCCAATCAACAGGGTTCATCGTTCATCGTCAGCAGTCGTTTGAAGCGTTAGATGGCAGAATGGAGAAATGGCTAAGTTTGGTGTCATAAAATCAGTTTAATCAAAGGCGCCTAATTTTTTGAGGTTCCAAATGATGGATTTTACAGTTCCAGCTCCCAACAGACATTTCTTCCTTGCTCTGCAAGCTTCACGATGAATATCTCCACTTGGTCTCAGCATCACCTAGTCAGCCGGAAATCAGTGTTGAACATGGTCGATTGTAACTTTGTAGTTAGCTACAAAGTAGGGAGTTAGCGAAAAACGTAATATCTTGAGAAAATGGACACCTGTGAGGTCAAATGAGGACTTTTTGAAATTAGTAAAGGTTGTCGAATCCGTCCAAGTGCTTTACGTGGTTTGTCAACTGAATAAAATAATATTTATTTTTCATGCTTAAGTATTAAATGGCGATTTTCTTCAAAGGGGCGCTTTTTTTATGCTTATTTTCAAATTGCATGATGAATATTATTTTTATTATTATTTCGGACTCCGAGTAAGTCTCAGTTCAAACTGGAGGGGTCCAATCAGAATCATTCTATTTTCAGTTAAGGTTTTAAATCTTGCAGTCACCTTTGAGGTGCAAATTTACTCTATTTATTCATGGCGGCAGTCATTTAATCACTCATCCAGCTCAAATAAATTTGTATTTCTTCAAGGCAAAGGCAATTTTCTCTAGAGATTGGGTGATTTTATCAGCTTTCAGTGGTGATTTCATCAAAGAATTCCTTTTGCAAGTACAGGTTCATAGTTCATCAACAAATTTGAGTAACAAGTGGTGATTTTGACAAAGAAAGACACTCAAAAAACATCTTTTCTCCTCTCAAATTCTCCAAATTCTCTCAGATTTCAATTCGCATGTTCAAAAAATAGGAAAATTTTGGAAAATTCATTCATCTGGATTGTTTCTATATAGCTTCCTCGAATTAAATTCATGTGCTTGAATTTTCAAGAATTTTTAAACCAGAGCATCAATTCTCGAGTTCTAATTTTCTCAACTGAAAATTCCTTGCATGATCGAGTAGAAGTCAAATTTTCACATTTCTGACATTCTGGGTTGTCTTAGAATCTTTTTCTGGAAAAAAACCCATATCTCATATTTTTTGCCAAAAATTACCCTTTGATAGGCTATTTTTAGCCTCGGCAGGCTATTTTTAGCTTTCCAGAAAAGTTGTCAGAATATAGCCGTGTTCATAGTCAACATGCAAGTTTTTTAGAGTGCAGTTCACACAAATTGAATTCAAGACCAAATCAGTCCTAATTCATGATTTCGTCATAAAAGCTGACACTGATTTGTATCAAACGCATTTGAAGGGTTGACAGGCATAGTCACTCAAGTCCACATGGTTGCATTCCTCGTATGGCCGATTGTCTTCCAAAGCCGGTTTAGAGGGTTGATATCGTTGGAATTTTGTGTGTGCAGCAAGTTCATTTGCATTTCTCACAACCAGAGTGTGCGTAGTCAAACCTCGTAGTTTCGTCATGCAACACTCTTTTCATTAAGGAAAAGTGTTAGAGACATCAAGCTGCAGAAGAGATAGTGGTCATCACTTCAATTACGGAGCCACCAAAGTTATAAGTCAGTGAAATGCTAGTTTGAGTGTGTAAAGATTTCCAAGATTGCTCAAGTTGTTGATAAGTAGAATTGTCAGTTAAGGCATGTGATGACCCCTAGATGGTGACACAGTCAACAACCTCGTGGAGGGGTTGGTTCTCAAGATATCAGCCAATGATCAGTTAGTTAAAACATGCAGTTGTTTGCGAGGACAAAATCCGAGCATGCAATTAGAACTTGACTTTCATCTTCAGTTCTCTTTGTGGGGTCCTCACATGTCTATCTTCATCCTTAGAGATATCTTGCAGGACTTGGAGTTTTATTAGGGTTTACATTAACTGATGGTAGTATTCCAGTTAACTTTCTTTCAATAAGGACGTGCATGCTTGCACATTGTCCATTTTTAGATTAGATGTTTCGATTAACTGATGGTAGCTTTCCAGTTAACTGTATAGTTTGCTTTATTAGGGTTTAGCAATAATCTTGCATGCATTGTAAGACTGTAGTTGACTCAAGGTGATTTTAGGGTTCCCTACACCTTTTGATGTCTATAAATAAGAGCTTTTGCTCATTTGTACATAACTTTTGCATGATAGCATACATGTTGTGCCCACCTTGCCTGTAGTATTGCTATTATTGTATCTATTCAACAACTTTTGCACAAGAGATAAATATATGTTGTGCCTACCTTGCCTTCAATATTGTGCATTTTGTATCTATTCATGAGTATTTACTATTATGATGAATTGTTATGCCACTTGGGTTTCATGCAATTATGATGTTGAATTCTTGCTTTAGTTAGATATAGTTGCTAGTTTGATCGTAGATTGTATGTGTGTCTTGCCTATGCAATTTATTGTCCTAGTTGGCTATCCTTCATGTTTTGTGTTCAATAAACTCATTCAGATTGACCTGATAGATGTGCCACCTTGCCTTCAAGTTAAGAATCTGTAATTGGTTATCATGTGATGTGTGTGAATAATAAACTTATTCAGATTGAGCTGATAGTTGTGCCACCTTGCCTTCAAGTTGAGAATCTATACTTGGTTTATCATGTGTTGTCATTTCCAATAAGCCTATTCAGACAAACAGATAGTTGTGCCACCTTGCCTTCGCGTTGTGAGTCTGTACCCGGCTTCTCTTCAGATAATCATTCCCGCTCTATTTCCTCATGCTCTGAATTCTTGAGGGAATTGGATAGTTAAAGTTACTTAGTTTTGAGTGTTGTAGTTAAGTCTTGTGAAACCATAAAATACTTAGCTGCAACGTATAGAGTTTTTCTTAAACCTTGTGCCTCTTACAGCTAAGACAAAGAGATAGGATATAGTTTAGTTTACTTTTCTTTTCAAGCACTTTTGTCAACACAACAAGGGAGCTTCCCCTCCTAATTTGAAGAGCACTCATTGCGTAGTGTGCATAGTTGTCCATACCAACTTGCACTCCAAAGGTGTTAGTTGTTACGCCAACAGTTATTCTAAGCATCTTAAATCATTGCATATCATAAGCATTTGCATCCATACATCCATATGCATACATCATCATAAAACATGCATAGAAAATATACAAAAATAATTGCATCCATAAACATCTGCATAATCATCCATCCATATCATATCGTGAAAACATAATGAAAAAGAATATAACATTGCATCCATCCATATCATGATCATCGCATATCACATAAGCATAAATAAATGTATCCATACATGATCATATATATAAGCATCCATACATCATCCATACATGAAATAAAGAGAACACATCATAGCATGAATCATCCATATCTATATCATATATATATCAAAAAATGTGTTATGGTACAAAATCTGGATCAATGTATGTACATCGATGATAAGTACAATATCCACGAGGCTAGCAAAAAGGAGTCCATGAATATATATCAGTGATAAAGAATGGGGAAAAATCAAAAAGTGTCTATATATCAAAAAGCTAGCCCTCGTGGTTGCTACCCTCTCCAGCCTGCCTCTCAGGCTGATCCTTTGCTCTAGGGTGCGCATCATTGTGCTGTGAAAAATCTGGTTGATGAAGGGTCACTGGAACATCTCGGTGATAATGTTTCCTATAGTATGCAGCCTCTCTGATAGCCTCTTTATATAACCGCGTTGACACGATCCGACCATGTTTCACTGCCACCATAACCTCAATCTACTGCGGCATAGCCACCTCCTGATCCCTCTTTCCTGTGACAGCATGTACCCTCTGCAACACCGCATCTCTCTCTATTGTCACCACGATCACCTAATGTCAAGCCTGGTCTCGCTAAGTAGTAAGAGCCAAAACCTGTTGGCGGGCCTAGTCCCACTCACCAGTCAATGCCTACACCTGCTACTGCAACTATTGAATCCGTGTGTCTCACACATCTGGTGGTGGTGGTGGTCCTGACTGTAGCTATACCTATGGCTGCCTTTGTGGTTGAACCTTTGGCTGCACAACTAAAGGATCCCCCAAAACCTGTCAATCATGGTCGTCTTGGCCTCCTTATCCCCTACCCTTGGCACCTCTACCTCGCACTCTCCCTCTGGGAGGAGCACCTGTCGGATCTGTAAGTCACTTCGATGGGACAAACCATGCATCATACACGGAGTGGTCTACGCTATGGGCTCACCCTAATCATATTCCCAAGGTTGGGCAACCAACTCTCAAAAACTCTCAATGGCCTCTGTAGCCAGAATAGTCGGTCCCCATGTGGGAACCTCTCTGGCCGATCCCTAAAAAATGGCCCTGTATGCATCATTGGGCCTATTCTATACATCCTTGAACTATCACGCAACCCTGATAGGGAGATATCTCTCAATCATAGTATGATCTCGACCCTACATATAACGGGTATGTTTGGAAAAATATAACTGTTGTATATCATCAAACTACGACAACATTTGAAACCATGGGCGCCAGCAGAAAACAGTCATATAATCAATAACCCATCTCTAGCACGACAGCCCAATTTGTCCAGTGTGCCTCAGAGTAATGACACCTTGATATCTCCAAATGACGGGATCATCCGGCTCCACATATGCCATCTATACAATCAGTCGAAGCACGGCAATGTGCTCCCATGCCCAAATAAGAAGAAGAGTAACCCCTACACTGAGGGCTCTCCCATCACAATAAACAAAACCATGTAAACCGTGGTATAAGGAGGTTAGCATCACAGGCCCCCATGCAAAAAGAGTCCTCCTGTGTAGCATCTGGTGCCACGCCAAGCCCCATCCTAGATTGAAGAATTTTCCACGTCTATCTAGAGCCACCAAACCTGAAATGATGGCTATGATGATCAATCTAAAGGTCGGCATGTGAACTTTGTATGTCTCCAAATCAATTTGCATTATGACCAATCCAATCTAGTCCATCTCCATCACCTCGAGGCATGCATCGAACCTGACATCAGTGTCGTAAATCACGCAATCATCGTGGATAGGCAAACACAATATCTACCACACGTCCTCCAAAGTAACTGTCATCTCCCACGTTAGAAGGTGGAAGGACAAAGTCTACTATGCCATCTCTCGCACAAAGATATCATCATCGCCAAATGAGTCCTAATAATGAGTGCATATGCAATGTACCACAATCCAATCTCTCCTAGGTGCTCCTGACACAACTTTGAAAGATCATCTAATCTCTCCAAAACTGTGGGCCTTTACTCCCTCGACATCAATGGTGGGAAGACCTCATGCACCCATGAAGCGCACGACATTAGGAAATCCTTGAAATTTGAAATTATTTGAAATTTTTGACAAACAAATCACAAAAGCATCGCTATCCACAATAGTGTCATTGTATTCAAATTTTAAATAGCAATGCTCAATGCATTTCAGATTTCAAATAAAAAAGTGTCGCCAGACAAGTTGGCATTGCGATTTAGCTTTTGGCCTACTCTAACCCTAATTTATAAATCGGTAAGTGTGTCGCAAAATAAGCCTGTGTCACCATTTAAAATTAGGAACCCTAATTTTAAATTGAGAGAAGCGTCACCATATACATATGCGTCGCTAAAAATGATTTGGGCGTCACTATATAGCGATGCTTCTAGAATCTAAGTTCTAACGCCTAATAAATGCATCAAAATTTCAAATTTCAAATTAGGTTTTGAATCACATACCGATGGTCCTGCACCAGGAAGCTACTGGAACTCTTGAACTCAATGAGAGATGTGTCTAGGAAGCTCTCAATGTGTCATTTCATCAAAGCGTCAAAGCTCAAATCGCAAGAATTCCTAAAGTGCGAATGCACAAATTAATTGAAAATGAACCCTCTTGGCCTATTTAAGCCAAAAAATTAGGGATTTTGCCCCTAATTTAACCTTAATAATGGGGTTTGCTATCATTTTCACCAATTTTACCAACTTGGACCTAATTTTGAATCATTTTTTGCGTTTTTGGCATTATTCTTGCATCCCGGAACCTTTATGAACCCTTGGGGTAGCTTTTGAACCTTTGTCAATAAATCAACCCAAAATTCAAAAAAAAATCCCGATTTCTCGAGGAGGCAAGGAGTCAATTTTATCCTTTCGTTGGGGTATCTAAAAAATTAAAAAATATATATTTTTTGATTTGGGCAGCATTTTTTATCCAAAAAGCATTATTCTTTGAACCGAAGCAATAGGTACCTCGCTTCAAAGAGGGGAAAAATGTAGACACTGAAAAATTTCCTAATCGATGTCATATTTAAATCAGATTTACTAACATCATTTCCTCTTTAATCCATCATCTTCTCGCTTAATTAATTTAATTAGCCTAGCTAATTAATCAATTGCATCATTTCCATCTATTTGGCCTAATTAATTTAATCAGGTTAGTTCATCTCTTTTCGCACTAACAATTCATCTCATTAAATTAAATATATCAAAATATTTTATTTAATTCCCTAATTCGTCTTATTTAATTAAATAACCCTAAGTTATTTAATTAAATATTATTTCACCCCTCCCCTATTTATTAAATCATCTAATTTAATAAATATCTCTTAATTCTTCTAATCCCTTAGTTGCATAAATTAAATCTTGTTTAATTAGCAATTAAACTAATTTTCTTGTAAGCAAAGGGAATATTCCCATGGAATATTCTTTATCCTCCTTTTTGCACAATTAAAACTTTGTTTTAATTTATAAATTACCTTTTTCCTCACCCAAAAGGAATATTCTCTCTCCTCCAATCAACTCACTTGGCTTCAAATGCAAGTTATCTTTCAACCTCTTGAGCAAGTTACCTTTGACCTATGTGAGTAGGTCAAAAGTGTGTTTGTTTGAGGCAAGGGTGAGCCATTGATTAACTTTCATCTTGCATTCTCATCTGTTGATGAGAATCCATGATCCATGCCTCTCATCCCTTTCATCTTGAACCGTTGTTTAAGTTTTTTTATCTCAATAATTCATTCATCATTTGCTCTCCTATAAATAGGTCACTATTTGGAGACAAATGGATCCATCTTTTTCAAATCAAAACTTATGTTGTTGAAACTCATACATCCGTCTTTCAATTGCAAACTTATGTTGTTGAATTCACTCACATACACACTCATCTTTTACTTACTTGTTAGTTTGTTTTAGTTCATTTTCATTGCATAATAGCTTAGAGCATCCATTAATGGCTTCCATGCATCCATCTTAGCTTGTTTAGAAATTAAGGTTTTTTTCATCTTTTAGAATAGCTTTAGCTTAGATTAGCTTAGCAATAGCATAATTAGATCATTTGTAGCATAAAATCATGGTAACTTAGCTTGCATCATGTTCATTTTTAGCATAATCTAGGTTTTCATACATCCCTATGGTTTCATCGATTCTCTTCCATAGAATCGATTGAAACGGGCTCACTAATCACGGGATTGGGAAAGGGTTGTCATTTCACATCAACACAACACAAATTCCACCACAAGATAAGTTTCAGATGGATTAGAGTAGATGTTTTGAAAGCTTTCATGATTTAGTATGTTAGGTTTTGATGAAATGTTTAGTTTTAATTTTATTTGATTGATCTTGTTGAGATTCGAGTATTAGTGACTCCGTTATGCTTTGATTCTTCATAGATCAAGTGTAATTTAGCCAATAATAGTGTTTTCACATCACAACCCCAAAGTGAGCGTAAAACCAAAATATTAGATGTGTTTTGCGTCGATCGGATAGTTTAGGCTTGATCTTCTTGGTCTTTGATGTTGTATGATTGTGTATCTTTGTCATTGTTGCATACATAAGTGTTTTGAATGTCTACTTTAGTGTGAGTTTGACACAAGTTCATCCTCACACTAAAGTGGGGGCTAAATGTACTGTAGGAAAAAGTATCTATTTTTCACACTTAATTTAGGAATAATTAATAATAAAATGAGCTTAATGATGTCTTAATTTAGTGTTGTAATATGTTTTACATATTTACATTAAGTTTAGGGCCTTTTAATTAAAATGGACTCAATTGTGCCTTATTTTTGGTGTTATAAGGTGTACCTTTACACTTTCACACTCATCTAGGGCTTTATTAATTGATTGAGGTTAATTTGTCTTAATTGGCCCATTTAATTCAAATCCAAGCCTAATTAATTGCAAATTCTGAGGGATAAAACTAGACATTCATAAACACCATAACATAAAGTTTAACATTGAGCAATGTGTGTCCTAGAAAAGTGGCCTAGGACCCATTTGCCATAGGGTGAATGGGTCCTCACTTGCACCTAGACCTAAATTCAAATTATGTTTTTGGTTGTTTTTCAATTATTTCAAATGTATATTCAGATGTCGGCTTGTGATATTTTAATTTCAAGAATTAATGTTAAGATATGTATAAACAAGAGGTCATTTCACTTTGTTTCATCCTAGCAAAATTTAAGACTTCAAGCATTCTAGAAAATTTATGAGCAAGTGTGATTCAAGAGCATTCAAGAGTACTTTCAAGGCATTCAAGGGTAGAATTATTGAAGATTATTACAACAATCAAGATTCAATTGTCATGTCAAAGATTTATTGTATCATGCATATTGTTTGAGCTAATGTGGTGATGTAGAGTTCAAGATCTATGCAAGTATTCAAAGGCATTGTTTCAAGACAAGTTTCATGATCAAGATCTACATCCATTGCAGCCAATTCATGCTGATTGCAGATTTACAATCCAAGTTTCAAATAAGGTTTGATGAGTTGTTACATATTGTTGTTCATTCATCATTCCTTCATTCTTTTCTATTTCATTTTAAGGTTTAATTACCAAAACGAGGTTTGACCAAGGCAACCTCCTATTCACCTAACAAATAATATTTTTCTCTTTGATGTGTGATTGCAGATTTTAGGTGGAAGATCCTTTGAAGAGCAAATTGAAGAAAGTTGCAAAGTTTTCAAAGTTGCAAGAAAGGTTGTCATTTCAAGAAAACTTTTCTATGGAATTTATTTTCAGTTGTCTGACAGTGAGAATTGGGAATCTGGGAGTGCAGACATAGCAGAAGAGAACCCAAAAACATATTTCAAAGAACCCTAGCCACTTGACACATTCGCCATAGGGCGAATGAGTCCTCAATGAACTTCAAAAGTTGACTTTTGGTGAAAGGTACACATCCTTTTTCCCTTTCCAGATCTTCCTTTTGATTATTGTTTATGTTAGTTTTGATTATTGTCCTTCATTTGCATCCTATGGCTTGCATTTTGGAGTTTGTTTGATGGTCTTAATCTTTCTCCCCAAAGTGTTATTTATCTTTTACCCCATCCTTGCATAAAGAAGATATTTGTTGATTCATATCTTTATTTGACTCACCTAAGGGTTGTTAGTCACTTCATTGTTTGGATCTCATTTCCTTGAATGAAATTAGAAAAATAGGTTATTTTGGTGAACCCCCTTATATAAAAATTTTCCACCAAACACCTATTTTTTTGTTGTTTCACTAATTCAATGTTGCAAAACTTAAGCAAATAATGATTATTCCCCATGATTTCGTTTATCAAAACCCCAGCCCAAACTTTTAAAGATAAATTTGAAGTCACATTCAAGATATCCAAAATGGTGTTTAGGATAACATGCTAACATGAGTGGAGTTGAATCAGAAACAAGTGATACATATATATATTTATCTTCACTTATATAAGCAATTATGCAGTGGTGTTTACCATCTAGATATTAACATAACTATAATTATAAAACATAAAACCCGAAAACACATTACCTACATCCTGAATTTGTAGACCCAACTTCAACTTTTGAAGATCAGGAGAAAAATATACTCTAGCAAAATTAAATTTCAAGCATTAAAGGTAGTAGGCACAGTGAGGTTCCTGGAAATAGATTTCTAGCCTAGAATAAAATGACACATTAAAAGGAGCAATCGAATGGTTATTGTCAAAATACACAAAGCCTACTCTGATGAATACATCAATGGGTGAAAACTTGAATTTTAAAAGCATGGGTGACAGTAGATTGAATTTCAGATTGGATTCCTCCTAAGGCCAAAGGTGAAAGGATAAGGCTAGAGTCATTCTGAATAATGCCTTACCGATTATTGGCAAGGGATTTATTTGCATGGCTCAAGTTCATGTGTCTTAAGAATCTAAAACCAAGCCCATTCAAAACGACTGATACAAATTTGGAACGAGCACGTGAAAAACTTGAATGAAAGGTATATAGCATACAATGGGAGAAAAGGTAGTAACAAGAAAGGTTTATAATGAGGTAAAATATCTGAGCTTACTACAAACCTGAAGGAAAATCGGTTTCGATAAGCCTAAGATGAAAAGAAAACCTGCAATACTATCTTAATAAAAAAGGATGGTTAAATAATGATAGAGCGACTATTAACCAGTTCGACTTTTCTTTTCTTTTTAAAGAATTCAATCGATGCTAAGACTTTAGCACATGGCCAAGTCTAGAGTTTGTAAACATAGAAAGATTTACTAGAAAGAGAACCAGGCTTCGAGGTAATAAGGGAAAAATATCTATATCTTAAAAGGCTCTTGATAATCAACTTAAGCTTAAACTAAGTTTCTAACATAGAAAGATTTATTAAATGCTTTTACATCTGTAAAGAAATAAGATACACAGAGCATATATGGTTATCTTTCCTGACACTCGACTAGACTCCTCCAGTCCCTCTTTTCGACTCGCTGGCCTCACATCTTTGAACTTCCTCAATCACTTAGTACCAAACCTTTAGCATAGCGTCCCCATCTTCTCCATGGTCCCTCCTTATATAATGTAAGGTGAAGGAAATATTTCCTACACTTACCCCTATAAATCCCCATTACTCGTCAGTTACACATTTTGCATGCATGCATAATGACAGCCAAATAAATTCTAATGAGACGTAATGGATGCCTTGAGTCTCATAACTCCCTTCCATTTTACTCTTAAATTTTCTCTTTCTTGATTTGATGCATCTTATTGTGTGTATATATATGTTACTAATTATTCTTAATTGATTAATTCTATTTTGATTTAATTAAATGAGTTATAAACTTTGGATCATAGAAGGAAATTCATAATAGTTCCAAGAAATAGACCATTAAAACCATTAAATGCTTGTACCAAAAAAACAATTTGAATTTATTCAATCACTAAATGAGGTATGATGAATATTCGATACCCATTAGTATGTTTTAAGCATAATGTGTAATATCAATAATTAAGTCTTGGATTTATTCTTCCTAAATTTAATAGTAATAAATCGTAGTTTAAAAAAGATGGTTCAAAAATAACTTAAGGGAGAAGGATGTGAATTAATAGTAATTCATAGCTGACCGTTTTAAAACATTGAGAAAGAATCATTGTTACTTCTGCCTTTGATCGTTGCCATTTAGTACTATTAATCCTTTTTCTAATTTACATAAATAACATTGATTAATAATAATACTTTTTTTTCAACAATCAAGTCATGTCAACTAATAACATTGATCGCTCAAACCCCCTTTCAATTGAACCATCTTTAATGATGGGGCCCACTTTTTGCACATTTTCCATAATGGAAACAAAGGGAAATTTTGAAAAACGAACCCCCTTCACCGAAAGTTCAAGGGGTTCGTCAAAAGGGTGTCTAAGCACCCCCCTTTTTTCCCCTTTCTCCCCTTCTCGCAAATGTAAATTTCTACAAAAATTGTCTTTCTCGGGCTCTGGGATTGAGGATGAAAATAGAGGAAAACTTCACAGTAATCTAACCGGATGATGGTAAATTCAACAAGCTACTCCATCGCATTATAATTTAAGAGCATTTTGGTTTTATTATGTATTTTTTAAGTTTAATTAAACATAGGTTTTACACCGAAAATCAAGCTCTTTGTTTTGCACATATGGAAAAATAGTAGATTATCAAAAAAAATTGAAAAATATGTCCGTGCTAGGTATTGATGTCCTTGATTCAAGAAAATATGCAAATAAATTTTGATACATACAAAAATTGCTATTTACGGTCCCACTTAAGTGTCCGGAATTTATAATTGGTTTGACTTCAAAAGTTGATTAAGAAAAAAATATTCAATAAAACACTATGAAACCAAATGAACTTGTTAGATATTGTAGTTACATAGCTAAATTCGAAAAAAATGGAATTTTATCCTTCATAGAAAACAATTTATGTTGTTTATGGTGAGCAACACTCCTTAAAAATGTTTACTGATAAAACTAGTTTTCAAAGGAGATGGAAAAGGAAATGCAATTTGATTCAAAAAATTAAA
Source organism: Sequoia sempervirens (assembly GCA_007258455.2). Lineage (NCBI taxonomy): Eukaryota > Viridiplantae > Streptophyta > Pinopsida > Cupressales > Cupressaceae > Sequoia > Sequoia sempervirens. The sequence goes on from VDFB02271358.1 coordinate 215,301,693, forward strand.
AAATATATATAATTAGAATCTACAGACAAAATGTCAAAAATCACTAGTTCGCATCATCTTCAAATTCCTCATGATTTAGCAGCTATAAGTGCCTGAAAGTGAAGATTTAGTTAAAAAAAAATCAGTTCAATGTCCAATTTGGCCAAAAATTGTAAACTAGTATTGTGGGATCACCAATGTATATGTTTATAGTCTAGACACCACAAATGTTACTAAATAATGAGGGTCATTACAATTTCTCTACGTAAGTACCAAACATTTCAACAAATGTATCTCTAGGTCTACTCAACACAATCTTTGTAAGCCTAATGCATTCAGACTCATCTACCTCATAAGGTAGCTCTGGAACCCAAAAAGTTTTGTGTTCAACTGTTTCCATGTAGCAGTAATCTCTGCAAACCATAAATGTTAATTCATTCTTATATTTGTCCAAAACTTGGAATCTTTTCTCTCTCTTGCATCTGAGTTTGAAAAGGTTTAAAGAATCCCCACAACATTGAATCACAAGACTCTTACCAGGAAATCTCCTCAAATGATCTCTAATTTGCAAAACTACTGAAATATTATCTTGCCATACAACATTCGTCACTCCAAGAAACTCTTTGAGAATGTAAAACATTAAGCAAATGATAAGAGCACCATACTAGAAAGGGTATTTTGACTCCTTAGTCTTCTGTAGATTTTCCAATAATTGTAATATCAGGAGCTCACAAAGATCAAAGTCTTTGCCTTCTTTCACCATCTGATGAGTTGTGTATTACAGTGGTAGTGACAAAATTCTCTCTATTTGTGAAGTATATCTTGTAACCAATCATCATTGAAGCATATTTGACTATCGGATCTTCAATGTCATTCACTATTAGGGCAGGCAAGGTCAAACTTGGCTTCGGTAAGCTTCATCACCACTTCATTCTTTACCACCTTCAATTTCGGAACAAGTCCTATGGAGCAAAAACTGGTAACAACCCTAATTGCCTCTTTGGTTATATGCGGCATGTCCAACCACATGAATTTATCATGAATTCTACTCAACACGTACTTCACCCACTCATCTTCAAAATAGAAATTAGGAAATTATGTCCACACATCTAATTTTTTCACTGTCAAACTGGAATACTCTCGTTTTAGCTCAAAATCATCTCCAGTTAGCACTTTTTCCCTAAACTCTGCCAGTTTCAAGTGATCATATTCATCTATCTTTGAATGAATGTAAATTCGCACATCTTATGTGTGTAGCACATTTGATGGAACCCTAGAGAATGCCCCTTCGTTATCCATTACCATTGATTTATATGGATGCTTCTTAAATTTAGGTCTCAACCTCTCAAACACATCAATAACTTGTGGAGTAAACATTTTCTTGAGCTAGGGTTTGCAAGAAATTGTAAATACCTTGTGATATTCACCAATAGGGTTTTTTTCAACACTTTAGAATAGCTTCAGCTCTCTTGTTTGCACTGCTCTCCTCTTCAAATGCTCAAATACAAATGTCTTTTAGAATGTAAAAAATGAAGTATAAACACTTTTTTGTGACCCAAAATGTGCATTAATTGCAGCAAAAAAGTTAGGTCAAAAGTTGTCAAGCCCTTTCTGTATCATCATAGGCACTTCCAAACATTGCACCAAAAGATTTATCACTGGAAATTTCACCAATGGATCAAGCAAACCAACTTATACATATACCAATATGTTGAAGACATCAGCATCTCATCTTTGGCAGGGGTTTAGAAAGTTTTATGTTAAATCTCCCCCCGAGCCAATGCTTTATATCTAATTTCTAGAGGAAACATCTGCACCAGAATTTGGCACGGACTCATTCTTTACATCATTCTCTTCCTTTTTCTTCAATAGCTTGTTCATCTCCTTCTTTACCTCAACTAGATCAATCTTCTTTTGTGGAACAAAAGGTTTCACATTCTTTCCTTTGCAAAACTTAGCTATGTGTCTTGGTTTATTGCATTTATAGCATGTGACACTTTGTTGCAGAGCAAACTTACTTATTTCCATTTTAGATCTGCATTCAAAAGCCTTATGCCTAAACCATTACATGTGTAGCAGCAATCGGGGAATGATTGAGGCATCATACCATTATTGTAACCATTCATCATCTATCTTTTGTATTCACTAATATTATGACCAAATCCATTACATGCATAGCATTGACTGGAAAATGATTGAAATTTTTGATTCATCCTGCTTCTACATTCTACAGTTCTATGTCCAAATTTATTGCAAGAATAACAATAGCCATTAAAATTTGGGTACCTCTATGTAGTTGGTTGTCTGATAGTAGGTCCCTTGAAATCTTTCTTCCAGTTTTGGACATGTTTGATATTGTTCTTCTTATCTCCAATCTTCCTTTGTTCATTATTGTTCTTCTCAGCATTGTTTGGAGTCTAATTTTCCTTTGAGATTTTTCCTTTTTCAAACCCTTATCCTTCTTTGTCCTTTGAAGCTTTTTCACTAGCAA
>VDFB02271358.1:215304262-215405799 GCA_007258455.2 Sequoia sempervirens
GACTCATTGAGCATGCAACAATAGATGCAACAAAAAATGTAGCAAGAATCCCATGTCATGGACCAAGAGATTGAATGACTAAAGAAAGAAATTTCTAACCACCCTCAGACTGTAAGCATCCTCCTAATGGTCCAACAATTGCATGTATCTTATTGGGAGCAGATAATGGGTGGTTTTTCACTTGATGCCAACACTCAAATTCATCGTTGACTCACAACGATTGAGTGCACAAGTCAATGCATCTGTAGAGCGGACCCTTGCTTTCGTCTCCCCAAAGGTCAAAGATTCATTGCTTCTAGTACAAAAGGTATGTAGCATGACTCATGAAACATTCTAGGTAGCAAGAGTGACCAATCTAAGGAAGGCAACTAGTAAGCTTAATGAATTCCTGAGTTGTAATAAGGAAGCCAACAAATGTAAGGCATATCTGGAGGTCTTGGAACAAGTGCTCCAAAAAAGGAAGGGACACATTGAAAATTTTGTATGATTAGGACTCCCCTCCCCATTCCTCCCTAATAACACGATCCTCTCAAGGGATGAAATTAAGGGGTTGTTGATTGCGAAGAAAAATGACTAGTCATCATTTACAAAATTGAGCTAGGCACTAAGCATCTCCAAAGTGGAGACTATTTTATTGTGCCTCACACAACTCGAGTTCCAATTAAGGGCAGCTATACAAAGCATAAGCAACATCTCTTTGAAGGAGATAATAGATTTATATAAAGTTTTCGATGCTCTAAAGAAGAAATCTCAACCCTATGAGAGGAATGAATGCCTTTGAAAGTCACCCTTGAAAAGCTATAAGAGTTGCAAGCCTCCCCTTTATGTAGTTTCATTTATTTTTATGTGTACCAAAGATTTTGGGTTCTCCATCTGCATGTAGATTCCCCCTATAAGTCGTTATAACATAACTATGGATTAAATCCAAGCTTTTGAGGTGTATGTCCCTTAGCACTTGATTGGACATGGCTATAAGCCGAGTTTCCAACTCTAACCCCCTCTTTACTTTGCACGACCTTGGTAGAATTTTCTTTATGTAAAGGCTTCCTTGTTGTAGACACATAGTGCGACTGTGCTCACCCATTGCAAACAGTGCTCGACTATACTTTGGGACAATGCCATGGCACCACATGGTCTCATTGGTATTGTCAATGTATGAAAGGTAGGTAGATTCAAAACAAAGACACTAGCTTCCGCATGGAATCACCACACGCTTTGAAGTGTGAAAGAGTTTTGTTCACGAGAAAATGATGCACCATTGGTCGAGTTGCCAAGATGGTCCAAACGAAGCACACATTGGCATTTGGAGTCCATTGAGAATTAAGGTAACACCATGCTTGGGTATTGTTGATCACATATGTGTGCATGCGAAAACATTTCAAATATTTGATTCTGTTGCTAGGTTTTCATGATGGAAACATGTGTGCTACTCTAGGTGTCTTCGAGGCTCTAGGTGTCAATTTTTCTTGGCATCGAGAGTCCCAACCATGTAGAGTAGTGACATTTATTTTGAGATGTTATCATTGTTAGGGGTACCATTGGTTCTCTCCGTTTAGCTCTAGTTCCAATTTCGGTTCCTCTCTCAACAACATTTATATTGACTATTTTTTAGAGAGAATAGATGGTAATTTAGAATTGGAATAGAGGTAGCAACAACCTATTGTTTTCATTTCAAGGACCTTAGCAGGTGCCCCTTGCAGGAAGATAAGAAAGTAGATTGTTCAATCCTTCCCGCAAGGGGCACCTGCTAAGGTCCTTGAAATGAAAGCAATAGGATGTTGCTACCTCTATTCCAAATCGAAATTACCATCTATTCTCTCTAAAAAAAGTCAATACAAATGTTGCTACCTCTATTTTGAATCTACTCTCCTCTATAGAATAATCTACTTTCTTATCTTCCATACATCTATTTGCAACCAATGAAAGGGTCTCACTACATAATAAACCTATGTTGTTATCTTTAGCAAAGCTTGTTGGATTGTCCATTGCAGAGCAACTAAAGAGCTCAACAAGTTTAAATTCAGACGAAGAACAACTCCAGTCTAAGATCCTCCTACGTATTGACCAAAACATTATGTTATGTTCAAATCTTTGGGTTGAAACAGGGTTTGTCAATGGTGCTCTTGGACATGTCAACACAATTGTATACAAGGGGAGTGAAAAGCCACTTCAACTTCCCTTGTTTGTTGTTGTCCAATTCAATCATTACATAGGCTTAGTCTGGGATCAAAACAATAAAAAAAATGTCCCTACAATCTCATTGAACTGTGGCGGTTGGTGTCAAATCCCACTTAAAATGGTATGGACCTTAACCATACATAGATCACAAGGCCTTACACTTGAAAGGGCCACAATTGACATCGGCAACATTGACCATCAAGGGTTGACATTCATAGCTATTTCAAGTCTGTGAACTTGCAGGTCTTTGCATTGACCTTGTATTCACATTCCAAAGATACACGCACATGTAACAAAGCCCATATGTTTCTCGTCGGATCAATGAAGAAGAGCGATTGAAGTCACTATCAAATGCAGTCACTTAAAATGCTCAAATAAAATTCCAAGAAATCCATGCTTGTTCATTAAATCCTTATTCCTTCTTCTTACAACTTCTACAATCATAAATGCATTAAAAACAAACTATATCGATTTTCCATCTCTTCCTCACTTCGTTCATTTTTTGTTCCCGAGAGAAGACTCCTTACAAAAAAATCAAATCTACATATTTTGCAACTTAGCATAGTGAAATATTTGATAAAGACATTCTCATTTTGTTATTTCCAAAGCATTTATGCAATAGTACAACAATTTGTATTTCTTTTATATAAATTTAAAAAAATATTCACTTATATATTTAAAAAATCTTCAGATAAATTTATACAACTAAATAATATACCACATTTATCCATCTTATACTTTCCACAAGTCTTGTGCCTTCCCATTGCACACTACTCCTCTTGGGCGTATACAACTAAGGGATTGCTAGTTCTAAGAATTTTGACGTTTTGATAGGACAGTGCTAACAAATACTGTTATAATCCTCTCGTCCTTCATTATGACATGCATAAAAGCCATCGATGCCTATGGTGCATCGTAATGGCTGGATACCACGCTGAAGTCCATACAGTAGCCATGCCACGACGCCGAATTTTAACTTCAATCCAAGTTCAAACTTTCACTTATCTTTCACGCCACTTGATAGAGTTATTGCATGAACAACCCTTTTCGCCACAAGAGACCCCATACCAGATCATTTTCAAGATCCTCCGGCAGTAGCGGGTAAATGTAGTTGGTAGATGGCACCGCTTGAGGCCACAATTTGCACCGATGCATCGATGGACATCCCATGCCCTGCCATGCCTGACACCTGCCACTAACTGTTTTATTGTTAGTCTGTACCCACCAAACTGCAATCCGTCCCATCGAAGTCCGCTGATAGAAAATACGGCAGTAGGATATTAATGTGGGATGCGCTAAATTTATCCCAACTACCAGGGAGGTTTAATAATCTAAACTTAAGGGAATAGCATTTATTCGCCAACCACTGTGAATATTGCCGCTTAAACTTAAATTGTTGTCCCACCTAAATTCAGGGTATGCCTAAATTTTCCGCTCCATTCTGCATTTGGGTTTTCATTTCTGTTTTCATACACGAGGATTTTCATATTTCTGCAGGAGCGACCAGTCTGTGCTGTGCTTTTATTTCTGCCATTAACGAACAGCCAGGTTCCTTTAATTTGTTTTTTATATCTTTTAGTTCCTTTCAATATTGTTTTCTCTGTTTTATACATCACGGGTATCTGGTTATCTGGTTTTCGCTGTTTTCTCTTCAAGTTTTAAAGATTAGTTTTATATAATGCTTAAATATTGCATAACCATGTCTTTTTTTACTTATGTTGTGCATTCAAAAATCGGTTGAAATTAACAATTCCATATACTATGAACAAAACTTACCTACACAGAATTTTCATTTTACATTATATAATATTCATATTATTTATAGATATTTATTATAATATTCATATTATTTAATATTTTAATATAAGGTAAATTAATTAATAATAAATTATTCTTAAAATAGATTAAATTTTGTTTATTACACTTTTTTCTAAATAAAACAAATACCTTAAAAGTACTTGCCTGATGCATTCTTTTACTACTTCCTCCTTTCTTTAAAAATTTAAAATACCAAATGGTGAAAATTGTATATTATGTATTTTTATGGGTCTATTTACTAGAAAATTTCTAAATGTGGTTTACGAAGTGATTTATCTTTACCATTAAAAAAAATGAAAGTGTAGATGATAATAAGTAATTAAAATAATTAAAAAAATTAATTATTATTGTCATTTATTTATTCTAAGAAGTTTAATAAAAAATTTAAAAAAATATAACAATCCACTTAAAAACTATTACATCGTAATAATAATGAAAAAAAATCCAATCAATACAATATCCTTAATATACATTACAATATTTATAATGTGTATATTCAAAACTTGTATATTTAATGTGTATATTGTAATGTTTTGAATATACAAGTTTTGAATATACACATTATAAAAGTAATCACATGACATGTCCATGAAAATTAAGAATATTGTAATGTAAATTAAGAATATTATATTGATTGGATTTTTTTCCATGATTATTATGATGTAATAGTTTTTAAGTGGATTGTTATATTTTTTTAAATTTTTTATTAAACTTCTTAGAATAAATAAATGACAATAATAATTAATTTTTTTAATTATTTTAATTACTTATTATCATCTACACTTTCATTTTTTTTAATGGTAAAGATAAATCACTTCATTATTACATTTAGAACACTCTAATCAAAATAGACCCATAAAAAAAATGATATTATAATATACAATTTTCACCATTTGAACATTTTAGGATTTTTTTTTAAAGAAAAGGAGGAAATTGAGTAAAAAGAGATACATGGACAAATTATACTCTAAAGATTATTTGACATTTTAAGTTCGAAAAAAAGTGTAATAAGTAAAATTTAATCTAATTGTTTTAGAATAATTTATTATTAATTAATTTACACTTATATTTAAAATATTAAATATTATGAATATTATAATGTAAATGAAAAAAATTCTATTAATATAGTAAGTTTTATTCATAATATATAAATTGTTAATAGTGGCATTTTAAAAAAAATATTTCATATTTTTTTAAAAAAATTAGTCATAATAAATGTCAAGAGGCCTTTTATAATGGTAGCAAGGTGTGGATTATAATAGTCTGAATGTATTAGTAAAAAAAATTATTTTTCACTTTAAATTTAATTAATTTACATATTAAAATATTTATATTTAATAATAAACATAATATTTTCAAAATTAACAACACATAAAATTTATGTTTTTATATATAATAAATAAAATAATTTTTAAATAAATATAAATAATTTCAAATTGAAATTTCTCCACATAATTTAGATAAATGTATTGAAAATATCTATATTAATATTTATAATTTTTTTGTTTTAAATTTCTGCTCCTCACATTAGTTTGGGTAATTATTTACTAAATGTGCATTCTTTTTATTTCTTTATCATATTGGCCTATCCATATTTTTCCTAAGAGATAATTGTATCATTTTAAAATCCCATTTTTAGCCCTAGGGAAGTGCCACCATATAGAGCTTATAATATAGTAGTTGAGGTTCAAATAATTTAAGGAAAGCTTACTTATTTTAAGATGATAAAATAGGACAGTAAGCATATAATTTTTCTGTGGAGTTATATGCATAGAATATTCATAACTACAAATTTAGATTTGTGTATAAGGTTCAAATAAATGAATTTTTAATACAATCTAGATTATTTTTATAATTTTTGAATTCGATCTAATTAAGTTTAAGAATGATCTAATATATATATTTTATTTTATTTCTTACATGATTGAGAATAAGTGATTTTGAGTTAGTTCAAAAGTTATGGTCAAAGTAGTAGATAGCTAACTTTTGAATTCTAAAATCAACTTGTATCTTTATTTCTTTTAATTTCTATGATATGACCTATTGTAACTTGAAATCAAATTAATTCAATTTTATTTCTTGTTATGTTCTTTCAACCTAATTTTTCATACAAAGGTGAATTGTATTTCCTTAAATTTAAATGAACCCAACACTCAAAACCTTCTAAAATTTTACCTTAAGGTTTTGACTTTTCTTATATCTATAATTTTTAGATTTGATATTTTTATTACTATGTCATTTATTCCAGATTTTATTAGAGTCTCGGGCTTTCATTATTTTATATATATCCCATCACCACCATCCCATCTTTTGATTGATTGAGTTTCATTATTATATCATTTACCATGGATCCTTACGAATTTTTATTTTGGGGTTTCCCTCATGCATACATCATGGATTATGAGCTATTTTCATTCTTTCTTGATTCTCATCCTTTTATCCTTAATTATTTTTCCTTATTTTATGACATAAATGATCCTACATGTTTCATGCATAAGATTGTAGAGTATTTGAGAAATGTTCCATCCTTTTTAGACTTATGCATGCCTTCCCATCTATATTAGAGGATTTTACTTTATTTATCTCCATGACTCATCATGATTCTTCATCTCATGAGATAAAAGATGGCGATACTTTAGTCCTAATCTCCCATAATACATATAGGTATATTCCTTCATATGGTGATGTTTCCTAGTAAGCATATATTATGTGCATCTCATCTCCCATAATATCTAGGGATATTCCTTCATGTGGTGATATTGTCTAGTAAGCATATATTTTGTACATCTCAAAAAAAGTTTCCTTTTATCTCTATTGGTTTTCCTACATGTGTCTCTCTTTTTCTAATACACATGTTTTAGCTTCATACAAGATTGGTATTCTTTCTTGTCATTCATGTTGCTCATGCTATATTGATGATATATTAAGTGACTATCATGGTGACAATTCATTATTTTTTAATGATAATTCTCACGACTCTTATAAAAATGTTACACATAGTTATAGTTCTTCACATTTTGGTGTCCTTTCCTTGGGAGTCTCATAGACATGTCCATGCATATCATGATGTTATATGCCTTTTTTATAACAACGGTTTCTCCTTCAAATCCTTTTATGCCTTTATATGATATATATTTTTGTAATTGTTGAGTACCTTCTCTTACATATCATATTGAGAAAACACATGGAGTATACATTCATTGAATAAGAGAACTATGTAAAGATATCTTAGATTATTTATTTAGCTTGTGTGCAACTATTTAGTGATTTATCTCTTAAATCCTCCCCTACTAGTACTAGTGATTTATCTACACATCAAGCTATTGGACATGTTGAGCATGATATTTCACATTATTTGTACTCCACCATGAGTATGTTCGAAAATCTAGATGGTATATTTATCATTATGAGAAAATATTTAAAAAGAGATTATAGTAATGGAATATTACATAATCCTTCAAAATATGGTATAAAGCCCTTTCCCTCACCAAGTAGATTTCTAGAACCATGTTTATAAGTATAATGATAGATCTAATCCATTAATAGAATTATAATCCTTGTAAACTTCATGCTACTTATTTTCATAAGGACAAGTTATTTGCTAGATTGTTTCCAACAACCTTGAATGACCAAGCATTCACATGATTATTTATTGCCTCATTCTATTATTATATCGAACATTCTCATTATGACATTGAATCCATGACAAATGTTTCTAAAATTATGCAATGCAAGAAAGAAAAATACTAACTAGTTCATGATTATATGTTAAGATTTCAAGTTTTAATTACTATTATGAGTTTCACATTAAAATAAGATGAGGTTCAAGGCTTTTTTATTAATTATTTAAAAATGAGAGCATGCTTTATTATAAAATCCTTATCTATCCCATTGGTGAGGCCAAAAAAACACTTAAAATTAGGATCCTCCGCATTGGACATGAACTCTCCCACAAGAATAAAATTCACTAGAATATGAAATAGCAAGTGCATAGAAAATATATTAAAATGAGCATTACGAATGTAAAGTTGAGACACCTTTTCCTATCACTAATGGATCTTTTACTATCAATATCACCAGCTTCCTTTACCAATAGCCTCATTTCTTTTACTATCTTTTACTATTCTTGAACATATGTTCATATCCAACAATTTTATGTCCATTTGGAAAATATAATAAATCTCCCATGTGTTAACTTTTTTATTAATGTTGTCAATTCTTCATCCATAGCCTCTTTCCAAGAATCTACATCATTAATACCAATAGCTTCCTTTACAATCCTAGGCTTATGAGTGTTAGTGTATAAAGAAATTTCACAAATTTATCCAAGTAATAATGTGTTGTGTCAATGGAATTGAAGTCATCGTATAAAATAATTGTATGTTTGGTTTGGATCATTGATGTCATTGTTAAGGGTACAAGTAGGTCTATTATTAAGACACCATGTTAATGTAAAAATTATGTTGTGGGAACAAATCATGTAGTTTAAATCATCCCAAATCATAACATTGTCCCATATAATCTTATTTGTAAATTGAATTTGTGGTAAAAGTCATTTTTAGAGAAATGATCTTATTTGTAAATTCGTTGGGGTTCAATTGAATTTTAGGATGATAATAATTCCCATGTTTGTTTATATTCTTGAATTTATGGTAGAAGATTTAAGTTTTTAAATACATATTTGAACAAGATAGAGGTCCACTAACCATGTTAATATTATTCAGAATGGGTAGGCCAAATAAATGGGAATCACTTATTTCTCTACATGTGCAAGACATTCCCAATGAGGGAAATCATTTCTCAAGTGTTGACCTTGAATGGACACCTATTGGAGGTGGCAATAGTCAGATAGACATATGTGCTGCAATCCCTCTTGAAAGACTCCCTCAGTTTGTCAAAGGAGAAGGTTTATTGGATAGTACAGAGACAACATTTGTACGGAAATTGAATAGAAAGACCGACTTGATACAACCTAACGACTAGGCAATGAAGATGTACTCAAGGTTTGCTTATATTTAATATAATAATGAAGCATGTCAAAACTTATATTTTCTATTTGTTATATTAATTAATATATATATTTTGTACATGTGAAAATAGTTATTGGTGTGCTTTTGGCCCTGAGGACAAAAGAAATAACTCTGAAAACAACTCTGAAAACAACTCTGAGAACAACTTTGAAAATAACTCTGAAAACAAGAAAAGGAAACGAAGGTTTATCCAAAAAAGGGGTTGTCAAACCCACTTTCTTGTTAAGGTTATGTATGGTAGACCAGATGTTGCGGTTATTACATATAATGATTTCAGTCATTGTGATGCTAAAGGTGAATTTTGTCATGGAAAAGATGACCCTTCTGGTGATCCAAGGAGTAGTGTTGCACCAAGGTTGTCAAATGAATGCAAATCATATATTGAATCCTTATTGCTAATGGGGGTGGGAATTGACACAATATGTGAACAACACTATTTAGACCCTAGTTTGACACAGTTGATGAATAAGAGGGACACATATTTGTTAAGGAAAGATGTCTTGAATGCATGGAATAGAGTGTGCTCACTTCGATCCCAAAAGAATAAAGATGATGCAAAAAGTGTAAGCATGTGGCATATAAAGGAGAAAGACAACTTTTTTTATTATAAAAGACCAAACAATGTGGAAAATATTCCATTTATGGTAGGCATCCAAACTCCATGGATGCAAGAAATGATGGTGAAACATTCACATAATGCAATTATTGCTATGGATTCCACATTCTCAACAAATAAATATGGTGTAAGTAAAACAATTTTAATTGTATTTATGGCTTTTAATGAAATTATTAATTTCTTCTACTAAAAATATACTAATTTATGGTTTATTCATGTGTAGTATCAGTTATATACTTTGCTTGTATTTGATGAACAAGAGGTTGGTATACCTGTTGCATGGGCCATATCCTCAAGAAATAAAGTTGAGGATATAAATGAATGGTTGATAAAAGTTTATAAAAGAGGGAAACAATGTAAAGAAGATTGGAATGTCAATGCATTTATGACAGATGATGCTAGTGCCGAGATTGAAGCAATCGGGTTTTTATTGGCCTTAATCTTTTATTTAAACTGAAGTTAACTCATTGTAATTGCTTAATATTTAGTTTATAAAAAGCTGAACATTACACTTATCCTCGTAACTTGTAGATTATCCTTTCATTGCCGGGTACTTTTATGTATTTGGCATGTACGTAGGGCATGGTTGAAGAATGTATACAAGTAAGTCATTCTTTTATTAAAATACTTGGAATACCTGAACATTTCATGTTCGAATTTCATAGCTTGATATTATGTTTTATAATCCAGGTATGTCAGTAATAAGGATGTTGGGAGTAATATGTTCAATAGATTGGGTGAGATAATGTATGCAATGAGTGATGATGAAGACATCACTACTCATCTAATAACAAATTTCATGGAGGAATTCAAAGAGGAGAAGAAATTTATTGATTACTTTCAACAAACTTGGTGTCATGATGAAACTCGTATTGGTAAGCTCATTGAATTATTCATTATGATTTTGTATGCATTTATATTGTTTAACTTGTTTTTTATTTATACTAAGACATCATTTTGTGGGTTTGTATAGCAATGTGGGCAAAAAATTATAGAGGTTTCCCTCATGCAAATCAAGAAACCAATGCTTCCATAGAGTCATACCACTGCCACATCAAGAGTCACTATTTAAGTGATCGTGCTAAGAGGTGCACGAGGAGAATGGATTGGCTTATCCATACACTTCTTCATAGGGTAGAGCCATTCTACAAAAATAAAAGATATTTGCAATTATCTGGGTTTCTGACTAACTTCAAAAAAGAACGATATTACACAACTGCATTAGAGAGGTCAAAAAAAATACCAGATACAGATTGTTGCCCATATGATCTCGTCCCTAACACATACCAAATAAGAAGCCAAACAACTCCAACAAAATGGTAACTTGTTAGAAAATATGGACCAGATTTGCATGTGTGTGACTGTTAGTGGGCAAAGAAGGGAAACACATGCAAACATGTGTTAAAGATTTTAGATCTTCTAAAGCGAAACAAAATAAATGAGCAAGATTATTATTATTTTTCAAAAATAACTAAATTAATCTCATTGAATTATAGATGGCACTACTCCATTGCTTGATGATGATGAGATTGTCAGAGGGAGATTCAGTCATGGAAACAATACCATTGGTAATATTGATATGGTATTTATAATTAAATATTAGTTTTTTTATGGTTCACAAAATTAATTAAATCTTATTAACCTCCTTTTTTACTGGCTTTTTTAGTTTTGCCACATTCTTTTTCTCTTCCTCAATAAGCTTCAAACTTTGATACATCCAGACATGTGATGAATAATCAAACTAGATTTAATACTTCAACATTTTTTTATTGTTTATTGACAATTTCCACATCTAATAATTAATCTTTATTTTTACTGCTTTTATTGACAATTTCACCTGTACATGACACAGAGGCAAGGAACAATGGTAATGAACAACTTGAATCCATCCTTCACCATGTCACTTACTACATTTTTTATGATATCCATAAATTTATCTTATCTCTATTTAATTATCTATTATTACTATATTATTTTATTTTAGATCTACAAATGTTAATAACTAGTATTTTTAATTAAATTAGAAATATATATATATATATATATACAAAATTAATAAAATTGGAAGGAAGAAAGCTAAACAAAAAATTATATTCTAAAAAATGGGTAAATGTATAAATGTATTTTTTCTTCTTTATCATGAATGCTTTCTAAAAAATAAAATATTTATGTTTTCTACAAACCATAATCCTTTTTCTAAATAAGGTCTAGAGCATTCAAATATGTAATTTAGAAAATAAATATATTTTCTCACAATTAGGGTTTACAATAACCCTTTCACCTTGAAGATGAGGTTTCAAGATCTCAACAACCTTTTTAGAGTTCAAAATAATCCAAAAAATAAACATTTTATATCCAAACCAAAGTAATTTAGTGGGATCAATGTGTGATTGTCATTCTTTAGTTTAAAACAATGAATGTGACATGTTAAGGCTCGTTATTGAATAAGGAGGTGATTATATCAACTTGAAAGACCAAAGGAAATTGGTGTGAAAAGGTATAGATCCTATTGTTATAACAAAGATAGGTGTTATTTTAAATATTTTTTTGAATAACTTGTTAAGGTATAGATCTATGTATGTTACATAAAGGTACACCCAGGTAAGGATGTGGTAAGTGGATGGATGACTACACTTATCCCCCTTGAAGTGGCATATTATTATGAAGCGTTTCAACATATTTCCAATTATTTATTATATTGAGCAAGTTTTTCCATTACAAAGATATTCATCTCGAGACATCCCCTAACCCTTGCTAATTGTAGTCTTATAAAAGTGGATAGTTGTAGGTTCCTTGCTTGTGTACCCTAGGCCTTTACCATTATATCTCACATTCTTACAAATTTTACTTGGAATTGGATATTCATTATGCTTGAAATAGGAGACATTCCTCTTTAGTGGGTAAGCATGACACATATGAGGATTCACTTTGTTCATTAGAGAGATAACCATGCTTGACAAATTTTATATATCCACATTGAAAAGTCTCACTCTTGCCTCTATTTCATGTTAGGACACTTATAAGGTTTAGGTGAGAATGGAAGTTTCCCAATATGAAATGCCTCTTCTATTTGTACTCCTACCATTTGTTGATGATCTTAGGAGGGTTGGATGAGGTGGATGGTTTATCTTTGGGATTACTATAAGACAATTTGGCTAAGATCATAGCCCTATGAGTTTAGTGATGGGAGAATAGTTTTATTTTTGGAATTGACTCCCCAAAATCTTATTGTATTGGAAGGTGTTATGATTTTCTAGGATGATGAGTTCAATGCCTTTAGACCTCCCTCTTTTATCCAATTAGTTCTTGCTCTAAATTTAGCTCCTTAATTTTTATAATTTTACACACTGCTTAGCAAGTTCTTAGATTTTATAAGACTACATAGCAAAATAGGATCATATTTGATTTGTTGTAGCTAGCCCTTAATATTGAGAACTTTCTCTTGGAGAAGATTTTCTATTCATCTTCTATCAAGGGGGAGGCTTTTTTTTTGGTACAATTAATATAGAGCGAAATATGAGAGCATATGGTAAACTAGTAAAGAGAGTTGATGTATACATCCTTAGGCTAGATACAATACTATCAAATAAGACCCTCATATTTAAAGATAAGTTGGAAATAAATGGGGTGATGAAAGACCTCTCATTCATAGTGTGAAGGGACTTTCTTCTAATAACACTATTACACTTTTCTATGAGGGTCGAAGATGACATAACTTGCCTTATAATCATGATTGGTCTACAAACCTAGACAGAGTGAAAAGTAGATGATTCCAAGACATAAAAATTAAGAACAGAATGAAAAGACAAGAACATCCAAATAAGTTATATCTTTATGCAAATATTTGTTATATGCATATTTGAGGTGCCAAGTTAGCTACAACCATAATAGATGGATGCCTTATCTTGTAGGAGTAGATTCAATCCTAGACCAATAACAATGACAAAGAAAATCATATTTTAGATGAGCCTATGTTACATGGTTTTACCTTACAAAGCCTATACTCTAATTTCTTTTATGTTTCATACAATGCAATATGTTCTTAATAATCCATTCAAGACTCATAAACCCATATATAAAGTTAGAAAGGTTTCCAAATATAAGTAACTCATAATATAAAATTTTACTATATCCCTTAGATAAAACCTAACCAATCTTGACACAAGTGCATCAAATGTGCACTTAAGAAGTTCTCGAATTTCATGAAATTCATAAGGTGAAGTGGAGACAAACCACAAAGAAAACATGAATGTGTCTTATATTGATTTAATAAATAGATAGTACAATGTTAGAGAAAAAATTATACTCATAAATATAATTTCCTTACCAAGCAAAGTTTTACATCAATTTGACATTACAAAATATATTGAAAAAATTATAGACATGAACATCATATTGGCTTCCCTTAGACCCAACAACTAATTGGAAAAAGACCTAAATATTATATTATAATGAGAATGAGAAATTAGAGTGAAGATATTATTGACACTTCTCCTTCTTTTCTATAGCTGAACTAGGCATAAGGAATATGCCTTAATATCTTTAAATCATGCTTTCTTTTACCTCTTTTTTAAGCAATTGAAACTAACTTTCAAACTTCCACTTACATTCTTATCTAACTTTTTAATCTTATGGTAGAATTGGTTTTCAAACCTAATTACACCCTGCAAATAAATAAAATAACCTTCTAGCTCTTACCTATTTACTAGCAAGTAAAAATTTATTTTTTAATTAAGCATTTTACCTCCTAGAATTTGCAACCTATAACATTTTCTCAGAGAATTTTCCTTTAATCATTTTTTCCTCACATTTTCTACTATGTATACATTTTTATATTTTTCCTTTGTGTTTGACATTTCTACAATCGATTTTTGCTCCTTGGGCTTGTCTATTTTTATCCTCATATATAATTTCTTCAGAATAATAATATTTTTTAAAGTGAGACAAACCAACACCAATTTTTCAAAAACTGCTACTTAAATCTATTTGCAATACAGAAAGGGTAGATCAAAGAGTATCAAGGTTTTAGAGCATTTTGATTCTTGAGCTCAAGCCAATCAGTGAAATTAATAAATTGGCTAAAAATTAAGACTTGTTCGCTAGTATAAGGTGAAGAATATTTCTAACTGTTTGAAAACCATTTTCATGCTAGAAATTTCTCCCTATGCCAGGGTGTTTGAAAAGTTTGTAGGTGATTTTTTACTCTATCTAAGCGCTTTATAATTTGTAAGGCATTCAAAACCAGTGCAATGTATTTTCAAAGTTACCCAAGGAATTTCTATAACTTGTTGGGCATTTTTTACAATGTTGGGCGTGATTAGACATGGAAACATTTACTTCTTGTAGTTAAGAACATGAAACAACATCCCAAAGTTTATCTCCACGTTTCAATACTCCATTGCATCTCTTAAGATACTCACATTGCACTTTGGATATGAGATAACCTTTAAAATGAGTGATGGGCACGATAGGAACTTGACATTGCACCTATCTTAACTCAAAACTAGCGTGGATGCCACTTGGGCACTTACCTTTGTTGCATGGGCATATTCTTATTGATGTTGGGTCATTTTAAAATATTGCAGGGCAATTTAAACTTGCTGAGGATGTAAGGAAGCTTCCATGGGCATTTTTGTTGTTTGTTGGGCATCATTGGGCACTAGAGTATCAATATTTTTTTTTATTGGAGTAAGAAAGTCAAAATTACATCACCAGAGCAATAACAATGCTGTTATAGAGCAACACCAGAACATCAGCAGAGCATCTACATTGTTGTTATAGAACAGCAGCAATCCATATGAAAACATCTACAGGCTGTTCGAAAAAAAACAGCAACAAAAATTACAAATTTACAAAGCAAACATCTATAGGCTGTTTAAAAACAGCATAATAAATTATAGATTTACAAAGAAATTTAAACACAATGCAAACATCATCCAATCTGCTGTAAAAAACTACGCTGATGATTATTGCGACAGCATTGTAATCTCCACCGAAGCAGCTGCAAGAAACGGAAGTCATTGCCAGAATAAGACCCAACTTCATAACATCTGAAACGCCACCATAGTTATTAAAAAGCTTAACAACAGTTACTCTTAGCTAGCCACCCCAACTGGAACAAGGAACCTCAAAGCTTCCAGACCACACTGGAAAATCAACCTTTCTCTTCGAACTTGTGGCCAGCTCTAGAAATTTTAGCCTCAAAAGCATCAAATTGCAATTGTAGCTCTTTCAGGTTTGGATTGGAGGGATGACTGCAAAAGGGAAAGGTGGGGAGCAAGATTCACACAGATGATCCGAGCTTCTATTTGAATGGTGTAAAACGTGTGGGAAAAGGTAGCGAGGCAACAGAATTTCCAAATGTGTTTCAAAATAATGTGTTTGAAGGTCTGTGATATGCTGTGAAGGTGTGAAGCAAGGCTGAGAAGAGCAGTTTTCTAAGACCAGACTTGAGGAGAAAGAGCCAGAAGATTGACAAAAAGATAATTCGCATGCGGACAAAACTAGAAAGCATGCTTGATAGTTTCATTTTTAATGCAAAAGGGGCAAGATGGGTTTTGCGAGATGAAAGAAAGACAGTCACCAATGGAAAGTTTAACATACAAAATTTTCCAAACAATTAATTAGGCTTGAGCTTCAGCTTTGGATTTCCAAATAAGAACACTTAACTTGTTCCATTTGACACGTCTAAATGTGCAATGCCATTTACTATTAAGACAGACACCCAAGGAAATGGTAGAAAGGATTTGTCTATAAACAAGTTTAAGGGGGAGAATATCAATACTTGGTAGCTTGCAATGTTAAAAACTGTCCTAACATCAACTGCCAAGCGCCAACTTTATGGTTCATTATTGTTTTCTTTCATATCACATTTTGGATGAATGAATGAATGAATGATTTTAATTACGTCCACAAGACCAGCCAGTCTATGGGACCTAGGAAACATAACTAAAATCGGTTTTTTGCAACAAACAGAGCAGCCGCCGACCCCACCAACTACTCCTTGTTGCCCTCTAACTCTTTGCTGATTTTGTTTCTTTTGCTGTGTATTTTGATCAGGTAACTTGTTATTTCAACAATCTTCTCCTCTTCAAACAAGGCCTCTAATGATTTGACTTTAAACAGATCTAAGTAACTGCACTTGATGTCCTCATAAGCCTTACACTGCATGACATAGCGCCACTCTGTTTCCACTAAACCCGAAGAGAAAAAACAACAAATCCTATCTGCCCATGCCTCCTTGGGTATTTTCCATCTTCCTGTTTCACACCTCAAACGATAAGAGCTAGTTCTTAACTGGACTATCAATATTTTAGCCTTCTACTTTATATCTACCTCCATGTAATATTTTTGCTCGTGATCACAAGTGGGGTTAAAATGCAAAACATAGTGTTCTCTTTTTCAACCAAGTTGTTTTGACCACATGATATGTTTGACTTTCTCCTTTACATACCTTTTAATTTCTACATTTGTGTTTGGACACTCTTGCATGCTTATCCCCCATTTTCCCATCCACTTGATATTTTGCCTCATCCATGTGCTCTTCCTTCTAGTTAAGTTTTCTTCCACCACAATTTTGGGCCATCGATGTTCCCCCATATTCTCAATTCTCTTCAAATAGCCTAATAAACAAATTAATGCTACCATTTCCATTGGAAAAGTCCTCGCCTCAACTAAAACAAACTCATACGGAACTGTACTTTTTATTTTGAAATTGGTTGTGATTAGGTGCTTTTGTAATCTTTCTATTTGCCTTCATTTTAGTGTGTTGATGTGTTGCAGCCCCAAACTTCACAACCATATAAGACCACAGGCGTAACAAGTAGCCCAAATAATTTCTTTTTTTCCAATCCCATAACTTGGCTAATCTACATCTGTTTTGAAGTAAGTAGAGAGATTTCCAACCCCCTTGAATTATTTTTTCCCTACAAGTCTCCCAATTGAGAGTGCTGCAAAAATCAAGACCCAAATACTTGTCTTCATTTACCACCTGCAAAGAGTTTCCCTCAAACTCAAAATTTAATTGCTTCTTAGCTCTTTTAATTGTAAATATCATGACCTTGGTTTTGCTGATGTTCACTTGCATCCCTACATCCTGACAAAATAGCTCTAGAGCTTTTAGATGTTCTTGAAGACTATTTTCTGAATTTACCATTAAGGTAAGGTTATCTGCATATAGCAACAACTTGACCACATAAGTGGCCAAGAACACTCCATCTCCTCCCCGCTTGTCTAACCACTCTTCTAACTTGTCAATGTATAGCCCAAACAAAGTGGGAGACAAAGGGCATCCCTGCTTGACCCCAATGTTGCTCCCAAAACACTCCGAAAAACATGCCTTTGTTCTAATTTTGGCCTGGACTTGATCATAAAGTCTATGGATAGCAGCCCTATACTTTTCTGAAATTCTGAGCGATTCCATTCTGTCCCAAAGTTTGCTTCTAGCGACTATGTCAAAATATTTTTTGAAGTCAACAAAACAACAAAAAACCTCATTACCTTGTTTATTACAAAAAATTTCAAACATGTGTTTGAGAGTGATGCAATGGTCAATTGTAGAATGCTTCGTTCTGAAATTAGCTTGCCCTTTCGCCCTTTTACCTTCCTTCTCAACCCAACAACTGATTATGTGTTCCACCATGCTCCCAAAGAGCTTCCCAAAAAGAGGATTAATCATTATGGTGTGATAGTTTGACAGGTTGTTGACATCACCATTCTTGTGGAGAGGGATAACAATGCTCGCTATCCAATTTGTTGGAAAACCATGCTGAATGACCCTATTGAAAATCTTCTTGATATGTGGTGCCAAGAGCTCTAAAACCCATTTCAAAACTTCAGCCTGTAACCCATCAATGTCTTGAGCCTTCCCCACTGCCAAAGCTTTAATACCAACCTTGATATCCTTTGTGGTGAAAAGTTTATCATTAGTGTTAATTGTCGAAGGTAAGGTTTTATCTTGGTCTCTTTCATACAATATTTTTGCATATTCTAACCATTGAATGTCTGTGATGTTATTCTCGTTGGTACCTCTAGCCTATTGTAATTCTCTCAAGAAACCCTTCAGATTGTGCCTTCCAAGAGAAATTAGTTCTCTCCTTCTTACTATCTTGAATTCCTCTTGTTTTGATCTTACTAATTTCTCATACAGTTTTTTATTTGAATGTTCATTTTTAGAAATTTTCAAACCCCTTTTAGCTGCCTTACACTCTTCATCATACCATGGATTTGTTGGGAAACTGTTTTTGGAATCTCTTCTACCCTTAGCTCTTTTGCATGTTGTGAGAGCCTTGTGAATGATTTCCATCAACTTGCTACTATTTGTAATGTTTTTGTTTTTGTTGGGGCTTCCAATGTTTTTTATCTCCTTTAACTATTTTTCAAGCATTTTTTAAAAATATGTCTTGATTCTCGCAGGTTAGAAGAATTTTATCTTGAAGATCCCTTCTTTTGCATGGTTACGGACTAGTTCTTTGCTGGACATCTTTTTCCATTCCAAGTTTTATGTAAATAGGGCTATGGTCATATTTCAATTCTATTGGGCAACACCCTATTTCCACCTCTATTATCCTTTGCATAATAATTTGTGAACCAATTACATAGTCCACCATGCTTTTCCCATTATGAGTATGATATGTGAAGGCCTTGGACCTCAACAATGTATTTATGCCGTTACATATGATTAAATCGTGAAGGCAGCAAAACCTCAACAAATTTGCACTGAAAGATGAAACACCACCTTTTGAGTCTTGAGATACCCTTTTCCACCTCTGATTTTCTTCTTCCTCTAACCACAACAAATTACTATTTTTCCCCTCTTCCTTACTAAAACACAAAGCTTGGTTATTCATTGTTCTTTCATTAAAGTCCCCAAGTAAAATAATCTTTCCCATGGCACAATACTTTGTTATGTCTATTATTAATGCTTCATATGGGTCTTCTCTGTCTAGGCTCCTTTTCTTGTACACTTTAGAACCATAAGGGGTGAAATAACAAGCTGTGATCCAAATTGTAAACTCCCCATCTGCCATTTTGACCCATATGTATTGGTTATTTGGGTCTTTTTTTTTCTTTCTATGATTCTTTCAAATTCTTTCCTAACCAATATTGTCACCCCACCATGCCTTTTGCCACTTTTCGTTAACTCATTCCAAACTGATATCTTGTTATAACCTTCGAATTCAGGTATCCTACAACCGTTATGCTCATGTGTTTCCATGAGTGCAATGATATCTTTTCCTTCTGCTATGGGCCCCAACCCATTCCCCCTCCTCCAAGGGTAGCCTCTACAATTCCAACTTACCATTGAGAGGTGATCCTGGGGACCCCTCTTTCCTATTTATTATGATTCGTGTTATCCCTGAATTGGGTTTCCCTCTATACAACCAAGCATCATTCACTTCCTTTCTTGTTGTTATAACTTTCTCCCATTCTTTCCTTCTTTCCTCTAGTTGTGATGGAGTTAGATCCTCATCTATATAAAATGATGTGCCTTGGAGGAACCTTTTGCTTCTTAAAATTTTGTTCCTATCTTCTACACACTTCAAGGTTTCCCTTATGTTTTTGCTCTTTTCTCCTCTAATTGCTTTTCCAATTCTGTTTGCTTGGAGGATATGCTCCCCCCACTGAAGGTTGTCCAAAAGAAAGTCCCTTACCACCCTACTAGTGACTTCACCATCACCGCGTTCTTTCAACCCTTTAACAATTATGTTTGTTGCTCTACCCTACTTGTCTTTTTCTTCCCACATTTGTAACTTGATTTGTTTCCTTATATCCTCTCTTTGCATCTCTATTGCCCCCTTTGTCACTTGTGCCCATGATTTCGCCCCTTCTAAATTTCCCATTTGTGCCTTTTCCTTGGCCTCCTTGCTTGCTACAATTGATTGAGACTCTTTGGGGTGTTGGAAATCTTGTTTTTCACCTATTTGAGCTTTGTCTTTAGGTTTGATTTGACTTAATTCAGATTTTAGAGCCAACACCTCTCGCTGCCCTGCTTCCATGATGTGTTGTAAGTTGTTTATTTGGTCACTAAACAACTTATTTTCTTGTGCCAACTTCCATGATGAGATGAGAAACTTTAAAATGGTGGTGCCACAATGCATTATCCACATTTCATTCAATAGTGACGTGGATAATAGTTAGATGTCTCCATGGGTTAAATACTAAGCCTTTACCTTAAATTTTTAACATTCACAAAGGAAAGAGAGACATCATAATCACACACCCTTCCTTTATGTTTTAAAACATTATAAAAACCTTTAGCTTGCAGCCATTGCATGGAAAAACATCATCTCAAGCATGCAAAAGAGATACTTGCTCAAACTGGTGATGGGGTGATAGGGAAACAATTACCCATTGCTCTAAATTTTAAACTTTAACACCCGTGACTTGACACTAGATTTTTTTAAGCAATATTTGCTTAAACCTAAATTGTGTTAAAAGATGTAAAATAAGTAATATTTCCATTCCTTTATTGAAATAAAATTTTAGAGTAATGTTTTAATAGCTCTCATTTAAATTTATTGAAAATGACAATTAAAATTCTTTTAGTCAAAATGAGAAAAAATTCACCACAACCACAAGCGACATTTGACAGGTATGGAATCTTGCAAGAGTAATTAAAAATACCAATAATCATCATTCTTTTATGGGAATTTGAAAAATGAGTCAATTTTCAAGGGTTCCTTTGTAACACCAAGTAGTGCATTGGTAGCTTAAAAGAAAATTTTCCATGATCACAATATTTACTTGATGAGCACAAGACTAAATTTGAGATCTCATCATGAATTAATTAAACTTGATCCTTTGCCAAAATTGAGTTAAAAAGTATGTTGTGACAATGTTTTATGGACTCACCAGTTGAGGTTGGAATATTAAATTTGGGCATGAAGCTCATCCTATCACCTTGAAAATAGAGATGGAAGGACACTTTGAATTATCAAACTTTTTATAATTTTAGATTTTGGAAATTATACCCATTGCTTGAGATTTTAATGCAAAAATATTTTCAGCTAGCATGCCATCTTGGGGCTCGAAATAGACCTTCTCTACCTAGATGAGGGTGAATTCATCTAAAAAGTGAGGTACAAAAAAATAAGTGTGAAGAAGGTAGAAGCAATCACTACCAAAAATATAACATCAAAAGTGGTGATTGATTTTTTAAAAGTAACATCATTATGAGATGTGTTTTACCATCAAAGGTAGTTGTAGAGAATACAATGTGCTTCATATTGCATTTTTTTTATATATGTTCTCAATATGGGATCTATTTGACATATTCATCCCCTTATCATCCACTGGTTAACAAAAAAGATGAGTCTAGAGTAATAAATACACAATGAACATAATAAGAGAAAGCTTAGATGCAGATAAAAAGAGGTGGGATGATAAGCTAAGATTGTTATTTGGCTAGACATAATCATTTACAAAATAGCTAGTGGGAAGAGTCCATTTGAACTACTTGATGGAATGATGGTCAAATTACCAATCAAGCTTGAATAACTAGTCTACAAACTATTGCAACAACTTGAAGGGGAAGAAGGAGACATCATTTCCCAAAGAGTGCAGGAGTTGATTGATCTTGAAGAGTTGAGGATGATTTCCCAAGGAAGAAGCCTATTGTGACAATAAAAAGTGAAGTACCTCTTTGATAAGAAGGCTATCTAGAGGTAGTTTCAAGTTAGAGATCTTGTCCCCAAATGGAACTCTAGGTCAAAAGATAAGGGCAAACAAAAAATTGATGTCTTGTAGCTTGGGCCTTATTTAATTGCTAAAGTGTGTAGTCAAGGAACTTTCTATCTTAGGAGTATTGATGGAGAATTCATGGAGATGGTAGTTCAAGGTTAGCATCTCAAGCTCTATCTCTCCCAAGGGTGATGTTCTATAAACCTTTGTACATAAGTTTTCCTTTTATTGTTGTTTGTGTGTTGTCTTGTAAATATTGTGTTGTGTGTGCCTATGTTTAGTCATCATCTTTGTTTGATTATGATGGTTTATTTCTCTTCATCTCTCTTTTGTCCTTTTTTTGGTTTATCCCTAGAGATTTAGATTCTCGTGGTTTACAAGAGACACACATTCCCAACTAGATCAAAACACTGACACCCCACTTTGATGCGTCTCTTTATTTTGTGCTATGAATTACTTTGTGTAGTTTGACCTTTTTCATCCCATCGTAGATGATTAATTTGAGATAGTTCCAAATGGGTCTCCTTTTGTCAAGCTTTGCATAGATGTGGTTCTTCATCCCCCATGTTCTTTTCATATGTTGGAAGTTGCTAAAATCTATGAAAATTCTATGTGTGGGGCATTTTTGGTTATTCCCTAAGTTTAGGTATTTTGGTAGAGTCAAAGTTTCAATCATTCCTCTCCCCAAGTACCCATTTCTTGGTATCTTTTATCCCTGCTCCTTGAAATTTCCAAGTTCACCTTTAACCTTTCTCGTTGTTGAGATTTCAAATTCCTCCTCAATATCCCTTTTTTGATTCCTCACCTTCATCTTTATTCCTATGTTAGATTTACGAGGTTTTCCTTCCCTACATTCCTTTTCTTATAAATTTGATTTTTCCTTTGTTCCTTATTAGCTTGTCAAATTTTCATTTACTTGGGTACCCTTCTCATGTCATCCACAACTCTCAACTCCAAACTCAATATTTTTACTATGTTACTTTATTCGAGTCAAAGTTGTAACCTTACCTTTACTCACGTACCTGTTTCATGTCATCCCTGAACTTGGAACTTCATCAATTTCTTTATTAATATTTTTATAGTAAAAATTTTTCTCGTCCCCTTATCAAAGTACTTCTTGAGCATCTTTAAACCTCAACACTCAATAAAATCTCTTTATACATCCCATTAGAGTTGGGGGTATGAGCATACCATCAATATGGTACAAGGTATGTGATATCCCCAAACTCCAATCCTTGATAATTTTCACCACATTATCTTATCAGGGGCATGATTTTAGACCTATCCTCATTTGGGTACCTCCTATGAGGTACTCCTAACCTTTGATCCTTAATATCTCACACTATATTGCCTTTTAGGTATTTATTTCTTAGACTTAATCTTCCTTTGGATACCTTATTGATATGAATTTCGTATTACCCTTGAATCTCAACACCTCAATAAAGGTTCATGAGTGACTCTTAACCTTGAACCCCCAAAATTTAAAATTTACTATTTTCTCCCACATACCTCCTTGCATGTCCTAGTTTACTATTAATGACTCGATAAGCCATGCCACTAGTCAATAAAGTTTTTCCACCTAAAATAATTGTTCACCAAAAGAGGAACAAATTGTCGTAAACTTCTAGTGATGGGAAGGCAAAAGATAGTTATTATGTAATTAATACAATGGTTGAAGTTTGGTTGCTATTCTAGTAGATTTTGTGGGCCCTTTCTTGGCCTATGCATCAAATCTAATAGTTCCATAAACACATAGAATGTTTGCATATTAGCGAACATTCCTCCATGCTACTATGGTACATCAAGGAGAATTTGTAGTACATGTTTAGGAACAATTTAAGAAAAATGATGCTTGATGGTATGGGTGTTTTATGCAACATATTGGCAACAAATTATTGTGTTTATTACAAATTTTATGTTTCTTTTTTAGGGTATTTAGGACCTAAAAAAATGCCATTTGAAAGAGGAAGACTATTTGAGAGCAATAGTTGTAGAACAAACGAAACCTAGACATTGAAAAGAAGCATTAGGGTTTCATCTTAAGTTTCAAGCATGATGATATTGATATTGTAATAATCTAGATTTGTCCCAAATTTGTAATGGTACTTTTAATCTTTGAAGAGTGGGTGATAAAAGGCATAAGCAACCTTGATTAATTGTCTTCATGAGTATAGTATGCATTTCTTGATATGTTGTTCATCTATTCTAGTCAATCATAAGGTTGAAAAATTCTCATAAAGCTTTTGTGAGGTATCATTTTGAAATAATAAAATAAATGTGTGGGTATTCTTGCATATTACTAAGTTCTATTGTCTAATATTTTGCAAATATTTGTTATTTCCTAAATATATGTGTAGGACCTATTTTACAAAGTTCATATAGTCTTATGGGACATCCTCATTAAGGTATCACCATCAATTGCGATTGTCACATATTTTTATATGAATCTAGTGACTCTTTTTCCCAAATGAATACAAACACTAGACTATATTGGATTTTTTTCTCTTTATCCTATTAAAGTTTCAACAAATTAATTTGAATATCCTTTCAATTCAATTTAACTTAGTGTGTTCTAATTTTAATGTATAAATATGTAATAACAATAGGGATTATAAAAATCATATTTTAGACATCTCATATGGCAGATTATTTGATTTAATTAGGTGCTTAGCCTAGAGTTCCTCAAACTAGCCTATAGGTGTAGTGTCAAAAATTATCACCCTTGATAATTTCGCCCTAGGTTTAGCTCCCACATATGTGCTTGGACCTAATTATGCATTTTTAATTGCCCATTTTATAAACATCATAGAAAAATAAACAATGGGAAACAAAAATAAGCATTCAATATTTGCCCCCAAAACTTTGGGCCTCAAAAAGAATGGGTCTAGTCTAGGGCACCCCATGCCCTAGATCACCTCTTTTTGGCTCCAATTTGAATATGTCGGTGTTGGTATTTTATTATTTGAATTTCTAATTTCAATTGTTGGCTATCAACATTTGATTTTTGAGAAATTAGAAGAATTGCATATAAATTATATAAATCATTTTCACAATTTTATTCCTAATGAATCCTAGCACTTTTATTGAGAAAATAGAGCAATCCCAAAAAGCAATCAAGAGAAAAATTATCAGCATTTTAGCAGTATTTATTTCAGCCAAACATCATGTTAATCAATCATCATATTTTTATGTAAGTTTTTTCATGTTTTGCATTCATTTGTTTTGTGAGTACTAACACTTGTAGAACTTCAATCAAGCAATTGAATTCTCTTTGAAGGAAATGAGTACACGACTTCAATCCATAAAGGACTTATAGATTTGCGTGGTGAGTTGCAACATTAGTCAATTCATTACTTTTTTTTTAGCCTCTACCCAACCAAGGGTAAGCTCTCTTTCATACGTCATGATTAGCCATTATGGAGGTAGAAATACCAAAGTGGTGTTTCACTTAGGCAAACCCCTATATGACACAACCCTTCCCTCTCTTTCATGTGTGCAAGATTTTAGATCAAAAGAAAATTCCAAACAAATATTAATGATTGATTGCTTATTTATGCATTCAAACCCTCCAGGTTGTTAAGATTTAGAAATTAGATTTTCTCATCAACAAACGAAGTTCCGACAGTGACCCCAAGTTAACAGGAGCTAAGCATTTTTTTAGATCTTAGAAAAGAAGAGGACAATTTAGGGCGCATCATGCCCTAAACAAGCTAATTCAACATCAAATTTACACCCCAAGTTCCTCTGTGTCTGCTCTCTGCCTTTCTAGATTCTATTTTTGTCTTGTTGCATTCAATTTCTCATAAATCATAACAAACTATTGCATTTTCCTAGTTTACATAGGACCATCATTGCATCATAAAAATTAGTCAATTAGTTCAATCAATCCAATCACCAGTCTATCCCCACCAATAGTGGATTAAATCCCTGATCCACCATTCCGACTCTTCCATTGAGGTTTGTAGTCAAGTGGTTTTTGAGATAATTTTTAATCCACCACAACACAAATTTAGAGAAGTGTTATTTAAAACTTAGATACCTTTTCCCAATCAAACAATAGGTATGAAGTGACAATAGCAGTAAGGGTGCACTATGCAGTGGGTATAGTTTGTGTCAAGGTGATTGTTTCTTCTTTGTGGTGATATCCATCACAACACGTTAGGGAAAACCCATTGGGTTTTGTAGAACCAAAATTGAAGGTGGTACTACCCACCTAAAAATTTGATCCTTAGTTTCCCAACTTGAACATATGTTTTGTGGTGTTCCTCCTAGGTTTGACATCCTTGGCACTTTGGAGATTATCCAACCTTAGATATTTTGGGATTTATAATTGTTTACATGGTGAGTGATGAATGATAAAATAGAGCTACAAAATAGTAGTAGAACCTATCACAAACCACCCCAAAGAGAATGTAGAGCACATGGTTGACTAGGCCTCATAAAGATGTTGAAAAAGGGAGGGTAGTGTAAGAAAGAGATAAGAAATGTAATTTAAGTGAAGATAGAATGTTTCAGAAGATACAGAACTGCACTATATATCAAAGGATTTATGAATGATTATATATAATATTGTGTCTATCATTTGATGAGACTTTATCTATAGTTCATGTTGATGGCTTAGTATAAATCATGATTTATATCTCAATCTCTAATCCTTTTGTTGTAATTTTGATTAGTGAGTTAACTAAATCAATTATTTAATTCACTATCTTTGATTGGAAATTTAACTCATGAGGTGCAATTTAGGATTTAAATTAATTTAATATTTGATAATGTGAAAAATGATCAAACTTAAATCAATTAACTAATAAATATTATTTAATTAATAGTTGGTATGAGTTTTCCACAGTCTATCGATTAGTTGTGCAAGCTTCTAGTTTAAATTGTGTATATTTTTAGCTTGACGTTTCTCCTCTTCGTGATGATGGATCCCTAAGTGTGATATAAAACATCGAGCTAAAAATGTACATAGTTTAAACTTGAAGCTTGCACAATTATTTAATTAATTTAATTGAGATAAAGTAATAAACTTGGAGTAATATTTAATTATTTTAATGCATTAAGAGGTGGTAAGTGCATTAAATATTAACATAAGATGGCATTACAAAATGAGTGTATGTGATTTTAATGTCTACACATAAGTGTGCACATGCACAAACACATCTTGCATATTTTTAAACAAGAAATCTGTGAAGTCTACCTCTAGTGGACTCCACAAATAGATAAAAATATTTTATAGAAGATTCATCAATGAAACTCCTCTCCAAGCTTATTTAAAATCCAAAGGTCAAACTCCAAGCTATTAAGACTCTTCCCTCTCTTCCCCATACAAGATTGAAAAATAATAATTTTAAAACCCTTCTAACCTCTACAAGGGGGATACGAATAATAGATGTCATGACATTCATCCTCTCTAGTGGGAAGGTGAGACATGATTCCTACCTTCCTAATCCCTTCACATAACTCTCAAAGATTCATATGACTGTACCTATGCACTCACATATGTGAGTTTTTGGGATGGAGAATTGTCATAGTGCGATTCCTCATGGAGAACTTAGTAAGGGATGATTGGATGATATTTGAAACATCCTCCTTTCTTCCCCAAGACAAATTTTGTCAAACTCTACTCAAGGGACTTGGAGAAGGTAAAATATTGATCAAATCTTAAAATTTATCTCCCAACAAGTACTCATCCTATATGTATTCACTATAGTGACTTATTTTCTTTTAATTTCTAAAGAAAAAGACACTTTATGACCTTTTAAAATTCCTTCTAGTTTAAAATTTAAGATTTATCATAAGGATGACTCATAACTCAAAATTATCATACATATAACCTCATAACAAAATTTTAAAAATTAAGTTTAAACAATAACATGTATATATTTATAACACATTTAAAAAATAAAGACCTTAGTGTCCTTATGGGTTGAGGTCAAGGTATCACTAGGGAATCACAAAAAAAGGTTTCTAGAAATCCTCCAAAGTTTATTCCATTGGTTGTGGAAATCACCTACACATTAAAGCCAAGAATTAATATATCCCACAAGATAACCAAGATAATGATAACAATCTTTTAAAAACATGATAATTAATAGTTATTCCATAATCTAAAATAATTATCACTACTCAACTTTAATGATAATTTAAATTCAATCCATACAATCACACACAATTCACATTCATCGCAAAAACCACAATCTTATAATTTCCTTTCTAATTTTCACCATGATCAAACATTCCTATTCAAATCATCACTTCCAAATCAAAATCATACATAAACAAATCTATAAACAAATAAAATCATGAAGGAATGTAATACCCTAAAACCACACATATAGAATAGGAATGAACCACAGCCAACATCATCACAATGATCTCATAAAAATTAAACTATTCTAAAGATACTGTGGCCATCCATACAATCCATGATCATAATTAAAATCTAAACATAAGTGCATAACTCTATGAGTATCAATATCCAATTTAAATAAAATCACAAGACAAGGGTGGACTTGGTAATATATATCTAAATTATTACCTAATGGTATGTAAAAAAGGAAGAAATAACTTCTAAAATATACTAGTAGTTTGTACCAATGTTTAGCCCCAACATTTAGTATATTTTTTTAGGACTTTAAAATACTTTTTATTATTAAAAAATAATTGAACAATTTTAATATTAATTTTTATGAGATTTAATTTATATTTATTGTAATATTATTTTATTACTGATGTTTACATATTATTAATGGAAAAGAGGTTAGAGGGTGAAAAATCTAACGTGATAAATAATATAGTTAATTTATTGTCTCTTTTCTATAAATTATATTTAAAGTGGGTTCCCTAACTTTTTAATATCTTAATTAGGGTCTGAATTTGAGGCTCAACCATATCTAGCAAGCAAATTTTTTACAACAGTGAACAATTTGAAAGTAAAACATATCATAGTATAAGTAATATTATATATATTGAATATATCATCATAATCTTATATAAATTTTGACTGTCTATTTGAAATCTCTCCTTTCATGTGATACAATCTCTTTAAAATTTAATTGTATTTATCAATAAAAATATCTAAAAATAATTATACAACCATCAAATTTAGACCCTAATCCTAATATACACCTTATAATATTAATAATATAAATAACCATTAATGATTTATTTTAAGAGATTCAAAACTCATGATTCAAATTCTACTGAAATTTAAATTCTAACTAAAATGTTAGTTTTCCCTTTAATAATTAAAAAATATTTTTATATCTTTATATTTGCATCAAAGGCATTCCCTATATGAACATTACCGTCTAACTTTAATGATCGATGGTTGAGAATGTGGTAGAATGATGGTTGATCGTTGAAAAAGATCTAACCATTCAATGAACCCAATATAAAATAAATAAAACACTTTATACAAAGAAAGAAAGAAAATAATCATATATCTTCTTTTTACATTTCCACTAGAAAATATGTTTTACATTCATATTATGAAGGTAAAAAAAAACATAATTATTATATTTTACAAATTAAAATAATAATTATTATATTTTGCAAAAAATATTTTACTACATTGAATTTACCTTATGTAATTAATCATTTCACTTTTCCACTTTATACAAAGAAAGAAAGCAAAGAATTAGATATTGTTTCTAATTTTTCACTAATATTCAAACTGAATAAATCATATTATAAAGGCATGGATGGTTGAGAATGTGTTAGCATGATGCAAGACCATTGAAAGATCTAACCTTCAATGAACTAAATATAAAGGTAAAAAATAAATAAATAAATAACTTATTATATTTTACAAATTAAAAAAAACTATTATATTTTAGAAAAACATATTTAAATGATAGCTTATCAAAATAATCATTTCATTTTATACAAAGAAAGAATGGAAATAATTAAATATTGTTTCTAAATTTCTACTAATATTCACAGTTTATAAATTATAAACATGCAAAAAAATTAATTTAATGTTACTCAATATTATTCAATTTCAAACATTATAATATATATATTTCAATTTCAAACATTATTATCAAACATTTATTTCAAATTGCTTTTCTTCTTAGTTCAAAGCATTTCACAATTACATTCTAGTATACTTAATGTCAAATACTAAGCTCGATCCATACAAATTCTAAATTAACAAAAAAAACCATGTTGTACCCATTGCACACCAAGGTGCAATTGCTAGTTTATTAAAATTTGAGTTACTCATAATAAACTATTGTACACTTCATAAATAGATGCCGCATACTCAATTCATATAAAAATATATTTGTATCTCTTATGAAATGATATGTAAAATAAATAAAAAATTTGCTAGTAAATTGGTTCTATGAGAATTGCTTTTGGTGGAATGGCGCTCCACCCCTGGAATTACAGAGTTTCATTACCAGTCAAATTGTGGGAAAACCCATTGAAGAGTATGTTTCGCAGGAAATTTTGAACTCTATGTTCAGAATTGATTGTTTAAGAGTGGAGGAATGTATTGTATCATCTTGGGGATAGAAGTTACCATCCTCGTGCTCGCCGTCTCCTTTTTCCTTCACAGGTGATTTCTATCTTTCTTTCCAATGCTTTATATTTGTTGCAATCTCTTAATGAAATTGAGGAATCGACAAGGAGTTATATCAAGTTTCAATTTCGTATGGATAATGTTGTTCTTTGAGCTGTACAATAGTATAATTTTTATAATGGGGAAGGATTTGTTGGGGGCCTTTTCCCTAGAAGATTGGTGCAAAAATGTCAAGGTATTGAAGAAATCTTTGATGCTATTCGGCTGGCTTTGCAACACATAAATGAAAACATTTTGTTGAGGGCTTTAAGGAAAAATAAGAGAAGTGTTTGCACACTAATGGAATTGGAAATCAAGGACAAATTTTACGTTTTGTCTTTTCTTCAAGCTTACACTCTGTGGCTTACTAACCAAAACTTGCAGCTTGATTTGCAACTAAGGGTTAACCCTTCCAGCCATATGTCTTCTTTTGACAGAGTTATGCGTCGTGCACCATCTCGCATTGTATCTCACGGCTTCCAATATTATGCTCGAAGGGCTGGTAATAGAATCATTTCAAACACTCTGCATTTAGAAGGGATGGATGAGAATTTTCAAGATGAAAGAGTTTCAGGTGGAAACATCCAATAATTTTATGGTTCTCTGTAAAATACTTTTAGAGAAAACAAAATTTTGCATTCGGTCCTATATGTGGGGTTTTAAATATTCCAATGGGTTGGGTTGATGATTTTTGAAATATTTTGTAACTACACATATGCTTAATGCACTTATAATTGTAAGGGTTGGATCTATGATCTGTTGATGACGTCATGTCAGGGTTGGGTTTTTAAACTTTTTGTATTGTTTCTCTACTCATAAGGTGGTTTTTGGGAAGGTTGTCTAAGGTTAGATTGGGACAATGCTGAACTTTGATGTTTCAACTCTCTTTGTAAAAATGATTTGTATCTTTTTCATGTTCAGGGGCGATAACCGAAGGTTTTCTTACTGGTTATTTCCTGTTGATATGCCTCCCGAACAGTTTTTGTAACTTTTTTATTTATTATATAATGAAATTTAATAATGGCTTGCCACTTTCGCCAAAAAAATAAAAATAAAATAAAAAATCAATATAAATACTTCTATAGAGGAAGATTCATATATATTCCTTATGAAACAATATAGATAATAAATAAAAAAACGAATATAAATTCTTCTATAAAGGAGGATCCATAATGTCTACCATCAAAACTCAAAGTTGTTGATTGATTTTGTCTTGTCAAATAACTTTTTTTAAATAATGATCCATTAAAAGCTACCTTTCAAATGTTTTAGATAAGGTAAGTAGGATTTTGAAAGGGCCCAAAACCTTGTATAGAGTTAAGAAAATGAAACTCCCAAACAACAAAGTACAACAAACTTTTCCAAAGCCAACAGAGAAACCGAACCAGTGGAAATACCGCAATAACACAACAGATTAACAACCAGCATTTGGTTACCAAATAACCAGGAGTGATAGAGCACTCAAAACCAACAATAGTCCTACGTCAAAGCCAAAGAAACATCAAAGGCCCAGAGCCAAAGAATACTACTAAGGCAAACACAGGATGCGAGCCAAGATCCCATCACCAATCATAGTCCCCACTTCAATAGGAAACATGAAAGGGGAAATAAACAAGGCAGTAACAACACCCAAAAACAACTCTAGCTTCCCAAGACTCTTCACCTTAATAGAAGAGTATGACAACAAAGATCGAAGCCCACAAAAGCACCACCAAGCCCAAAGACTCTTTACCTTTCAAATGTTAAGACATTATATTATAAATTTTTCAAAATTTGTCTAAAATTTCCACTTTCAAATAATACATTATTAAAAATTTAATTACATTTTACAAAAAGAATACTTGAATACAACCATACCACCATCAAATTTAAAGCCATACAACCTAAATAATTAAGATCACATTAAACATTGAACATAAAATACCTTTATGAAGACATACTCTTTCTTTTTTTTTTTAATAAAATATAGCTTAACAATCTCCTCCAAAACATTTATTTCCACAGAAAATTTTCATGAACCGAATTAATGTCTCCTTGGAGGTGACAGAAAACAACAAACTCCATAACAAACCCCATTAGAGTTCTACCTGAAACATATAATACTTCTATAATGACATGCTATTTCTCTCTCTCTTGCATACCTTGAAGCAGCCTTCTCCTTGTGACGACAAATGAATTGTCTAGGGTTAAAAACAGAAGAGCTAGCTGGAAAGAATAGGGCCCGTATGTTCAACTGTTTATGATGATGGAGAATTTTGACATGACTTATCAATATCTGATCGATGACAGAGAAAACAAACAACATGCCAGCCAGATCAAGTCAGAAAAATGGAACTGAAAGATGGTGATGCTGATTGACATAAGAAAAACCCTCCTCCACTTTTTCACGAGAGCTCCCTGGGTTGAAGTTTGCGAAGGTCGGTATAAAAATGAATGCCCGTATGCAATGATTAGATGGGCAACATCTTGTCAGGAGACAAAAGTGGGGTCTGATAAATGTGCTGATGCTTATTCAAGATAAGATATCAGTGCTGTGCCACTTGTGTTTCTGCTTTTGAGTGCACACGTTTCTTTCACAAGCTTACCCAACATAACTGTTCAAAAAGCTCCCTTCCATTTATATTTGGAACTTCATTTCTATACCACAAATATTGCACATCCCTATACCCTCTTTCATTTATAATGATTCCAGTTAAGATGCTTTGTAAGCAAACAAAGTAATTCTACATTTATCTCTGCAAAGAGCCTGGATTTGCTAGGTGGTTTAAGAGGCAAGTTATTGATTATATGTAGGCTATCTCTCTTTTAGTTTTTTCCATGAAATATCTGTCTCTGAGCTTGCTTACAAACTTAATTTTATGACCATTTCAGGAAACGGTTTGAAGATTGGCTAAGATTAGGTATTTTTCTCCAGCGAATGCTTTTCTACATATAGATCTTATGCTTCTTTTATAGATTTTATGAACAATATGCCTAAATAAGATAACAATAACGTTTGGTTGTGCAGACCAGTTCCTGCCATTGTACCTGACATGTATCCGATGGATAGTGATATTGCAACTGAAGAGCTACAAAATGGTTTTCTGGGGTCAGATGGGCAAGTCCCCTCCATTTTGTCAAACTCCGAATTTGATTGTTTTGATGATGCCATCATTTATGAAGATTATTATGGGCTTAATATGTATGGTGATACAATAGCTGAGAACTTCTCTCCTCCATCTTCTGCACTTAACAATGAAAGCACCACCCACCATGAGACCTTTACGCATGATCAAGATCTTCTCTATGATTGCTCAAGAGCTGGAACTGGTGTTCATGATGAGCCTGCTGCATCTCAACACTGGGAATCATTGCAAAGAAGCTATAGCAAATCTGTGCAACTGCAGGCTGAGAAAAGAAATGGGGCTCGAAAGAGTGTGAAAAAAGGTGTAAAAATAAGTCCAAGGGAGATGCTGAAGGCCTATAGTGTTCTCCACCCTTCTGCAAGCAAGGATGGGCACACCAAGGTTGCCACCTCAAGAGGACTGAGAGACAGAAGAATAAGATTGTCTTTTGAAACAGCCATCAAATTCTTTCTTGTACAGGACAGACTTGGTTTTGACCAGCCCAGTAAAGCACTGGAATGGCTAATTGAAAAATGCAAGCCTGCAATTGAAGAGCTGCCTAAGGTACCTTCATATGGATCACTTACAAAGGAAGGCTATTTTTCTGCAGACCCACATAACTCCAAAGGAGATTATGTAATGGAAAGTTTGGGAATAGCTTCTGTGGAGCCTTGCACAGTGGAAGGGCCCATTGACACTACTTTTTCAGGGGATCAGTCCCATATTTTCAGCTGTGTATACCCATCTTTTAACTATGGGGAATGTGAAATGCTAAATTCCACTGTTAACAATGCCAACTGGAGGCCAACAGCATGCAACCGATCAATTGCAGGGGTGAATTCAACCGTATCTCCTGTATACACTTACTCTGCTACAAACCATCACACCCAACTTTAGGTGGTTCTGCTAAAGTTTTTGTTTCCTACACACTTTTCTAGGGTACTACACATCTTTTAAACAAGTCACGGGGTTGAAAATCTTGGCCCATCATGTTCTATATATGCTTGTTTTTTGGTTGGTTTGTCAGAGGTGAAATCTATTTTACAGACATAAATAAACAAAAACTTCATTTGTATCTTAGTGAATTGTAAAGGCATTCATTCAAGCAATTTATCCTTACAATTCAAGGAACTTTTTCATTACTTTAGTTCAATAACTAATGTTAATTGGTCCATAAATTTTATTTGCATTTTGAATTTATAATTTTTTTAAAATTAGTGGTATGTTAATTATATTTTTTTCATATTAGTTATATTTCTTTATAAATTTAATTATTATATCATACATTCGTCATAATTAATATACAATTTTTTGGTATAATATGTTTGAGAATATTTAAATTAAGTATATTTAAGAGTAAGAAGATCAATGGAATTCATTAGGAACACATCCATGATCTCTAGAGACAAACATTATTCATGAGTATATTACAAAGATTGACAAAAAGTTAAGAAAGAAATTACCTTGATATCATTGAGCTTTATTCTTCTTCTCTTCAAATATTGTCTTCATAATTAAAAGCTCTCTTCCAAATTGCTCCAACCTCAAGTTAAAATGTATATTCTAATATTTATCTCCCTTGTTTTATATTACTTTTGATACATGTTTATAATTTTAAAAGCTTTTTATAATTAATTGACTTAAATATATGTTTATGTTGTTACAAGGATCCTTCTATAATTAATTAATAAATACATATGTTTGTGTTTAAAAATATATTGTAAGGCTTTGAGTTGTGCCAATAATATGTATTTAAAGTTATGTTGTACAAATTTTGAAACAAGGAGATAGGGTAATGCATGATAGGCTTTATGAATAGAGGAACTATGGACTAAAATTTAGGGATGATGGGGAACAATAGAAGGATGATGGTGCAAATATAATATAGTACTTGAAAATTAGTCATAAATGTAATTGAAATATAATATAATATAGTACTTAACAATATTCATAGATATCGTGTCAACTTAAAATGTATTTAGGTGCTCTTAGCTTATAGTTGTGCACAAAGTAAACTAAGGTTCATTTAGATGTTGAACATATATTTTAATTAAGTTGAGTGGGATGTTCTCAAGAAGTTGGGCCACTTGGTTCTCATGATAGAGACCAAGGTTCAAATCCATCGAGCACACCTTAGCACTAAATGGTATGCTCAATGAATATCTTAGCACTTGTTTCATAGGCAGTGAAATGGAGTTGGAGCAAGTGCATTGAAATGGTTCAAGTTAAAAATGACCACTTTTTTTATGAAAAAATAAAATAAAATTTGATTAATAAGTTGAGACTTCTATGCTCAAAATTTAACAATGTGTAAGAACAATAATACTAGTCTACTTTTCAAACTATTATTTTTATTTACTAGCATAGATTAATAGGGTTAAATATTGAGAGTGCACAAAATGGTTCTACTTTTTCAAAAAAATAACACACCATTGGTTATGCTCTCCCCTCCCATGTTTTTGAGTTATCTTTAATTATTTTGTAAATATTTTTGGTGGAAAGTTAACTAAGATAATATATTAGTAAGTGTATATATTTGAAGATTAAATTTACACATATTTTCTTGTAACATATTTCTCTTTACTATATTTTACATTGAAACAAGGATATTTATTTGGAGAGCTATAATTTTTTTGCAATCATATATTATTTTTCCTAGTGTTTCAAATAGAGGGCATTATTTTTTTAACAAATATATGTTGATTAAAAAATTTAAAATATTATATTTAAGGAAAATAAAATAAAAGTATTTATATAAATCTTATAGAGAGGGATACATACCTAATTGTTTTATTCTTATGACTTCATTTGACTCCCCAAAAAAAATCTAAAGTTATTAATTTTGTCCAATGAAATCATTCCATGTGGTTTAGAGGAAAAAAACATGTCATCAAGGTGTCATGTGAGGGTTTTTCTCTAAGGGGCATTATATCGAAGTGTTTTTCATGTGAAAGAGAATCATAGGTACGTAGAGGTTGTTTTATTATTTTTATATATGGAAGAGGGAGTTTAGATCAAAAATTATTTAGCTTTAAGGTGGTGTGTTTTTTTATTAAATCTATTTTATGGATCTCTATTTGGCCCACAAGTGATACACCTCTTTGTTATCTTGCTCATCTAGCTTGAATAGTCTAAAAAAAAAACTATCTCACCAACACCATTATTCCTCTATTCATCTTATAGCTATCTTTATTACAAACTATTTTTACACATACATCATTTATCTTATTCATAGATAGATGATTTATTTCTAATAATGACATATATAGAAATATGAGGGTTAAACATAACCTTAAAATTTTCATATCCTATGATCTTATTACATGCTCATTTTCTATAAATAAATCCTCATAATCATAACTTCCATACTAAAAGAAACAATTCCTTGTGAGGATTCATAGAAAAATAAGCACCCAAATTAAGTAACCATATATCATGGTATGAATATGTACTTGAAGAATCCAAGTAAACACACCCTAATTATTTAATGGAATAGTTAGAATCCATAGAATAGGAATCATAAAATACATTTCCAAAGTTGTATCTTTGATTGAATCTACACTACTTTCAAAATATCTAGATGTACCACAATTATAACCTTTTTAACAAATCTTATAGAATATTTACATTAACTTTATAGTTTGATAACTTATCTCCTAATTTTTTATTTCGTTTATCTCGAGAATGATTTCTTACAAGAAAGGAATCCTTTGTAATACCATTTATGGATTTCAGCCTCATTCTAGTAATAACAAGGTTGCAACTACCTCATCATTTTTTAACTTAGTTGAGGTACTACTAATGACCATAATGAGATTACACCATGAATTAGGTAAGATACATAAGAAATTAATATATTTTTCTTCCTCATTCAACTTAAATTCAACATAAGCTAGCTATCTTACCACAATATTGAATGTAATCAAATGCTCTACCAAAGTCACCATGACTTTTTCTCTAAGGGATTACAACTTAAAAAGATTTATTTTATCAAAATTAGATACTTTTATATATAAATAGCTCATATATTATCATATTGTTTCCTATGAGTGACTTCTCTTAAGAGATTCAACAACACTAAATCTTATAGGAAAGCCAAATTATTTTTTTCCTTCCTATCAATATTTTTTTCAATATTTGGTTGGCATTCATGGGGGATTCTATCCTCCAAGGATAATTAATTAATATTTATCCACAAGAATATCTTATATTTTTATCTTCTATAGTTCACACTTCTATCCATTACACTTATCAATCTCTATTGTTGAAGTTATCTCCATTTCCTATGCACATACATATATATCACTTTTACACAAAGGTCACATTCAAGAAATATGCCATGAAAATGATAAAATACCTTCCCTCTCATAAATATATTTAAAACCAAGCTTGAATACTAAATGGAAGGAATATAAAGAGAAAAACCTACAAGTATTTAGGATAAATATTAGGAAAATATTGATAGGAAATTAAAAAGTTCAATTAAATTATATCTATAAAATCTATTTTTTGAATGTATTCTTGAAAAATCCATTACAAAGGAGCTATGGGATAAGTTGGCGACTCAATATAAACAAAGTCTCTATTGAACCAAATTTATTTCTATAAGAAGTTGCAATCACTAAGGATTAATTAGGGCACTTTTATGGTAGAATATTTGAATTCCTTTAATAGTATGGTAAGTCAGTTTCTTTTTATTGAAATTAAAATGGATGAAGAAATGTAATTATATAAAATTTATCTATTACTTACCCAATTCATGGAATAATCTAATAATGATAATTGCTAGAACCACATTAACATTAAAAGTTAAGGATGTCATAGCAACCCTATTATCGAAATCAATGAGGCAAAAAAATTGTTGAGGATTATTAATCAAAGGATCCATTATTTTTGAGAAGTTGTTCCAAAAATGAATAGAAATTACACTCTGCATAATCGCTCACATATGCACACTTCGTATACTCATTTACATAGCCATATTTTCATCAGCCTTTGCATGCATATTAGTTTTAATAGCATAGCAATATTTCTCATACTAGCATAGCTTTCTTGCATTTTGCATATTATTGCATTTTTAGATTTCATCTCGTTCTTCATGCTGCCATTTTGTTGAGCTCTACCTGCTGATCTGAGAGCCATTTCGAAGCAATAAAACGCTGAAGTTAGAGGAGGATAGGGGTCCAAAATGGATGGAGGGACATTTGGGACATAGGGGTCCAAAATGGATGGAGGGACATTAAGGCCCAAAATAGATTTTGAAGATAGGAGATTCTTATATGGATGATTGAGGACTTAGAAGTTGAGGAATATTTTGGAGGAATGAATTTGGATGCCATTTCATTGGGATGCATTGCATCATTTATTTTCTTGGGAATCCACATGGTTTTTATTTTTAAATTTTGCTTCATCGGTCTTTGTGGCATTTTTTATTTTTGGATTGGATTTTTCTTTATCTTGTATTTTTTATGGGACATGGTGATCCTTGTGTTTATGTGGATTTTTAGATTTATACATATGGGGTTTGGCATCCAAATTGCTTCCAATAGAAATAAAATTGGTGTGTAATTATGGATAATTTGAATATCTTACGAATGGGGTAATGAGGGAAGGATGTTGGAATATTTCAAGGATATGTGTCTTTATTGATCTTGAATGGGTATTTGAGGAGATGCTATATTTTACTTAGGTTTTGTGGAGGTAAAGGTGATATGGATGATGGATTAAGGGATGTAATTAACCACTATAGATGGAAGAGACAAAGT
This sequence comes from Sequoia sempervirens, assembly GCA_007258455.2. NCBI lineage: Eukaryota > Viridiplantae > Streptophyta > Pinopsida > Cupressales > Cupressaceae > Sequoia > Sequoia sempervirens. The sequence goes on from VDFB02271358.1 coordinate 215,344,024, forward strand.
ATTGGAAATTCATACATAAGGGTCCAAAATAGATGTGGAGGAAGGAATATGCTTGGGGATATAAGGGCCCAAAATTAATGTGGATTAGGAAGGATTGGGTTTTGGGGCATAAGAGCTAAAAATGGGTTTGAAATATGGTGGATAGGAATATTTGGATTTATATGGAGGGATTTAGGATTTGGAAGGGATAGATGGTGTATAAATATCTTGACCATGAGCTTGGTAGCCAAGTTTGTGTGAACTTGTATTTTATTTGATTTGGATGGGTTCCAATATTCCCTGTTCGTGAATGCTTAACCCTTTTCCTTAACAGTGAATATTTTGACAAATAATTTTGCTAATGGGATATTTATTATTTTGGAAGCAAGAAACAAGTCCATTTTGAGGGGGATATGGGGTGGAAGGAATGATAGAATCATGGAGTAAAATAAATTTGATGTAGGTGGAGGAACCCATTTAATAGGTATGGGGTTCATAGATAGCTTGTATAGGAGCGATAAGATCTTGGAATGGATTAGGATGATGAGGGGGAGGAGGAGTATCTTGAGATGGATTAGGATCATGATATAGAGTGGAATGGATGATTGGATCTTGATTTGGAAATAAATAATGAAATGGGATGGAAGGGATGCTTTTATTAGAATTGTGAAGAACATGAGCCGTATGATCAAACGATGAACAAAGAAAACTTCCATGCAAGAGAGCTACAAACAATAATATACAATATCCTCAATAAGAAAAATCTAGAGAATGAACCTCAAGAATATCAAAAGGTTATCAAAGGTATGATAATACAATGAGATTTGAGTGCTATATTGGAGCAACCCTAAATGATAAATGGATTAGAACATGAAAAGTGTCAACATCTAATGCAATAAGATAGAATGATATAATAATAGCTCTCTAGTTAACATGAAAAAAAACTCCTAATTTTAGCTTAAGTGCATGAGAATAAATTAGTGTAATAATCAATTAAATATTAATTAATTATTAGCTAATCCACATGATTACTCTAACACCCTTCTTAAGATGAACTCATAGAGTAACTAAAAACCCTAAAAAGAGAATGTATGATGGGTCCCAACAAACAAGGCATGGTGATGTACCCATGTACAAACAAAAGATCTCTCAAAACTAGAGAAAAGGATGAAACCTCATGAGAAAAACTCTCCAAAAGAGAGAAAGGTGAATGAAGTACTAAAAAAACCTCCAAACTAAAGTGAAGGACTGAGAAGCCTCTAACCAAAACAATATCCCAAAAAAGAGGAACATGAAGAACATCGATGGAGCATGAATAAGTTGTAGAAAATTCTCAAATGATGACTAATATAGTGCTAAAATGAAGAACCTCCTTTGAAACAAATGATGATCAGGATCAAGATGACAAGAATTTGCATGAGTGCCCCTATGACACTCTTCGATTCTAATTTTTGGATGCATCCTTCCATTTTCATTTGATCAAAGACTATTGGTACTTATATTTTCAACTTGCATCTTGCATGTTGAGTAGTGTCATTGGGGTTACTCATGCAAATTCATCATGCCATTTGTATCTTATTAAAACAATGAACAAAGAAACCTTCCACACAAGAGATATGAAAAAATAATTCAATATCCTCAATAATAAAAATCTACAAAATTAACCTCAAGAGTCTTCAAGGAGATCAAAATTCTTCAAAGGTTGTCAAAAGGTTGAGAATCTAGGTTTTTGATAATACAATTAAGGTTGAGTACCAACATAACCTATTCATGTGTTAGACAATAAAAAACCTTAAAAGTAGGCATAGTGAAGGTATCACCAAGTGCATTCATAGTAGAATAAAATTTAGAAGAAAGGATTAAAAATTGGCCATTGGGATTAGATAAAATTAGGAATATACATTCTTTTTTAGTCTTGTCATTTTCATAGTTCTACAATGGTGACCTTAGTGACTTAAATTTGACAATAAATTCCTCAATGGGGGAGAAGGAACCATGCACCAATGTAGTCAATTTTAACTTAATTTGAAGTGCCTAAAAAAATTAACTATACCAAAAATCCCCTTGTACTTGTCTCAAGTATGTATGGTGTTCTATGAGACTCATTTGGAAATAAGAGACTATCTAAAGCATGTATAAATATCAATCCCATGGCCTTATCCATCTTGTTCTTATATGTAAATTTCTCATATTCTTAAGTGAACTCAAGTGGTGTATTATCTAAGGTAGACCCTAAACCATTAGACATGAGAAATTTGGTTTTTATGACTTCTATATATAGTATATGCATGGAATTGTATGCTCATAGAAGATACTACCATTTTGAATAAAAAATAGAGAAGAATTTTTTTGACAAATATGCAACAATAGGTAGTTTTATTATCCCTCAATGTGTTTTAGGATAAAACATAACTCACTAGTGGAAGAAAACATTTACCTTTTTCATATATTTTCACGAGAGTATAGAAAAATATAATAACTCACTTAAAAATAAAATTATTGGCACTTGGGGTAAAATCTCAAAAATCCAAGTGTATGGGTGTGTGGTGCTCAAAACTATACTTGCAATGCTTATTTATTTACAAAAATCTAACATTATATATCCAAGTTATGGAATTTTTGATAAAAAAATATCTTTTAGGGATTTAAAAAAGAACACATACATAGTTTGGGTACTAGTAACTCATGTGATCAAGCACTTAGAATTGGAGGCTGATAGTTGATGATGTTAGCATTGTCTTGATAGTTGTAGATTTTTTATTTTAAAAAAAAATGTTGAAAAATTATACTAGGATGATGCAGGTAGAGAATAGGAGGAATATTATCTATGAGATTCTCTAACCACTGTAATGGAAACTAGTATAGTATGACAATATACAACAATGTGTAATTGTATAGATCTATACAATTCTACAAAATTTTCTCATGAAATGTTTTGAATCCCCCAAAAATGCTCTAAATTTTCTTAGCTCCAAACCCTATTTTTTATTATATGAATTTTTGTACATTTTGAGATCAACCTTGAGATCTATTCTTCTCTAGGAATCCCTTCATAAAAGTTCCTAAGAAAACCATTGAAAATGAGAATGGTTTTGTTGATTTAAATATTTGATATCATGTTGGAGTTATGTAATAAGTCATAGGTACACTAATCTACTAGCAAAAATAAAAGACCTTATATGGGAGAGAGATGCATTGTAATAATTACTATATTACCTTAGAATAAATAAGTACATTATATTATAATACAATGAGATGGAATTGATATCTAGGTAAGGATAAAACCCTAAGACAAACTAAGATCATGTGTCCAATAGTCTAAATCTCATAAAATGGGACACAAAAATAAAATGATCGAAGTAAGCTTAAGTGGTGCAAGAGCACCTAGTGGTGTTATGCCTCCAAGAGGCAATCTTGTAAAAGTTTGAATTTTTCATCATGTATAAGGTCATTTCAAATTTAATTGAGTCTTTACTAGGTTTCTAGGAGGTCAAATATGTCAAATTGCAAAAAAATGTCTTTTGTTGCAAAAGATGCAAAATTGCAAAATTGTAAGAGTCAGGAAGATGAAGAGTCATCTTTGTAAAAAAAAAAAGTTAGCGGGTCGGTTGAAGATGAAGGGGAAGTTATTATAACCATTGTAAACACCTTTAAAAATCATTGCAAGGGAGAGAAAAGGATTGAGGATTGTATTTTGAAACAATTTTGGGAATAAAAGTACCCTGTTTTGTAGAAAAAACATTTTTTCTGTTATTTTCAAGTGTTGTACGATCTATACAGTAACACCTAGCCTTAATTTTTGTTGGTTTTTATAGTATAGTGTGTAAGTCTTCAAATAAAGTTTATTTGAGGGGATCTTTTTGAGTTTAAAATCTGATTGGGTCTTCTTTTTATAAACTGGTTTGAAACCCTCAATTCAAGGGTTTTGAGAGTCTAAAAGGTGGTAAACAACCATTCCACCGATGGAGGCTTGGTAGATCAGTGGAATTGGTTAAATTAAGTTTTTTTTGAGTTTGAGTGTGTGTGCAAATATAGGGGAATTCATTTTACACTAATTTCATTGTTGTCCTTAGTGATTTTCATTGATTTTTGGTTTAAGGATGGTGGCTACAAGTAGGGTTTTGTTGAAACTAAAGTGTTCAAGGATGGGAATCAGTTTATTTACCATGTGTAGGAATATTCCAAGGTGTTTGAAGCATTTTCAGGGTGTTTGGAGGTTGGGTATGCATACTTTCAATAAATCCTTGTAACTTGAGCATTGTTGCCTTCAATAAACCCTTATCACTTGAGCATAGAATAGGGGTTTGTGTTTTGTGGCCTTTGAAAGGGTTTTAGTGATCAAAAAATTATTGATTCTGGAGTTTTATAACCTGTTAAAAGATTGTTCAAGGTTATTTGATGTTTTGGAGTTGATTTTTTGGGTCTTGCTTTGTAAATTAGGCCTAGATTTGGAGCCTTCTTGCATCAATATAGTCATTTTTAGAGTCAAAATTTCCAAAACAATCTTACTCTAGTTTTTTGATATGTTCAAGTAGGCCAAAATAGGTTCTTGAAAAGGTATCATGTCAGTGGAGATTTAATCTGGTTTAAGAGTTGTACGCATTTTTGTCAATATGGACTACTATAAGCAGTTAGGTCTTTGTGGTGTAAGTAATAGAGAAATTGATGAGTCTGAGTTATAAAGGAGTGTTTTTGGTTTGATCCTACCAAATTCAAGATGCTTAAGGTGTAATAGGAGTTCAATGAGTGTTTTGAGTCCTAATTCCACTTTTTGGTGTTTTCTAGCCTTGTGAAATCAATTTTCTTTGAAGAAGAGTTGGTGAAAGTTTAAGTGATCTTCTCAAGTTTGAGTTTTGGGTTATAAGAAACCCTGAAGTCAGTAGATGATCTGCATCACTAAGTAGCAAGGTTTGAATAGGTCCTAAAGTGTAACTAGCTAGTTAATGTACCTTTTTCATACCAACATCTTTTATTATTATTTCAATGTCCTATGTATGCTTAAATTATTGGCCTCTTATACCCCACATATTGCTCCTAATTGAAAAACATGTGACAAAATATATGTGATAAAATAGAAAACTCTACTAATGTACTTATTTGTAAAACTATATTATTTTTTTCTTCACATCCATATATATACTAACCAAACTACCAGCATTTCATCTTTCCTCTTACCCCTAATTATTTCATGAAACCATACTTTAATCTTCATTCCTTTTTTACTCCCATATCCTTCACTCTTCCCTTTCTTACAATAAGATTGAATCCATCCCCTTAATTTTATAACTTCTTTTTCCCTTTCTTTGGGACCTACAATCCTTATCCCTTTACCTTGAAGATCATCCTTATTTTAATTTCATTCTAATCCGACATAACTCTTAACCACAACATAGCATAAATACCTATTTTTTATCCTTATCTATTATATTTACCTTCTATATACTACTTTCATGTGTGGGTACATTTTGAAATCATCTTTTCCTTTATATTTATTTAAGCTTCATAAATTCATATGTAACACATTCTTCCACTAATCTCTTATCACATTTCTAGTTCTTTGTGTATATATTTATAATATTTTAGCTATATTGATATGTGTATTTCACATGTTCTTCTACACCACAATTGTGTCACCATTCTAGGGACTTTTTATTTCTTGTTAAATGTTTTCATATAGTTTTGTTTGGATCTTAAATGTAAATACTTTCTATATTATTTATTCATTTTTCTTCTCCACCACATCATTACCATTCATAATTTACATCTTGTGTCCACATTCACTTTTTTCCAAGGTTTTCTTTTCTATTTCTTTCAAACTTTTCAACTTTATTATAAAAACTCCATACCGTATGTAATATGTAAACCTTCTTACTTTCATGTTTTGTTCTTTGATACACTTTGTTGATACATATTCCATTCCTTCAATTGTATATCTTTATTCTTCTATCCAATACTTATATTTTGTTTCCCTAGAAAATAATTTATGAAATTGGTCAAGTATATTCCTACCAAATAGATTATTGTTAAATTTATGTAATTTTTTTAAGGAATATATCTTGTCTCATTTTGGAGTGCTTTAAAATATAATTTTGATAATGATATAAGCTTCTTATCAAAATAATTATAGGAAATATGCTATGAATATATGGGATCATATTCATCACACTCAACTAAATATTACATGTAAGAAAATGGTTAACTTGAATCATCCGAACATAATTTAGCATTATAATTCACAAATTAGTAGATAGAAGTAAGAGGAGATGGAAGGGAGTTTTATATGGTACCTTATGAAATGATAGGATTACACAAAAGAAGGAAATTATAACTTCACTATTCATAATTATGTGTAGAATAGGGGTAGATATTTCAATTAATTTTAATAAGGAAATAGATAACACCCATATGGTAGAATAGACACACTTAATGCAATAAATGAAAAGTAAAAGTAAAGTATTAAACAATAATGTCCCAAATTAATAATGAAGGTATCTATGAGAAAACCCTATTAGAGCACGTGTACTTCATTTCTACTTGTATTTTTTATAATTTTTATTTATATTCTTTTAAAATTATAATATATAAAAATTAATATCATGAATTTAAAAATTTACACTGGTTTTATTATAATAAGCTTAAAATTAACTTTATTTAGTGATTATTACAAAAAAATAAAGTTTACCTAATTTAATAAAATATTGAAGATGGTAATAAACATAATAAATGTTTTATTTATATTAAAACTAAAGGAATCATTTCTAATAACAAACCATTCTCATATTTTATGAAATACCTAACACCCATAATGAAGTGGTCACAATGGGTTTAATTAATAGAATATGATCAAAGTCATCAATACAAAGGAATATTTCCTTCAACCCTTGAAAAACAACATGATCGTCAATAATTTAATTTTGGGTGTGATATCATTTATAAATTATCAAAGTAGAAATCATTCAAACTTCAACTAAGGCATGAATTTCATAAACACAATTTCTACAAAATAAAAATGGATTTAATCTATTTAGAAAGAAAGAGAAGAAGAAAATCAACTAAAAAAAATATCTAGACTTTAATTTTATTATAAGAAGATATGGATCTACCCTCGTTATGTAAACAAGAGAAACCTTCATTGTTAGATCTAAAGAAAATATACATTTCCTCCTCAATCTATAAGTAAAATAAAGCCAATAAAAATAGTAAGATCATTATTAGTATTCCAAAATTACATAGCCAAAAACTCTTTTTGTCCCTAAAATATAATATGTCTTCTCTTTTCTAAATAGGCTATATCAACAAATTACAAACTTACAAGAAAGATAATAAGATTTAGTTAAATTAGTTAGAAATAAATCCAACTAATGTTATACAATCCCACCAAATTAGTTGGATAAAAAAATTCAACTAATTTATATATATCAAACAAAATTTATTTAAAAATCTAATTCTATGAAGATTTCTAAGCCATATAATTATTCTTTGGTTTCTAAACCATATAATTGCTCTTTTTTTAATACTATAAAGTTTATGTACTTTTATAATCCATAAAACAATCATAAAGTAAAGAATTATTACATTAAATAATCACATAATCTTGTTTATGACAAATAAAATATCATTTTTATTCTTAGTATGGTACAATAAACAAACATTAATTGAAGTTATGATTTCCTCCTTTTGAAGATATTATTGGTCCCTTGAACAACATAAATATATCATTTGTTTGTTGATAAGATTAAGTAACAAGGTGTGAATAGGTCCTAAAGTGTAACTAACTAGTTAATGTACCTTGTTCATACCATCTTTTATTATTATTTCCATGTCCTATGTATGCTTAAATTATTGGCCTCTTATACCCCACATATTACTCCCCATTGAGGAACATGTGACAAAATATCTATGATAAAATAGAAAACTCTACTAATGTACTTATTTGTAAAATTATATTATCTTTTTCTTCCCATCCATATATATACTAACCAAATTATCCACATTTCCTCTTTCCTCTTACCCCTAAATATTTCATAGAACCATACTTTAATCTTCATTTTTTTTACTCCCATATCCTTCATTCATCCCTTTCTTACAATAATATTGAATCCTTCCCATTAAGTTTATAACTTCATTTTCCCCTTCTTTGAGATCTACAATCCTTATCCCTTTACCTTTAAGATCATCCTTATTTTAATTTTCATTTTAATCCAACATAACTCTTAACCATAACATAGCATAAATACCTATTTTTTATCCTTATCTATTATATTTACCTTCTATATACTACTTTCATGTGTGGGTACATTTTGAAATAATATTTTCCTTTGTATTTATTTAAGCTTCATAAATTCATATGTAACACATTCTTCCACTAATCTCTTATCACATTCCTAGTTCTTCGTGTATATATTTATAATATCACATTTCTTGTTCTTCAAGTATATATTTATAATATTTTATCTTATATTGATATTGTATTCCACATGTTTTTCTACACCACAATTGTGTCACCATTCTAGGGACTTTTTATTTCTTGTTAAATGTTTTCATATAGTTTTTCTCCTTTATCTTAATAAATGGATCTTAAATGTAAATACTTCCTTATTATTTATTCATTTATCTTCTCTATCACATAATTACCATTCATTTACATCTTGGGCCCACATGCTCCTTTTTCCAAGGTTTTCTTTTCTATCTTCTTTTAAACTTTTCAACTATATTTTAAAAACTGCATGCCCTATGTAAACCTTTTTACTTTCATGTTTTGTTCATTGATACACTTTGTTGATACATATCCCATTCCTTCAATTTTATATCTTTATTCTTCTATCTAATACTTATATTTTGTTTCCCTTGAAAATAATCACTTTGTTGATACATATCCCATTCCTTCAATTGTATATCTTTATTCTTCTATCTAATACTTATATTTTGTTTCCCTTCAAATAATTTATGAAATTGGTCAAGTATATTCCTATCAAATGGATTACTGTTAAATTTATATAATCTTTTTGAAGGAATATACCTTGTCTTATTTTGGAGTGCTTTAAAATATATTGTTGATAATGATATATGTTTCTTATCAAAATAATTATAAGAATCATGTTATGAATATATGGGATCATATTCATCACACTCAACTAAATATTACATGTAAGGAAATGGTTAACTTGAATCATCCAAACATAATTTAGCATTATAATTCACAAACTAGTAGATAAAAGTAATAGGAGTTGATATAGAGTTTTATATGGTGCCTTACGAAAAGATAGGATTACAAAAAAGAAGGAAATTGTAACTTCACTATTCATAATTATGTATAGAATAGAGGTAAATATTTTGATTAAATTTAATAAGGAAAGAGATACCACCCATATGGTAGAATAGACATACTTAATGCAATAAATGAAAAGTAAAGGCAAAATACTAAACAATAATATCTGAAATTAATAATGAAGGTATCTGTGAGAAAAACCTATTAGAGCATGTGTGCTTCATTTCTACTAGTATTTTTTTATAACATCTATTTATATTCTTTCAAATTATAATATATAAAAATTAATATCATGAATTTAAAAATATACATTGGTTTTATTATAATAAGCTTAAAAATAACTTTATTTAGTGATTATTATAAAAAATTAAAGTTTACCTAATTTAATAAAATATTGAAGATGATAATAAACATAATAAAAAGTTTTCTTTATATTAAAACTAGAGGAATCATTTCTAATAACAAACCATTCTCATATTTTATGAAATACCTAACACCCCTAATAAAGTGGTCACAATAGGTTTAATTAATAGAATATGATCAAAATCATCAATACAAAGGAATATTTCCTTCAACCCTTAAAAATCAACATGATCATCAATAATTTAGTGTTGGTGTGATATCATTCATAAATTATCAAAGTAGAAATCATTCAAACTTCAACTAAGGTATGAATTTCATAAACACAATTTCTACAAAATAAAAGCATATTTAACCTATTTAGAAAGAAAAAAAGAAAGAAAGAAAATAAACTATAATAAAATATCTACTCTAATTTTATTATAAGAAAATATGGATCTACCCTCGTTATGTAAACAAGAGAAACCTCTGTTGTTAGATCTAATGGAAATATGCATTCCCTCCTCAATCTATAAGTAAAATAAGACCAATAAAAATAGTAAGATCGTTATTAGTATTCCAAAAATTACATAGTCAAAAACTCTCTTTGTCCCTACAATACAATATGTTTTCTCTTTTATAAATAACTATATCAACAAATCACAAACTTATAAGAAAGATAATAAGATTTAACTAAATTAATTAAAAACAAATCCAACTAATCTTATACAATCCCACAAAATTAATTAAATAAAAAAACTCAACTAATTTATTTATATCAAACTAAATTTAATTAAAAAATCTATTTCTATAATATCTAATCAAATTATGTGAAAGATTTCTATTTACCATATAATTACTCTTTAATTATTATAAATTTTATGTACTTTCATAATCCATAAAACAATCATAAAGTAAAGCATTATTACATTAAATAATCACATATTCTTGTTTATGACAAATAAAATATCATTTTATGTTTAGTATGGTACAATAAATAGACATTAATTGAAGTTATGATTGCCTCCTTTTGAAGATATTATTGGTCCCTTGAACAACATAAATCTATTGATTGTTTGTTGTGGTACCTCATATCATATTAAATTCAAAATTCATTGTTAATAATTTGTTCTTCAAATGTTTTCCTTTTTTTTTATTGGATAAAAAGCTTACAAAGATTACAGCGATAAAATTTCAAATCTTTATTAATCATCCTTTCTACTACCAAGTTGTCCCTTACATTTTCCAAAAGTAGTGGATCACAATTTCTAGTTTTCACTTTGATAGGCTATTTATTTTATTTAAATTGATTACTTTTATACAAAGTACATTGTTAGTAACTACAATCATTAATTAAACTAAAAAATATAATGTTTGAAATAACTATATATGATCACATGAACTCCTCTTAATATACTACAAAGTTATCTCATAGTAATTGGAAGTAACTTCAACATTATAGTTACAAAATCATCATCATCTTTTTTTGTATACATGTCATTTTGAAAATGGAATTATGGTGTGGATAATAGTGATAACTTTAAGAAATTTCACTTAAAAAAATAAAATCTTGGCGAATCTTTTATTTTTTGGAAAAAAATAATTTCTATTGGTAAATCTTTTCTTTTCTTTTTTGAAAATAAAATAAAATTTATTGGCAATTTTTTAAAATCACTACATGTTTATAGAAAATATTGGCGAATCTCAACGAAAAATAGGGAAATGCATTAATTACCATGGTGGATAATTCTTTCTAAAAAAAAAAAAAATTATGGAAAAAGAAGGACCGTAGAATGACTAGTTTAAGATGTAGTGCTCATGTCTATAATTTCTTAATTCCTTAAATTTTAAATTGAAAATTGAATATTTTAAATCAACGAGCTAAATTACTTTTCACCATGGTTGATTTTATTTATAATCTAAAAGTTTAGGTTTTATTTTAGGCCTCATGGTCATTGGATCTCTATAAGTATATTTCGGTCCACATAATTTAACCCTAGTCGCTAGATTATAAATCTTTAATGGCACAAATACAATTTCGAGCTTGATGGGTATTGGAGCTTTGTAGGTACATTTGAATGGATAGAATACAATCCCAACCATTAGATTTTAAATAAAGTCAATGCAGGTAATTCAAATTTTATGATATGGCCCTAAAATAACTAATAATTATTGACGAATTGCTTTCATTTTCTACTATAACTCATAAAATTTAGGCAATTCTTGTCTAATTATGTATCAAATATTGTGGCAAATATTTGAGTTTAAAATTCTATTAAAATAAATGTTTTGGCGATTTAACCATGACTAAAATAAACTTTTTATAAAAATGTGGCGATCTATCACCTTATAACTTGTACTATTAACGAAAATTTGAATATCCAATTTAACTATTAGTCAATTGATAAATATTAACCACTAAAAAATCACTGATGAATACATCCTCTTCTATATGATCTAATTTGTTCAATTAGAATGCTCCAACAATTTTGAAGCCTTTGACAATCCTATTCTATGGTAGAAAACAAGAATAACTAGGAATATGTAAAGAGTGTAAAAAGAAAAAGAAAGAGAAAAAGATAGAAACAAAAGAATGATAAAACTAAGGTCAATAGTCCCAAATTAATCTCCATGGGAGAAGTTTTAGAAAAATTAGCCATGGTTTTTGTTTGTTTGAGAAGATTTTGTGTGGGGTAGAGACCTATTTTTTAAATAAATTCTCATCCAATAATGGTTGTTTTATTTATTTTTAATTGAAATAAGATTTTACAAATAATGGTACACAAGTGTCTAGTAAAAAAATAATTGTACATAATGGGGCATCAATAATTTCAAATAGCGATGTAGGTGGATTTAATAAAAAAGCATAATTAGGTATGAACAAGATGTAAATGATGTAATCTAATGGGTGGTGAATACACATAGGCTCCAATTTTATTTTTTTAATATTAATGTTAGGTAAAATGATCTATTAAAGGATTCTTATTATTAATTAGGGAAGTTTGAAAATATGAAAGATATTGTTTATTTAATTTTAATTAAATATAAATTTATTTAAAATTAATTATTTTTATTTTAATTATTTTAAATATATTGATGGTGATTAGTATGATTAACAATTATATTAATGTTTATTAGATTTTTTATTTTATTTGATGTCATGATGAATTAGTCTAAGTGTATGTAGGATGTTACTAATTAGGATTGGGTTAAATAATGTTGAATGGGGTTATTCTATTCCATATAAAAATTTATTGATGTCTCGTGGTTACAACACCACAACATATTAAAAGAGGCATCAAGTCAATAGAGACATAACAAATATGATATGTTCTAGAACAATAAGGATCACTATACTAATTAGTGTGTTAAGTGCAATTACAGAACTAAGATGAATGGACCTAGAGTTAATAAAGTTTAATTACTAGATAATTATGTAAAAAATCAAAATGCCTAGGGGATTTATCATGAGTAAAAAGAAAATAAATGGTAAATAGCCAAGAGATTGGTAGGTCAATATGGAAACATATAAAAGAATGGAGAAGAGGCAAGTATGACAACTTAGATACACCAATTGAAAGGGAATCCAACTAGAAGGAGTTAATTGCTAGACAATCAAAGAATTGGGGAATGTTTTAAAAGTGTTTAGTATGAAAAAATCCCCAAGTAGATATTTCATTAATTAGTGTGCCTCCCTAAGTAGTAAAATAAATTCCAAAAGGAAACCCATGAAAATTAGTATAAATAGCAAAGAGGCTATGAAAGAAAGTTGTTAATATTGTCACTAGTGTGGGTGATATCTAGAGTTGGTTGTAGAGTAGTTGGATGGAAGGGAGTTAAGAGGAAGTGGACGAAAGCCAAAAAAAGAGAGGAGTTGATAAGGCTTTGTCAAGGTATACTTTTTATGTTGTGATGTTTGATACTACCCCTCTATGTAAAATTTGTGTGACATGTAGAAATAGCATTTTTTGTCTATGTGTGTGTGAGCCATAGATGTGGATAGTTCATGGAATAAGTAGACTAGTATTCTTAATGTTATCCAATTTTGTCATTGATGTAATGGCATCCAAAAGATTAGAGAATGCATAACATTGTCACATGTCATTTTGAGTTATGGATGTATATGGGGCTAGCTATAGTGATGGAATCGGTTGAGGAATGTTTGTAGTATCATACTACATTTATTCATGTTGATAGAAGTGATCAAAAGTTTGATCCAAAATATTTAAGGTAAGTTACCCAGCTAGTGAGATTGTTCTAGCAACATGTTTTGATCTGTATTTCTTCATGGATACGAGTTATATCTTGTAGTTTGAAAGGAGAGTATTCTACACATGGTTTATCTTATTCCAAAGTTTTTGGAATTGATGTTCATTAGGAAGAAAGTTTTAAGTGACATAAGGGTCAATATGCTAGTCAATTAACCAGGTTGATGTTTAGGATTGATGCGGCGGAGGATTGTAGCGTGTGCTCTTTAGAAGTAGCATGTGGATGACCTTTAGGACTAGATAAGCTTACATTGGGAACCATGTAGCATGATCTATCTTTTAGAGTAGTGTGTGTGCTATTGGACCTGGCCTATTACATGCTTAGACGTGTTTAGTTAAGGATTTTTTGTGTGGCTGACTTACAAATATTATTTCTATGTTTTGGACTAACATATAAATGAAATTGTAAATTTAATTCATATATAGATGTCTAGGATCCATCCTAAGTGGTAGTTGTGGTTCCTGGAATGGTATGAAATTAAGGCTTCAATGTGAATATTAGAGTAATGTAATATAAGTTGCATTTCAATCATTGTGAACCATTATGAGAAGATCATATGTTGTATGGGAGAGTATCTAAAGGTTGATTAAATCAAGTACAATTTGTCTTATTAGTCTTGAAGATCCATAAATCATATCTTTCTAATATGATAGGACTGGTGTCTTACCTATTGAGTTGGTGCTCATACATTTGTACTAGGGATTGGTGTCTCTAGTAGGTTTGTGCCTATAAATGCTATAGGAGATTGGTGTCTCTGGTAGGTTGGTTCCTACTTCATGTTTTCAATTTATTCATTATTTATGTGAGGCTGGATTTGGATAGTAGATCCAAGCAACTATTCTCACCATGAATTTTCCCATCTTGGGTTTCTACATGTATTTGGTGTTCTCATTTATGGATGTGTGTTTATATTTATCATTTTAGTATTTTTTTAATGATAAAATAGGATTTGAAATGCTAATAAGGATAATTTGAATTTGAAGTTAAGATTCTACATATACCAATCACCCTTGATCTCAATATATTGTGTGCACTTCAATTATATTCGTAAGGAACTTTATTCATACAGCTTGATCATTGGCCTTTACATTACTGAGTATAATTTTTTCTACCTTAAGTAATTGATCTATTAGCTCACTAGGATACTATAATTTTTAAGGTAGGTTTTAGGTAGACACACCATAAATTCCATTAAAATTATTATATCCATTTACATTACAATACATAATGTCATGGGATGATAGTGTTCGACCTGAACTCATTATCATTCTAATCACTTTGCTACACAATTTGACACTTCCATTTTCATTCCTAGCCAAAACTAGACTACTCATAGATTTGCATACATCTTGGTCACCCTTGGATGGCCCTAATATGGAGAAATATTTCTTCATTCTAGGATTCTTGTTCGTAATCCACCTCCATTGGGTACTCAAAATTTTCCTCTGTATCAAAGGATATCATCATCCCCTAGCAAATATTTTGTTTTTTTCATTTCTTTCCTCACTTTCAATTTCAATTTCTAAAAATGATTCTATTTCTTGCATTTTCTTAGTTGTATCCAATGTGTTGCTCATTACTTATGTGATGGAGGTCAAACTAGATTTGTGACTCAACACATCAACTACTTGAATTTCCTTCTATTTAACATAATAGATGTCAAAATAATAGCTTCTTAGAAATTTCACCCATATTCTTTGATGAAAATTTAGGTTAGGTTGGGTGAGCAAATACTATAATCCCTTAAGATTTTTATTCAATTTGAATAGTCTCCCTACTAGCTAGTTCCTCCACATTTTTAGGGCATGCACAATTGTGGCCAATTCTAGGTCATGGGTGGGATAATTGAGTTCATGATCCTATAGTTTTTGCAAATCATAAAATCAATTGGTCATATTACATAAAAATTCCTCCTAAAGCCTTTGAGGAGGCATCGTTCAAAACTACAAAATCCCTTTCTAGGTTAGGAACCTACATAATAGGGGCGATGGTAAGGCTTTGCTTTAATTATTGAAGGTCAATTTTATTTTTCTATCCAATCAAACTTTTTTCCTCTTTTTTGTAAAGAGGTTATGGGGTTAGCAACCTTGGATAAGTCCTTCACAAACATTTTTTAATACCCCATCAATCCAATAAAACTCCTTAACTCTAAAACATTTTTAGGGGTAGGCCACTCCACAATGGCTTGAATTTTGGAAGGGTCAATATAAATCCCTTTCGAAGATATGATGCACCCCAATTAATATATATTTTCTTAAAATAAATATTACTTGGTCAAATTTCCATAAATTTTATGCTCACGTAAGCTCTATAACACAATTCTCAATTATTGTTTATGCTTCGCTAAATTCTTAGAGTAAATTAACATTTCATCCAAAACTACTAGCACAAACTTATCCAAGAATTTATGGAAGACATGGTTCATAAGAATCATAAAGGAAGAAGGTGTTGGATATTTCTGATATGTGGTTGTCATTGATGTCAACACTATTGGCATTAATGTCTTTAAGGCTGTATATGTTGAGGATATTGAGAAAATTGTAATCAAATAAGTTATAGGTTGTCGGTGATGCAGTGAAGTTTAGTATGGTGGATAGCTCAGTATATTGATGATAAGAGGTTATGGATTAAAGGTTTTGTTGTTGAGTATATCTAGTTTATCCACATGGAGTTTCAAAAGTTTGCATGAAGATTTGATCTAGTTATGAGTATCTGTGTTCTAACAATTGTTTTGTTGCTTTAGTTGGTGTTCCTGAAAGAAGATAATGTGATTCTAGTAATTTGAGTTGTTGCAGATGCTTATGTGGTGATTCATGATGCTTGTGGATGTTTCTAGATCATGCTCTATCTGTGTTATTGGTCTACATTGATTGTTGTGCTCACGATTGGTGATTTTATTTTGTGAGTTCATATTTTTCATGATCATGGCCGAAAGGGTGATTGTAGCATGTTGCGGATCTTTGAGGGATAATTGTTTAAGGTGGTTCATGTTCGAGGATGTTTTTTTGGGTCCTTACTATGTTGTGGCCGACATTGTTTGGTTCACATTGATAAATTTTTTATTGATTTGAGCTGACAGTTTGTACACATTTTATATTTTGTTGGGCCGACATGTAGTTGATGTTATCCCTAGTTGTGGATATATATGATCAATTTTTTATACCATTTGAAGGCATGGTGTGCGATGTATGCTGAGTGTTGTGTGCGAATAATGTTCTAATCTTTTGAAGGTAGAAGTGTGAAGAAGAGCGAGCAAAAGAAAATGTTTATGTGCTTAACCAGAACTGTAATCGGGCATTAGAGGATGCTATTTTCTCAGTTCAAAATCTTCCAGATGTAATCCGAATGTGACTATAAGACAGTGAGTCTTCCTTTGGGTAGTAAGCCTTTTTGTATTTGAGCAACATGCTCTAGGCAGTGTGCCTGAATGCATGCACATTCCCCATTTATAATACTTTTATACTTCTAATAGGGTATAATCTTGTGGATTAACCTCCACCATGGTTTTTCCCCTAATAGGGTTTCCATGTAAAAAATCTTGGTATTATGTGTGTTTTTGATGTGGTGATGGTTTATGCTTTCATGTTTATTTATCAGATTTGAGAATAAGTTTAATAAGTTTAATTTCTGAGACAACTGATTCACCCCCCCTCTCAGTTGTTTGCCCTTGTGTTGCCAATAGAAGGGGAATTTGTTAATAAAAATAATACTACTAGAAACTCATAGTGACCATACCTAGTCTTGAAGGCTATATTTGGAATATCTTCCTTGATTTTAAATTGATGGCATCAAAACCTTAGATTTTGGAGAAGATGATAGCTCCCTTCATTTGATTCAAGAATTCATCAATTATGTGGAGTGGATATTTGTTTTTAATGGCTACCTTTGTTAAAAATATAATAATCTACACACAGTTGTAGTATCCCATCTTTCTTCTTGATAAATAACATAAGATCTTTCTATGGGGACACACTAAGTCAGATCAATCCTTTGTCCATCAATTCTAGCAAATAGATTGAGTTTTTGACACTAATATGTTCATTTAATATGGGTCCCTTGAGGTAGGTTTAGCTCCCAAAACCATATCAATGGAAAATTCAAACCGACACTTAGGGGGAAATTCTAGTTCTTTAAGAAATACATCTTGTAAATTCATTTGTTATGGGGCCATTGAGATAGGTTTATTTCTTCAAGGAATACATCTTGGTATTCTTGTTTAGTATTGGGTGGTTATTCATAACTGGAAATGGATTTTCACCCCTTTAACTTAATTAAGAAGATTTTACACCCCTTCCTCATAGCTCATTTGAATTTAATTGTAGAGATTATTTGGATTTTTATTGGCCTTGGCATACCTTGAAGCACAACTAATTTATCATGGCCACATATTCTCTCATTTTTTTTGTAGCAATTAAAAGTTCTCACATGCAAGCTTTCTAGAATCATGTCATATGATCCTAGCCTAGTGACCAATAAATTTACCTTGGTCCTTGTACCTCCTACATATCAATATCTACATCCCTTAGGCAAAAATATATCCTTTGAGTCTTACTAGACCCAAAATCTACTTACATCTCTTCTCCACTTAGAAATTCAAGAATAAAATTGTATCTAATTAATACATTAGGAGATATGAAGCTATTATTTTCTCCTAAATTTTCTAGAATCTAGTGATGGATTTCCAATGAAAAGTACCTAAAAGTTCTATTAGAGAAGCTTGGTTGTTGGCTTCATGACTATCCATGACTGTATAGATCTTGGTGGTTGGCTTGGTGTTGTGATATGCCTTCTTAGGACACTCTGTCTTAAAGTGATCACCTCCACATATCCAACATATTTCTTTGGATCCCACCCCTTCCATTTATTTTTCCTTATATAATTTTGAGTAGGCCATAGGCTAAGGTGATTATTTCCACCTTTACTCTCTACTCCTTGGTGGTGCTACTCTAGAATTTATGTTCTCTCCTTGACTCTTTTATATTTTACTAGGGTTTATTCTTTTCATATTCCTTTCTTATATCCATTTTTTATATTGGAAAAAGTGGATGATTTATGTCTCCTTTCCTACTTGTTTATTTTCTTTTCTGTTGAAATGGTGGTTGCCTCTACTACCAAACTTAGGTTCTTAGGTCGAGTGAACTTAATGGAATACATTAGGCTTTTGTTAAAACTAAGAATGAAATTTCCCACCCTATCTTCCTCCTCTTTCAAGTAATGCGCATGTCATGACAAGATCATAAATCTAACTTATTCTTACTCACGGTCATGGTTCCTCCATGCAATGAGTGAAATTATGTCTTCTTTTGGTCATGATGACAAAAAACTAGGTATTTCTTACAAATTTTCCTTTTAAATTTATCCCAAGTGAAATATATTACATTATATCCTTTAATGGATAGATGATGATTCCACCATAGGGAAGCTTTCCCTTCAAACTAATATATAGTTGTCGAAGCTTTAGTATTGATGTTCATATCAATCAACCCAAAATACTTGTTCATACCTATTAATCATGCCTTTGTTGTGTCTCCTTCACCTAACCCATCATATTTTTATGGTTTTATTTCTTTGAATTCCATAATAAAGGGACATTTTCTCTCATACTATCATCCTTCCAAAGGTGATGGACTATTGATGAGTATTTGGGAGTTATTCCCACGATCAGAATATGAAGGTTCTGCATCCTCCATTATATATTCCTCAATGCCCAAACATGTATTATGGTTTTTCCCTTGTTCATGTTGCCTTGTTAAACTCCTCTGATTTTTCATTCTTGGGAGGCTATCTTTTCTTTAAGAGTATTCAATTATTCTTGAATTATTTTGGCAACATTGTTGGTGGAGGTGATATATTCCTACTAACAGATAAGATTTTAGCTTGGTAGGACTTTCTCCCTTCCAAGTTGTCATCCTCATGGTATATACATTTAATATCTTTATAAAAGTGGAAATTAATTTATTTTGTCTCCTTTTGAATGGTTAACCATGCACACTTTTATATTTACTTAAATCAAGCTTCATACTAAAAATAGTCACAAAAATAAAATAAGGCAATTTCAATCAGCCCATTAACCATTACCCAACTTTAATCATATTTTCATTTCTTCCATACATAGATATCATTATTAGATCATAAAGGAAATATGTAAGTGTGTTTGTTTCTTCTTTTACAAACACATAGAACACATAGGCACTATGCCATTTATTTAATACTATAACCATTGTGATTACATAGTTACATAATTTCCCTCTTTTACAATATGGATCTATTCTTCAATGGGTTCTTCCTCCTCAAAGGCTTTCATGGCTACATTAGTCTTTTAATGAACACATACATATATTCTGCTATGATTTCTTTGGACATAATCGGGGCATAACATCCACATACAAAGGGAAAGTCCCTAACTGCAAATGGTTTTGACTTGACTACTAGTTCTTGGATCTAAGATGGGCCTACATTATGTTTCCCTTTCTTGAATTTAATTCACTTTAAAGTGTATGTCAAAGTATCTATATTAAATATTGTTTATATTTCCACTTTTAGTATAACCTTTTGAGTCTCCTCAAGGATATGTATTTTTTTGTGTTTTGTTTGAAGTTTATTAGAGGCCCTATGTCATCTTTCCTTCTTACATCCCATGATTATAAGATACAAGAAGATTTTATTAAATGTGGATCATGTGGGTAACAATGTCTATAGTTAGAACTTGGGTTCTTTGATACCTATGTAAAAGTCTAGCCATGAGAGCAAATTTTTAAATAAAATAAAACTAGCATGTAAATGCAAAAATTATTATCAATTAGTAGTATGAATATTTATTTTATTTCACTATACTACCATGTAAAATAGCAATCAAGTGCAAAGATCCTAACTTACAAATACCTAGAAGAAAATGAGAACTCGATTGGTCATGAGTAGTATCCTTGTAGTCTAGATTTCTTCTTACCATCATCATGGGTGCAACAAACCCAACCAAGTTAACTGTTTCCCTATCCACCCAAACCAAGTGGACCCAAAAATCTATCCTAGAGAACAATCCTATGATGAAGAATTCAAAATCATGGAGTTAGGTGAAGATTGGTTTTCCTAAGGATTGATTCAAAAGAGGATTTTGATGTGTCCCATACTACAATAGGGGTCCATTGGACAATTGGGAAGAGGAATTTTATATACCTCATACTCCACTAGGCATCCATCTTCAACCCAATGGAGTTGAATATACCATGAAAAAAAATGGGAAGAGGGTTTTGGTGTATTACATACTACATCAAGGGTTCACCCTCAATTATGAATGATCATATAGGAACAAGAGATATTTTCACATGTAGTGAACTTATCTAGACTAGTGGATTCTAACTTCAATCACCCATAGACCACCAATGAAAAGTTTGTCCACCCACTAGAAGAAGTAGCTTCTAACAAATACCTCTTTGTGACCTTAGTGACATTATTGGATATCCCCTTGACAATATGGGTACCACATGGTAGTGATCACCTCCATGCTATAGGTGACTACCTGCTAGCCCTCCTAATACAATGTTAAGCTTTGATTTTTGTTACCTGCATGATAGGGGTAATTACCAGCTTAATTGCTCCAGTATCACTAGGGGATCCCTTAAAAATCCTTCAACTTTGTGATACATGTGAATATTGTCTAGTCCCTAAGCTAAAATAATAGCCCTAAGCATCAATTATTGGCACAATCCAATGAATTATTGTCACTACTCTAGTATTCTAAAGGTTAAAACTTGGGTTATCTATTTCTCAAAAACATGTAGCATTCTAGTTAAAATTGACTCAAATTGGCAAGAACCTAAGGTGAATCATAACTGACCCATGAAAGTTGAGATGATGGTTTAGCGAGAAATAAATTTGGCTATGGAGGATTATGAAATAGCCCCTCATTATACTTTTAAGATCATGAGTGTGGTCCAATATTAGATATTCCTTCATTATATAGTTTATAAGGATAAAAGTAGAGACATCTTAATAGAGAGTAATGTAGGGATACCTTCCTTCCCAAGTAGAAGGATTAAGAAAAAGAACTATAACCTCTACCCAAGTATGGTTCTCAATTATCATGAATCCTTTATATCACCCAAATATTTTTTCATTTTTTTCATGTACCTAACAACCAGACCCATCACATTTTGGGTGTTCCCTAATAGTTTAAGTGCATTCTTGGAATGTAATGCTAAAACACCTTTCAATATTTATAATAGGATTATTTACTAATTTATCCATTTAAGTAGCATACTATAGAGGTTTTCCACTTACAAATTTTCTAACAATTGCAAGTATGTTGAAGATTTATGGTGGATGTTGAATTTCATGTTGCTAAAATAGAGGAAAAAAATTCTAAAAAATATGTGCAATAGATATTGATGTCCTTATTTCAACAAAGAAAAAATGCTACTTTGATATATAAATAAAAAGTTATGTGATATCGAACAAACCTATCTATAAATTATAATTAATCTTACTTCAAAAATAAATAAAAAATAAAATATGTAACAAAAAAATATCAAAATATATCTATGCTCTAGATATTGGCGTTGTTGATACATGTTTATGAAATTATAACTTTATACTCATTTGTAAAAAAAAAAATGTGATATCAAATAAATGTCATTTTTAAAAATGTTATTAATTATTAAAAACAAGATTAAAGCATATGTCAAAAAAAATCATAAATAATATATATTTTAAATGCATATACAATCTACATAAAAAAAAATTAAAAACCACTAGTTCACATCAATTTTTTTATTTTTTAGTTGCTATGCATGATAGAAAGTGAAAAAATCTTATTTAAAATATTTATTTCAATTTTGCACTTTGGCCAAAAAGTGGGAAACACTATTGTGGGTTGATCCCACACTTCCTAGTTGCTCCTATCCACATCCTTTCTTTGACATTTTTCCTCCTAAAGTGAGGATAAATGAGTAGATTTATGGTCTTTGTGAGTGTTCTAAGCTATGTAGCATGTCATTTTTCCACATGACTTAGAATTTTGGATGGCCCAAGGAGTAGGGATGACATACCTTATTAAATAGGTGACCATATTGTACACACAAGCACCCTCTCCTCTTCAATGTGGGATGTCTCCCCTTGAAAAGGAGGAAATTCCACCATCAATACCCTTTGTTCTTCCCTTTTAGGTCGTTGGAGAAATTCCACGACCTTGGCAAGATTTTTTTACGACTTTTGTTTTCATTTTTTATTTTATTTCTTTCCTTAAGCTTTAGTTTGATTTTTTATTTTCTTTCTTTTATTTAAATTTTTATTTTATTTTTAGTTTTCTTATTATTTAGTTTCAAGTATGAACAATCATAGAAGAGTGAGAGGATTAACTTAGAAATATGTAAGCTTCTGGATTCAATTGTGTAAGTTTTTAGATCGATATTTTGGATCACACTTAATGATCCATAATCGAGAAGAGGAGAATGTGAGATAGTAGTGCAAAAGAAGCCTTAACAGGAGAGGAAGGGCAGATGGGAAAGGGAAAATAATAATTAAAGAATAAAAAATAAAAATAAAAATTGCTTAAAAATAGAAAAATAGAAAGGAAAATAAAAAAATATATAATAATAAAACTAACCCAATCACGAAAATAAATTAAGTGACAATTACTTGCACTGAAAAATGCATAAATATGAAATTAGATATTTTTTCGGTGCAAGTAATTGTCACTTAATTTACTTTCATGATTGGGTCAGTTTTGTTATTACTAGAGGTTTTTCTTTTCCTTTTTATTTTTGTATTTTTAAGTAGTTTTTATTTTTCTTTTTTATTCTTTAATTTTTATTTTCCCCTTCCTATATGCCCTTCCTCTCCTTTTAAGGCTTCTTCCACACTCCTATCTCACATTCTCCTCTTTCCGATGATGGATCATTGAGTGTGATCCAAAACGTCGATCTAAAAACTTACACAGTTGAATCCAGAAGCTTACATATTTCTAACTGATGGACTGTGCAAAACTAATGCCAACTATAGGGTTAACTTAACAATCCATCTAGAGTGAAGTGACTAACTTTCAATTAAATACGTTATGTGTAGTTGATGGGAAAATTCACAATCAAGTGTTTTATGTAGGGCAATTCAACCTCCTAATTGCAAGACAAGGCTATAAGGTTCAAGGATTGTTCTCTAAATAGGTTTCTAGGTCTACTTTTGTTACACCCTAGGCACCTACAAAACCAATTCAATTGTCATGCACACATCACTAAAAAATACCACTACCTGACTAGTTTGAAAATATAACATGCATGTATAGATACAACCATGCCATAAATTAAAATTAAACCATTTAATTCATAACCTTCAATTACTTGACAATTGCACTAATTGGCAATTAAAGTATTAAGTTCACATCATTAGTTATTAAGTCCACACAAACATATAAATTAAAAGTATGATCATAGTCTTAATGTTAGGGTTCCACCTTTATCCAAATTATATCGAGACATCACACAATTAATATAAAAGAAGGTATAAAGTTTGCATGGATACAACATTTGTTTGGAGGTTTATTCTAAACTTTTATGGAGAAGTTAAAGGTCATTTCTAAGATACTAAAAAAAGGGAAATCAATCATGTAGAGTAAGGAGCCAATTGATTCATTAGTGGAGGTTAAGAAAGTACTCAAGTAGGCATTATTCTTGAGAAGTCCAAACTATTCTAAATCTTTTTAGCGTTTCTCTTTTGCATCATCTTATACTATAGCTATTGTTTACTTATAAAAGACTATAGAAGAATATGAACATCCTAAGCGCTTTTTAGCAAATCCCTACAAGGTAAATAATTGAAGTATTAAATCATGGAAAAGCATGCTTAGACAATACTATCCGTGTTTTTGTCTTTGCAAAATTTAAAACAAATTCATGTCCATTAAAATGAGACGCATCATTGAGTTGATCTCCTACAAGTGATGTTAGCATTCCTAGTTACATCTCAAGTTCTTTATTGCCTTGATTTGATCAAATCCAAAAAAATACATGTATTATTAAGTCTTGGTCGTAGAACGTTCCGACATTTTAAAATATTAAATTGTCTATCAAACTCAAAGTAGTCAATTTATTATCATAATCACAAGTGATCGACAACAAAGTTCAATCTCCTAAAAGCATCACAAAGATATTTACATCAAATCACAATTTTATAATAATCTATTTTACATGATCTTAATGAAAGCATTACAAGTGCACTATCTTGATGTACTTTATGATAGCTTTATACCTTCATAGTCACAACTTTATAGGGCTGGAAAAGAGAAAAAGGTAAAAATCATTTAAAAATGCTCCTGTACATGCAGAAAAGTAGAGTCTCAAGTGATCAGTAAAAGTGCCCATTACAGCTCTTTTCCCCCTTATCTTGCCAAGTTCCACAACCGTCCATGAAATTTCTTCTGTACTTCGAATTTTCTTCTGTACTTGGAATTTTTAACATCTCGCAAATAGAAGAGACCCACAAACGCCTCAATGAAATTTATTCTCAGACTGCCATGATTGTTAGATATAACTAGCCACTCTTAAGTTTAGTTTTCATGCCCCTTACAACCATCTATATTTACTAGTGTACTTCATGCCTGTGACAAAATTGGCATCCTTGGAACAAAGCATGGAAAGCCATAAATGCATAAAGTATAATGAAACTTTGTCACATGTTGTATGCCAAAACAGAAACAAAGAACATGAAACGTTTGATGGCATCTCAGAAAATGGATAGTATAAAGGTGTTTGAAACTTTCAAGCAAATGTATAGCCAAATTTGGCAAATCTCTACCAACCTTCTCCTTTTGTGCAGTTTCCTTAAAGGTCCCTTATTGAGATTTTTTTGGCAAATCTCTACCAAATCTTCTTCTTTTGTGCAGTTTCCTCAAAATTGAGACTTTTTTGGCAAATCTCTACCAACCTTCAGAATATGCTTTATTAGTCGTGGTTCAAATTAGATTCAAATCAAACTAAATGAAAGGTTTTTGTTTTATCATAGAGGGCATAGTTTTTATCCATTTACATTATTATTTAGTACAAGTTGTATATTTTGAGATTAATGAATCTGGTTGTATTTATAATCTTGACAATATTGTGATCAAGATATTTATAGAAAAATGTAGATCAACACTGTGGCTCCAAAGAATTAATCATGGTGGTAGGGGAGAGGATCCGGTAGCTGAACACCCTAACTTCGTGCTTCTCAAAATCTTACATGGAAATTTCAAATCACGCCTAATTTTTTACAGCAGCTTACTAAGCAAGTCCCCTTCTTATAACTAAGGTTTCAAGGCCACATCATCAAAGATGATGCCCACATCGGCATGCTTTTTGTCGAGGTGCCCAAAAAGGCCCAAAAAAATTGAGACCGATACTTGTGCACTAAATCATGTTTTATTGTTGCGCTGATGTGGCATCACATGATTTGTTGATTTTTAGATCTAAGGAATACATTTCATTCAATTATGAGTAGTCATCATCAACATTAACAACTTTAAAGTCACAACTATTGGTCCAATATTGTTAAAAATATTGGCCATTAAACCAACAAATACTATAACAACTATTGGAAAATGCTTAGATACTGGGTCCTCTTCCCTGCTGCAAAACAATTAGTTGTGGAGAATTATTTTACATATGAAGACACACAAAGAAAATATTTGAATAGAGATTAGCTTGTATCCAGGGATTGAGAATAGTAAAAGGGAGTATGGAAACATCATTACGAACTAACTCAAAAGATTAGGTGCATCATGTGACTCGAGTAGATGGCATTTCACTCATGATGATTAGTTGAGCCAAGCATTTGTGGAGGGTTCTATATGGTTATGTGAGAAGGGCAACTGATCATAGTCATGAGTGCAACCAACTCTTGGATCATACCATTAGTGAATTGACAATTTTTAAAAAAAGTTACATCTTCAGTATTAACTTAGCCAAGTAGAGATAATTTGTTGAGTTCGAAGCTAATTAACATCAAGTATGGAAGAACTACTTTCCATTCTACAACTCTTGCATCATCAAATAATTTAGCTTTAATGACTCTCTTGGTAGTTCAGAAATAAATTGTATAGAAAATCTACTTCAAAGAAGAATAATAGTCCTTGTTAGATTTAGTGTGACTCTTGACAATTGTGATTTGCATTTGTCATTAGATTGGATGTTAATGTTAGAGCTTCAAATTATTGGTAAGGGAAACATTACATCTACAATTTACTCCAATATAATCAATAATGGAGTTGATTTAGAGTTTGCTTATGAGTACATAATAGAACTCTATGTGAAGAGAATAAAGACACATTTTTTAAATGTTTGATTAAATTTTTAGGATGAGTGGTCACCAATAACTAACACATTTAATTTATTTGAAAAAATGATACGACATGCATATGCCCATCAAAATTGTATGAAGAGTCAATATTTTACTATAAGGTTTCTATTCTAATGTATATAATAAAACCTTTATGATGCTTGTTTACAAAATATAGTTATATTTTGTTTACAAAATATTATAAAATTGAGAAGGGGAAAATAAAATGACCATATAGGAAAGGTAAGGTGGCTCTCTATTTATTGTAAAGTCTTATCATGTGAAAGGGTTACCAAGGTTGGTTACGAGATTCTATTTTTGGATGAGATACAATATATTTTATAAGAAGACAAAGGACTTTGTACTTATACACATTTTTAAGGAATAACACTTAAAGCATCACTCTAAATTTTTATTTGTAAGACCCCAGCTTTCGCTATCCTATTGAGTCTATGGGTCTTTGATGGTTCTTGTCCAACATTTTTTGTGCTTCTATGTTTGGATGTTATACATGGGTTTATGAGTGATGGTTGTTTCTATACATCAATGATGTTGTATTCTTGGTTGTTATTGGATATGATTAACTAATTAATTTTATCTAACTAGCGGTTGTTGTGATTTCTTTGTGATAACCAGATGAGTTTCTTTCATTGATTATGTAAGTATGTGTTGATTAAGATGTTTAGTTTTGATGGGTTATTTGTTATTTATTTTTAGTAGTAGTATTATTATGTATATTAGATAGATTACATTATGTTGATAGGGGATTGTTGAGATGATTGACTTTATTATTAGATGAAATTATTATAAGATGATTACATATTGTGTATGTGCAATTAGGTGTTATTATGGAGATGAGATTTAATATGTTAATGTTTACTTATGATGATTATTAAATTTGATTTCCTAGTTGATTATTATTTTTGAAATTTTATTTTTAATATGACAATTGCTTCGACTATATATATTCATGGGACATGTAGTGACATTTTGTTGAGTGAACGGGTGGATTTTTCCAATGGTGGTAGGGGTCACATAGCTACTTCCATTATTTTACCCTTATGAATTTTTGATCTTGTCTTGTAGGGCGAATAAGGTCATGTAATGTATTGATTTGTTTTATGTATCGTGTGATTTTGTAAATATGTGAGCTTATTTTATTAATCTTCTAAGTTATCATTTATTATGATTATTTCTTTTGTGATTTATAAAGTTCTTATGTGGGTTAAATTTTTGTTTTATTTTTAAAAAAAGTCCCCTAGGTGTTAGACTTATAGTTTAGTGGTCATTTTATCTTGTAAAACCCTTAAATAAAGTCTAAAATCCACTCTACTTACCCACAGTTTTGAAAAGTGGCAGAAATTAGAGTTGGTTGGGTAGTTAGGTGGTTAAGGAAATGTAGTTTCTTTTTCTCTTTCTATTTATTCTTTTTCCTTGAGTGGAGAAGGGACTTTTTCTTTTGGAATGATTTTTGGAGTTCTTGTTAGAAAACATATATATTGAGAGGGGAGGGTTGAATCAATATATCCCTCAAAACCAATTCAATTCAACTTAACCAACTTATCAATCAAAACATATAACTTCCTAAATCAGATAACACATGCAAAAGAAAAAGTACATAGACATAACACTAGAATTTATGTGGAAACCCAACAAGGGAAAAACCACAGTGAGAAAAGTTGTTTTGAGCTACTGTCCAAATCCAGCCTCACAAATGAACCACTCGTTACAAGATATTTAAGGTCTTTAACCTAAGGAAGTTTACAAGTCCTTGCTCACTTACAAAATGAGGCTACAACCTTTGAATACAACTCTTTGAAGAACTAGATGACAAATCACAACCGTAATACTTTTGTTGCTTCCAACTCACTAGTTTCAGTACTTCTATACTTATTTCTACCTTTGGCTCACTACCTCTGGAACTTACACTTCCACTTTTGCCTTCGGTTCAAGTTGCCTCCAACACTTACATAATTTGGATGGAATACTACCTTCCACACACCACTTAAACTCTTCTACTTTCAACTCACTACCTCCAACATGCATTAAACATATTTCTAAAAATTTGCACACATTACTCTGCTTTTAGCATACTATTGTTAGAAAATTACATTAATTGCACATTTAACACTTATACCTTTTTATCACACACTTAATCTTACATTTATACCATCCACAAGCATCAAAAGGTTTCTCCTTGTCGACCATCCTGAAATCTATGAATATGAAACATGCAACCACCATATTTGAGTCAGCTTCAACACATCCATGAGAAAGGGAAATCAAATGCAGTCCAAGCTATGAGATAAGCATGACCTATTTCAAATCTACACACATCCCTATGTTGGAACACACCACAAAAACTTGGCGCAAGCAACTTAGAACACTAAGTTAGCCCAAAAAATACTCAAACCTTGAAATATTAATTTCCAGACCACAAGAAATACTAGAGAAGCAAGTTAGCATCACGTGGATCACATTATGAGCATCAAATAATATTCAATAATATTCTCATGCCCTTCTTTCACAACTTTATGCAACATTATGTTGGCACAAGAAAATAGACACAAAACCAGTATCTAATGCAAACCCAAATAGCACAGACTTGAAATATAACATTGACAACACAACTTGCAGTACACCTCAGAAATGGAACCTCAAGAAGAGACAACAAATAAACATTGAAAACACTTCCTCCAAATCGTAAGACCACAAAAGCAACTACGGAGAAATATGGGGCATTTCTCAGAACCATTCTTGACTACAACAGTTCAATCACCACTCTGCTTATTCAGGAAACTTCTATAGTCACATAAATGATATGAAAACTAGAAACTACATGCTTCATACTTCATTCTATCTATTATTCAAATTGCAAGATGATATCTTAAGATGCAGAGGAATGTAAATCATTCTCTAGAGCCTTTTTTTGAGTACTTTCCTGAGCCATTGATTGAAAGAGATTCTTCTACGAAAATTACAACAATAGACAGTGAATACATCATCCACAAAATCACACACACATTCATGAGTATGACATACAACTTCATACATTATACTTAATCATCTTGATTGTAGTACATGCAACCAACCACAAACTACCACCTTGCAAACAACAAAGACAACATCATCAACAACCTCTATATGGTTTGATATCAATGACAACCAAGAAACTCCACACTGTTGACATTAATGACCACTTGCAACATACTTACAAAAATATCCCCCTTTGGTATTGATGGCAATACCAGCGAGAGAAACACCAAATAGATATGCATTATCTTCCCGTTGCTCTATATTTACTCTATCTCTCCCCCTTTGGCGTCAAGGACAAAGGGACAATGGGCTTCAACTGAGCTTTCCAAGGCATACAAGCTCCCCCTATCTATATAAACTTCAACATTATTCTACCTGCTCCCCCTGAGAGGTAGCGTCCATCAACCCAAGGATAAAAATGTGTCTTGAAGTGCTCCCCTTGGATAGATGCACCAGTTATACATCTAGTTAGAAGGAGGGGTAACAACCCCTAGCTTCTATCTGAGATACTCAAAGGTATCCTTTGAAATTTCCTTTGTGCAAATGCCTATAGTTTGTTCTTATGTGGGAACATACTCCAACCTTACTTTTGAATTAGAAACTTTCTCTCTTAAAAAGTGATATTTGATAGATATGTGCTTTTTTCTAGCATGCATCACTAGATTCTTTGAAATATAAAACCAGTAGCTAATGCAAACCCGGACAACATAGACTTGAAATATAACATTGAAAACACAACTTGTGGTACACCTCAGAAATGGAACCTCAAGAAGAGACAACAAATAAACATTGAAAATACTTCCTCCAAACTGCAAGACCACAAAAGAAACTACAGAGAAATGCAGAGCATTTCTCACAACCATTCTTGATTCCAATAGTATAGTCACCACTTTGCTTACTCAGGAAACTTCTATAGTAACATAAATGATATGAAAACTAGAAACTACATGCTTCATACTTCATTCTATCTACCATTCAAATAGTAGGACCATATCTTAAGATGTAGAGGAATACAAAGCATTCTCTAGAGCCTTTTTCTGTATACTTTCCCGAGCCACTGACCGAAAGAGATTCTTCTAAGAAAATTACAACAATAGACAGTGAATACATCATCCACAAAATTGCATACACATTCATGAGTATGACATCCAACTTCATACATTATACTTAATCATCTTGATTGCAACACATGCAACCAACCAAAAACTACCACCTTGCAGACAATAGAGACAACATCATCAACAACCTGTATATGGTTTAATATCAATGACAACTAGAAAACTCCACACTATTGACATCAATGACCACTTGCAACATACTTGCAACAATCTCCCCCTTTGGTATTGATGGCAACATTAGCGAGAGAAACGCCAAAGATATATGCACTATCTCCCCCTTTCTCTATCTTTGCTCCATCTCTCCCCCTTTGACATCAAGGACAAAGGGCCAATGGACTTCAACTAAGCTTGCCAAGGCATACAAGCTCCCCCTATCTATATAACCTTCAACATTATTCTACCTGCCCCCCCTAAGAGGTATCCTCCATCAACCTAGGGATAAAAATGTGTCTTGAATTTCTCCCCCTGGATAGATACACCAATTATGCATCTAGTTAGAAGGAGAGGAAACAACCCCTAGCTTCAGTTTAAGATGCTCAAAGGTATTGTTTGAAAGTGCCTTTGTGAAGATGCCTACAATTTGTTCCTTTGTAGGCACATGCTCCAACCTTACTTTCGGATTATAAACTTTATATCTTAAGAAGTGATATTTGATAGATATGTGCTTTGTTCTAGCATGCATCATTGGATTCTTTGAAATATTGATGGTACTTGTATTATCACATAAGATTGGAATGGGATCATCATACACCACCTTGGTGTCCTTCAAATTTTCCTTCATCCACAACACTTGAGTACAACAAGATGTTGTAGAAATATATTTTGCTTCTACTCTTGACAAGGACACTAAGTCTTGCTTCTTACTAAACCAAGAGACCAATCTGTCTCCCAGAAAGAAAGCTCCACCACTGGTACTTCTTCTATCATCAAAACTACCAGCCCAATCAACATAAGTATATATATTTAAAGAGAATTCATTACCCTTTTGATACCACAATCCATAGTCTGGAGTGCTCTTCAAATATTTGAAAATCCTCTTGACAGATTTTACATGAGTTTCTTTTGGATCAACTTGAAATCTTGCAGCCAAACAAAAAACTTGCATTATATCAAGCCTTGAAGCAGTTAAGTTTAGTAGGCCTCTAATCATAGACCTATACAAGGTCTAATCAGCCTTAGGTGATACACCGTCCTTACTCAAATGACAACTAGTTACCATCAGAGTAATTACTTGTTTACAATCTTTCATACCAAACTTTTTCAACATTTCCTTAACATACTTTGCTTGAGAGTTAAAGATGCCCTTATCTGACTATATGATTTGAAGTCTAAGAAAGAATGACAACACAACTAACATGGACATTTCAAATTCCTTGTGCATTTCTTTAGCAAACCTCTTACACATTTCATCATTTCCTCGAAAGATTATATCATCAAGATATACCACAACAATTATAATTTTTTCATCCTCTAATGTATAAATTATTTTCTGCAATACCTTTCTTGAATCCTTACTGACATAGATACTTATCCAACCTTGCATACCAAGCTTCAAGGGCTTGCTTAAGACCATACAAAGCCTTTTTAAGTTTGCAAACCATTTTCAAATCTACTGATAGCTAAAATCCATCAAGCTGCTCTATGTATACTTCTTCTAACTCACCATTTAGGAAGGAAAATTTCACATCCATCTGATAAACTTTGAAGTTCCTATGAACAACAAGTGCAAGAAACATTTTGATGGCCTCCATTCTTTCCACCAAAGAAAATGTTTCTCACAACTTCTCCATCTTCATTCAGTTTTTTCCTAAACACCCATTTTGTTCCAATTACATTCTTGTCTACAGGCCTTGGAACCAATTCCTAAGTCTAATTATTTTTAATATGATTTAGCTCTTCTTCCATAGCCTAATTCCATCCTTCATCTTTGATGGCATAATCAAATTTTTTTGGCTCTATTCTTGACAATAGAGAAAAAATTACTTGTTCATTTCTTTTGCAAACCTTCTTCTTGTCAAGACTCCTTCATTTTTATCCCCAATGATCTAATTTTCTAAATGATTCCTTTGAACATAGTTGGTAGGAGTCTTGGGGACTTTCTCTTGAGCTTCCTATTGTTCAACAACTTCTTCTTCTTCCTCTATGAAGGTAGATTCACCAGCCTAGCAGTCTTCTTACCCATGTGTGTTTTGATGAAATTCTTCATCCACTCTGATATTTGCACTTTCAACTACCTTCCTCAATATTTTATTATATCACTTGCATGCTTTGCTTCTAGTTGAATACCCAAGGAAGATTCCTTCATCTAATCTTGAATCAAACTTTCCCAATCCTTCATCTCTCCTGATGAAGCATCTACTTCCAAAAATTACACTTTTCTTTTATGAATAGAGTTTAATAAAAACCCCAACTATTTAATCTAAAATATATACACTTTAATATAACTTAACTATTATTAATGGAATGTCTCTTTAAATAAAATTACTTGGAGGATGTGTTCGAGGGGTTGAGTTTAATTGGTTAAAATATTGAATTCTCAATGTGGAGAGCCAAGTTCAAATCTCAATGGGACATGTAATAGGAATTCTAAGTTGTGACTACTAGTCTTCCATAATTGACTTCTAATGTGGAGGTGGTTTCTAAATAAGTGGACTTCTAAGTTGTGATTTCTAGATTTTTATGTAACATATTTATTATTAGTACTTGTCGTCAGGAGGCATTACTATTGCAATGAGTTTTATTTTTTCTTGTTTGACTAGTTATTAATAAATTATTTTTGAATCAATTAGAAAAAAAATTATCCTCTTGAAATAAAATTTAATCTCTCTAAAGTGAAATGTAAAATATTTAACTTCATAAATTTTAGAAATTATTTCTCTTGAACATGATTGGCTAAAAAAAATTGTGTTAAGAAGTATAGAGGTGAACTATTATTGTGCCATTAATAGATTTTGCCTTCCTTCCATATGCATTATCTTTTATAAATTAAGTTACAAGTAAATTAAATAATATTAATAAATGTTTTAGTAAAAAATAATAGTTGAGAAAGTTCCACGAAAATTTATTAATTTAATCTTAATTTCAAAAATAAATAAATAAATAAATATATCATTATTATGAATCACCTTATTGCACATTTATGTTTTATTTTTTTATAATATAAGGTGCTATAAATACGTTCCATCAAGCTAGAATATAGGCATGCAACATTTTTGTCCCATAAGCTAGAATATAGGCGTGCAATTGTTTTTTTTCCATTAAATATATCAATAATTATATTAAATTTGTATTTTTTAATTGTTTATTATTATTTATATTAAAATAAATATAATGCCATCAAGCTAGAAAATAGACGTGCAACCTCTCATAAGCCAAAATATAGGTTTTCCATTAATATATTATTTACATAATTTAAATAATTATTACTATTAATGTGTTATATTTTATATAATGATTATGTAAAAATTCTAATATGTTTATTTTTTAATTTGTATTTTATTTTTTTCTTTATAAAAATATATCTTTAGGAAGAATTTATGTTTTATTAATATTATTAATATAAAAATTAAAAATATAAAAGATTATAATTTATATAATAATTTATTTTAATGATAATTCATAAATTTATTTATTTTTAAATCATTTATTAAATATTTTATAATAATTTTAAATAATATTATTTATAAATTTTAAATATACAATTATAAAATCAATATGAAGTAAATAAAATAACAAATTATGAACTTCACTAAATAAAAGTATAATAAAATTGACATTTATTGATATGTTTTATAAACTAGCACTTGCATCTAAATGAGGTTCAATGATTACATCCATAGAAAACTATATGTGTATGTTAATATGTTAAAGAGTGTGTGTTTGTGCATGGGTGTGTATGCATGTCATGTGCTACAAATTCTAGTTGTATATGGTTGGATTAAACAATTAATAATAAGTGCTAAATAAGAATGAAATAAACTTAAACAAATCTAGATTTTTTCCTTAAAGAAATTAAGTATTATCTGATTTTCAAATATTTGCATATAGATTTAAAACATAAAGCAATGTAAATAAAAAGAAAGTTGCCATCAAATTGACAAAAAACATTGCAAATAGAAATAGGATGTTCTCATCCAATTAGAAAATCAATATTTATCTTGGATCTTACATGATAAGTGAGATTAAACGTCACCTAAAACTTGTTTTCCTACGACTCAAAAGTGGTTTGGAGGCATGAGACTTGTTTGTGGTTTGTAGGCATTAGACTTGTTTCAAGCTCAAATCTCGCAACTTAATTAAATTATTAAAAATAATTATAATTGCATGTTTAACTTCTTATAATACATTAAATAATTATAATTATAAAATCATGATCCTATAGCTACATTTTTGTTCCATTAAGACATGCAGTATCTTACAATATAGACATCAGATAACTAAAAAACAAAATTAAAATACTATAAGTAGCAAAACTTATATTTACTTTTATTCACATTAATAAAACTTAAATTTTTTTTTTCAATCCTCCAAACTATAATTACAATACTATAAAGACAAGTACTCCCACTGAGTGACACTTGTTTGTTAGTCCTTGCCTTTATATAAGGCAGGGAACTATTGTTATCGCCTCAATCTTGCATATTAAAATTGTGCTTTGGGAATGGCGCTAGAAAATAAAGCTAAAGCATAACTTAAGTTTAGGGGAGTATTTAGAAAAAGAAAATTTATTTTCCTATTTTTGCGATTTTGTGATTGGTGGGTGCAATTTTCCTCGTGGTTTTGGCATTTTGTAAATATTTTTAATAATGATTATTATTGTAGGGAGCTTTGTTATTGGAAATATTTCATGAGTTTCTTTGTATAGTCGTGTTTTTCCATGGACTCTTCGTGGGGACACGTGGTGTCTTGAGCAATTGGCATTTTATCACCTCAATCTTGCATATTAAAATTATGCTTTGGAAATCATGCCAAAAAATAAAGCTAAAGTATAGCTTATGTTTAGGGGAATATTTAGAAAAAACAAATTTTTTCTACTGTTTTTGCAATTTTGCGATTGGTGGGTGTGATTTTCCTTGTGGTTTTGATATTTTGTAAATATTTTTAATAATAATAATAATAATAATTGTAGGGAGATTTGTTATTGGAAATATTTCATGAGTTTGTTTGTATAGTCCTATCTTGCCATGGACTCTCCGTGGGGACACGTGGCATCTTCAAGAATACATTTGCATTTACTATTTGTGTCCTCTCATTTATTGTGAGTACATTGGAGTGCAACTATCATTTGTGGGTTATGCTCTTAAGTTTTAATTATGTTTGCATTGTTTGGTCATATGCTCAAGTTGTTTGATGAGTCTAAAATCTGTTTTTGTTGGGAGGGTTTTCATCTACGGTGTTGGAAGCAAGAAAGGTGGCGTCTGTAAGTTACTCTATCTTTTACACTTTGATTTCTTCAGTTTTGTCTACAAATTTGGAAATGAAAAATGAAGCGTTTGTAAGTTCCTATATCTTTTACAGTCTAGTTTTATAGTTCTTTGCATCTATGCATTTTATGGTTAATTTCTATTGAGCGTAGTCATGCATTGCAACTGCAGTTGAGTTTGTGATGCAAGAGCATCCAGTGGTGTAAGGGCAATCTTGCATCACCCAAAAATAGTTAAATCTCAAGTTTCTCATTTTTTAGATGTTTTTACATTTTTGGATACCCTTTTCGTCATAATGAAATTCCCAATTTATGGTTTTTATTTTCTTTTCCTGGGTGGAAAGATATTGCAGTTTTAGTTTCCCAGATTTGCACCTGAAAATCTTCCGAGTTAGATTTGAGGCATTTAGAGTTCCTGGATCAGCCCCAAAACTTTCTGAAATTGGCGTAGCGATTTCAAGTGCGTTATTGACTTTGTGACCTTCCAACGGTTCAAATGGTTCGCAAATAGGAGTCCCAGATCAAAAGTTATGGCCCTGGGAAGTTGGCACACTTTCTAGAAGATACAATTGCAAATGCTCTTTTGAAATTTGAACTTCATGTTGTAAATTTTCGGATCCAAACCGCCTAAACTCAAATTTGAATGTTGTTTTGGCTCCAAACTAAAGAGGAGCTCTATTTATGGGCGGGTTTCTAATTTTTGGGTAACTTTTTGGGGACAAGCTCGCATATTGCGAATGGGTGATTCTGTAGCTTTCTGTAATTTGCATGTGTTGTAGAACTTGGGGATTTGAGATCCTCTGCATGTAAGAAACTCCATTTTTTTAATAATAAAATTATTCTCTTGTTTGTGGGTTATTTTCTAATTCTCAGACTGCGCCCTCATCAAATGGTATCAAAGTGGGTTTTTCTTGAGTGTGTGGACAGATCATCGATCGTGAGGTAGTTCGCACCAGGATCATGGTTGTGGGTCGAGGTCAAGAAAGATGCCTCCAAGAGTGATGCCCGGTAGGAATGGTGGTGCTAGAGGTGGTCAAGGCGGAAAAAATGCTGGTGGAAGAGATGCACTGGCAGCCCTCCAAAGACAGATTGATGCCTTACAAGAGCAGTTGAGAAGAGGGTTAAACCTGAGGGAGGAAAGTGAGGATGAAGGAGAGGAAGAAGGTTCAAATGTAGAAGAGGAAGAAGAAGCAATTGATCAAGACCAAATGTGGCTAATAAGGGCCATTTAGAAGATTGGGAAAAGACCCAGAGTGAAGTCCCCAATTATAAGTAGAACCTAAGAGTTGATCGGCTGGATCAAGAGCTAGAAGAATATTTTGAGTATGAGGAAATAGAGGACCCGGATCGAGGTTAAGTTTGCAAAAATGAAGGCGAGAAGGGCCATGCTAGTATTGGTGGAAAAGAGGTCCACTTGGAAAGAAATCAAGAGGAAAAGGAGAAATATCACGGATGGGATCACATGGTAGGC
This sequence comes from Sequoia sempervirens, assembly GCA_007258455.2. Lineage (NCBI taxonomy): Eukaryota > Viridiplantae > Streptophyta > Pinopsida > Cupressales > Cupressaceae > Sequoia > Sequoia sempervirens. Next base: position 215,382,228 of record VDFB02271358.1, read on the forward strand.
GGTTCATACGGTGGACACGAGTTAGATTTGTTGAAGAAATTGCAAGGAGTTGAAGCAAGAGCAGATTTGTGAAAGAATATACTAAATATTTTTACAAGATAATCATCAGAACGTGCCACATAGAGGCCAATAAGGAGAAGGTAGCCCGATATCTTAATGGGTTACGACCGAGCATTCATGAGGAGTTAAGCCTAGTCAGAATGACCACCATTGAGGATGTGTATCAGTTTGCTTTGAAGGTGGAAGAGAAGCTGAACAAAAGATTTGATGGCAAACAAAAAGGACGAGGAGGTCAAAGTGGAAGAGGCAATGGAAGACGCCCGAAATTTGAAATGATGATGAAAAGAAAAGTGAAGATGTAGATTTACTAGCGAAGCCAAAGGAATGACAACTTCTACACTCCCTCGTGATCAAAACAGTGGTGATCAAAGAGGTAGAGGATGAGGGAGATATGGACAAAGGATGCAGGAAAGGTGGTTTCAAAGGCGTGTTTCGATTGGTGAAGAAGGGCATCGAGCCTATGAATGCTCACAACACCAAGGAAGGGTAGACAAAAGGCCAAAAGGTTGTGGAAGGGTTGCGCATACAGATGAGGAGGCCCAATCTAAATATTCAGATGATGCTGAAAGGGGAGAAGCCCTAGTGATTAGGAGAGCCCTAGTGATTGAGGAAAAGGAACTAGAATAGAGGAAGAATCTATTTCATACAAGGTGCACGTGTGAAGGAAAATGTTGTGATGTCATTATTGACGGTGGGAGTACCGATAATCTGGTGTCGAGAAGAGATGGTCACAAAGTTGAAGAGAAATTTGAAGAAGGGAAAAGACACGCATCCATATCCAGTTGCTTGAGATTTATAAAGACCACAAAGTTTTGGTCAATGAGCAATACCTAGTAAAGTTCAAGATCGGGAGCTACCATGATGAGGTACTCTATGATATCATCCCCATGGATGCATGTCACATGTTGTTGAGGAGAGCCATGGCGGTTTGATAGGCGAGCTATACATGATGGCCAATACAAACACTTATTCCTTGACCAAGGATAGGGTTTGTCACAAGTTGAAACCCACGAAGAGCCAGAAGAAAAGGTATGCAGTAGTGCTAGAATTTGTTATGTAGATGGAAGAAATTTTTTAGAAGGTATGAAGCATGAGCATGTGTGTTATGCATTGATTCCTAGTGTGAGTAAGGAGGATAGTGAGAAGGTTCCAGAAGAAGTTTCTGGGATGTTGGATGAGTTTCAGGGTATTGTTTCTAATAATGTACTTGAGGGTTTACCACCAATAAGGAAGATCAGTCATCAGATTGACTTGATTCCTGAAGCTAGTTTTCCAAATAAGGCAGCTCATAGAATGACTCCAGCAGAAAATGAGGAGTTGAACAGACAAGTTCAAGAGTTGTTAAGAAAGGGTTTGATACGGGAGAGTTTGAGTCCATGTGCAGTACCTACAGTACTAGCACCAAAGAAGGATGGGGAGTGGAGGATGTGTACAGATTCTCGAGCCATAAACAAGATAACAATCAAGTATAGATTTCCCCTACCAAGGATGGATGACAGTGAATTTGTTTGAGAGTGGAGCTCGGTGCTTCACAAAGATTGATCTAAATAGTGGATATCACCAGATCCAGATTCGAGGGGGAGATGAATGAAAGACTACCTTCAAGACCAAAGAGGGCCTGTACGAGTGGTTAGTCATGCCTTTTGGGCTAACCAATGCACAAGCACATTCATGCGGCTCATGAACAAGGTACTAAAAAGAATTTTTGGAAAGTTTGTTGTGTGTATTTAGATGATATTTTTATTTTCAGTAAGATGTTGGAGGAGCATCTGATGCATATTCAGAGAGCCTTTGAGAAGTTAAGAGAAGAGAAACTGTTGATTAATCTGAAGAAGTGCAGTTTTGTGAAGAGGGAGTTAGTGTACTTGGGGTTTGTTGTCTCAACAAGGTTTCAAGATGGACCTAGAGAGGTGAAGGAAGTGCGGAATGGCCTACCCCAAGAACTGCTACCAAGGTGAGATCTTTCCATGGTTTGGCTAGTTTTTATAGAAAGTTCATTAGAAACTTTAGTAGTATTTGTGGACCCCTGACTGAAACAATGAGAGGGGATAAAAAAGAATTCAAGTGGAGCAGTGGAGCAGCAAAAAGTTTTGAACTGTTGAAGTAGAAGGTGACAGAGCAACCCATTCTAGCCCTCCTAAATTTCAACAAGGTGTTTCAGGTGGATTGTGATGCCAGTGGTTGTGCCATTGGAGCAGTGTTGAGCCAAGAAGGTAAGCCCATTGCCTATTTCATTGAAAAGTTAAATGATGCCAAGAGAAAGTATTATGTATATGATAAGAATTTTATGCAATAGTTCAAGCATTAAAGAAATGGAGACATTATTTGTTGCCAAAGGAATTTTTTCTATATACTGATCATCAAGCCTTGCAGTACCTAAATAGTCAAGGAAAATTAAATCAGAGGCATATGAAATGGGTAAATTTTTTGCAGAGTTATACCTTTGTTTTGAAACTGTAAGAATTGGCTATGAAGGTAGCCACCTAAGATCTAGAGGCCTAATAGAAAGCACAAAAGAGAGAGAAAAGAATATGACAAGAATAAATTGTATTCAATTTTAATAATATGAGATGATAGAATGGTACAATGTACATAGGAGACCCCTTGGTTATATAGCCAAGGTGAGAACATAGAAGGGCATAAGATTATGACAAGTGTTGTAATCTTATGACATGAGACAACTATGAAAAGTTATCACTCCACCTAAAGTGGAAAGAGATAATGTGATAATCACCACAAAAGGTGGAGAGATGATCACATGATGTGTCTACAAAAGGTGGAAGTGATGAGGTAATGATATGTCAAGTCCACCAAAGGTGGAAAATCTCCTACAACCTCCTATGTGGTCCCTAAGTAAACTTAACTAAGGTGTAATCAAGACCTAGGACAAGGTACAAGACATTTAATTACACCAATAGAAACATAGGAGTGGGAAGTCAAATAGGGTTGAAAATGTCTTAAGTAGGAGGCATACATTGATTACAAAGATGCAGATTGAAGTGGTTGGGTTCAATAAACTTAAGACACTGTACGCAGAAGATCCTGATTTTGCAGAGGCTTGGAAAGCTTGCAAGGAACCTATTATAGTGGACAGGACAAGGTGGCTGGATTTCATAATCCAGGATGGCATGTTATTTAAGGGAAGTCAATTATGTATCCCAAGGAGTTCCATGAGGGAGAGCCTGATAAAGGAGAAGCATAGTGGAGGAATGGCAGGACATTTTGGTCGAGATAAGACCATAGCCATTATCAGTGAGCATTATTATTGGCCTCAGTTGTCACAGGATGTGAAGAATTTTGTACAAAGCTGTAGGGTATGTCAGATGGCTAAAGGAGTGAGCCAGAATACAGGCTTATATCAGCCCTTACCTGTACCAGAGAGGCCATGGGAGGATATAAGTATGGACTTTGTTCTTGGTTTGCCAAAGGACACAATGAGGGAATGATTCAGTCTTTGTGGTGATTGATAGGTTTTCGAAGATGGCACATTTCATTCCATGTCAGAAGACCCATGATGTAGTCCACATTGCTGGCTTGTTCTTCAAAGAGGTGGTGAGGCTACATGGTCTGCCAAAGAGTATTGTTTTAGATCATGACACCAAATTTGTGGGGTACTTTGGAGGACCTTGTGGAAGAAGTTGAAGACAGAGTTGAAGTTGGAGTTACGCATCCACAATAGATGAAGCTGACCGAGGAGTTGTTAACAAGAGTTTAGGTAACCTCTTGAGATGTTTGGTAGGAGATAAACCCCAGAAAGGATGGGACTTGATCTTACCCGAGGCAAAATTTTCTTACAACAATTCTATCCGCGAAGCGGTAGATCCACCATTCCAGTTGTGTATGGAGGTATCCTAAAACAACTCGAATTGAGGGAAGATGGACCAAAGAGAAATAAGTGTTGAAGTAGAGAGATTTTGTAGAGACACATCAAGGATATGCATGAGAGGTAAGAGGAACATATTAACAAGATGAATATCTGATTATAAGAGGCTAGGCTTGATTAGAAGAGGAGGTATAAGGAGTTCCAGTTGGTGATGAAGTGATGGTCCACTTGAGGAAAAGGTTTCGGTGGGAACATATAACAAATTAAAGATGAAGAAATTGATCCCTATAAGATTTTGAAAACATGATTGGGAATGCATATGAGGAGTAGGGATTACTTTGATGGAATCAACATTTCCCCTGCATTCAACATGTCATATTTGAAAGAGTATCATGAAGGTGGAACGGAGGAAGCACCAGCAATAGGATAGTATGGCATTCCAGCACCTACTTTAGAAAGGGAGGAGATTGAAGCAATCTTAGATAGTTGTGTGGGAAGGAGTACCAGAAATAGGCAGTATGAAGAATATCCGGTGAAATGGAGAGGAAGGCCTATGGAAGATTCATCCTGGCTATCTAAAGCGTGATTGTTGAAGTTTGGAGTTTCCTCAACCATCTGAGATGTGATGGGTCACTTCTCAAATTACCCTGGATGTCTGATGCAAGAGCATCCAGTGGTGTAAGGGCAATCTTGCATCACCCAAAATAGTTAAATTTCAATTTTCTTGATTTTTAGATGTTTTATGTTTTTTGGATACCCTTTTTGTCATAATAAAATTCTCAATTTACGATTTTTATTTTCTATTCCTAGGTGGAAAGATATTGCAATTTTAGTTTTCCAAATTTGCACTTGAAAATCTTCTGAGTTAGATTTGAGGCACTTAGAGTTCCTGGATCGGCCCCAAAACTTGCTTAAATTGGCATAGAAAATTTTGAGTGCGTTCTTGACTTCGAGACCTTTCCAACGGTTCGCGAATCGGAGTCCCGGATCAAAAGTTATGGCGAAGGAAGTTGGCGCGCTTTCTAGAAGATACATTTGCAAATGCTCTTTTGAAATTTGAACTTCATGTTGTAAATTTTCGGTGCCAAACCACCTAAACACAAATTTGAATGTTGTTTTGGCTCCAAACTAAAGAGGAGCTCTATTTATGGGTGGGTTTCTAATCTTTGGGTAACTTTTTGGGGACAAGATTGTATATTGCAAAAGGGTGATTCTATAGCTTTCTGTAACTTGCATGTGTTGTAGAACTTGGGGATTTGAGATCCTCTACATGTAAGAAGCTCCATTTTTCTGAATAATAAAATTATTCTCTTGTTTGTGGGTTATTTTCTAAGTCTCGGGCTGCGCCCTCATCAGTTTGTTGAATGAAAATGAAAATTAGATGTAAGTAAATGGAAAATAATACTGGGGAATAAATGTTAAATTTATTTGTTGAAAGGGTTTATAGTGTTTTACATTATCGTTTTATAGTGGTTTAAATATTTGCATTTTTATGGGTGAATGCTTGTGTTTGTTATTGTTTACATTTTTGTGTTTTGTGTCTATTCCTATTCTTTATGGTTGATGCTCTGTTTCTAAGTTAAATAGTTAGTTGCATTTCAATTTATTGGATGAAGATGAGAAAAATTCAGGTTTTGAATATTTCTTGGTTATGAAGTTTTAATTATGTTGACCAAAGTATTATTCGTGTTATTTTCCCATTTCCTTGGGTTGTTTCTATGAGTTTAAATATGGGTTAGCCTTTTTTGTCTGTTGGCTACATTTATGGGTTGTTATTTGTTGTTGAGTTAAATACTTGACACCATGATTCATTAAAGTGGATTTCTTTTCTATCCATGGTTAAGAATGGAAGTAGCTAGGTGCACTTCAATTTATTGCGTGAAAATGAGAACCAAAGTGTTATTTGTGTTGTTCTCTCATTTGCTAAGGTTGTTTGACAGAGTGTATTTATGGGTGCATGTATGCACTACAATTGCACTTGAACTTTTAAAATGGAAATGAAAATTAGGTATGAGTAAATGGAAGATGTCTAGGTATAAAATCATTAAATCTGTCTCTATTGAACAGTTTTATATCTATTGTATGGGGAACAAAATACAATGCCTTTGTAGGCTTGTATGTCTTTTACAGTATCATTTTATAGTGATTTACATATTTTCATTTTATTTGTCTCCATCAATTGTTTGTTGTTGTTTGCATTTTGTTTGTTTATGTTTATTCTTCGCTATTTTTAATGGGTTGGTGTCTATTGCTAAGTTAAATAGTTAGTTGCATTTTAATTTATTTGATGAAGATGGGAATAGTTTGTATTTTATATATTTTTGGGATTTCAAGTTCTAATTCTGTTGAGGAAAGTATTATTTGTGTTCTTTTTCCATTTGCTCAAATTATGTGTGTGAGTGTGAATATGGGTTAGACTTTCTTGAAAAACTAGGGTTTGTGAAAGAGCTTTTAAGGGTATTTTGTGTGTTTATGTCTATCCTTCACTATTCTTTATGGGTTTGTGTCTATTGTTGAGTTAAATAGTTAGTTGTGTTTCAATTTATTGGATGAAGATGAGAACAATTCATGTTTTGAATATTTCTTGGTTATGAAGTTTTAATTATATTGAGCAAAGTATTATTTGTGTTATTCATCCATTTTCTTGGGTTGTTTTTGTGAGTGTAAATATGGGTTAGCCTTTCTTGTTTGGTGGTTGGTTTATTGTGTTGTTTTTTTTCAAGTTAAATACTTGACACCAAGATTCGTTAATGTGGATTTCTTTGCTATCCATGATTAAAAATGGAAGTACCTAGGTGCACTTTGATTTTTTGTGTGAAAATGAGAATTGTTTGTATTTGAAATATTTCTTGGCCTTGAAGTTAAAATTTTGTCAACCAAAATGTTATTTGAGTTCTACTCTCATTTGTCGAGGTTGTTTGACGAAGTGTATTTATGGGTGCATGTATGCATTACAATTATACTTGAACTTTTTTTTATGGAAATGAAAATTGGGTATGTGTAAATGGAAGATGTTAGGGTGTATAATCATTAAATCCATCTGTGTTGAACATGTTTATATCTATTGTACGAGAAGTGAAATACAAAGTGTTTATAGGCTTGTATGTCTTTTACAGTGTTGTTTTATAGTGGTTTACATATTGTATTTTATGGGTCACCGTCCATTATTTGTTGTTGTTTGGATTTTCTGTGTTTATGTCTATTCTTTGCTATTCTTTATGGGTTAGTGTTTGCTACCGAGTTAAATAGTTAGTTGCATTTCAATTTAGCTGATGAAGATGAGAATAGTTTGTATTTTAAATATTTTTGGGTTTTCAAGTTCTAATTTGTTTGAGGAAAGTATTATTTGTGTTCTTTGTCAACTTGCTCAGATTGTGTGTGTGAGTGTGAATATAGGTTAGGATTTCTTGGTAACTAGGGTTTGTGAAAGGGATTTTATGGGTATTTTGTGTGTTTACATCTATGCTTCACTATTATTTATGGGTTTGTGTCTGTGGCTGAGTTAAATAGTTAGTTGCATTTCAATTTATTGGATGAAAATAAGAATAGTCCATGTTTTCAATATTTCTTGGTTTTGAAGTTTAAATTATGTTGAGAAAAGTATTGTTTGTGTTGTTTTCCCATTTGCTCGGGTTGTTTCTATGAGTTTAAATATGGGTTAGCCCTTCTTGTTCGGTCCTTTGCAATTATGAGTTGCTTTCATGGGTTGTTGTCTATTGTTCAGTTATATGTGTGTGTGTGTACATACGTGCACACAAAGACATACATATATGCAAGTATATATATATAGGTATGTATACATACACACATACACACACACATATACATATGCATATATATATGTGCATATGTATTTGTATGTGTGTATATATATGTGTGTGTGTGCATATAGATATATATAACTTTGTGCATATATATATATATGTAAATATATGTATGTATATATTTATATGTATACATATAGTCTGATTGCAATGCAATGGTATTATTAACAAAATGCAAACAACAAAACAATAGACATTAACCCATAAAATACTGGTGATGTAAAAAACTACAAAAGCGACACATACATATATGTGCATGTGTAGATATATGTATATAAACCTATGTGTCTATATGTATGGTATATGCACATATATAACTCACGAACACATCTGAGTTACATATATGTATGTATATACAGATGTATATATATACATATATGTCTTTATTTTTTACGTATAAATGTTTATACATATATATGTGTATGCACACACACACATATCTAGATATGTATGTATGTATATATATATACATATTTAAATGTATACATGTATATATATGTGTCAATGCATATGTTCTTACATATATGTATGTCTTGATATATATATATATATATGTCTATGTATATATATGTATGTGTATCTATATATATATGGTTTTTGGAACAAAAAGGCTATTGTTCATTTTAGATGCATTGCACAGTGTCTTTTCCAGTCGTTGTTGGTTTTGCAGGGATCTATGCTAACTGTTTATTGTTTGTCATCAATGCTCTACTATACAACTTCACATATTGTTGTAAGAAAGTGAGGAGGTATGGTCTGAACTAGTTTATACATTCGCAAAAAAACCATGGGTACAAAATAATGAGAGACAATACATGGACAACCAAATGCATTGATCAAATATCTAGGTATTATTTCCATATTGTGGTTGATAAACATCATACATTGTTTGTTAGATAAATTGCAATGTCATTTGTTTTAGAGATAGTAAATAGTTGCAATTAATGCATTATAGTATATGTTTGTGACTTTTTTCAAATAGTTTCTAGCCTAATTGTAGCTAAGTAGAGTGAGAATGCACTCAGTTGTGGAGCTATGACAACTTCTGTTGTTCACAATGTAGAGATAGACATTCAAAAAGTGAAGTAGGATGTGAGTTAGATTTCAAATATTATGTCTTATATATTCATTTTGGACTATTCCTTGCATTGCTTGACGTATAGAGATTAAGATTAAATCCACAATAGACAATGCAATGTCTTTTTCCAGTTTCACTCGTGCAATTTTCTTATGCTGTTTATAGGATTGTTGGTTTTCAAGTCTAAATTTTGTTGAGAAAAGTATTGTTTGTGTTGTTTTCCCATTTTCTCGCATTGTTCCTGTGAGTTTAAATATGGGTTAGACTTTCTTGTTTGGTCCTTTTGTTGAGTTAGATACTTAACACTGTCTTATCTATAAATACACACACACACACACACATATATGCATACATACATATATGTTTGTTTTTATACGTGTGTGTATGTACATACGTGCACACAAAGACATACATATATGCAAGTATATATATAGGTATGTATATATATATATATGTATATATATGTATGCATATATTTCTATGTATACATATATATGTGTGTGTGTGTGTGTGTGTGTGTGTGTGTGTGCGCGCTCTGCATTTTGCATTAACTAGGATTTTTTTTTGTTTGTTTTGAATAGATGCAAGTGCAGTTTCCATAAATGCATAATGTTGTCAAGACCTGGGGCTACAATGGTGTCAAATTTAATGATTTTATACCCATATATCCTAATTGCTTCGACCTAATTTTCATTGCTATTTAATAGATTCAAGTGCTGCTACAATGCGATGATTGAGTGCACAAAATGCAAACAACAAAAAATAGTAGACATTAACCCATAAGATACAAGCGTGTAAAAAACTACAAAATGACACATACATACATGTGCATGTGTAGATATGTATATATAAAGCTATGTGTTCATACATGTATATATATGTGTATATATGTATGTGCATATGCACATATATAACTCTGCACACATACAGTTACATATGTGCATGTATATACATATGTATATACGAATGTATATACATACATACATATTTACATTTTTCTTGTGTAGATGTTTATACATATATATATGTGTATGCAATATATATACATATATATGTATGTATGTAAACATATATGTTGTTACATATATGTGTTTCATATATACACACTCAATTATATGCAGACATAGGTGTACATACACACACACACACATATATATATACATATATCAATATATGTGTATGCAATATATATACATATATATGTATGTATGTAAACATATATGTTGTTACATATATGTATGTCTTGATATATGTATATATATGTGTGTGTGTGTATGTACACCTATGTCTGCATATAATTGAGTGTGTATATACATATATATGTCTATGTATATAAATATATGTATGTGTATCTATATATATGTGGTTTTTGAAACAAAAAGGATGTTGTTCATTCAAGATGCATTGCATAGTGTCTTTTCCAATGGTTGTTGATTTTGTAGGGATCTATGCCAACTGTTTATTGTTTGTCATCAATGCTCTACTATACAACTTGACATAGTGCTGCAAGAATGTGAGGAGGTATGGTCTGAACCAGTTTATGCATTCACAAAAAAACCATGGGTACAAAAGAATGAGAAATAATACATCGACAGCCAAATGCATTGATCAAATATGTAGCTATTATTTTCATATTGTGACTAATAAAATCATACATTGTTTGTTAGGTGAATTGTAATGTCATTTGTTTTAGAGATAGTAAATAGTTGCAATTAATGCACTATAGTATATGTTTGTGACTTTTTTTTGGAACAATTTTGAAGCTAATTGTAGCTAAATAGAGTGAGAATGCACTTGGACATGGAGCTATGACAACCTCTGTTGTTCATAATGCAGAGATAGACATTTGAAAAGTGAAGTAGGATGTGAGTTAGATTTCAAATTGTTTGTCTTATATATTCATTTTGGATTGTCCCTTGCATTGTGTGATGTCTAAAGATTAAAATTAAATCCACAATAGACAATGCAGTGTCTTTTTCCATTTTCACTCATGTAATTTTCTTATGTTGTTTACAAGATTGTGGATATGGTCTTACAAAGCTATTGTCTGTCTAACAAGACTTTGCAGTTTGTTTGAATGCATCAATGCGGTATTAGAGAATACTCCACCTTTATTTTCAGTTTGCATTTCAGAGATTGAATAAGATTCTTATTTATTATGTGTTATGCACATATCCTTTTTAGATCTTCTCTTGTGCAATTGATATCCATTGTGCCAATTGCATAAGTCACTCTTCAAAATTATACTTCAATCTTGTTTGGATTTCGACAATTAGCTGCTAGGTGCTGCTATTCTGGTGGTCAGAGTTGTGGTAATGTTGCTGCTATTGATTCTTCAAATGTTGGGAATGTGCTTTCAACAAAGGTAGCTAGAATCACAAAATCAAAATGCTATTTGTTTGAAGTGATTTTTGATATTTCTAGCTACATCTCTTCACTATCTTGAAACAATAAGCTATTGCTTCTACTATCAAGGCACCTATCAACCTTAATAGTAAATAAAATCTATTCAATCATGCATGACAGTTTCCAATTAGGCAACACAACTACTAGTAACAATGCAACTTATCCTCTAGACATATTGATAGTGATTTCTTGAAAATGTGCATAATGCTTATGGATAAAGGCATGGACAAGTCGGTGCAAATATCTTGAACAGGTGGATATGTTTGGATAACTATTGTTGTTTCATGGATATACAATTAACTTGGATTGGATAGGTACTTTGAAAAAAACCAAGTCAGACTATGTTTTGGTAGAATAATTCCATGGAACGCATGATAAATTTAAGTGTCATTTTTGTTTTTTCCATATTCTTGTCATTTTTTACTGTTCATTGTTTACATTGGCTAGGGTTTCTAACAAAATCTCTCGGTTCATACAAAAACATTACTATATTTCCAATAGGGAAAATTCTCATCCTCATCTAATTGATTGAAATACAGTTGGCATCCATGGCATTACATGTTTGTGGAATATTACAGAATTTATGCTGGGAGCTTTGACATTTTCCTAGATCTAATCTTTTTTTATGAGACCGAGCTACAGTTGGCATGCTACTGTGGCAGACAATAGACTAGTTGCGTCGTGGATGATGGACAATAGAGAACTAAAAATTTATAAAGTATATAGAAGAAAAAAGCCAATAGTGATGTAAAAGATATAACAAGTTTCAGACTCAAGAGAAGCAGATTTCAGTCTCATCAAACAATATGAGCAATTGATTAGACAATGAAGAAAAGACAATGTAAAGGATATGTGAAATACAAATTTCTACTTTTTTAACAGGTTTTATTGTCAAGGAGTACTTTGTCAACATGATTAGACAATACAGGTAATGCTTTGCTCAACAGTCTTTAAATCTGGTGGAGGGATCAATTAATGCTAGCTACATTTCACTCCAACTGCAATGAGTGAGAATAAGTGACTAGGAAGTGATAAAAGTCCATGTCAAAACAACACACATTGAATTATTGTACCTATGTAGGCTTTATACTTAACCAAAGTTAGCAAAAAAATAGACATTGATGAGTTATATTGTTACGTGTTTTAAGTCAAGAATAGAAACTAGGTGACGAAAACAGTCAAGAATTGTGAAGAATAGACATCAACAAACAAAATACAACCAACAATAAACAATACATATAAAGTCATAAAATGGAAGGATGTAAAAAATCTATAGACCGACACTGTAAAAGACATACAAAGTTACAAATGCTTTGTCTTTTCCTATCTGTACAATAGACATAAATCCTTTGCACAGATACAGATTTAATGATTTTATATGCAAACATTTTACAATTACTTAGAACCGATTTTGAGTCTCATTCAATACATGTCTTTACCATGCTCGACATAGAAGATGGCATTAATGAATTATGGTGTTAAGTCTTCTTCTAAAGAACAAAGTCTGAACCATAAAAGAATTTGAAGGTAGGAAAGAATAGAGAATAAGCCACAGGGTACAGACATCAAGAAATAATAGACATTAACATATAAAACACAGAGATGTAACAAACTATAGAATGACATTGTAAAAGATATAGGAACTTACAAGTGGCTCATTTTTTGGTTCCAATACAATAGACATAAACCCTTTCAATAGGTACCAATTTCATGGTTTGAATTGTTATGTATAGTTTGGCAATTATTTAATCTCTGCTACTCCCTACCAATTAGTGTTCCTATGGATGAATCTCTATTTTAGCAACCTTGTGATTTGTTTCTGATATTTTGGATTTTTTTCATGTTTCCATAATTCAAATCTATTGTGTTCTCATGAAAAAAGTGATAGACATTGAAGGATGTCTACCTATTCAAGATATGTCTAATTTTCCATGGGTCTGAGCAAATGAAAAAACAACACAAATAATAGTTTGTTTGACAAATTTAAAACTTTAGACCATAAATCATTAATAATGGGTGCACTTCAGTCTACTCACAATAAATGAGAGCTCACAAATAGTAAATGCAAATGTAGTGTTGAAGATGTCACACATCTCCATGATGAGTCCATGGCAAGACATGACTATACCAACAAACTCATGAAATATTTCCAATAGCAAAGCTTCCTACAATAATAATAATTAATATTAGTGTCATGTGCATAATTGTGATAGGTTTATAACCTTCTAATGTTTTTTACTATATATATGTTTTCACTGCATATGTCTTTGTACATAAGTGGCATTGTTTATAGTATTTGACATGCTTTCTCTAGAACTGTTGCTACTATTGAGCATTGGAAATTGGAATACATGGTTATACAAATTTCCTATTTATTATTAAGGGTGATAGGTCCTTTTTTTTTTTTTAGGGGGCAACTGTGATTGAGACCAAATGTTGGTTGCATATGTGAGAGCATAAGAGATCAAGTGCATAATATGCTATGATGTAAATTTGTAAGTTCAATTTCTTTTTTATGCCTAGTTTATATGTTTGCATCCTATTCCACTTGCAAGAAAAATATTTTGTTTAAATTTGGGATGTCTACTAAATTGCAATTATATTCATGTCCGAAGTCTGTTTTCCTTGTGCTCTTCTTTGCAATTGTTGAATTATTGTTATGTTCTGCATTTATATTGTTATTATGCTCTTGAACAATGATATTCCTCCACGTTGATGAACAGGTATTGAAATGAATATTTTATTCATACTTGCAGTTATACATATTAGTACTCGATTATCTATGTGAAAGTGTTTGTAATGGGATTTGTTCTATTATAGGAATCAAATGCAAACAAGAAGAAACACTTGTGAAGATCATGTTCGTGATCAAGAAGAAGACAATATACAAACTAGCTAGCTTCATAGAACTGTCAAACTCCTTGGCTATCCATGTACAAATTTTGGCCATTGTTGTTATGTTCAAACTAGTAGTGACCAGTCATCAATAAAGCTATGTTGGAAAACTAGTCCTGCATTTTAAGTCGTGCGAAGAAAAAGCTACATTTAAAAAAAAACAATTAGAGTGCAAAAAATGATAAAGCATAGTTGCGAGCAGTCCAAGACTGGCACTCCTTAGGACTTGAGAGCATAGATTTTTCTTCCATACAGCATTTTGTAATGTCCTTTCTCATAGCAAACACACACACAACATAGTATTATTTTTTCCTTATGTGTTGTGCATTTTGCATTGACCTTTTCCACCCAAGAAAAAGAGCATAGAAATTCTCCTGCATGGCAAAGCTTTGGGTGTTTACAGATTCATAGTCTAGAGCTTTCTTTCAAGCCACAAGATTGTATTTACACTTATACATATATGTCTATATATAGATGTATATATATATGTATTGTTGTGTGTATATATATATATTGTTGTGTATACATACATACATACATACATATATATATGCATATGCCTATGGGTACACATATATGTATGAATGCTATAGCGATGCATGGAGTTGCAAAACTTGATAGTCTTGGTAGCAGACTTCATTGTTTCCTTTTTGGTTTTGCTTGGTCCATTTTCTTTTTTTGGAACAAAATTGTCGTTGTTGAATTTATTTTGTTCCTTTTTTTGCAGATTGTGCACTATATATGCTCTTTACTGCTACCATATATTGTCACAATTTAAATTGTTGTCGATTTATGTGAGAAATACATATCCATGTTTATTTCTTTTTTTTGTAGTTCTCAGATGTTTGTTGTGTTGCTTACTAGCTCTAAAACAAATTCTATTTCAGCTACACAAATTGATCTTAAAATTTGTTATTTGCATTTTTCCTTCCTTGCTATGTAGTTGCCATTGCAGTCCTATAGGTGGGAGATCTATATTGCACCTACTTGCAGTAGGTAGTTGCTTATTCCTTTTGTCATTGTATGTATTCAATGTTTCAAACATCGAACATTTCTTTCAAATAATTACTTTAATGACATTTGTCAATACAATTAGTTTTTTCTTAAAATAGTCGACATGGAATCTGCACATAGGGTTTCAAATAATTGTGTGAAGAGACAAAAACTATCTCATGAGCCAATCATAGTAGAAACCTACAAGCCAACTGCAAATGCATCTTATACATCTATTGATGAAGCTTTGTGACATGCACATTGTTTTCGAATAGACTCATTCAATTACAAAATTGGCAATTGCTTATTTGACACAGTACATGTCCTAGTGCATTGCCACTATACATCAAAGAAACTACGCAATGGTTTGGTCGATCTTTTTTTAAACCATTTTCATAATCGTTGTCCTATAGCTTTAATTCTAATGAGCTTGATTTGCACCCAACAATACTAATCAGTTTGCATAATGTACACGACAAAAACATGTACTTTTAAAGAATGAGCCTGTCAGTGATAGAAATCAATAACAATGGTGAAACTGGGCTATGGGGTGACACATTTTGTCTAAAATGGTTGGTATATTGGCTAGACATTCCAATACACATTTGGTCTTTGATGCACAAAACAATGTATTTGCATTTCAATCAACATGCAGCTAATCCTGCCATATCGATTCTTTTCCATGACATAACTCCTGCTACTGGCTACTATGAGCCTATCTTCTCACGACTAAACACATACTTTCATATCAAAAATTTCTAGCCACATTTACAAATGGCAGACTGCAATATCGACAATATTTGGCATGCAATAGGAAATGTGTTTGAAATAATTGGGCTTTCTAGCGTGCCTACATTTCGTAGTGCATGTGGAGAAAGCATGTTTGCTTCCATAGCTTTTATGTTTCTTGAACAATTTCATCTAATTTCTTTGCAATTATTTATGGCATAGCCATTGGCCAATGCATTGACAATTCAGAACAAATATGCAAATGCTTGTTTTGAAAGTTTTGCTCGGGGTAGTCTAGACAACAATAATCGTCTACTGCATTTACATTCATTGCTTTCCAGAATTGGCATGCCATATGTAAAAATCCAGCTTGAAGAGCTGAATTTTTTGTTCTATGGCTATTACATATTTTTGATGCAAAAATACAGATGTGGCAATTATCTCCATTGCCTGAGAGAACAACATACTCTAATTCAATGACCCCAAAAATAAATTTGAATTTAGTTTGTTTCTGAAATAGCTCAGGTCATTGTCACTATGAATCACTTCAAGAAAAAGAACAATTCACATAGACCATCCCTATGAACGATCTAGTTTCTGTTCAAGTTATGTCAAGTTTTGTTGTATCAAGGATAATGAACAATGTGAATAGTTCTTGTAAAAAACAAACAATTGCAACAAGACACACAATTGCTATAGAAAAGTTCAGAATGCATCAGACATTACACTCCTTCAAAGCGCAAATGCGTAATGCACAACCGCCCAATGCAAATACTTCACAGTACAACACTGCAAATAGAAAAATTCAATACTATGACTCCACTAAAAATATAGGAAAATGATAATCACAATGCACTTTGAAGAGGTAAATACGAAGTGGGAAACAGGATTGTGCTTTGCCCTTGCAAAAAAATACAAAAAAACCATATATATTTTCAATGTTGCAAAAGGAAAATGGCACTAATCAACGAAAAAAAGGAAAAAAATATTCATAGCAAAAACAACACAGTCCAAAAATCTATTAACTTGTACTTGCAAATGATAAATGACACTCCCATACAACCATGCTCTGTTTGTGACATGTTGCATTTCCATTGCAACATCTATAAAGTTGACAATGCACTCGTAGACACATTTTCTTTGGCTTTTGATTAGGCATATGAAAAGAAGATGGAGATAGGCCAGTCCATTTGTAAACAATGTGTAAAATCCACACTAGACGCTTCAAGAATAAGACAAAATGCACAAATATATGTTGTCCATTGTTTGACTAGTCTTGAAGAAAGACTTTTGTCTTTGCGCATAACTTTTGCACAAATTAGGCAATTGGGATATAAACGAGCGTACTATGGCTTGCTCAGGACAATTATCAATGTTCTTGTAGACTTCAATAGAGTGCAACAATCCTTGCCTAGGCAAGTGGATGAATCCACAATAGTAGCAGTTAGGCTAAAGCGAAAGGTAGAATATGATAATGCATATGCACAAGGAAATGTTAGACCTACCATGGTTATGAATGCTTTGATCACTCTATCCAAAACACCGCTATACAAAAAAGAGAACATCTCTATAAATAAAGAATGGCATGAATTGCTGACAAAAAGACCAAATCAATAGAGATAGGTTTAGAAACAAAACAAGCTATGGAAGATGGCACATTTGAAGATGATGAGGATCCAATAGTTGAATTAGTGATACATTGGTTTAATGAAGCACAATCGGTCAAACAGATTGACACAACAATAATTGAAATTGCACCATCAGAAGGGTTCAAACCTCTTGGTATTTTCCAAGACATGTATGCAAAGGAAATGAATTTCCTGACTTTGTTCTATGGTTTAGCACACCCAACTGACATAACTAGAAATTTGACATACCAAAAAATTGCAAGATGGGAGCTCATGCATAAAGACAATGACTTTGCATAACAAATTACAAACATTTTTTCAAGGCTATAAAAATTATTATTCGCCAAGTGTCCTCGCTAGCATGGGTTTGCATATGGAAGGCTGAATTGAAAGGTGGGAAATTGCTTGCAAGGATGTACACAATCCAACAAAACTTGAAAATATATTATGATCCCCATTGGGCTATAGAACATTTAAAAGCATTAGAGCCTCTCCTGATTATTTGGAAAACACAAAAAAAAAACATATTTGCAATGATAAGACAATTGGGACCTCCAACCTTCTTTGTGATGTTAACAAGTGTTGAGCATTTTTGGGAGCCATTGTGCAAAGCTTTGCATGGAATATGTGCTGCACAAGAATCTAAATGTAATCAAACCATAGAAGACAAAGAATTGGATTTCAAAATAAGGAAAAATCTTGTGCTTTGCAGCCACTATTTCAATCACAGAGTCAATGCATTCCAGAAATTGATGCCAAAAAACCATGAGCTATTTGGACAAGTCATTGACTATTCTTTTGTTACAGAATTCCAAAACCGAGGCAATGAACATGTTCATTTCCTGCTATGGATAAAAGATGCACCTGTATATGGAAAATGCTCAACAACTGGCATGGGGCTGGTAGGCTGGGTCAACTTTTCACTTTTTTGACACCAAGAAATCCAACCCCCATGTGGCATTGCCAAATCATACTTGTGACTCCCTCTCCGGACGAGCCCTTTCTGACCCACAGACTACGCCTCTCCAACTGGTGCGAGCCTCTCTTTCAGAACTCGACTTTGCACATGCACCACAGAATGGTAACACATGCGGCTCTTCACACAAGCCCTGGCTCCAGAGTGTCCCATACCACCCCTTCAACGCCTCTTCACTCCCAAGCTCCAATTCAACCCATACTATCTCCTCAGATGATCTCCAAACTCTGCCCCTACTCTGGGCTTCCTTGAGAGCGACCCCAACTCAACTTGCCTCACCTAGCTCGGCTCGCCTACACCCCCAGCTCCACGCCCTTGGCGCTTCAATGCTCCTTGCCTCCGGCTCACCTACTCCAGCTCTTGCCTTCAACATCACTACGTCCACTTCCTTGGACTATGCTGTACCCCAATGTACAAACTCCTGTGGGTTGACCCGAGTCTTTGTCTTCTTCGTCCCCCATAAGACTTCCAACTACTAACTCGCCCACGTTGATCTAGCTCAACTCTGCTCCAGGCCCCGAGCTCCCCTTGGACTGGCTCCATACCAATGCTCAATTCTGAATTAGAAAGCTTTGTGGAAAAGTATATTTCATGTGACTCGCTCTTGCTCGATACAAATCTTTCCAAAATGCAAACACACCATTACACAAAGAGCTGCAAGAGATTCAAAAATTCAAGTTGCAGATTTAGCTTCCCTTTGCCTCTGATGAGAAGAACAATTGTTTTGGAACCACTCCCATTGCCTGATGCCACAATGAAGGAAAAAGCAAAAAAAAAATTAAACAATTGGAAAATAAACATTACACAAAGGAATTTTTATTTGAAATTTTCCTACATGAATTGGAAATGAATGAAATTGACTACATAACAATGCTCAGATCAACATAGACACGTAAAATTGTCATGCTAAAAAGAGACCCATTTGACATTTGGATAAATGCATTTGCAAAGAAAGTGCCCAGCCTATGGTATGCAAATATAGATACACAATTTATTTTGGATGCATATGTTGTTGCATCTTACTGTAGCTCATATATGATAAAAAAAAGATAGAACATTGTCTCTTGCATTTTAGAAACTAAGATGCAAATACACAGCTGCATATGATGGAAAAGTGCAATTTATATGCAAACTAGGCAATGCTTTGCTTAACTATCAACAAATGTCTAGCCGCCAAGTCGTTCATATTATTCTATCATTTCCATTGCGCAAATGCTCAAGGAATATTATTTTCATCAATACATCGACAATGGAAAGGCGAGTCTACATGTTAAAAATCCCTAAGCTGTTGGTGAAAGAGCGAGATGATTTTGAAAATATCATGTGTGAATCTATAATAGAAAAATGCATGCAATAGCCTAAAGTTGTAGACAATATGTCTTTGGCTGAATATGTTGCTTTTTACTCTGGAAAAGCTGGGAAAATGCAAAGAAGAGCAATGCCACAGATCATACACTATGTAAGATACAATCCACACATTGATCCTGAAAATTATTGTAGAGAAAAACTTATGATATATGTGCCTTTCATATGTACTGAACAAAGTCTTCTAGATGGATATGAGGTGCACCATTCAATGCAAACAAAGTGCAAATTGCAAATATCGAAAAGATGTTCACCACACAAATTGTCCCTAAATGGGGTGACATAGATGAAGCTTCCACAAAGGCTGAAAATGATCACCTCCCAACAATTGACATTGTAGATGTGCTCGATGCAAATACAGAGGAAAATGAGATACAAAAATATGACATCATGAATAACTTAAAGCATATCAACAATACGATGCTCGAAGGTTCTATTTGCAAAAAACTATTTTCAAAAACCGTACACCCGCTTCTTTTAAGAAATAAAGAATACTACAAATTATGAAGGAAATTGAACAGATAACAACAATCAATAGTAAAGTACGTATATGAAAAAAAGGCTTACTCCAAAAAAAGCATTGTACTTGTTCTTGATAGGAGGAGTTGGCACAGGGAAAATCTCTACAACAAAAACACTTTTTGAGGCAATGATTTGATACTATGATAAACAATTGGATAGTGATCCATTAAAGCCTAAGGGAATCATTATTGCTTCAACAGGAAAAGTTGCATTCAATGTAGGAGGCATCACTGCACATTCAATCTTTCAATTGCCATGCAATTCTTCGAAAATGCTACCTCTGGATTCAAACACAACCAATGCCCTCAACAATAAATTGGATCAAATGTAAATACTCCTTATTAATGAAGTGTCCTTGATCAGTTCAAAAATACTTTACAACATTGATAGAAGATTTCGCCAAATCAAGCACACACCAACAACACCTTTTGGAAACATAGATATCATTTTTGTGGTGATTTTTACTAGGCACAACCTATGTGATACTTGGATATTTGAAGATCCAATAATAGATAAAGAAAAAATGTCATACACCCTTTGGACGAACAATGTCAAATGCTTTTAGCTACATAGTGTAATTAGACAAATAAATGAACATTTCATTTCTATACTTAATCGTGCTAGAACTGGACAACAAACAATTAGGGACATCCAGTTTTTGAATACAATGTGCTATAAAGCACCTTTGAATGATCCACAATTTCCATATTTGTTTCACAAAAATACAACAATCAAAATGCACAACAAAAAAATGCTAGACAATTTACTGACAAAGCTTTGTGTTCTAGATGCAATTGATAAACAAGACATAGCAATTGATAACACTCATCGTCAACCTCCAAAATCATCACTGCCTACTATGATTCTACTAAAGCAAGACATTTTTGTTGAATTGATTGCTTCCAACATCGATACAGAGGATGGGCTGGATGGGCTAGTCAATGGTGCAGATGGGATTTTCAAATTGTATACAACCATGCAAGAAGACATTTTTTGGGTGCAATTCAATGATTGAACTGTTGGAAAATTGTGTCGATAAAAGATTCAAAATCTATACACAAATTCTATTATTCCTTCTTGGACACCCATAATGAGAATCATTAGAAGAGTCAAAATAGGTACAAAAATAGTGACCAGAGCACAATTTCCTTTGCAACTTGCATGTGCACGATCTATCCATAGAGCATAGAGTTTGACAATGGACACAATTGCTTTTGACCCATGTAAAGTTCATCAACGTGGCCTTGTGTATACTACTTTGTTGCATGTAAGAAACATTTAATCACTGTATCTGACACATAGACTGCAAGAAAAAAACTTCAGAGTGTTAGAAAAAGTAAATAGTGAAATGCAACGCCTAGTGGAATTTGCACAATGGAAAGTGCAATACAGCCTTTTGTTTGTCTCTCTAGACCATTTTTTCATATGCTCATTGAACACACATGGCTTTGCACTACATGCCCAAGAAATAACACATGACCATGATTTGATAAAAGCAACTATCCTTTGCTTCCAAGAGACAAAACATAGTTTTCTTGATCATATTGATTTCCTTGACAAAACATACAATTGCTATAGAACAACTGGAATTCATGGGCTACTAACATGCTCAAGAAAAACAGTTTTGGTGCAAGACTTTCAAAAAAATTCAACAAAATATCTAGAATCAATAACCATTGACCTATTGCACATGCATATTGCTATGCGCATCATAAATCTGTATGCAAGACCAAACACACTAGTTCATGATCTTCTCAACTTTTTACAAACTGTTATAACCTCATTGCTAGCTAATTCGAAATTGGTAATTGTCAGAGACTTCAACATTGACATGTTACAATCTACAAGATCAAAAGCACTTCTTGAATTTATGGAACAATGCAAATTATCGCTGGTAGTTGACAAGCCAACAACACATTCAGGCACTTTGTTGGATCACTTTTGGATACAAAGTACTGAAATTGACCCTGCCAAGTTCAAAGTGCTAGATACGTATTGGTCAAACCATTTTACAATATCCCTTCAGTTCTAGTGATTAGGCCAACCTCACAACTGCAGTTGTCTTGAATTACCATCCTTTATGCACTGTTCTATTATTGGTGGTCCACACTACTATACATAATCAACATCAAACTTATGTAGGTTGCAAAAGAATAGTTGCATTATTCTTTTTTCATATAGTCCATGTCTCTACATAGGTTAATTGCTTGTCCATACCTCTTCCCATGAAGATCTTCAGTTTGCCAATGTCCCTGGTTAGGACCATCAGTAATGCTCTTCCAAATCATTGATATGGCTATGCATTTGTGACTCAACATATATCTGTTATAAAACAGATTTTTTCTCACACAGTATTGCTATGGATTTCCATACCACATGATTCTTTACTAGGAAAAAATTACAAAAGTCTTTTTCGGATTGTACAACCACCATCAACCACATCCTCATAGTATTTACTTAACAAACATGAACATTTTATATTGATGTTAAAGTTTCTTCTATTTGTTATTTGATTTTTCATTAATAATATCTAGCCTGGTTCCTATAATCTACTCATGTAATTGGTTATGTTTTGTACTTCTGTCAATTTCAGGTCTCTCTACCATTCAAAAAATAGTAGTATAAATCATACAGTTGCATCTATCTTCCATGCTTCTGATACTGCAAATTTTTGGACAGCTGTTTTAAAATAGTTTTGGTGTTATGCAAAATATTGAAAAAAATAGCACATAGTACATTTTTTTATTACAGAGATACTGTAAAATCCAAAAAAGTTATGCATCACAACACCACATTTTATCAAAGGCTTGGAAATATTTTTCTTACACATATCAAATCTATAAATTGCAAATCGTAGATTGGAAATATTGTGCTATTTCGTAGAACATAGAGCTCATAATTTTCCACCTTTAAACACAACATTCAAAACATCTAGAAATAGGTAATCCCTACACATTTGGTAGGAATAAATTTCAAAAACATATCAAATCTCATTAATGTTTTCCTTTCAATTTCTGTTGATACATGCTTGACAGAAACATCTCATTTCATATATTTGCAAAGGCACTTGGAAAACATGATTTGGTTCTCTTACAAAATAGAAGATGGCTCAAACAATTGAAAAACAAGATGAAAAAAGGAAAGTATCTTATTCTATTTGTTTCACAATTGATTTCACTTTTTATATGCTTAATTCAAAATTTACTTTTAGTTATTGTTCATATCGCAACATGCAGATTCAAAACAACTAGAGAGCCTTCAACCATCTTCGAT
>VDFB02271358.1:215405899-215428504 GCA_007258455.2 Sequoia sempervirens
ATCATAGAGGGCATAGTTTTTATCCATTTACATTATTATTTAGTATAAGTTGTTGTATATTTTGAGATTAATGAATCTGGTTGTATTTATAATCTTGACAATATTGTGATCAAGATATTTATAGAAAAATGTAGATCAACACTGTGGCTCCAACGAACTAATCATGGTGGTAGGGGAGAGGATCCGGGAAGGAACATCTCTAACTTCTCAGGTTTCTCAAAATCTTACATGGAAATTTCAAATCACACCCAATTTTTACAGCAGCTACTAAGCAAGTCCCTTCTTATAACTATATTTCATAACACAAAGATGATGCCCATCAGCATGCTTTTTTGTCGGTAAGCTCAAAAAGGCCTAAAAACGTTGAGACCGATATTTTCTGTGCACTAAGTCATGTTTTATTGGTGTGCTGATGTGGCATCACATGATTTGTTGCCTTTTAGATCTAAGGAATACATTTCATTCAATTATGAGTAGTCATCATCAACACTAACAACTTTAAAGTCACAACTATTAGAACAATATTGTTAAAAATATTGGACATTAAATCAATAGATACTATAATAACTATTGGAACATGCTCAGATAATCGGTCCTCTCCCCTCACAGAAAAACAATTATTGTGGAGAATCATTTTAATGCGATGAAGGCAATACTAAAGAGAATATTTGAATAGAGATTTGGTTTGTATCCGTGGATTGAGAATAGTAAAAGGGAGTATGGAAACATCATTACAAACTAACTCAAAAGATAGGTGCATCATGTGACTTGAGTAGATGGCATTTCACTCATGATGATTAGTTGAGCCAAACATTCGTGGAGGGTTCTATAAGGTTATGTGAGAAGGGATCTATTGATCATATTCAAGTGCAACCAACTCTTGATCATACCATTAGTGAATTGACAATTTTTTTAAAAAGTTACATTTTCAATATTAACTTGTCCAAGTAGAGATAATTTGTTGAGTTCAAAGGTAGCACACTAAGCACGGAAGAACTACTTTCCATTCTACAACCTTGGCATCATCAAATAATTTAGCTTTAATGACTCTCTATGGTTCAGAAATAACTGTATAAAAAAATCTACTTCAAAGAAGAATAATAGTCCTTGTTAGATTTTAGTGTGACTCTGACACCAGATGTACATTTGTCATTAGATTGGATATTAATGTTAGAGCTTCAAATTGACAAGTAAGGGAAACATTACATCTACACCCTAATTCCAATATAATCAATAATGGAGTAGATTTAGAGTTTGATTATGAGTACATAATAGAACTCTATGTGAAGAGAATAAAGACATTTTTAAATGTTTGATTAAATTTTAGATGAGTGGTCACCAATAACTAACACACTTAATTTTATTTGACAAAAATGATACTTGACATGCATATGCCCATCAAAATTGCATGAAGAGTCAATATTTTACTATAAGGTTTCTATTCTAACATATATAATAAAAATCTTTTATGATGCTTGCTTACAAATATAGTTATATTTTATTTTCACAAAATATTATAAAATTGAGAAGGAAAACAAAATGACCATATAGGAAAGGTAAGGTGGCTCTATTTATTGTAAAGTCTTATCATGAAAGACACAAGGTTGGTTACTTAGTTTCTATTTCTTGAATGAGATACAATATATTTTATAAGAAGACAAAGGAATTTGTACTTTGGTACACATTTTTATGAATAACTCTTTAAGCATCACTCTAAATTTTTATCCAGAAGACCCATCTTCGTGATCCTATTGAGTCTGCTGGTCTAGATGGTTCTTGTCCAACATTTTGTGCTTCTATGTTTGGATGTTATACATGGGTTTATGAGTGATGGTTGTTTCTATACATCAATGATGTTGTATTCTTGGTTGTTATTGGATATGATTAACTAATTAATTTTATCTAACTAGTGGTTGTTGTGATTTCTTTGTGATAACTAGATGAGTTTCTTTCATTGATTATGTAAGTATGTGTTGATTAAGATGTTTAGTTTTGATGGGTTATTTGTTATTTATTTTTAGTAATAGTATTATTACGTATATTAGATAGATTACATTATGTTGATAGGGGATTGTTGAGATGATTGATTTTATTATTAGATGAAATTATTATAAGATGATTACATATTGTGTATGTGCAATTAGGTGTTATTATGGAGATGCGATTTAATATGTTAATGTTTACTTATGATGATTATTAAATTTGATTTCTAGTTGATTATTATTATTTTGAAATTTTTATTTTTAATATGACAATTGTTTCACTTTATATATATCCATGGGACATAGCAACATTTTGTTGAGGAACGGGCGGATTTTTCCAATGGTGGTAGGGTCACATAGCTACTTCCCATTATTTTACCTTTTATGAATTTTTATCTTATTCAGGGAAAAACAAGGTCAGCGTAATGTGTTGATTTGTTTTATGCATAGTGTGATTGTGTAAATGCGTGAGCTTATTTTATTAATCTTCTCGAAATATCCTTTATTATGATTATTTCTTTTGTGATTTTATAAAGTTCTTTATGTTGGTTAAATTTTTTTTTTAAAGTCCCCTAGGTGTTAGACTTATAGGTTAGGGGTCATTTTATCTTATAAAACCCGTTAAATAAAGTCTAAAATCCACTCTACTTACCCATAGTTTTGAAAAGTGGTAGAAATTAGAGTTGGTTGGGTAGTTAGGTGGTTAAGGAAATGTAGTTTCTTTTTCTCTTTCTATTTATTCTTTTTCCTTGAGTGGAGAAGGGCCTTTTTCTTTTGGAATGATTTTTGGAGTTCTTGTTAGAAAACATATATATTGAGAGGGGAGGGTTGAATCAATATATCCTGGCTCAAAACCAATTCAATTCAACTTAACCAACTTATCAATCAAAACATATAACTAATTCCTAAATCAGATAACACATGCAAAAGAAAGGGTACATAGACATAACACTAGAATTTACATGGAAACCCAACAAGGGAAAAACCATAGTGAGAAAAGTTGTTTTGAGCTACTGTCCAAATCCAACCTCACAAATGAACCACTCGTTACAAGATATTTAAGGCCTTTAACCTAAGGAAGTTTACAAGTCCTTGCTCACTTACAAAATGAGGCTATAACCTCTGAATACAACTCTTTGAAGAACCAGATGACAAATCACAACTACAATACTTTTGTTGCTTCCAACTCACTAGTTTCAGTACTTCTATACTTATTTCTACCTTTTGCTCACTACCTCCAAAACTTACACTTCCACTTTTTCCTTCGGCTCAAGTTGCCTCCAACACTTACATAATTTGGTTGGAACACTACCTTCCACACACCACTTAAACTCTTCTGCTTTCAGCTCACTACCTCCAACATGCATTAAACATATTTCTAAAAATCTGCACACATTACTCTACTTTTAGCATACTGTTGTCAGAAAATTACATTAATTGCACATTGAACACTTATACATTTTTGTCACACACTTGATCTTACATTTATACCATCCATAAGCATCAAAAGGTTTCTCCTTGCCAACCATCCTGAAATGTAAGAATATGAAACATGCAACCACCATATTTGAGTCAACTTTAACACATCCATGAGAAAGGGAAATCAAATGCAATCCAAGCTAGGAGAGAAGCATGACCTAGTTCAAATCTACACACATCCCTATGCTGGCACACACCACAAAAAAATGGCGCAAGCAACTTAGAACACTAAGTCAACCCAAAAAATACTCAAACCTTGAAATATTAATTTCTAGACCACAAGAAATATTAGAGAAGCAAGTTAGCATCATGTGGATCACATTATGAGCATCAAATGATATTCAATAATATTCTCATGCCCTTCTTTCACAACTTTATGCAACATTATGCTAGCACAAGAAAATAGACACAAAACTAGTATCTAATGCAAACCCAAATAGCACAGACTTGAAATATAACATTGACAACACAACTTGCGGTACACCTCAAAAATGGGACCTCAAGAAGAGACAACAAATAAACATTGAAAACACTTCCTCCAAATCGTAAGACCACAAAAGCGACTACAAAGAAATGTCAGGCATTTCTCAGAACCATTCTTGACTGCAGTAATATAGTCACCACTCTGCTTATTCAGGAAACTTCTGTAATAACATAAATGATATGAAAACTAGAAACTACATGCTTCATACTTCATTCTATCTATTATTCAAATTGCAAGATGATATCTTAAGATGCAGAGGAATGCAAATCATTCTCTAGAGCCTTTTTCTGAGTACTTTTCTAAGCCACTGACTGAAAGAGATTCTTCTAAGAAAATTACAACAACAGACAGTGAATGCATCATCCACAAAATCACACACACATTCATGAGTATGACATACCACTTCATACATTATACTTAATCATCTTGATTGGAGTACATGCAACCAACCACAAACTACCACCTTGCAAACAACAAAGACAACATCATCAACAACCTCTATATGGTTTGATATCAATGACAACCAACAAACTCCACACTGTTGACATCAATGACCACCTACAACATACTTACAAAAATATCCCCCTTTGGTATTGATGGCAATACCAACGAGAGAAACACCAAAGAGATATGCATTATCTCCCCCTTGCTCTATCTTTATTCTTTCTCTCCCCCTTTGGCATCAAGGACAAAGGGACAATGGACTTCAACCAAGCTTGCCAAGGCATACAAGCTCCCCCTATCTATATAACCTTCAACATTATTCTATCTGCTCCTCCTAAGAGGTAGTTTCCATCAACCCAGGGATAAAAATGTGTCTTGAAGTGTTCCCCTTGGATAGATGCACCAGTTATACATCTAGTTAGAAGGAGGGGCAAGAACCCCTAGCTTCTATCTAAGATACTCAAAGGTATCCTTTGAAAGTGACTTTGTGTATATGCCTACAATTTGTTCCTATGTGGGCACATACTCCAACCTTACTTTTGAATTAGAAACTTTCTCTCTTAAAAAGTGATATTTGATAGTTATGTGCTTTTTTCTAGCATGCCTCACTAGATTCTTTGAAATATAAAACCAGTAGCTAATGCAAACCTAGACAACACAGACTTGAATTATAACATTGAAAACACAACTTGTGGTACACCTCAAAAATGGAACCTCAAGAAGAGACAACAAATAAACATTGAAAACACTTCCTCCAAACTGCAAGACCACAAAAGCAACTACAAAGAAATGCAGAGCATTTCTCAGAACCGTTCTTGATTGCAATAGTATAGTCGCCACTCTGCTTACTCAGGAAACTTCTACAATAACATAAATGATATGAAAACTAGAAACTGCATGCTTCGTACTTCATTCTATCTACTAGTCAAATCGTAGGACCATATCTTAAGATGTAGAGGAATACAAAGCATTCTCTAGAGCCTTTTTTTGAGTAATTTCCCGAGCCACTGACCGAAAGAGATTCTTCTAAGAAAATTACAACAACAGACAGTGAATACATCATCCACAAAATTTCCTACACATTCATGAGTATGACATCCAACTTCATACATTATACTTAATCATCTTTATTGTAGCACATGCAACCAACCACAAACTACCACCTTGCAGACAATAGAGACAACATCATCACCAACCTCTATATGATTTAATATCAATGACAACTAGAAAAATCCACACTATTGACATCAATGACCACCTGCAACATACTTGAAACAATCTCCCCCTTTTGTATTGATGGCAACATTAGCGAGAGCAATCCCAAAGATATATGCACTGTCTCCCCCTTGCTCTATCTTTTCTCTATCTCTCCCTCTTTGACATCAAGGACAAAGGGCCAATGGACTTCAATTGAGCTTTCCAAGGCATATAAGCTCTCCCTATCTATATAACCTTCAAGATTATTCTACCTGCCCCCTTGAGAGGTAGCCTCCCTCAACTTAGGGATAAAAATGTGTCTTGAATTTCTCCCCCTGGATAGATGCACCAATTATGCATCTAGTTAGAAGGAGGGGAAACAACCCCTAGCTTCAGTTTGAGATACTCAAAGGTATCCTTTGAAATTTCCTTTGTGTAGATGCCTACAATTTGTTCCTTTGTGGGCACATACTCCAACCTTACTTTCAGATTATAAACTTTCTATCTTAAGAAGTGATATTTGATAGATATGCACTTTGTTCTAGCATGCATCATTGGATTCTTTGAAATATTGATGGCACTTGTATTATCACACAAGATTGGAATGGGATCATCATACACCACCTTGATGTCCTTCAAAGTTTGCTTCATCCACAACACTTGAGTACAACAATATGTTGTAGCAATAAATTTTTCTTCTACTCTTGACAAGAACACTAAGTCTTGCTTCTTACTAAACCAAGAGACCAATCTGTCTCCCAGAAAGAAAGCTCCACCACAGGTACTTCGACCAGCCCAATGAACATAAGTATATATATTTAAAGAGAATTCATTACCCTTTTGATACCACAATCCATAGTCTGGAGTGCTCTTCAAATATTTGAAAATCCTCTTGATAGATTTTACATGAGTTTCTTTTGGATTAGCTTTAAATTTTGCAACCAAACAAAAAACTTGCATTATATCAAGCCTTGAAGTAGTTAAGTTCAGTAGGCCTCTAATCATAGACCTATACAAGGTCTGATCAGCCTTAGGTGATACATCATCCTTACTCAAACGAGAAATAGTTACCATTGGAGTAATTACTTGTTTACAATCTTCCATACCAAACTTCTTCAACATCTCCTTAACATACTTTGCTTAAGAGATAAAGATGCCCTTATCTGACTATACGATTTGAAGTCTAAGAAAGAATGACAACACACCTAACATGGACATTTCAAATTCCTTTTGCATTTCTTTAGCAAACCTCTTACACATTTCATCATTTCCTCGAAAGATTATAACATCAACATATACCACAACAATTATAATCTTTTCATCCTCTAATGTATAAATTATTTTCTACAATACCTTTCTTGAATCCTTACTGACATAGGTACTTATCCAACCTTGCATACCAAGCTCTAGGGGCTTGCTTAAGACCATACAAAGCCTTTTTAAGTTTGCAAACCATTTTCAAATCTACTAATAGCTAAAATCCATCAAGCTGCTCTATGTATACTTCTTCTAACTCACCATTTAGGAAGGAAAATTTCACATCCATTTGATAAACTTTGAAGTTCCTATGAACAAAAAATACAAGAAACATTCTGATGGCCTCCATTCTTTCCACCAAAGCAAATGTTTCTCACAACTTCTCCATCTTCATTCAGTTTTTTCTTGAACACCCATTTTGTTCAAATTACATTCTTGTCTATAGGCCTTGGAACCAATTCCTAAGTCTGATTCTTTTTAATATGATTTAGCTCTTCTTCCATAGCCTAATTTTATCCTTCATCTTTGATGGCATCATCAAAAGTTGTTTGCTCTATTCTTTACAATAGAGAGAAATTTACTTGTTCATTTCTTTTGCAAACCTTCTTCTTGTCAGGACTCCTTCATTTTTATCCCCAATGATCTAATTTTCTAAATGATTCCTTTGAACATACTTGGTAGGATTCTTGGGGACTTTCTCTTGAGCTTCCTATTTTTCAACAACTTCTTCCTCTATGAAGGTAGATTCACTAGTCTAGTAGTCTTCTTACCCATGTGTGTTTTGATGAAATTCTTCATCCACTATGATATTTGCACTTTCAACTACCTTCCTCAATCTTTTATTATATCACTTGCATGCTTTGCTTCTGGTTGAATATCCAAGGAAGATTCCTTCATCTAATCTTGAATCAAACTTTCCCAATCCTTCTTCATCTCTCCTGATGAAGCATCTACTTCCAAAAATTACACTTTTCTTTTATGAATAGAGTTTAATAAAAACCCCAACTATTTAATCTAAAATATATACACTTTAATATAACTTAACTATTATTAATGGAATGTCTCTTTAATTAAAATTACTTGGATGTGTTCAAGGGGTTGAGTTTAATTGGTTAAAATATTGAATTCTCAATGTAGAGAGCCAAGTTCAAATCTCAATGGGACATCTAATATGGAATTCTAAGTTGTGACTACTAGTCTTCCATAATTGACTTCTAATATGGAGGTAGTTTTTAGATAAGTGGACTTCTAAGTTGTGATTTCTAGTGTGGTTGCTCGAAAGGAACTAATATTAATCTCATGACTGTGTTCACAAGAACTTATATTGATCTCATGTTGATGTTCATATGAACAAAATATTTGTAAACAATTAATAATATAACTTTTTTTACTTGGACACTTTAATTTCAACTTATTTAAATAAAAATAATAACAAGAAAATGATCAATATAGAAAGATAGAATTTAGAGAGACTGTACAAAATTCTGAAGGATTTTTAATGTAACATATTTATTATTAGTACTTGCCCTCAGGCATTACTATTGCGATGACTTTTCTTTTTTCTCATTTGACTAGTTATTAATAAATTATTTTTGAACCAATTAGAAAAAAGTATCCTCTTGAAATAAAATTTAATCTCTCTAAAGTGAAATGTAAAATATTTAACTTCATAAATTTTAGAAATTATTTCTCTTAAACATGATTGGCTAAAAAAAATTGTGTTAAGAAGTATAGAGGTGAACTATTATTTTTCCATTAATAGATTTTACCTTGCTTCCATATGGATTATCTTTTCTAAATTAAGTTACAAGTAAATTAAATAATATTAATAAATGTTTTAGTAAAAAATAATAGTTGAGAAAGTTAGGCGAAAATTTATTAATTTAATCTTAAAACTTAAAAAAATAAATAAAAAATTATATCCTTATTATGAATCACCTTATTGCACATTTATGTTTTAATTTTTTATAATATATGAAATAATTATTATAATATAAGGTGCTATAAATACGTTCCATCAAGCTAGAATATAGGCATGCAACCGTTTTGTCCCATAAGCTAGAATATAGGCGTACAATTGTTTTTTTCCATTAAATGTATCAATAATTATATTAAATTTGTATTTTTTAATTGTTTATTATTATTATTATTATTTATATTAAAATAAATATAATTCCATCAAGCTAGAAAATAGACATGCAACCTCCCATAAGCTAAAATATAGGTTTTCCATTAATATATTATTTACATAATTTAAATGATTATTACTATTAATGTGTTATATTTTATATAATGATTATGTAAAAATTCTAATATGTTTATTTTTTAATTTGTATTTTATTTTTCTCTTTATAAAAATATATCTTTAGGAAGTATTTATGTTTTATTAATATTATTAATATAAAAATTAAAAATATAAAAGATTATAACTTATATAATAATTTATTTTAATGATAATTCATAAATTTATTTATTTTTAAATCATTTATTAAATGTTTTATAATATTTTTTAAATAATATTTTTTATATATCTTAAATATACAATTATAAAATCAATATGAAGTAAATAAAATAACAAATTATGAACTTCACTAAATAAAAGTATAATAAAATTAGCATTTGTTGATATGTTTTATAAACTAGCACTTGCGTCTAAATGAGGTTCAATGATTATGTCCATAGAAAACTATATATGTATGTTAATATGTTAAAGAGTGTGTGTTTGCGCACGGGTGTGTACGCATGTCATGTGCTACAAATTCTAGTTGTATGGGGTTGGATTAAACAATTAATAATAAGTGCTAAATAAGAATGAAATAAAGTTAGACAAATCTTGATTTTTTCCTTAAAGAAATTAACTATTATCTAATTTTCAAATATTTGCATATAGATTTAAAACATAAAGCAATGCAAATAAAAAGAAAGTTGCCATAAAATTGACAAAAAAACATTGCAAATGGAAATGGAGTGTTCCCATCTAATTAGAAAATCAATATTTATCTTGGATCTTACATGATAAGTGAGATTAAACGTCACCTAAAACTTGTTTTCCTACAACTCAAAAGTGGTTTGGAGGTGTGAGACTTGTTTGTGGTTTGTAGGCATGAGACTTGTTTCAAGCTCAAATCTTGCGACTTAATAATAATTATAATTGCATGTTTTAACTTCTTATAATACATTAAATAATTATAATTATAAAAACATTCCTATAGCTACATTTTTGTTCCATTAAGACATGCAATATCTTACAATATAGACATCAAATAACTAAAAAACAAAATTAAAATACTATAAGTAGCAAAACTTATATTTACTTTTATTCACATTAATAAAACTTACATTTTTTTTTAATCCTCCAAACTATAATTACAATACTATAAAGACAAGTACTCCCACTGAGTGACACTTGTTTGTTAGTCCCTGCTTTTATATAAGGCAGGAAACTATTGTTATTGCCTCAATCTTGCATATTAAAATTGTGCTTTGGGAATGGCGCTAGAAAATAAAGCTAAAGTATAACTTAAGTTCAGGGGAGTATTTAGAAAAAACAAATTTATTTTCCTATTTTTGCAATTTTGTGATTGGTGGGTGTAATTTTCCTCGTGGTTTTGGCATTTTGTAAATATTTTTAATAATAATTATTATTGTAGGGAGCTTTGCTATTGGAAATATTTCATGAGTTTGTTTGTATAGTCGTGTTTTGCCATGGAATCTTCATGGGGACACGTGGCGTCTTGAGCAATTGGAATTTTATTACCTCAATCTTGCATATTAAAATTGTGCTTTGGGAATTATGCCAAAAATAAAGCTAAAGTATAGCTTATGTTTGGGGGAATATTTAGAAAAAGCAATTTTTTTGTGCCATTTTTGCAATTTTGTGATTGGAGGGTGTGATTTTCCCTATGGTTTTGGCATTTTGTAATATTTTTTAATAATAATAGTAATAATAATTGTAGGGAGCTTTGCTATTGGAAATATTTCATGAGTTTGTTTGTATAGTCTTGTCTTGCCATGGACTCTCTATGGGGATGCGTGGCGTATTCAACAATACATTTGCATTTACTATTTGTGTCCTCTCATTTATTGTGAGTACGTTGGAGTGCAATTGTCATCTATGGGTTATGCTCTTAAGTTTTAATTTTGTTTGCATTGTTTGGTCATATGCTCAAGTTGTTTGATGAGTTTGAAATCTGTGTTTGTTGGGAGGGTTTTCATCTACGGTGTTGGAAGTGAGAAAGGTGGCATCTGTAAGTTACTCTATCTTTTACGCTTTGATTTCTTTAGTTTTGTCTACGAATTTGGAAATGAAAAATGAAGCATTTGTAAGTTCCTATATCTTTTACAGTCTGGTTTTATAGTTCTTTGCATCTATGCATTTTATGGTTAATTTCTACTGAGCGTAGTCATGCATTGCAACTGCAGTTGAGTTTTTTGAATGAAAATAAAAATTAGGTGTAAGTAAATGGAAAATGTCTAGGAATAAAATCATTAAATCTATTTGTTGAAAGGGTTTATAGTGTTTTAGATTGTTGTTTTATAGTGGTTTAAATATTTGCATTTTATTGGTGAATGCCTATTGTTTGTTGTTGTTTACATTTTCTGTGTTTGTGTCT
Source organism: Sequoia sempervirens (assembly GCA_007258455.2). NCBI lineage: Eukaryota > Viridiplantae > Streptophyta > Pinopsida > Cupressales > Cupressaceae > Sequoia > Sequoia sempervirens. The sequence goes on from VDFB02271358.1 coordinate 215,417,356, forward strand.
ATTCTTCGCTATTCTTTATGGGTTAGTGTCTGTTTCCAAGTTAAATAGTTAGTTGCATTTCAATTTATTTGATGAAGATGGGAACAATTCGTGTTTTGAATATTTCTTGGTTCTAAAGTTTTAATTCTATTGACCAAAGTATTATTCGTGTTATTTGCCCATTTTGTTGGGTTGTTTCTATGAGTGTAAATATGGGTTTGCTTTTCTTGTCCACTGGTTGCATTTATGGATTGTTGTCTATTGTTGAGTTAAATACTTGACACCGTGATTCATTAAAGTGGATTTCTTTCCTATCCATGGTTAAGAATGGAAGTAGCTAGTTGCACTTCAATTTATTGCGTGAAAATGAGAGTGACCAAAGTGTTATTTGCATTGTTCTCTCATTTGTTGAGGTTGTTTGAAGGAGTGTATTTATGGGTGCATGTATGCACTACAATTGCGCCTAAACTTTTTAAATGGAAATGAAAATTGGGTGTGAGTAAATGGAAGATTTCTGGGTATAAAATCATTACATCCATCTCTGTTGAATGTGTTTATATCTATTGTATGGGGAGCGAAAGAAGATGCCTTTGTAGGCTTGTATGTCTTTTACAATGTCGTTTTATAGTGGTTTACATATTTGCATTTTATGGGTCATCGTCGATTGTTTGTTGTTGTTTGCATTTTGTGTGTTTATGTCTATTGTTTGTTATTTTTAATGGGTTGGTGTCTGTTGCCAAGTTAAATAGTTAGTTGCATTTCAATTTATCCAATGAAGATGGGAATACTTCGTATTTTATATATTTTTGGGCTTTCAAGTTCTAATTCTGTTGAGGAAAGTATTATTTGTCTTCTTTTTCCATTTGCTCAGACTGTGTGTGTGAGTGTGAATATGGGTTAGGCTTTCTTGAAAAACTAGGGTTTGTGAAAGAGCTTTTATGGGTATTTTGTGTGTTTATGTCTATCCTTCACTATTCTTTATGGGTTTGTGTTTGTTGCCGAGTTAAATAGTTAGTTGCATTTCGATTTATTGGATGAAGATGAGAATAGTTCATGTTTTGAATATTTCTTGGTTTTGAAGTTTTAATTTTGTTGAGCAAAGTATTATTTTTGTTATTTGTCCATTTTCCTGGGTTGTTTTTGTGAGTGTAAATATGGGTTATCCTTTCTTGTCTGGTGGCTGGTTTAATGCATTGTTGTTTGTTGTCGAGTTAAATACTTGACACTGTGATTCATTAATGTGGATTTCTTTGCTATCCATGATTAAAAATGGTACCTAGGTGCACTTCAATTTTTTGCGTGAAAATGAGAATTGTTCGTATTTGAAATATTTCTTGGCCTTGAAGTTAAAATTCTGTTGACCAAAGTGTTATTTGAGTTCTACTCTCATTTGTCGAGGTTGTTTGATGAAGTGTATTTATGGGTGCATGTATGCATTGCAATTGCACTTAAACTTTTTTGATGGAAATGTAAATTGGGTATGAGTAAATGGAAGATGTCTGGGTATATGATCCCTCTCTGTTGAATGGGTTTATATCTATTGTATGAGAAGCGAAAGACGAAGCGTTTGTAGGTTTGTATGTCTTTTACAATGTCATTTTATAGTGGTTTACATATTTGCATTTTATGGGTCACCGTCCATTGTTTGTTGTTGTTTGCATGTTATGTTTTTATGTCTATTATTCGCTATGCTTTATGGGTTAGTGTCTACTGTTGAGTTAAATAATTAGTTGCATTTCAATTTAGCCGATGAAGCTGAGAATACTTCGTATTTTAAATATTTTTGGGTTTTCAAGTTCTAATTCTATTGAAGAAAGTATTATTTGTGTTCTTTGTCAACTTGCTTAGATTGTGTGTGTGAATGTGAATATAGGTTAGGCTTTCTTGGAAAACTAGGGTTTATGAAAGAGCTTTTATGGGTATTTTGTGTGTTTATGTCTATGCTTCGCTATTCTTTATGGGTTTGTTTCTGTTGCCGAGTTAAATTGTTGGTTGCATTTCAATTTATTGGATGAAGATGAGAATAGTCTGTGTTTTCAATATTTCTTGGTTTTCAAGTTTAAATTTTGTTGAGCAAAGTATTGTTTGTGTTGTTTGCCCATTTGCTCGGGTTGTTTTTGTGAGTTTAAATATGGGTTAGCCTTTCATGTTCAGTCCTTTGCAATCATGGGCTGTTTTTATGGGTTGTTGTTTGTTGTTTAGTTAGATACTTAACATTGTCTTATCTATAAATATATATACATACACACATACATATATATGTGTGTGTGTGTGTGTGTTTTTGTATGTGTGTGTGTATGTACATATGTTCACACAAAGACATACATATATGTAAGTATATAAATAGGTATACATACATACATACATACATACATACATACATACATACATATATATATATATGTATGTATATATATGCATATGTATTTGTATGTGTGTATATATATGTGTGTGTGTGTGTGTGTATAGATATATATATCTTTGTGCATATATATATATGTATATATATGTATGTATATATTTCTATGTATACATATAGTGTAGTTGCAATGCAATGCCTGTGTGTACAAAATGCAAACAACAATAAACAATAGACATTAACCCATAAAATACAAGCGTGTAAAAAACTATAGAATGACACATACATATATGTGCATGTGTAGATATGTATATATAAAGCTATGTGTATATACATGTATATATGTGCCTATATGTATGTGCATATGCACATATATAACTTTGAACACATACAGTTACATATGTGTATGTATATACGAATGTATATATATACATATATATTTACATTTTTTTTGCATAAATGTTTATACATATATATGCGCGTATGCACACACACACACACACACACACACACACACACACATATATATATATGTATGTATGTATACATATATATACATATTTAAATGTATGCATGTATATGTATGTCTTGATATATGCACACACACACACACACACACACACACACACATATATATATGTCTATGTATATATATATGTATGCGTATCTATATATATTTGGTTTTTGGAACAAAAAGGCTATTGTTCATTTTAGATGCATCGCACAATGTCTTTTCCAGTCGTTGTTAGTTTTGCAAGGATCTATGCCAATTGTTTATTGTTTGTCATCAATGCTCTACTATACAACTTCACATATTGTTGTAAGAAAGTGAGGAGGTATGGTCTGAACTAGTTTATGCATTCGCAAAAAAGTAATGGGTACAAAATAATGAGAGACAATAAATGGAAAACCAAATGCATTGATCAAATATCTAGGTATTATTTACATATTGTGGCTGATAAACATCATACATTGTTTGTTAGATAAATTGCAATGTCATTTATTTTAGAGATAGTAAATAGTTGTAATTAATGCATTATAGTATATGTTTGTGACCTTTTTCAAATAGTTTTTAGGCTAATCATAGCTAAGCAGAGTGAGAATGCACTTGGTTGTGGAGCTGTGACAACTTCTGTTGTTCACAATGTAGAGATAGACATTCAAAAAGTGAAGTAGGATGTGAGTTAGATTTCAAATATTATGTCTTATATATTCATTTTGGACTATTCCTTGCATTGCTTGACGTATAGAGATTAAGATTAAATCCACAATAGACAATGCAATGTCTTTTTCCAGTTTCACTCATGCAATTTTCTTATGTTGTTTACAGGATTGTTGGTTTTCAAGTCTAAATTTTGTTGAGCAAAGTATTGTTTGTGTTGTTTTCCCATTTGCTCGTGTTGTTCTTGTGAGTTTAAATATGGGTTAGCCTTTCTTGTTTGGTTCTTTTGTTGAGTTAGATACTTAACACTGTCTTATCTATAAATACACACACACACATATGCGTGCGCACACACACACACACATACACGCACACATGTACACACACACATATACATGCATGCATACATATATGTGTGTTTCTATACGTGTTTTTATGTACATATGTGCGTACAAAGACATACACATATGCAAGTATATATATAGGTATGTATATGTATGCATATATTTCTATGTATACATATATATATGTGTATATATGTATGTGTGTGCTCTACATTTTGCATTAACTGGGATCTATTTTTTTGTTTGCTTTGAATAGATACAAGTGCGGTTACCATAAATACATAATGTTTTCAAGACCTGGGGCTGCAATGGTGTCAAATTTAATGATTTTATACCTAGATATATCCCAATTGCTTTGACCTAATTTCCATTGTTATTTAATAGATTCAAGTGTAGTTGCAATGCAATGCTTGAGTGCACAAAATGCAAACAACAACAAATAGTAGACATTAACCCATAAGATACAAGCATGTAAAAAACTACAAAATGACATACATATATGTGCATGTGTAGATATGTATATATAAAGCTATGTGTGCATACATGTATATATGTGTCTATATGTATGTGCATATGCACATATATAACTCTACACACATACAATTACATATGTGTATGTATATACATATGCATATACGAATGTATATACATGCATATATATTTACATTTTTCTTGTGTAGATGTTTATACATATATATATGTGTATGCAATATATATACATACATATGTATGTATGTAAACATATATGTTGTCACATATATGTATGTCTTGATAAATGTATATATATGTGTGTGTGTGTATGTATGTACACCTATGTCTGCATACAATCGAGTGTGTATATACATATATATGTCTATATATATAAATATATGTATGCATATATATATATGTGTGTGGTTTTTGAAACAAAAAGGCTGTTGTTCATTCAAGATGCATTGCACAGTGTCTTTTCCAGTGGTTGTTGATTTTGCAGGGATCTATGTCAACTATTTATTGTTTGTCATCAATGCTTTGCTATACAACTTGACATAGTGTCGGAAGAATGTGAGGAGGTATGGTCTGAACCAGTTTGTGCATTCTCAAAAAAACCATGGGTACAAAAGAATGAGAAATAATACATGGATAGCCAAATGCATTGATCAAATATGTAGCTATTATTTTCATATTGTGACTAATAAAATCATACATTGTTTGTTAGGTGAGTTGTAATGTCATTTGTTTTAGAGACAATAAATAGTTGCAATTAATGCACTATAGTATATGTTTGTGACCTTTTTTGGAACAGTTTTGAAGCTAATTGTAGCTAAATAGAGAGAATGCACTCAGATGTGGATCTATGACAACCTTTGTTGTTCACAATGTAGAGATAGACATTCAAAAAGTGAAGTAGGATGTGAGTTAGATTTCAAATTGTTTGTCTTATATATTAATTTTGGATTGTTCCTTGCATTGTGTGATGTATAGAGATTAAAATTAAATCCACAATAGACAATGCAGTGTCTTTTTCCGTTTTCACTCATGTAATTTTCTTATGTTGTTTACAGGATTGTGGATATGGTCTTACAAAGCTATTGTCTGTCTAATGAGACTTTGCAGTTTGTTTGAATGCACCAATGCGGTATTAGAGCATACTCCACCTTTATTTTCAGTTTGCATTTTAGAGACTGAATAATATTCTTATTTATTATGTGTTATGCACATGTCCTTTTTAGATCTTCTCTCGTGCAATTGATATCCTTTGTGCCAATTGCATAAGTCACTCTTCAAAATTATACTTCAATCTTGTTTGGCTTTCAACAATTCGCTGCTAGGTGTTGCTATTCTGGTGGTCAGAGTTGTGGCAATGTTGCTTCTATTGCTTCTTCAAATGCTGGGAACATGCTTTCAACACAAGTAGCTAGAATCACAAAATCAAAATGCTATTTGTTTGAAGTGATTTTTGATCTTTCTAGCTATATCTCTTCACTGTCTTGAAACAATAAGCTATTACTTCTACTATCAAGGAACCTATCAACCTTAATAGTAAATAAAATCTATGCAATCATGCATGACAATTTCCAATTAGGCAACACAACTACTAGTAACAATGCAAATTATCCTCCAAACATATTGACAATGATTTCTTGAACATGTACATAATGCTTATGGATAAAGGCATGGACAAGTCGGTGCAAATATCTTGAACAGGTGGAGATGTTTGGATAACTATTGTTGTTTCATGGATATACAATTAACTTGGATTGGATGGAGGCTTTGAAAAAAAAACCAAGTCCGACTATGTTTTGGTAGAATAATTCCATGGAACACAGGATAAATTTAAGTCCCATTTTTGTTTTTTCCATATTCTTGTTATTTTTAACTGTTCATTGTTTACATCGGCTAGGGTTTCTAACAAAATCTCTTGGTTCATAAAAACACGTTACTATATTTCCAATAGGGAAAATTCTCATCCTCATCTAATTGATTGAAATGCAGCTAGCATCCATGGCATTCCATGTTTATGGAATATTACAAAATTTATGTTGGGAGCTTTGACATTTGCCTAGATCTAATCTTTGTTTATGAGACTGAGCTACAGTTGACATGCTACTGTGGCAAATAATAGACTAGTTGCATCATGGATGATGGACAACAAAGAATTGAACATTTATAGAGTATATAGAAGAAAAAATCCAATAGCGATGTAAAAGATATAACAAGTTTCAGACTCAAGAGAAGCAGATTTCAGTCTCATCAAACAATATGAGCAATTGATTAGACAATGCAAAAAAGACAATGTAAAGGATATGTGAGATTACAAATTTCTTCTTTTTTAACAGGTTTTATTGCCAAGGAGTACTTTGTCAACATGATTAGACAATATAGGTAATGCTTTGCTCAACAGTCTTTAAATCTGGTGGAGGGATCAATTAATGCCAGCTACATTTCACTCCAACTGCAATGAGCGAGAATTTGTGACTAGGAAGTGGTAAAATTCCATGTCAAAATAACACATTGAATTATTGTACCTATGTAGGATTTATACTTAACCAAAGTTAGCAAAAAAATAGACATTGATGAGTTATATTGTTATGCGTTTAAGTCAAGAACAAAAACTAGGTGACAAAAATAGTCAAGAATTGTGAAGAATAGACATCAACAAACAAAATACAACCAGCAATAAACAATACATATAAAGTCATAAAATGGAAGGATGTAAAAAATCTATAGACCGACACTGTAAAAGGCATACAAAGTTACAGATGCTTTGTCATTGCCTATCTATACAATAGATATAAATCCTCTGCACATATACAGATTTAATGATTTTATATGCAGACATTTTACAATTATTTGGAACCGATTTTGAGTCTCATTCCATACATGTCTTTACCATGCTCGGCATAGAAGATGGCATTAATGAATTATGGTGTTAAGTCTTCGTCTAAAGAACAAAGTTTGAACCATAAAATAATTTGAAGGTAGGAAAGAATAGAGAATAAGCCATAGAGTGCAAACATCAGGAAATATTAGACATTAACATATAAAGCACAAAGATGTAACAAACTATAGAATGACATTGTAAAAGATATAAGAACTTACAAGTGGCTCATTTTTTGGTTCCAATACAATACACATAAACCCTTTCAACAGGCACTGATTTCATGGTCTAAATTGTTATATATAGTTTGGCAGTTGTTTAATCTCTGCTACTCCCTACCAATCAGTGTTCCTATGGATGAATCTCCATTTTAACAACCTTGTGATTTGTTTCTAATATTTTGGCCTTTGTTTCATGTTTCCGTAATTCAAATCTATTGTATGTTCATGAAAAAAGTGATAGACATTGAAGGATGTCTACCTATTCAAGATATGTCTAATTTTCCATGGGTCTGAGCAAATGAAAAAACAACACAAATAATAGTTTGTTTGACAGATTTAAAACTTTAGACCATAATTCATTAATAATGGGTGCACTTCAGTCTACTCACAATAAATGAGAGCTCACAAATAGTAAATGTAAATGTAGTGTTGAAGACGTCACACATCTCCATGATGAGTCCATGGCAAGACACGACTATACCAACAAATTCATGAAATATTTCCAATAGCAAAGCTTCCTACAATAATAATAATTATTATTAGTGCCATGTGCATAATTGTGATAGGTTTATAACCTTCTAATGTTTTTGACTATATATATGTTTTCATTGCATATGTCTTTGTACATAAGTGGCATTATTTATAGTATTTGACATGCTTTCTCTAGAACTACAACTACTATTGAGCATTAGAAATTGGAATATATGGTTATACAAATTTCCTATTTATTATTAAGGTTGATAGGTCCTTTTTTTTTTCAGGGGGCAAATGTGATTGAGACCAAATGTTGGTTGCATATGTGAGAGCATAAGAGATCAAGTGCATAATATGCTATGATGTAAATTTGTAAGTTTAGTTTCTTTTTTATGCCTAGTTTATATGTTTGCGTCCTACTCCACTTGCAAGAAAAATATTTTGTTTAAATTTGGGATGTCTACTAAATTGCAATTATATTCATGTCCGAAGTTTGTTTTCCTTGTGCTCTTCTTTGCAATTTTTGAATTATTGTTATGTTCTGCATTTATATTGTTATTATGCTCTTGAACAATGATATTCCTCCATGTTGATGAATAGGTATTGAAATGAATATTTTATTCATACTTGTAGTTATACATATTAGTACTCGATTATCTATGTGCAAGTGTTTGTAATGGGATTTGTTCTGTTACAGGAATAAAATGTGAAAAAGAAGAAACACTTGTGAAGATCATGTTTGTGATTAGGAAGAAGATAATATAAAAACTAGCTAGCTTCATAGAACTTCCAAACTCCTTGGCTATCCATGTACAAATTTTGGCCATTGTTGTTCTATTCAAACTAGTAGTGACCAGCCATCAATAAAGCTATGTTGGAAAACCAATCTTGCATTTTAAGCCGTGCGAAGAAAAAGTTGCATTTTTTTAAAAAATAATTAGAGTGCAAAAAATGATAAAGCATAGTTGCGAGTAGTCCAAGACTAGAACTCCTTAGGACTTGAAAGCATAGATTTTTCTTCCATACTGCATTTTGTAATGTCCTTTCTCATAGTAAACGCACACAACATAGTATTATTTTGTCCTTCTGTGTTGTGCATTTTGCATTGACCTTTTCGACCCAAGAAAAAGAGCATAGAAATTCTCCTACATGGCAAAGCTTTGGGTGTTTACAGATTCATAATCCAGAGCTTTCTTTCAAGCAGCAAGATTGCATTTACACTTATACATATATGTCTATATACAGATGTATATATATATGTATGTATTGTTGTGTGTATATATATATTGTTGTGTATACATATATATATATATATATATATATGGTACACATATATGTATATATATATGGGTACACATATATGTATGAATGCTATAGCGATGCATGGACTTGCGAAACTTGACAGTCTTGGTAGCAGACTTCATTGTTTCCTTTTTGGTTTTGCTTGGTCCATTTTCTTTTTTTGGAATAAAATTGTTGTTGCTGAATTTATTTTTTTCCATTTTTTGCAGATTGTGCACTATATATGCTCTTTACTACCGCCATATATCGTCACAATTTAATTTTTTGTTGATTTATGCAAGTAATACATATCCATGTTTTTTTTTTGTTGTAGTTCTCAGATGTTTGTTGTGCTACTTACTAGCTCTAAAACAAATTCTATTTCAGCTACACAAATTGATCTTAAAATTTGTTATTTGCATTATGCCTTCCTTGCTATGTAGCTGCCATCACAGTCCTATAGGTGGGAGCTCTGTATTGCACCTACTTGTAGTAAGTATTTGCTTATTCCTTTTGTCATTGTATGTATTCAATGTTTCAAACATCAAACATTTTTTTCAAATAATTACTTTAATGACATTAGTCAATACAATTAGTTTTTTCTTAAAATAGTCGACATGGAATTTGCACATATGGTTTCAAATAATTGTGTGAAGAGACAAAAAATATCCCACAAGCCAATCATAGTAGAAACCTACAAGCCAACTACAAATGCATCTTATACATCTATTGATGAAGCTTTGTACCATGCACTTTGTTTTCGAATAGACTCATTCAATTACAAAGTTGGTGATTGCTTATTTAACATAGTACATGTCCTAGTGCATTGCCGCTATACATGAAAGCAGCTACGTAATGGTTTGGTCAATCATTTTTAAAACTATTTTCATAATCGTTGTCCTATAGCTTTAAATTCTAATGAGCTTGATTTGTACCCAACAATGCTAATCAATTTACATAACGTACATGACAAAAACACGTACCTTCGAAGAATGAGGCTATCAATGACATAAATCAATAACAATGGTGAAACTAGGCTACGGGGTGACACATTTTGTCTAAAATGGTTGGCATATTGGCTAGACATTCCAATACACATTTGGTCTTTGATGCAAAAAACAATGTATTTGCATTTCAATGAGCATGTAGCTAATCCTGCAATATCGATTCTTTTCCATGACATAACTTCTACTACTGGCCACTATGAGCCTATCTTCTCCCAAATAAACACATACTTTCATATCAAAAATGTCTAGCCACATTTACAAATGGTAGACTGCAATATCGACAATATTTGGCATGCAATAGGAAATGTGTTTGAAATAATTGGGCTTTCTAGGGTGCCTACATTTCGTAGTGCATGTGGAGAAAGCATGTTTGCTACCATAGCTTTTATGTTTCCTGAACAATTTCATCCAATTGCTTTGCAATTATTTATGGAACAATTGTTGGCCAATGCATTGAAAATTTAGAACAAATATGCAATTGCTTGTTTTGAAAGTTTTGCTTGGGGTAGTCTAGACAACAATAATCATCTACTGCATTTACATTCATCAGTTTCTAGAATTGGCATGCCATATGTAAAAAGCTAGCTTGAAGGAATTGAATTTTGTGCACTATGGCTATTGCATACTTTTGATGCAAAAATACACATGTGGTAATTATCTCCATTGCTTGAGCGAAAAACATTCGATGACCCCAAAAAGAAATCTGAATTTAGTTTGTTTCTGAAATAGCTCAGGTCATTGTCACTATGAACCGCTTCAAGAAAAATAATAATTCACATAGACCATCCCTATGAACGATCCAATTTTTGTTCAAGATATGTCAAGTTTTGTTGTATTAGAGACAATGAACAATGTGAATAGCTCTTGTAAAAAAAAAACAACTGCAACAAGACACACAATTGCTATAGAAAAGTTTGGAATGTATTAGACATTACACTCCTTCAAAGCGCAAATGCGCAAT
>VDFB02271358.1:215428604-215530810 GCA_007258455.2 Sequoia sempervirens
AAAGAGGAGATGTTGATTACTCCCTTGTTTTGACTGCTAGGAGCACTATTGAGCCCATTGAGAAATTTTTTCAAGAATGTAGATTGATTCCCAACATAACCATTTTGCAACTCATCCAATCAAATGATATTTTATCTATTGGATCAATTGGTGTTGTTATTACTAGTTATTTCCAAGCACCAACACAATATGAGTTGCAAGTTAAAGATGGGGAGAACCAAGATGATTTTGCAAGTGAAAGATGTCTTGCACAAATCATGGCAATAGCATATAGAATTCAACACTTTGCTTCCTCGAATCTATTAAAGAGTTTGTTCAGCTTGTTTTGCATGCAATAAACTTGCTAATAGAATGGTTTACTGTTATAACTATTTCAATGTTGTTCAATTGCTAAATTGATTTCATCTGCAAACTTGCATTTTGACAATTCTCTATGTTGCAGCTTATAGTTCTGATCAGCCTTCAAAGTTGTATGCAAGGCTTCAATTGATCTTGGCATCAACAAAATCCCCTTTCATATTATTCAAAAATATTGTTCGTTTTGGGCCTAAAGGCACAAATTTGATGAAAACAACATAGTCCAGTTTCATTGATGAACTCAATGATGCATCTACAAAAGCATATCTAGAACCATTGAAGACCTCAAACATGGAAGTATACATGTCAACCATTTAGCTTTTACACTATAACATAGTTTTTTGTTCAAAGCATTTTCCATATATATGATTTTCTATAGCGAACTTTGTAAATAGTGCATTGCTATGATTTATTGCTAATTGAGTTTGCACTACCCTTGTAGGTGACGGGAACACTAAGGCCTAAAAATGTTCACTTGTCCCCATACAAACGAATCTACATTTCATGTAGGAAAAGAGTGTTCTTTACACAGAGAACATAAAATGATACTGTATAGTGCACTACATGTGGAGTTGACACAAGATTTGTCTATGCCCACTTTCTCCAATGTATTGTTCAGACAATAGAGGGAGCTATGGTCTATTATTTGCACAAACAACTCTGAAATAGTTTCCCCAAGCTAGCTGCAATTTCATTTGAAGAGTACAGGAGAGGCATGTCCACAATAATGTTCTTGCTACAAAAATTTCAACTACAAGGGACGTTCACCCTTGCAATGGATAATTGCATCATACGAATTGTAGGTGAAGCAAGTAGCAAAGCACCTCTAGTAACTTGACAACACATTTGTAATTTCGCATAGGTGCTTACATTGCACCATTCTATTTTTAATTCTTATTCATTGATATCAAATCATGCAAATTGTAGTGTCATGAATATAATGCTCATTGATTGTGAATCAGGATCAATGAAATGCAACATTCCAGCATGCAATGAATGTCAATAAGCAAATTGTCTAGGAGTCTAATCTCCTTATATATTTTGGACACAACTGACAAGAAAACAAATGTGTTAAATCCTTTAGGGAAACTAATCTGATACTTTATTTTCAGTTCCTTTATGCACTTAACAAGTTGACAGTCATATTTTCTTCTATTCTAAACATACATGTACTATACATATGAACAAATTTTCTTTCAATTTCATAGACACTTACAATTTATGTTTTACTTTATTTTGACCTCTGCTATGCAACACATAACTTGAAACTTGTTTATTGTTCTTTTCCACCCAACATACTATACATATAAATTAGAGTGTCTATAGTTTGAACAATACTTATAAGTAAAGTTTCATGTGTAATGATGTTTGCTATCTATACATCGTACTAATGCATGTTTGTGATAAAAAAAAAGACAACTATAATGATCGAACAATGCTTTTATGTGACATACAAATTATTTACAAAAAAATGGTTGCCCGTTTTGGATACAATGCTTTGTTGGTTGACAAAATACTTGTCTATAGAAATGATTCTATCCTTCTTTCTAGTACTCTTCCAAAAAAATTAGGCTCCCGCTTCGAGATAGAATCAACATTAGATATTTCTGCAAAGCATTTTCTATCTAAAAAAGAGTTTGTAGGGTTCTTTGCAATGCCTTTTTTGAAAACTGAATCTTTGTTTAAACAAACGTTAATACAAAAAATAGTAAAGCAATAGAGGCATTCACACAACTCAAACATAGTACTTAGATTAGATCCATTAAACTTATATTGCACATTCAATCTATTCATCTTATTTCACAATTGATTATACTTACCAATCTAGTTACATGCTTTTCCCCTTCAAAGACAGGGCAACTTTACTCATGTCTTATTTTTATTGATTTCTAATGGGTAAAAAAACAGATGTGTGTATCTTCTCAAACCCTTCTCGATGTTGTCTTATAATTTATATGTTGTTGCAATTCTTCAATAGGTTATGATGTGAAGTGTTCACTACGCTCAAAATAGCATTGTTTGTGTTCCTTGTTCAAATGCAATGCTCATTTTCTTTTCCTTGATTCTTACATTTTTTGTATCTACGGTTGGTTTTGACGCCTACAACACTCTCATTCCTATGTGTTCTGTACTCAATTGTTCATCTTCTTTATTCACACTAGAATCTGTTAATTATCATGTATTTCATTTATATGCAATTGCAATTGAGTTATGGCTTTTATTGTGAATTCTTAAATTTGTCTACATTTTATGGTTAATTTCTACTCAATGCAGTTGAGTTTATTAAATGCAAATGAAAATTAGGTGTAAGTAAATGGAAAATGTCTGGCAATAAAATCATTCAATTTGTGTCTAGGTTGAAGGGCTTTATAGTGTTTCACATTGTCGTTTTATAGTGGTTTACATATTTGCATATTATGAGTCAATGTCTATTGTTTGGTGTCATTTTCATTTTGCATGTATACGCTTATTCTTTGCTATTATTTATGGGTTGGTGTATGTTTCTGAGTTAAAAATTTAGTTGCATTTCAATTCATTGCATGAAGATGAAAATAGTTCATGTTTTCAATATTTCTTGGTTTTCAAGTTTAAATTTTGTTGACCAAAGTATTGTTTGTGTTATTTTCCCACTTGCTTGGGTTGTTTCTGTGAGGGTAAATATGAGTTTCCCTTTCTTGTCTGGTGGCTGCTTTTATGGGTTGTTGTTTGTTGTCGAGTTAAATATTTCACACCATGATTTGTTAATGTGAATTTATTTTCCATCCATGATTAAGAATAGAAGTAGCTAAATGCACTTCAATTTATTTGGGTGGAAATGACAATTGTTCGTATTTGAAGTATTTCTTGGGCTTGAAGTTTAAATTCTCTCAACTAAAGTGTTATTTGTGTTGCTCTCTCATTTGATGGGGTTCTTTGTCAGAATATTTTTATGGGTTAGTGTTTGCTTAGGTTGGATTCCACACAAAGAATGAGGCTTCTGTAAGTTTCAATATCAAATACACTGTCATTTCCTTTTCTTTTGCACACATTTCCTCGTATTGTTTAATGCTGATCAAATTTGTTTCTCTTCACAGGATTTTATCTCTACAGTATTGCAAGTGAGCCATTGAGCAAATGTAAGTTCCTAGACCTTTTTGCAATGCCAAATACATTTCAATTAATTTTTTTTTTCTTTGCTTATTCATCTCCTTACAATATTTAATGCAGGCAAAGACTTTCTCTGTTGACAGGATCTATGCCCATTGTAGTTGAATCGAAAAACAAGCTACCCGTAAGTTCCTTTATCCTTTGCACTGTCACTTTATATTTTTTTGCATTTTTTGCATTTTATGTCTTACTGCCTACTGTTCCTACAACAACAAAAAATACTTAGCTCAACATAATTAAAACTTGAAAATCAGCAAATCTTAAAACTATGAACTATCCCCACTTTCATTCAATATGTTGAAGTGTAACTAAGTATTTAACTCCACAACAGACACTAACCCATAAAGGATAGTGAAGGATATAGATTTAGACACAAGATGGAAACAACAATCAATACACATTCACCCATACAATGCAAATATGTAAACCACTACAGAATAACATTGTAAAAGACATACAAACTTACAACATTTCCCATTTTCTTTGATCTAATTTTCATTTTCATTCAATAAATTCAAGTGCAGTTGTAACACATGAGTGGACACAATAAAAATAATTATAGACATTGGGAATGTTTCATCGCTTCTACTCTTTTTTCATATGGTTGTCCTCTCGTATTTGCTCTTTTTGTGCATCAATAGCATTCTAAGAACATGCTTATGCATACACAGTGTGCCAATTCTGTTTAATGTCAATACACACTAGTGCATCTCTTTTTAATGGCTTTTGCTATAAACTTGAAACCCTTGCAGTGTTTATTCATTTCTTTGCGCTACCCCCTCACAAGACAGGAACTACAAAAATTGTTGTTGCCTTGTCATTTCAGTGTTCTTTACTGACTTGCATGGATTGTTTGATGATGCACACGTCTCTTTGTGTTAACAGGATCTACGTCTTATACATTCGACACAAAAAAAAAAAAAAAAATTGATTATAGCTTCATATCTCTACAAAATCCATGTCTATTGGGAAGATTTATACATATCATATTGAAGGCCAAAAACAAGTGGTTTGTAAGTTTCTATATCTTGTTCACACTCATTTTCTGCATTGTATATTCATTTGCTCGGGAAAACTAATCAACATGAAAACCGTGTCTCCTGCCAGGCATAATTTCTTTCATCTTCGAAACAAGAAACAAGACATTTGTAAGTTTTAACATTATTTACACTGTTGTATTCTACATTTTCTTTTCTTTTTCCTCTTTCACTGTCTTTATCATTGATTGTTTCATGTTCAGTTCTAGAGTTCACACCATAATTCATCAATGCTCGCTCCTTTGCTACCGACAACTAACAAGGCATCTAATGGACTCAAACACACTCCCCATCAATGGATTTTGGTATCAAGCTCTTGTCCTTGCTGCTCTCTCAAAAGCACTCAAAAGCATACTTGTACCAATTTTCCCATTTTCACTGTCTTCTATATTAAACAATTGCTCTTTCTAATATTTACAAGTTTTATGCTTTCAACTATTAGTTGCATAAGCTAATTACTACTTTTAATCTCTTCATGTAGTTACCTATATCAGTGAAGTTTGATAAGGAGGCTCAGTTGATGCTGATTGATATCCACATAGCTATAATGACAATGAAGTTATCGTTTCCACATACTTCTAGTTCACTAACTCTATGTACATAAAACTATTTGGATTCACATCAATTATACATTATATTGTTCATTGTAATCTATCAGATATGACATTTATTACACACGGTACTTAGATGGGAATATTTATTCCGATCTTGATACAAATGCATTATGCCCGTACAAAGTTCATTTGACTTCAATTTCATCTTGGCCAATGCTATTTTCCTTGTGCTTTTCATATTCTCCTGATTTGTTTTAATAATACTACTGAATCTAACAAGTTTTTCCATTCATAATATTTGATGGGGTTGTTGATGTGCTTGTCTCTTCCCATGCATTCTTCATATCGACACTGTACAGTATTGTGTTTTTCTATACTCATTTATCATTTATCTTATTTCTTTTCTTGAGCATTTTTCAATTATTGCACTTGAATTTATTAAATCAAAATGAAATTTATGGCCAAGTTACTAGAAAACACTCACATCTAAAACTATGTTTATTGTAATGCAAATGTAAAAAGACGACGTTTCTAAGACTTTATATTAATACCTTAAAATTTGAACAAAAAAAGTACATCTACCTAAATTTATATTTACTTTCCAATCTTGTCTTATAAAAAAATTGATAATAGTTAAATTATATTTCCAACAGTGAATTTCTAGATCTTCTCAATAGTTGAGTGCATTAGCTTACTTTAAATTAAAAATACATAGAATTATTAAAAAATTAGAATCTATTTGCAAACTAATATATTTTTTCTAAAAGAAAACATTAAGTGTTTATAATAGTTGCAATATTTTTTCTCACAAGCACAACATTTACATATTTATTATCAGCATTCCAAACACAAATATAATATTTCAATTCTTCTACAAATGCAATTTTTCAAAAAAAAAAAAAATTTCCTCCTTGCTTTTTCTCACTAAAAAAATATTTTAAATTAAATTTGATATTACATACATAATTTAAAATTAAAAAAAAACATTTATTAATTACATGGTAAAAAAAAGAATCAAAACACCTTCAATTTTAATCCATGAAACTAATAGAGATTTGTTCGTCTAGGATAAATAATAAAATAATTTAATGAAAAAAATAGTAAAGAGAAATGAAACAAGCCAAAATTATTTACATTTATTGCAAAACTATTTAGTGATTATCAAGCATTCACCTTAAATCAAATTAAATATAACAAAAAAACTAGATTTATTTACTTTTATTAGTCAGCCGAAATAGTAAGAATAGTCCAAACTAACCAGTAATAGTATTGCTTGGTAACAACTTATTAAGTTTTACATTGATTGCTTTTTGTGCATCACATTTCTATTGTATGTTTGCATAATTCCTAATGCATTTTCAAATTTTAATTGAATATTTATAAATGTAGGCATTTATTTCATTACATGTATTGGTCTGATTATTATTATTGCAATATATCAATATACATATAAGCACAATAATAATTTGCTTTACTAAGTTTAATTATATATATGCTTTCACCTCGCCCTGTTCAATCTTCAACTTTGGTCTAAATTGAATTGACTTGTACTCTGTTTTGAAGAAGATTCTTAATTAATGTTTTCTACTTCTTACTTTCACAATATATAGATATTCATTAATTTATTTTTAAAATGCATAGTAAAATTACTATTTACTTTCAAGAACAATTTGCAAACAATTTTTACATGTTTTCAACAATTTGCTACCACAATTTATACTCACAAGACTAATTTACAAATACTTTGAACAACTTATCCAAATGTATAAACTAACCTAAATAGTTTACATTTAATAAAAGAACAAATGAACATTTATTTAAAATATATTTCCAAAAGTCATTCTACAAGTTTTTTTAGTTTCACCTTTTTGCAAAATACATAGTATGCTTGCTACGGTTAAATAAGGAAATAAATATGAACAAGTAGTTTTCAATTTTATATATAATTATCATCTATAAATGAACTTTACATGTATACATACACATCTGAATATGCATATGTACAATAAATTACCTACATATCTCACTTTGTTTCAAAATCATTAATTCTTTTTTTATTGACTTCATGATTAAATATGGCTAGTCAAGGTGTAGAAGTTACAAAATGAGTCATACATCTACCCACAATATCTACCTACACAATACCTACAATTACAAGATCAATTCAAAATGATGAGCTAGGCTTCACAAGAGAAAAGACGCATAGCCGAGACCTATATTAACAAAACTTTTATCTACTCATTGGCTTATGCTATGGACAAACTGATTAGGACAATTTGTTCATTGGCTTATGCTATGGACAAACTGATTAGGACAACATCGTTTGACGGTTGATACTATAATACATTATTTGTCTTCCCTTGCTCCTTCATCAAATGCTCTTAATATTTTATTTTGTTATTGAAAACCACAACTATCTCTCACTCGGATTCTCAACTTTTTCAACTTCCGTGATTTACATATATATGCACATATGTATGCATCTGTGGCTATATATCTATGTCTATGTATGTGCGAATATATATATACATACATTAAAAAAACTTGTTTTCCAATGCCATATCATCACGCTTTATGTCATTTCGTCCTCACAACTATTCGACATTATGCAAACACGTTCAACCACAACTATCATAACAACTTCAAATATCATGGACAGACTTTTTGCTCCCTTGCAGGGACTCTAGCTCTTCAGAACACTTATTTTTCAAGTACTCACCACCACCTAATGACACTTGTTTGTTTTTCCCTTCCGTACTATAATGCTTGAGCTATAAAAAGTTATTCCCTTTATTATGTTTCCTTGTCTTGTGTTGATTTTAGAGTTTACAAGTACCCATGTGAGAAGGCAAATTGTGTGGCTTTTGCACTCTTGGGACTGTGGAAAGGGCTTTTGCACTCTTGGGAATGTCGAAAGGGCAAAAAGCATAGTAATGATGTTTAAATGCAAAAAATCAAAAGATTTGTGGGCTCGAAAAGGAAGTCTCAGTTGCACTTGCCTTACAACTTACAATCCGTCCAAAACCCCAATGTCAAATCCTCAGCTTTAAAAAAAAAAAGGCATGGGCAACAGACATATTTGAGCACTGGAATTTGCTTAATAAATAGTTCGTAGGATACCAGCTATTTGAGCCATTTAAGGGACTCATTTTAATGAAAACTTTTAGTGGGTCAGCTGCAGTGTGTTTACAGAGACTGGAATCCATTTTGTTTTGGTGCGTCAATGGTGCAATAGCTTCATAGCTTCAGGTGAAAATATGTGTCTTTTAAGCTAGATTTATTTTTAAAAGAAAAGATTTTATATATATATATATATATATATATATATATATATATATATATATATATATATATATATATATATATATATATATATATATATATATTGGTTTACGATAGGGTATTTCTGTGATCCAGTCTAGCGTTTAGAGCAGTAATATGAGGGAGACTAGTTTTCTGTGGATGGACACTACAATCCTGCAAGAAGACCCATCTTGTATAGTTTATATAAATTAGCATATCTTATGTATTGTTAAACTTGGCTATAAAGTTAGTTTTATGTTGAATAAGGTGATAAGGTTTGATGGTGGAAAGTTATTTGGAAGGTTAGGACTCCATTGAAAATTTGTACTTTTATATGGTTCGGTTTTAATCATAAGGTTTTAACTTAAGGTATGTTGCAAAAAAGAGGATGGCAAGGTCTTGGTAGGTGTATATGTTGAGAGGTTTTGAAAACTATTGAACATTTATTTAATGATTGCTTTTATAATTGATATTTATGAGCAAAGTTGATAGTCCTTTTTGGGTTTCCTAGCTGTTGACAAAGAAATTCTCTTGTTGATTGCTTAGAGCAATGGTTTGATGTCAAAAAATTGAAAAGATTTAGAGTACTAAATTTTGCAGTAGCATGGAAGATATGGTTGTTTAGGAATAGTATCATTTTTTATTTTTTTATGGTTAGGAATAAAAATGAGTTTTTGAAAGGGTCCAAAACCTAGTATAGAAGTTTAGAAAAATCAATGCATCCCATAAACAACCATGAGACTAAAACAAGACCAACAACAACAAGGTTGTAAACCAAAATTTACAAAACAACTAACAATCCAAAACGCTCACAAAACACATGTAATTAAGGAAAAACTCACTTAGTGCCAATAACATTTGGTTACCAACTTACTAGATCATTCCAGATCTACCTATTGCACATCCAACACCATCTGTTGCATCCTTACAACATCCTTCCAACACTATCTAGTTGCAAACCACCTCATGGAGAAAACATAAAGATATTCACTCAACACGTCATTCATTGCTAAGGTTTCCTTGGGAGGATTTGAACCTTGGTTGCTATCATGAGAAACTAATAGCCCAACCACTTGAGCACACCCCATTTTACAAAATAATGGTATTTTAATAGCAACTATACTCTAATTTTTCAATTTACCATCCAAAACAAATATGTTTTTAAAGGCTTGAAAAAGACCTCAACTATAAAGGTTACAGGAAAACTCTCAATGATGAAGGTTGATAAATTTTTTCTTAGGGTATTTTGATGGGTAATGTCAAGGTACTCATGGGGTTTGTGGTGTTGGGAGGTGTTCTTTATCTTAGTGATAAACATTTCATCCTTTACAAAGCAAGGATAGGCTTGGGGTCTAATAATTTTGTTGAATTATTGTCTCTTGAGCTGCTCTTTGGGATTGTTTGGGAATCTAAGGCTAATTATTTAATTGAATTCATAAATTATATAAGATTAGAAGCCTTATTTTGATACCAATATTTGGCCACACTAATTAATTGGCTGAAATCATTACTTTTGGTTCATTCAAACATGCTTATCATAAGTTAAATACTATTATAGATACATAGTCCAAAGCTGGTCTTTTGTTGATGTCAAAACACTGGTTAAAGATATAAATATTGGATGGATTTGCATTGCCTCCTAATGCTCTATAAATGATCTTTAGCCTACTTTTTTTTTTTTTGACACTCTATTTGTATTGGGTTTGATTTTGAGCTTGTAAATTCGGATTATATTTGGTGCTCTTTTAACTTCAAATAACCAACCAACAATTTGAAATAATGATATAAAGTGTATTGTGTAGAGTGTATTGTTTTGCTACCTTGAAAACAATTTGGTAGTGTCTTCATGTATGGTTATGCCACCAATTGTAGTTTATTTACTTGGAGGAAGCATACATTGTTGGACAAAATCAATTGGGCTTAACCATCAGCCACTTTCCAGTGAAAACTATTGTGCTTAAATAACAAGGAATTTGATTGAGACAAATTATATTTAACTATGGCAACTTGGGATATAAATTCTTTTTTTCACTATTATGTATTACTTGTTTAGGTTGATTTGTTCTCTATTTTTTCCCTCTTACATATTTTTTTTGCTCCACCATCATATCTTATGTAGGTTTTTATTTAGATAAGGAGTTTTTTGGAAGGGCCCTAACCCTTTTACAATAAATATGGAGAACAAAAACCATCCAAACAAAATAACTATCATAAAATAACTACACAATGGAAGAACTAGATCTAGAAGGATGAATACCCTTCACTTAGGGTTGAGACACGTGTTTTGGAAGACCTACCTTCCTTCTTTGAATCACTATCCAAGAAAATTCATCATTAAAATATACTGAATCATGAGAGGGAGGAGGGGAAACCCTCTCCAAATTACCTTGGATCAACAAGCAAGGGGATGAATGTCCAATTAGGGATATTGAACTTTGAGAGGAAATCACAACACCATCTAGAAGGGGCACAACGTTTATTGGTTGTATATGTGTAACTACTAATCTTGTAGGTTAATTTTATGGATTAATTTTATTTTTTTTAAAATCAATTTATTTGTAATAATTAAGTTATTCTTAAATGTTCTTCATTTTAATAAAAAATATTTTATTTTATTTTTTAAGTTCTTATCCTAATCTGACAGTAATATTAGAGCATAGGCAATCCAAATAGCTGAATTCTACTACAAAAGTTATAAAAAACATAGTGAATTTGCAAGTCAACCTGTAATTGTATTGGAAGGTCTTATCTTTTTTCATGTTCAAAACAACATATGCTCATTAATCAATGCAATAATAGGAGATGGTAACACATTGTGCTTTACAATATTTATATTTCACAATTGCATTGGACATATAATATAAGTGGCAATTTCTATTTTATATTTTTACTACTACAATGAAAGAAGTAAATGAGATATTTGTTTTACCAATTGAGGCTCCTCCTTCGAAAAATCATGAAGGGTGGATTACAATTAGGAATCATAAAAACCAAAATCTTGGAATTGGCATAACTCAAGCAAAACCTAGAGTTAATGTTGGTAACTCAATTGCTAAGCTGGAAATAGAGGTGTCTTTAGACTCTCAAGAAAAGGGAAAAGAGGTAGCTCACTCTAATGATGATCCTTCCACCTGGCCTAATTTTCTTAGAATAATTCAACTTACATCTATGTTATATTTACAATTGGAGAATACTTCTCATTCTTCTCCTTCTCTCATGAGCCTATGTGTTCTTGCAATCAGTCGAGGAATTTAGCTCAGAAGATTAATTTATTACAAAAAATGAGGATATAATTTCTCAACATTTAATTGTTTAGTTTTTCTTGAGATTGGTTTTTTGCAAAATTGATATTACTCTGTTGAAGATTCAAATAGTGGTAGCATGCATCTTGATTCTAGCTAATAATTTTTGTCTCCTAGAATGTTCAAATTTTTATAGACCTCCCCAAGAAGTATGATATGACGGATGCTCATCAAAAAAATGGAGCTTTGGATATTATTTTCTTATAAGAGGTTAAAATTATTAGTTTCTTGCTTTTTGAAGCTTGTCATGTTTAGTTCATTTTTGTAGTAATCACAACATAGGTCATGGAGGTGTTGTCACATTTTCTTACCTAAGTGGCTCCTGCATGTGGTAGATCATGGACGTGACCCCTCCAACTGAGTGATTTGGACCCTCTTAAATATTAAAAAATATTCCTTTGGTATTATCAATATTTATGCTTCCAATGATAATTGAGAGATCTCTTTTATGGTGGTGATTCATCAATTTAATGACTACCACAAATTAGGTTCAATGCAAGGATTTTAATATGTTTCAGATGGTTTATGATAAAATATGGGTTTATGCTTATGCATTTGATAGCTAGAAAAAGGGAGGCCTAGTACTACATGCACAATAAATTGGGCCTTTTTATCCCAATATGGGATGCTAAAATTGTTATATGCATTAGTTTATGTGGAAAATTTCTACGTTGGCCCTAAAATAATGTTCATATTCCCTGATCATGCTATGATTTCTACTCAACTTGTCTTCTCTTTAGCCAATTATTTTCCTCTTCCAGTTTAACCTTTTCCAAAATTTACTTTTTTTTATTATTATTGTCCTCTTAGATTTATCATTGAGTGGAAAAATGCTCTTCTCAAGGCTAAAAACTTGTACTTTTATTTTAATACCTCTTTGTTGACTCATTGGCCCATACTATCCCACATCCATTGAGTTTGGAACTTGGAGGCTAGGCATTTTCAATTGACTAGGTGGGCTGCTTGGTGGAATAAGAGCACCAAACATACTTCTCAATAAAATAGTAAATGAATTGATTTGAAATGAAAAAAGGAGTGCAAAGAAGTATTGTTACAATGGCATATCAATTTTTTGAAATAATCCTCATAGAGTTTCTTAGTCTCTCTAGTGCCGCCTTGGTCTAGAGTTGATGTTTGACAATTTTCTTGCTTGTCAGGAGGACTTGTCATGTTGAGTTTCTTGTGTCAAGTGTTTAGATGTGTGTACTAATTTTGAAGATGTGTTTCATGAAGAATAGGTCCTAAATATATTTTAGCTTGGACCACATAAGATTTCTCTCTTCTACAAATGTGTTTGAAGCTGAATTGTTGTAAATATTGTATATCTTATTTTACATGTCTGTAGATGACAAGGAGAACCTTTTTGAAGGATGCAAAGGGTATAAATAGAAGATAATTTTTTTTGAGAAAATATGCGAGTGTGTTGTGTATGTTTTGAGTAGACAATGTACGAATAAATTTTTGCATAATATCTTTTGATAATGAAATGTGTTAAAGATCATTTTTGAAAGATCAATAGTGAATGCATGTGAGACTGTGAAGAAGAATGTGTGCCAATAAATGAGAAAATTTTGTTGAAGGAAGTGAGCTATAGGAAACATAGCTTATTGAAGAAGATGTATGTAGCAGAGGCAGTGAGTTGGAGGTATATGGAAGCTGTATTGAGCAGGGAGTAGTGAACTTCCTTTGGTTAAAGACCATAAATACCCGTTGTAAAAAAAAATTTATTTATGAGGCTCAATTTGGACAGTAGATCCAAGTAGCTTGCTCACTATGGTTTTTCCCTTGTAGGGTTTTCCATGTAAATCTCGTGTTATGATTGTTTGCATTTGTGTTATTTTGCTTGTCATGTTTTAATTGGTTAAATTGGTGATGAATGGGAAGAAGTTGATTAAGTACTACTTCACCCCCCTCTCAATGCTTCTATGTGTTCAACCATTGGTATCAGATCTAAGTGGCTTGATATAGCCTAACAACTAAGGTAAATCCTGAGTAGAACACATGTGAACTAATGAAAAGTCAAATGAGAAGAATCCTCTAGAAGTTAAAAAGTATGTAGATATGGAAAACATTAATGCAAAAGATTGTGAATTGGACTTTGAAGGAGAACATATTTTAGCTTTGGAAGATTTGGATATTGAAAAAAGAGAAAGTGGAGAATTGGAGATCAAACTCAAAGAGTCAAAAGAGACAAATATCAATTTGAAAGTTCACGTTGAAGAAGGTAAAAGGGTTGCAAATTTCTTGAACAATAAGTTGAATGAAAAATTGGTGGAATGCTCCAAACTTGAAGAAGAAATTGTTTACCTGAGGAAAGAATTGGAGAAAGCAAAGGATCAAATAGAAAAAGGTCTGAAGCTCAAGAAAATGTCTAACGTTCTTGATGAGATAATCAGTAGTCAAAGATTTGTAAAAGGTAAGAGTGTTCTTGGATTTGAAGAAGGTCAGAACTCAAAGGGTAACATTCATGAAATAAAAAGGAAAAGGACTGTTTCGAAGATTATGAAAAGGTCAAAGAAGAAAGAAGGAAATTAGATTATGGATTCATAAAGGACAAAAATCAAAAGAAAAGCTTCTATAGTGGATAATGAAATTGAATCCTACTTCTTGCTCAACCATGGAACCAATCTACATCCAAGAAAGAATGCACTTCCACGTGTAATTTTCATGTCTTCAACACAACCAACACAATCTACATTTGTATAAGCATTTAATGTGAAATTAGTATCCTTAGGATACCACAAGCCATAATCTGGAGTGCCTCTTAAGTATATAAATATCCTCTTCACAACTGCAACATGTGTTTCTTTAGGATCTTCTTGAAATCTAGCTACAAGAAAAATTGTATACAATGATATAGAGTCTAGTAGTAGTTAGATATAGCAGTCCATCAACCATGCATCTATACTTACTATGATCAGCCTTACATGAATCATCATCTTTTCTTAGTTTACAAATAGTCATCATAGAAGTACATACCGGATTAGAGTCATACATTCCAAACCTCTTCAACATCTCTTTGATATATCTAGATCGTGAAATGAAAATCCATTTATTTGTTTGATTGATTTGTAGCCCAAGAAAGTGTTAAATGGAGCAGGACAACTGAGAGGGGGGGGAACCAGTTGTCACCAAATTCAATCACAAAATTCCAAACACTTATCAACTTCACAACCACACTATTTTTTTATTAAGTATGAACATGAAATGCATATAATAGAAAGAAAAATCAAAACAATGAACACCGGATTTTACGTTGAAAACCAATAAGGGAAAACCACGGTGAAAATTAACTTACAATATAAAGTAATAGCAAAAACACATACAAGAGGCTCACTACCAAGGGCTTACTGCCCAATCCAAAGACTCAGTGCCTACAAAAAGGGATCATTGTCCAACAGGGAGGCTCACTGCCTACATATACAAAAGATAACAGAAAGATCCACCACAACAATTTACACACATCCACAACCTTGATTAGAAGATTGTAGAAACCTTCAACTCACTGCTTTTAGGAATCTAGCACAATGAAGTATTGCTGCCTAAACTCACTTTCGCACAACTCTGCTCTTCACTTGTGGCTCACTTCGTTACTTTGTATGTCTTAATCCTTCACAACTCTACTTGCATTTATACCATCTTCAACCTTAGAAACATTCTCCAAGGTTGGCCACATACTCTTCATTTCATAAATTCAAATTAGGTTGGCAACTCAACATTCCTGCAGTGGAAAGGAATAAGAGTGGACCAATAAAACACTTAACCAAGACCAAAAGCACCATCTTGGATTGACCACATGCTTCCTTAATTAAATTCTTAATTCTTCATATGAAGTGTAAACACCAGGTCGGCCAAACCTAATGAAAACACAAATGAGCATTGGAGTACACACTTCCCAGCAAGAAGATAACACATGGATGATGTAGCATGCTTTATCATGCACAAGAACATATCAAATACCTTTAGATACATCCAAAGCAAGTGCAACAACCTTCAAACATAGAACACCTTCCATCAGTTCATCCAGACTGTGCAAACACATACAACAACTTTGAAACTCAACTTTCAAAGCACCAAACCATGAATATCTCTGGCAGATCCCAGAGAAAACTATTACAAGACATATTCCAGATCTGTAAGTCCTGAAACAAAATAGCGGAGGACTACGAAGCATAGACATTTCTCCCAGTCCATAGACAAGTTACTTTGTCAAACCAGTTCACACACCGGTGAACACGACTTTCACACTCCATCAAACCAGAAGCTACAAATTAAGAGATAACAACAATAAATCTCCAACAACAACCCTTTAGATCCACACAAGCATATGATCAACATAGAAGAAATGTGGAGCACATACCATAGCACATTTTGAACACATACATACTTCTGAATTCACTCTTTATTAATTTTCTCAAAACCACTTGGTAACTCATCATTTCAGCACATCTGTAATATCATAAGGATAGCTCCATGTACTCACAACATCTCAACAACATCTTAACTATACATACACAATCTGCAACATTTTGAACTGTGTTGAATCAATGACAACACCACCAACCTTGCTCATACTTGCAACAATCTCCCCCTTTGTCATTGATTGCAACACATTATGTGAAAAACCATCAAAGACAACTCTCTCCTTTACATTCTTGCATTCTCAATATTCCGGTAAAGACCTTCTCTTCCTCTTCTACTATTTTTTACATGAATCTCTCTCCCCCTTTGACATCAATGGAAAAGATCAAAAGTTCTGATAACTCCTCCTTAGGAGTGCACCCATGCAACTCATATTGCAACAATGAAAACTTTCTACTCCCCCTACGGAGTAGACCCATTCATCAGTCTAGATAAATGAAGAATCTTTGGATCCACTGGACTGATGCACCTCCATGTGTACCTAGTTCAGAGGGCCAATGACCCCCAACCTCTCCCTGAGATACTCAAAAGTATTCTTTGGAAGAGACTTAGTAAATATATCTACAATTTCATCCTTTCTAGACACATTCTCCAGCTTGACTTTATTCTCCAATACCTTCTCTCCTAGGAAATGATATTTGGTAGATATATGTTTTGTTCTTGAATGCATTACCAGATTCTTTGAAATGTTTATAGCACTTTTATTGTCATAGAAGATAGGAATAAGCTCATCACATGTCACTCCAATATCCTTCAGTGTTTGCTTCATCCGTAAAACCTTTGTGCAACAAGATGCTGCAACAATATACTTTGCTTCTGCAGTGGATAAAGAAATTGAGTCTTGCTTCTTACTTAACCATGAAACCAATTCGTGCAACCACAATTGGAGGGTCCTCAAAGAGAACAATTTGGACTGTGCAGAAAGAGTAACACAACAAAAGCAACACATAATATGGAGGTAAATGTAGATGCAAATATTCCCATTGACAAAAATCTTAGTTACATTTGGCCGGCAACATCTGGGCTTACAAATTCGGCTCATAGGCCTAATGCAACATGCTCAAAAAAATACAACAGTCTAACATGCTCCTATATGCGAGAAAAATCTTATAGATTAGATCTATCTTAATTTATTCAATTGACTTCTACTCTTCAAATGATCGATTACAAGCTTTATATCAAATCCGCAATTCTGGAAGCATCTGCATCGGCCAAAGATCATCACATTATCCAAGGAAAGAAAATGTAATGTTCCCATGAATAGGTTGGCCTCAAATTTGAATTACTCTTCAACATGTGCATAAAATGAAGTGTGGACCTATACTGAAGGTTAGGGACACTCCATAGAACAATTAAAATCACACTGTTAAGATCCACAAGTCACAAGGATGATCCACAATGATCGAATTGGCCAAAAAGTTTGGATTTATTCTAGTGTCAGTTCAAGAAACTGCGAAGTGATAACTTGCCAGAAAAAGGTCCAATCACACTCAAATCTTGGAACAAGGAAAATGAACAGTTCGATGATGTACACAAAGATCCACAAGGTCTGGTGAGCAAAGATGACGAACCCACCAACATGAATTGAGCAAGAACATAACAAGAATAGAAAACTGAAAGAAAATATTTTTTTGGTTGATGCAAGATTGCTAAGAACCAAGGATGCTCTTGCATCAGACATCCAGGGTTGATAAAAAGTGAGCCCCTCACTTTGTAGGGGCCAAACAAAAACCAAGATGATCTACCTCAGCCTAAGAAATCCAAGAAGAATCCTCCACTGTTCTACCTTTCCACTTCACAAGATATTCCTTGTACTGTCTTCCACGAGTTTTTCTCCCATTTCTAACATCCAAAATCTTTTCAATCTCATCTGACTGTTGTTTAGGAAACCGATTCTCCAATTTTGCTTCACTGTCTTCACTGAATACTCTTCATGATACCGATGTAGATCTACAATGTTGAATATAGGTGATATTCCTATACCTTCCGGTGACTCCACTTCATATGCATTTCCTGAATGAAATTTCTTCAAGATCTTACAAGTTCCAAACTTCCTCATCTTCAGCTTGTTGTATGTGCCAACTGGAAATCTTTCCTTCCTCAAATATTCCATCGCTTCATCACCAACTTCATATTCCTTATGTCTCCTCTTTTTATCTGCTTTCTCCTTGTACTTCCAATTTATATCTTCCAACTGTTGTTTCACTTGAGTATGCACTTTCTTCATGTGTTCTACAAAGTCTTATGCTTCTGCACTCCTCTTATCTTCCTTACTGATGTCTCTCAACTCTAATATACCTCTAGGATGAACTCCAGTAACAATCTCAAAAGGTGTCTTTCTTTTACTTTTGTTTACTGAATTATTGTAAGCAATCTTTGCTTGTGCAAGGACTAAATCCCAACTTTCGGTCTTCTCTCCAACCAAACATCTCAACAAATTCCCTAAAACCTTTTTCACTACCTTTGTCTATCCATCTGTTTGTGGGTGAAAAGTAGAACTAAACTTCAAATCTATCTTTAGCTTCTTCCAAAGTGTCCTCCAAAAGTAACCAACAAACTTTACATCTCTGTCTAAAACAATACTCCTAGGTAATCCATGCAATCTGACCACTTCTTTGAAAAATAATTATGCTGCATGCACTGCATCTATTGTCTTCTTACAAGGTATGAAATATGCCATCTTAGAAAAAATTTCTACCACCACAAATACAAAATCATTACCTCTTTGTGTCTTCTACAAACCAAGTATGAAATCCATACTAACATCCTCCCAAGGTCTCTCCAGAACTGTCAAAGGCTTATACAATCCAACTTTCTGACTACTTCCTTTTGCAACTTGAAAAAATCTTTAGCTCTACACAAATATCCTAACATCCTTATGAATCTATAGCCAAAAGTAATTCTCACTCACCAATGCCACTATCTTATCAACTCCAAAGTGTCTCGACATTCCTCCACTATGTTTCTCCTCACCAAGTTATCCCTCATTGAACTCTGGGGTATACACAACTGATTACCTCTGAACAACATATCCTCCTAAATGAAATAATCCAACCACTGACTTTTATCCTCTGAAACAGGTTCTCTACAAGCTCTCTAAGGTTTTGCAAAATCTAGGTCTTCCTCATACAAGTTCTTCAATTCATCAAAGCCTAATACTTCCACTCTCATCTCTATTAGTAAGTTCCTTCTCCTACTCAAAGCATCAACAACTCTATTTGACTTTCCACTCCTATGCTTAAAAAAAAAAGTATAGCTCTGCAAGAATTCTACCCATCATCATGTGTCTTTGATTCAACTTACCCTAATTGTTCAAATATTGCAATGCTTGATGATCTGTATACAACAAAAACTCCTTAGGAAACAAATAATATCTCCACTTATTCAAGGCTTGAACTATGGCATAAAATTCTTGATCATACACTACATATCTTCTCCTAGTATCATTCAATTTCTCACTGAAATAAGCTGCAGGTCTCCCTTCTTGAGTCAATATTGCTCCAATTGCATTTCCACTTGCGTCACAGTCCACTTGAAATACCTTATTGAAATTTGGTAAAGCCAACACAGGTTGCTCAGTCACCTTCTGCTTCAACAATTCAAAACTACGGTCTGCTCTAGACATCCATCTAAATTCCTTCTTATCTCCTCTCATTGTTTTTGTCATAGGGCTACAAATAGAATTGAAATTCCTAATGAACTTCTGGTAGAAACTAGCCAATCCATGAAATGATCTCATCTCTCCAATGCTATCTAGTGTAGGCCACTCAACAATTTATTTACCTTCTCAAGGCCCATCTTCAATCCATCCACAGATATCACAAATCCCAGATATGCCAAATCCTCTTTCTTGAAACTACACTTCTTAATGTTTATCAACAACTGTTCTTCTCTCAACCTCTACAAAACTTGTCTTATATGCAACAAATGTTCTTCCCTAATCTTACTGAAAATCAAGATGTCATCCAAATACACAATCACAAACTTACCCAAGAATTTCTTCAATACCTCATTCATCAACCTCATGAAAGTACTCGATGCATTTTTCAGTCCAAAGGGAATCACCAACCACTCATACAATACTCCATTTTTCTTGAATGTTGTTTTCCACTCATCCCCTTCTCTGATTCTGATTTGATGATATCCACTCTTCAAATCTATCTTCGTAAAGTACTTATCTCCACTCAATCAATCCATAATGCCGTCCATTTGGGGAAAAGGAAAATACTTCACCATGATCTTGTTTATGGCTCTATAATTTGTACACATCCTCCATTCTCCATCCTTATTAGATGCTAACACAACAGGTACTGCACATGGACTTAAGCTTTCTCTAATCAAACCCTTCCTCAACAACTCTTGCACTTGTATTTTCAACTCCTCATTCTCTATTGGTGTCATCCGGTGTGTTTCTTTATTAGGAAAACTAGCTCCAGGAATCAGATCCATACAATGACTAATACTCCTCACATGTGGCATTCCATTAGGTACATTATCTGAAATGATCTCCTCATACTCTATCAATAACTCCCTTATCTCTTTCAGGTGTTCTTCTACATGCTTCAAGTCTTCAGCCTTCTTAGGAACCAAGGCATAACACACATTCTCATGTCTTAATCCATCAAGGAATCTCCTTCCATCAACCAGACAAACCCTAGCATTCGTACGCACTTCAACTTTAGGAGCATCTTCCAATGGCAACAAAATTTGCTTCATCCCATTAGTGACAATGGTGTATATATTCTTCTTTCCATCATGAATAGCCTGTCTATCATACTGCCAAGTCCTTCCCAACAAAACATGGAATATATCCATAGGCATGATATCACACAAAACTTCATCATGGTAATTTCCTATCTTCAATTTCACCAAACATTGTTCACATACTAGTATCTTATGCTCATCCTGAATCCAAGCAATCTAATAGGGCTTTGGGTGTTTCAACCTTTCCAACCCCAGTTTAGTCACCATCTCTTCAGAAACCAGGTTCTCAGAGCTTCCACTATCAACAATAAATTTGCAACATTTACCATTCACCTTGCATCTTGTTCGAAACAAATTCTCTCTGCAATGGCTCCTGCTCCATCTCACTTTGACATAATACTCTCCTATTCACCAACACTTCTCCATCTTCTGGTTTATTAAGTGATCCAACATGATCCTACTCAACAAAGGTTGTCCTTTTGTTGTTCTCTGTCTTCTTACTTGTCTCTCCCTGATTAAATTCAAATGCTCTATGTCCTTCTCCACTACATTTATAACAAGTTCCTTTGAATATTATTTTTTGTTGTCCTCTATCATCTCTTCTATAACCTTCATTTCGGTAACCACCATAACCTCCTCTTCTGTAAGAGTTTCAATCACCTCTCTGGTATGAATTGTCATTCTTACTAACCTCCTTATCCTTATTTTGATTTGGAAAGGATACTCTTCCTCCTTCTGCAAAAGTTCTTCCTCTTTGAAATCTTCCACCTCTTCCTCTCTGTCTTTGCTCATGTATTTTTTTCAAATTCTCTTCTTCTTTTAGGGCACACTGATATGCTTCCTCCACACTCACCAACTTGATCAAACTAATTTCATCCTGTATAGATGACCTCAAACCATTCACATATTTGGCTACTTGTTCAATCTCATTCTCTGAATGTCTAGATTTGATATTCAACTTATAGAATTCCTTAGTATACTCTGTCACACTAGATTCTTTCTGCTTCAGATTTTGCAGCTTCTTGAACAAACAAATTTGATAATCTGTAGGCATAAACTTTGACTTCAACTTGTTCACCATCCGATCCCATGACTTTATCTTTTCTTTTCCTCTTCTTTGCCTATCTATCTGCAAATGTTCCCACCAAAGGGATGCATGTCCTCTCAACTTTGTACAAGCATATTTCACCTTCTTATCTTCAATGGTACCTTCAAATTCAAAATATTTTTCCATCTCTGTAATCCAATCAAGCAATTCTTTTGAATCCAACAAGTACCATTATAATCTGGTGGATTGAAATGTGGTTTGGTATTCGCTCTAGTTAGGGCTCTTATGAACCTCTCTTCTCCCTAATTCAGGCCAGGTTTCTCTTCTCTTCCTCTTTCTTCCTATACTTCTACCTCTTCATCACTCACATCATCAACTGGTCAACCTCTCCTCTGGGCCATTTCAACCACATCTAACTTGGCAACAATTCCTCTTAACATCTCCATCATAGCTTGGTCTGCATTTCCACGTGCTCTATTTCCTCTACCATTTCTTCTTCCTGCCATCTTTACACAAGTCCTCTGTAGCTACAGGTCAGATCCTCAATCCGCCACCCCACAACAAATCTTCAACAAGACTCCGCAAATTCTAACGACCTCACATGGATCGAATCTCGCTCTGAAACCACTCTAGTGCAACCACAGTTGGAGGGTGGTGCAGGAGCACCTTCACATTACCATGATTATATTTTGTAAATGATTCCATTTTTCCATTTGTAGGGGTCATTCAAAGTCATTTGATGAGTAATTGCAAAGAAAATGTAAAAATTGTCAACAAAATGTCATATTTGCAAAAAGTGTAAAAGTTTCATAAATTAGGAGTTAATAGGTCATTAGAGTCTAATCAATAATAGGAAGTTGGAAATAAGTTAGAAACTGATCATACATGGTGTAAATTCCTTTTAAAATGATTTTGTAATCATTTTGTGGTGTGGGTGATTGAATAAAGGAGTTAGATCAATGAAAAGTTCTAATTTTATGCATATTTTCACAGAAATTCTCTGGTTTTTGGTGTTGTACAGCCATTTTATGGGCTTGAGTACATTTATAATTGTTTTCATGTGTTATTACTCTTAATCACCTTCCAGATAAACCTTCTCATGCAGATTGGTGTTGATTTGTGGAAGTTATGGTGGTTTTATTGACTGCAATTTTCCAGATTTCTCTCTAAACAGTCATGTTGCAACAAATTGTATGTGTAGGTATGGTCTCCAAATGAACTAAATCATGTATGGTTAGATAGAGGAATGAGTTACATTTCTTTTGGCGTTGGTTTGAGGTCATTTCATTGAATATTAAGAAAGTTTTCTCATTTTGGTAGAAATTATCAAGTTCAGATTTTCATAGGGCAACAAGCTTTCAAAAATTCATAACTCCATTTATATTGATTGGAATCCTCTAAAAATTGGTTTGTAAGTCAATTATATTGTGTTCTTAAAGATTATTGAGGTTGCAGGTGTAAGTGTTGAATATTTTGGTTTATTAGGTGATTCCCTAACACTGTTACAATGCTTGGAAGAGCAATCAGGAGGGTTACAAATTGGTATTTCATAAAAAGTCTTGAATAAAGTTTGGAGAATGGTCTAATATGATTGTGCAGACCTATTTAGATTTTTTTGTAATGTTATAAAGAATAAATGGGCTTTGGTTAAACATTGTAATGTTGCTAAGATATTTTGTGGAATCAATAAATGATTTGGTGCCTTGTTTTTTGTTTGAGAGCTTTGGAATCAAGGTTTTGTGAAGGGAAAAAATAATTTGAGATGAAAGGAAAAATGAGTCTTCATGTTTTTTCCTTTGATCTAAACTCTATTAAGAACATAAAAAAAGTGTGTATTTCCTCTCTCAGGTACATTTTCTTCTTTCATCATGTTTCTTGCAGCTTCCTATACAATCCAACTCTTTCTCTCAAATACTCCATTATGTTGAGGGGTTCTAGGAGACAAAAGTGTCCCTTTATGTCATGCTCTTCACAAAATATATTAAACTCACTAGAAGTGAATTCTCCACCTCTATCAGATCTCAAACATTTGATTCTTAGGTTCACTTCATTTTCCACTCTTGCTTTGAATACTTTAAACCTATCTAGAGCCTAAGTCTTCTCTCTAAGAAATGCAACCCATGTCATTTGAGAATAATCATCAATAATGAGCATGAAATACCTGTCACCATTTAGGCTTCATGTTCTAGTAGGACCATAGAGGTCTGTATAAATTAATTCTAACATTCTTCTAGTACTTTTCTCTTTTCCTTTGAAACTACATCTTGTTTGTTTCCCTAACTGATAACTTTTGCAAACAGTAATAGCAGGCTTTATGATATTACGCAGACCTCAGACAACATCTCTTGAACTAATCCTAACTAGATTATCAAAGTTTACATGTCCCATTCTCTAGTGCCATAACCAACTTTCATTAACTTTAGATACAAGGAACTAACCATCAACACCCTTAAGCTGATAGATGTTTCCATATGTTCTCCTTCCTACAACAACCATAGCTCCATATCCTTTTCTAATCTCACAGATATTATCTTGAAACACAAGTTTGAAACCTTTGCTACACATCTATCCAACACTCAATAGGTTATGCCTTAGGCCTTGTACATAATATACATCATCAGTGTTGTGAATTCCATCAAAACTAATTGTACCTTTCCCAACAATCTTTTCTCCAAAATCATCACCAAACATGACCAAATCACCATCATACTTTTCAAGTTTAGTGAACTTACTTTTATCTCTGGTCATGTGATTAGAACATCCACTGTCAATCACCCAATAGTCTTCATCCTGTCTAGCATGAAATGCAGTGAACAAAGTACCTTCCATCTCATCCTTCTTATTCTCCAAATTGATTTTTGTTGTACATTTTCCAGAGTTAGCAGACACAGAATTACTCTCCAAAGCTAAGAACAAGCATTCACTATCATCACCCTCATAATCAGATTTGTCATCATAGATTCCAACTTCTTCTCTAACATAGTACAAATTTTTGTATTTCTTATCCTTTCTATAGTTATGATCTTTGTTCTTCTTATGTACATCTCTATTCAGACATCTTGAAGCATAATGACCAATATTACCACAACTACAACATTTAAAGGTTCCAAATAGCTCTTCTTTAGTATATTTCTTAGGATCATATGTTTCCTCAACTAAAACCTTGCCACTTTAACACTTTGGTAGGGTCATTAGAATCTTCTCAATTATATCTTCATTAGTAAGAGTACCCCCTTGATTTCTAACTTCATTTGCTGCCAGATCAATCCTTTGAAAATAGCTTGCAACGTCTTCTCTTTCTTCCATTTTCATATTCTCATATCTACGTTTTGTCGTCAGCTTCTTTGTCAATTTCACTCTATCATTTCCTTCATAAAGATCTTCCAAATTCTTCCAAACTTCATAAGCAATTCCCAAAGAAATAACTTTTGTTCGTTCAGTCTTGGATAAAGCAGTGCAAATAACATACCTCAATTTTTCATTCTCATAAGAAGAAACCTCATCTGCAATAGTAGGACCACTCCTTGGTGCAACAAACTTTGTCTCAACAGCCTTCTAGGTCTTGTAACCAAGAGAGATAATATATCCTCTCATCTGCACTTTCCATTCACTATAATCAGATCCATCGAACATAGGGATCACCAACTTATGCGCTATCGAATCTTCCTTAAGTAGTTAAGCTCTACACCAAGGAACCAAAGCTCTGATACCAATTGCTAAATGGCACAAGACAACTAAAAGGGGGGAATTAGTTGTCACCAAATTCAATCACAAAACTCCAAACACTTATCAACTTCACAACCACACTATTCTGTTATTAAGTATGAACATGAAATACAGATAACAGAAAGAAAAAACAACACAATAAACACCATATTTTACATGGAAAACCCAATAAGGGAAAAACCACGGTGAGGATTAACTCACAATATAAAGTAATAGCAAAACTGAATACACGAGGCTCATTGCTCGAATACAAAGGCTCACTACCTACAAAAAGGACTCACTTTCCAATAGGGAGGCTCACTGCCTACAAATACAAAAGATAATAGAACGATCCACCACAACAATTTACACACATCCACATCCTTGATTAGAAGATTGCAGAAACCTTCAACTCACTGCTTTCAAGAATCTAACAAAATGAAGTACTGCTTCCTCAACTCACTTTCACCAAACTCTACTCTTCACTTGTGGCTTATTTCATTACTTTGTATGTCTTAATCCTTCACAACTCAACTTGCATTTATACCATCTTCAACCTTAGAAATATTCTCCAAGGTTGGCCACATACGCTTCATTTCATAAATTCAAATTAGGTCAGAAACTCAACATTCCCACAGTGGAAAGGAATGAGAGTGGACCAATAAAATGCTTAACCAAGACCAAAAGCAACATCTTGGATCAACCACATGTTTCCTTAATTAAATTCTTAATTCTTCATATGAAGTGTAAACATCAGGTCGTCCAAACCTAATGAAAGCACAAATGAGCACAGGAGTACACACTTCCCAACAAGAAGATAACCCATAGATGATGTAGCATGCTTTATCATGCACGAGAACACATCTTAGATACCTTTAGATACACCCACATCAAGTGAAACAACCTTTGAAGATAGAACACTTTCCATCAGTCCATCCGAACTATACAAACACATACATCAACTCTGAAACTCAACTTCTAGAGCACCAAACCATGAACATCTCTTCCAAATCCCAAAGAACACTATTACAAGACATATTCTAGATCCACAAGACCTAAAACAAAACATCAGAGAACTACGAAGTAGAGACATTTCTCCCAATCCATAGACAAGCAACTTTTTCAAACTAGTTCACACACTGGTGAACACAACTTTCACATTCCATCAAACCAAAAGATACAAATCAGGAGATAACACCAATAGATCTCCAACAATAACCCTTCAGATCCACACAAGCATAGGATCAACATGGAAGAAATGTGAAGCACATACCAGAGCACATTTTGAACACATACATACTTCTAAATTCATTCTTTATTAATTTTCTCAAAAGAACTTGGTAACTCATGATTTCAGCACATCTACAACATCATAAGGATAGCTCCATGTACTCACAACATCTCAATATCATCTCAACTATACATGCACAATCTACAACATCCTGAACTGTGTTGACATCAATGACAACAACACTAACCTTGTTCATACTTACAACATAAAGAAATTCATCTCACAAACATTGACATCTCAAACTCTTGATAAGTAGGAGGTATTTTCCACAACATGTCAAATTGTGATATTGCTATCAGGATTCACATGTGTAGTTGAATCCTAATAGCAATATCACAATTTCAAACTCTTTATGCATTTCCTCTGCAAACTTCTTACACATAGCCTCATTTCCTCTAAAGATAATATCATCCAAATATACTACTACTATCAAGATTTTGTCTTCCTCAATTTTAAAGTGAAGATTACTATCTATAGTGCCCTTATTGGATCCTTTTGGTATCAAGTACCTATCCAATCTTGCATATGAAGCTCTAGGAGCTTGCTTCAATCCATATAGTGCCTTCTTCAATTTACATACCATATCTAGTTGATCTAACAACTAAAATCCTTCTGGTTGTTCCATGTAAACTTCATCTAATTCACCATTCATAAATCATAATTCACATCCATCTGATAAACTTTAAAATATTTGTGTTGTAAATGCCAAAAACATTCTCATAGCTTCTATCCTAGAAATGAGAGAAAAAGTTTCCTCAAAGTCTATACCTTCCACTTGTGAGTAACCCTTACACACAAGTCTTGTCTTATTTCTGACTACTTGTCCATTCTCATTCAACTTGTTTCTGAATACCCACTTAGTTCCAATTATGTTCTTGTTTTCTAGTCTAGGAACCAATTCCCAATTCTGATTATTTTCTATCTGCATAAGTTCTTCTATTTTCTTCATCCAATGTTCATCTTTGCATGCTTCACTTATTGTTTTAGGTTCAACTTTAGAAATTAGACACAAATTTACCTCAAATTTAACAACTTTGCTTCTTTTCAGTACACCTTTCCTCTTATCTTCAATGATTTGGTCTTAAAATGAATCATTTGCACATACATAGGGGTTTTAGGGGTCTTCTTTGGAGATTGTTCCTCTTCATTCTAAGCTTCTTGTCCATCAACTTCTTCTTCCTCAACTACTCTGCAATTAGGTTCATCTGACATATATCCATCTACTACAATTGAATTCTGCAAGTTTTCATCAACTTTAACATTTGTTCTTTCAACAATCTTTCTTAGCATTTTTTTGTAACATCTATAATATTTGCTTCTAATAGAATATCTAAGGAAGATACCTTCATCATATCTTGCATCAAAATTTCCTAAATTTTCTTCTTCTCTTTTAATGTAACATTTTCTTCCAAACACTCTAAATTACTTCACAGTAGGAATCCTTCCATAACCATAGCTCATAGTGAGTCTTTGTGCTGATAGCTTTAGCTTGAAATCTGTTGAGTATGTAAACAACAATATGAATAGCTACTCTCTAGTAGATTTCTGGTAGATTTTCCTCTTTCATCATAGTCCTTGCAAGTTCTTGAACAATTTGGTTTTTTCTTTCAACAACTCCATTCTGCTGAGGAGTTCTAGGGGTAGAAAAATGCCTCTTTATTCCATGAACTTCACAAAACATGTTAAACTCATTGGAGGTGAATTCACCACCTTTTTCAAACCTTAAACATTTGATTTTTAAATCCATTTTATTTTCAACCATAGCTTTAAATGCCTTGAATTTATCTAATGCATCAAATTTTTCTCTAAAAAAAGTAACCCAAGTCATTCTAGAATAATGATCAATCAAAAGCATAAAGTACCTGTCACCTTGTAGACTTCTCACCCTTGTAGGACCATAAAGATATGTATGTACTAATTCTAGTAGTTCGGTAGCAGATTGTTCCTTTCCCTTGAAACTACTCCTTGTTTGTTTTCCAAATTGAGAGCTTTCACAAACAACATTGACAAGCTTTGTGATTCTAGGTAAATCTCTTACTACATGAACTGAACTAATTCTTTCCAAATTATCAAAGTTCATGTGACACATTCTCTGGTGCCATAACCAACTATCATTAATATGAGACATAATGCAATGACCATCAACACCCTTAAAATAATAGATTTTTCCATCTATTCTCTTACCTATAACAATCACAATTCCAGACCCTTTTCAGATCTCACTTGTTTCATCCTTAAACACAAGATTGTATCCTTTCCTACACATTTTTCTAGCACTCAAAAGGTTATGCCTTAAACCCTTAACATAATAAATATTGTCAGTGTTATGCTTTCCATCAAAACTAATTGAACCTATTCCGCAAATCTTATCTCTTGAATCATCTCCAAATTTAACTAATCCTCCATCATACTTTTCAAGTTTAACAAACTTACTTTTTTCTCCGATCATATGATTAGAGCATCCACTATCAACAACCCAGTAATTATTATCCTCTTTGACATGAAAAGAAAATACCAAAGTACCTTCATCCTATACTATATAGCCCATGGCATACTGTACACCCTGACATGTATCCTTGTCGGGGTTCGGAGCCAAGCTGGGCCCTGGGCGGGGGTTTGGGGGCGACAACCCCCGAGAAAAAAATTCCTCCTACTTTTTCACGTCATCACCAAAAAAGGAAAAATCAACAAAAAAAGAAAAATCCGACTTTGTAGAACCCAAAAACTTGGAAGCTTCTAAGCTTGTTAAAAAGGGGTTCGGATGGGTGTTACAGTATAATGAAAAACATGATTATTCGCAAGATTGTAATAGGTTTTTGCACTAGATAATAAAATCATTGGATGGTTGTGGTTTGGTGGATGTAGCCCGGATTGGGTGAACCACGTTAAATTCTTTGTGTTATAATTTATTCTGTGTGTTTTTAGTTTCTCTGTTTATTACTTAAATCTACATTTAATTGTTAGATATCTTCCTTTCTAACCCTAACAAGTGGTATCAGAACGGGTTTTCTTTTGATTATTGTCTGTAGGAAGGTCTCACGGTTGAGTGGGAGTAATGGAAGATGAGGGTAAGAAGGTTGAGAAGTTTAATGGGAAGAACTATTAGTTATGGAAGATGCAGATGGAGGACTATCTCTATCAGAAGGATTTATGGTGGCCATTGGAAGGGAAAACCAAGAAACCCCAAGTAATGTCTGATGAGGACTAAGAGATTTTGGATAGAAAGGCTCTTGGCAGTATTCATTTATGCCTGGCACAATCGGTGGCATTCAATATTACAAAAGCAAAGACAACTCAAGAGTTGATGGAAACCTTGGTGAAGTTATATGAAAATCCTTTTGCTTCGAATAAGGTATTTCTTATGAAGCGTTTATTTAATATGAAAATGGTAGAAGGTGGGTTAGTTACTGATCATTTAAATGAGTTTAATATGGTTACCAGTCAATTAACTTCTGTAAAAGTAAACTTGATGAAGAAGTTAGGGCTCTTTTGATTTTGTGTTCTTTGCCTGAAAGCTGGAATAGGTTGGTAATCGCTGTTAGCAATTCTGTTTCTGGTTCGAATACATTGAAATTTGATGATGTTGTTGGTGTTATTTTGAGTGAGGAAATCCGTAGGAAAAGCTCAGGTGGAACATCCACATCAGGCAGTGTTTTGAATGTAGACAACAGGGGTAGAACAAAGGAGAGAGGAAACAATTCCATAAATTGTGGGAAGTCACGAGAAAAATCAAAGGACAGAAGGTCCCAATCTAGAGACAAGAGGGATTGCTCATACTGTGGTAAGCTGAGTCATTTAAAGAAAGATTGGTGGTCTCGGAAAAATAAAGAAGGAGACAAAAAGGAAGGAAGTAAAAAGGAAAATGTGGTAAGTAATAAATCTAATGAGGATGCTTTGATTCTTTCCCTTGATAATGCTGATGATTCTTGGGTGTTAGATTTAGGGGCTTCATTTCATGCTACCCCCATAGAAGTTATTTTCTTGATTATGTCTAAGGGGATTTTTGGGTTTATTTAGGAGATAATCTAACCCTGTCAGATTGTTGGAAAGGGAAGAATCAAGATTAAGTTGCAGAATGGGAATCATTGGCTACTACGTGAGGTAAGGCACATTCCAAAGTTAAGTAGAAATTTAATTTCAGTAGGGCAACTAGATGATGAAGGTTGTGTTGTTACATTTAGTGATAAAAATTGGAAGGTCACAAAGGGTGCCTTAGTGGTAGCAAAAGGTGTGAAAGTAGGCACCTTATATCTTTGTACAGGTCATAATGTTCCTTCTACTTTAAAAAGGTCAATGTTTAGGAACAATTGCTACAGTTCAGTAGGTAGAAGATCATACAGTTGTTGTGGACTTTGAATCAACACTGTGGCATAATAGACTTGGGCATATGAGTGCAAAAGGTATGAAAGTACTTCATTCAAATAATGTTTTACCAGGTCTAAAATGTGTTAATATGGATTTCTGTGAAAGTTGTGTGTATGGAAAAAAAAAAAAAGAGAGTAAGTTTTCTCAAGGATGGGAAGCAAAAGAAAGATGAGAAATTGGAGCTTGTGCATACATATGTATGGGGACCAACTCAGGTATCTTCTCTTAGTGGCTCTCTGTATTATGTTACATTCATTGATGATGCACCTAGGAAGGTATGGATTTATTTCCTTAGGTAGAAATCTGATGTATTTGAAACTTTTAAAAAATGGAGAAGCTTGGTTGAGAATGAGACAGGTAAAAAGATAAAATGTCTCAGATTTGATAATGGTGGTGAGTATTGCAACAAAGAGTTCGAAGATTATTGTTCCTCTAATGGTATTCGTAGGTAGAAAATGGTTCCAAGGACTCCACAGAAAATGGAGTGGCTGAGCACATGAATAGAACAATAATGGAGCGTGCACGGACTATGAGATTGCATGTTGGGTTGCCTTTAAAAATGTGGGCAGAGACTGTAAACACTATTGTTTATTTAATTAATCGAGGTCCCTCTAATCCTTTGGGTTGTGGTATTCCAGAGGAATCATGGAAAGGTAAGAAGGTGAGATATTATTTTCTCAAAACCTTCGGTTGTGAAGCATTTGCACATGTAGATTCTGAAAATAGAACCAAGCTTGATGCAAAATCAAAGAAATGTATATTTGTTGGATATGGCATTGATGAATTTGGTTATAGGCTTTGGGATTTTGAAAATCAGAAAATTGTGAGAAGCAGGGATGTCATATTCAATGAGAAAGTGTTGTACAAAGATCTATTGCTGCAGCATAAGAAGAAAGAAAATGATTATGCAGTGTTGGATGATATCCCAAA
The DNA here is from genome assembly GCA_007258455.2 of Sequoia sempervirens. NCBI lineage: Eukaryota > Viridiplantae > Streptophyta > Pinopsida > Cupressales > Cupressaceae > Sequoia > Sequoia sempervirens. Next base: position 215,460,770 of record VDFB02271358.1, read on the forward strand.
CAATGATGTTTCAGTGGTTCCTCATGCTGGGCAACAACACCAACAACAAATACCACAAACTCCTGTTAGCCAATCTTCAAGGATAAGTAGACCTCCAAAATGATACTCTCCCTCTTTGTATACTATTTTGTTAACTGATGCTGGTGAACCAAAATATTATGATGAAGCTATGCAGGTGGATACCAAGGTTCAGTGGGAGCATGGAATGGAAGAAGAAATGGACTCCTTGCTGAAAAACCATACTTGAGAATTATGCAAGTTGCCTGCAGGTAAAAAGGCTTTACCAACCAAATGGGTTTATAGGCTGAAAGAGGAGGATGGAGGCAAGAAAATATTTAAAGCCATATTAGTTGTAAAGGGAATTGCACAGAAAAAGGGTATTGATTTTGATGATATTTTTTCTCCAGTTGTTAAAATGACTTCTATTCGTATTGTTTTAAGTATTGTGGCTGCTGAAGATTTGCATTTAGAAAAACTTGATGTTAAAACAACCTTTCTCCATGGTGATTTGGAAGAGGAAATATATATGGACTAGCCACAAGGATTTGAGGTCAAAGGTAAGGAGAAACTAGTGTGCAGATTGAAGAAAATTTTATATGGCTTGAAGCAAGCACCTCGGCAATGGTACTTGAAATTTGATAGTTTTATGGCTGAGCAAGGCTACAACCGATGTCATTATGACCATTGTGTTTATTTTAAGAGGTTGGATAATGACAGCTACATTATTTTATGTTTATATGTTGATGACATGCTTGTAGCAGGGTCTAACATGGATCACATAAGTGAGCTAAAACAACAGTTAGCAAAATATTTTGCTATGAAGGATTTGGGGGAAACAAAGCAAATCCTTAGTATGAAAATTTGTAGAGATAGGAAAAGCAGACAATTGTTTTTATCTCAGGCTAATTATGTTGAAAAGGTGTTGCAGAGAATTCATATGGAGAAATCAAAAGCTGTCAACACACCTTTGCCTAGCATGTTAAATTGACTAAGGATATGTGTCCAAAGATACAAGAGGAGGAAGAAAAAATGTCCAAGGTACCATATGCTTCAGCTGTAGGAAGTTTAATGTACGCCATGGTATGCACGAGACCGGATATTGCACATGCCATAGGAGTTGTTAGCAGGCATTTGAGTCATCCCAGAGTTGAGCATTGGAATGCAGTAAAATAGATTCTCAGGTACTTGAGAGGTACATCCAATAAATGTTTATGTTTTGGGGGCTCTAATACTGATTTAAAAGGCTATGTTGACTCAGATTTGGTGGGGGATATAGATACTAGGCGGAGTACCACAGGTTATGTTTGTACAGTTGGTGGGACAACAGTGAGTTGGATTTCTTGATTGCAAAAGGTGGTTGCTTTATCCACCACATAGGGAGAGTATGTTGTTGCAACAGAGGCGACAAAGGAGATGATATGGCTACAATTTTTCATGGATGAGTTGGGAAAACAATAGGCTGGAAATTACTTGTTTACAGATAGCCAAAGTGCTATACATCTTGCAAAGAATTCTGCCTTGCATTCTAAAACAAAACACATACAATTGAGATATCATTTCATTTGGTTGGTGTTGGAGGATGGACAAGTCAAGTTGAACAAGATACATACATATGTCAATCCAGCGGATATGTTTATGAAGGTGGTGAAAAGGGAGAAGCTAAGCTCCTCTTCAGCTTCGGTTGGCCTTTAAGGTTGAAATTCAAGTATAACAAAGCAGCAGGGTCCAAGGTACTTATTTCCAATGGGAGCTGTAATTGCAGTAGTGTTGTCTAGTATTAGTCTCCAAGTGGGAGATTGTGTTGGTGTGGCGCCTGATCAGTCTCCAAGTGGGAGATTGTTGGTATGTGGCGACTGATCATGCTATACTATATAGCCGACATGTATCCTTGCTAGGGTCTGGGGTTGGGCCAGGCCCCGGGTAGGAGTTCAACGGCAACAACCCCCGAGAAAAAATTTCCTCCTACTTTTTTGCATCATCACCAAAAAAGGAAAAAATCAACGAAAAAAGAAAAATCCGACTTTGTAGAACCGAAAAAACTGGAAGCTTCTAAGCTTGTTAAAAAGGGGTTCAGATGGGTGTTACAGTATAATGAAAAACACGATTATTCGCCAAGATTGTAATAGGTTTTTGCACTGGATAATAAAATAATTGGATGGCTACGATGCCCAGATTGGGTGAACCATGTTAAATTCTTTGTGTTATAATTTATTTTGTGTGTTTTTAGTTTCTTTGTTTATTACTTAAATCTGCATTTAATTGTTAGATATCTGCCTTTCTAACCTTAACAATATGATTAGAGCATCCACTATCAACAACCAATAATTATTATCCTCTTTGACATGAAAGAAAATACCAAAGTACCTTCATCCTTATCCATTGTCTCCAGAATACTTTCCTTCACACAACTTTCAGGGTTAGTAGAACCAAATTCTTCTTTTATAGCCAAAAACAAGCATTCATCATCATCAAAAATATCAACATCTTCTCTCACATAGTACTCTCTTAATCATTTTTCCTTTATTTTCCTTGTTCCTATTATTTAGAGCTCTTTTTGGACATCTTGAAGCATAATGACCTATATCACCACAGCTAAAACATTTGAAAGGTAATTTACCTTTGTACTTACCGGTGCCTTTTTTCATCTTGCTCACGGAGTTAGCTTGCAAATCATCAAGATCTTATCCATCTAAATCTTCAACCTTCTCCAATTTACCAGCCTTAAAATTATTCTTAGCTTTTGTACCTTTCTTTAGTTTTCTCATTTCAAATGCAGTTAGAGTACCAATTAACGGATCTTTGGAATAATTGTCAAAATCAATAGTTTCCTCAATAGCAGATACCTTTTCATGTAGCATTCTGAAAGTGATCTTATAAATTTCTTTACTACTTTAGATTCTTTAACTATTGCACCAAGGCCTCTCAAAGCACTTACCAACTCATCAACTCTTTGTATGTAGCCTTTAATTGGTTCATCTTCAGATATATGCATCATATCAAATTGTTCCTTCAAGTTCTACAACTTTGCTTGTTTGACCTTTGGATCTCCTTCAAAAATGCTTTCTAGCTTATCCCGGACTTCTTTAACAGTCTTCAAACTCATAACTTTAACTAATTCAATATTTGAAAGACTATTCACAATAATAAATCTTGCCTTAGCATTGATCTCATGCGCCTTGATTTATGCATTTGTACTTGGACCATTCAGAGGTGGAGTATATGTAGTCTAATAAGCCTTCTCAATCTCATATCCCTTAGTAGACAAATATCCTTCCATCTTTGTCTTCTAGAATGCATAATCTGAGCCATCGAATCTAGGATATTCCAAAGCAATCTTGTTCACCATCCTAGATCTACCTTAAGTGGTTGAGCTCTTCTCCAAGGAATCTTGCTCTGATACTAATTTTTGAAGTGAACAAGACAACTGAGAGGGGGGTGAATTATTTTTAGCAAATTAAAGCTTCAAAACCTTCTACAATAATCAGATCCACATGCATTCATTAAACCCTTATTCTGTTAGTATGATTAAACATGGAATGCATAGAAAAAAAACTAAAATCACAACACCATACACAAGAGAACACCGAATTTACATGGAAATCCCAATGAGGGAAAAACCATGGTGAGGATTAGCTCACAATATAAGTAATTGCAAAAATGATACAAGGGCTCACTGTTAGAATAGGACACACTGTCCAAAAGGGCTCACAACCAAGGCTCACTACCACATAAAGAAATATAAGAAGATAAAAGAGAAATGTTACACAAAGAATACTTCTCAATGCAACAATTAATCCACCACAATTTCTCGCACACTTTCATAGCCTTGCTTGAATGATTTAGGATAACTTCAACTCACTTCCTTTAGGAACCCTAACACTGAAATTCACACTGCTTTGCTCAAATTCACATCACACACTTCACTTGCATCAATCTCACATCTATATTTTTTATTACTTCTTTCGTTGCCTTAACTCACAATAATAACACACTTATTTATATCAACCTCAACCTTAAAAACCTTGAAAACCATCAGAGAAGGTCAACAACTAGCTGTTATACGTACAAATTCAAAATGGGTCTACACCTAAACATTCCTGTGGTGGATAGAAATGAAGGAAACCTACAAAAATACTTAATTGGGACCCAAATAGATCCAAGCACACGTCAACATGCTTTCGGAAGCTCACATGTAGTGTTAAACACAAGGTTGGACAACACTAATGTTAAACACATTAAAAAATTGAGTGCACACTTCCTCAAATCAATCTAAAAGTTTCAAACAACATAATTCACTTGAACATAATCTAGAGTAATTCCAGAACTACTTGAGATTCATCAAACACTTCAACAACCTCACATCATTCAATTACTTCAACCCAGAACAACTGGTAACCCTCACTTGCATACTGATAAATGAAACTCACTCTGTATTGCATCAAATCAAGTAAAACCTTGAATACAAAAAGACACAAGCATTATAAGAAACTTCCCAAATCCACACAAGCTAAAGCCAAACAACAAAGAAACACAAAGAAAATACATTTTTCCCATGCCATAGAAAACATCTCTGAACAACTGGTTCACACATTGGTGAAAATATCTCACACTGTACAATGATCCAAAAACCCAAATTATGAATATAGTAACCTATGACAACCTTGAATAACCTGTAAGATCTACACAGGCATAACATCAACAAATAAGAAATGTGAAGCACAATACCAAGGCATACTATGAGCACTTGCACAACACATTTTACTTTATTTATCAATTTTCTCAATATCCTCAACATCTTCATTCCATAGTTGACATAAATGACAACACCATTTAGTAGACTTCCTATTGACATCAATGACAATACCATAATTACTTGCAACATAATGAATTATAATGAGAAGAAGACGTAAATAAATGGTCAAAGTGTATGCCAAAGATTCGTTCCTAAGAGTGATTATGCCTACAGAGGCGTTACACTTTGCAGGCAAGTGACAGTGGAACGTCCCAATGACCACAGTAGCAAGAATATTGTCTAGACATTCACGTGATGCATGGATGTCTACACGATGCAAAAGCATCTCAGACACAAATTCCCCCACCGACAGAAAACAACAAGGTAGGGATGGAAATGAAGGATGAGAGGGTGAATTTTTGCATTATCATTTTATTAGGCTTAAGTAAAGGTTGATATTGTGGGAAGTGGCATTGATTTGTTATTGTTGTCAAAGGCTGGATAGTAGGATTGATGGAGTTCTTCATGAAGGATTGATGGAGTTGTTCATGTTTTTCATGTTGTTTGTGAGTAATAACTTCATCATCATGTCCTTGATCTCAATAATACATTGCTCATTCAATCTCCAAGGATAATAGGTGCATGAGATGACTAATGTAAAAATTGGTACTTAGTTGATGCAACATGAAGGAAAGGTTGATGTTAAAGAGTTGTTCGTCAGAGACACTTGGCTGCAATTCTATCTTGCTTCATACCAAGGGCTATTGCATTTAGTAGACTTGAAAGCATGCAAAGATTGATACAATTTTTGGTTGATGGTCAAGGGTTATTGCTTGATGTTGATGTTGACACTTTTGGAGTTAATGTTGCTTGACACATTTGGAGTTGATATTGATGGTGAGGTCTAAGTTATTCATCTCATCTTGCTAAGATGTTCATGCAAAAGACAATGTTGGCTCAACCTAAGGTTTGGTTCACTCTTTCTTCATGATTCAAAGGTATTTACTAAAACCCTAAAGAACTAGGGTTTAGAGCACATGATGAATAAACCTAAACATTGATGAGAATGTCTATTAAGTATAGGTTAAAGACTACATGGAGAATGTTATGAATGAGGTGCAAGTTTAACCAAGCAAGTGAAAGGTAAATATTTCCCAAGTTAGCGCCTCATGCACTTGAGTTCTATTTACTCAATATTGGTTGTTTTTTATCCACCTAACAATCTCTTTAAGGATACCAAAGAAAAAGCTTGTAACCTATGATTTGCTATCGAAATGACTTAAGATATGCATGTAAATGTCTTGTGCCAATGCCAAGAAAAGAAAAAGGCTCTCGGGGCTTTTTTAGAAGTTAAAATTTTTGGTATAATTACTGCCCTTGTTTTAGTTACATGTTTGTAACTGTTCTTCTAGACAATGGTAGAAAAGACATTCAACAGTGACATTGTTTTGTTGTTCTTCAAATTACAGAGAGAGCTTGACACAATGTGAATAAAAATAGTGATATGATTATCTTCATATATGAAAATATGAGTAGGCAGAGTGTATGAAAAAGGTGCCGTAGTTGTTGAAGAAATTTATATTATTTGATGTGTTAAGGAGAGTTCTTGAAGATGTCTTTGTTTATGTCTACAAAAGGGTGAGTGATTATTATGTGAAACATACAAGAGGAGAGGAAATCTTGAGACTTGGATTGTGCGTGATGGTGTTTGTGAAAATGCAGTTGCAGAGATAAAACATTTGAGCTTGATTGTTTGTATTGTAACAGGGTAACCCCCTGAAGTTATGTTTCTTCCTTCATTGGAGATTGGTCAGTAAGACCATGGAAAGTATGCTAGTGAGGCAGATGTATGTATGCCAGCAAGGAATTTGTAGCGAGTGAGGCTTGTGTTTCCAGTGAGGCATTTGTAGCCAATGAGGCATTTTTGATTGAGCCAGTGTGGCAATTCTAAATGGTTTTTCTACTCCATGAGGGTTTTCTACTCCTAAAATTTATTGTGTCATGGTTTCAGTTATTGTGTGATTTACCTATCATTCATTTCTAAGCACTCTGTATTGATTATTGTTTGGTATTTAGATTCTTGCATTGATGAAGCATGCCAAACTGATTAAGTGTTGTTAGCGTCATTATTTTTGTTTACAAATTTGTTGAAAATAAAGTAAGTTAAAGTTTTGAAATCTACAACACTAATTCACCCCCCTCTCAGTGTTGTCTGTACTCCAATAGATATTATGTGAAATTTCATAAGGGTGTAATTTTATGCCATAACCGATATACATTCTAATATTTCTTCCTTTATATTCCTTTTAATATTGAGAAGATATCTTGCATACACTTTTTGTTTGTTTCTTCTTACAAAGAGACATGTTGTTTAGCTTTCATGGATAATATTTATCATTCAAAATCAAGCATCTAAAAAGTTAGCATAAGAGACTACTCCCTTTGGGGTGATCTAGTCATCTTATTTTCCTCTCTATTTGGGCCCAGTTTTGTTTTAGGGTAAATTTTCTCTTGTATGCAACTTTATCCTTCCTAGTTTCTTGAGGGACACATTTTGGACATGGTACCTAACATGTTTGCACATTTTTAGGACTTTTCCATATGTATTTTCTACCTATCTAAGCTAATATTATGGGGGCATTGGTGTATTTTTTATTTTCTTGCATTTAGTTAATTTCTTTATTGCATTATATACACCTAAGATAAGTTAATCTTGCTTAGTTGGGTATCTACTTAGGTAGGTTTAGCTGAGATGTTGTGCACATATGTGACTAAATCTCTTAATATACAACATTGGTTGTGGATTCACATTTCATTGTGGTGTATCTTATATATACCCACTTGTAACTCTCATATGAAAAATTGTAGAATATTTTACATATTTACATCTTTTGATAGAATAGAATTATTCTCATTTTGGGTCTCTTTTGTGCTTTCATTGAATCTCCTTTATCTTAGGTGGCCATTTCCATAGAAAAATCTTATAATAGATGAGAGAGAAAAAGTAGACAAGTGGATAAACTATGAACAATGGATGTTAGATAGATAGATTTATGGGTAAGATTTCTTAATCTATCTTTATATTTTTTGAAAAAATCTACTTTAAAAGGTATTCAAAACCCTTTAGAAAAATATATTTTTCTTCTCTAGAAGCCTAGAAACATGCTCCTAGCTCTGCAAGTAGATTATATTAGAGTCAAATCTCTCCATCGGTTTACCATTTGATTTAGGGTTGAAGGTAGGGGAAGGTATTTGGAAGCAACTCTTCAACCATGAAAATGTGTTATTTCATTGTTGGCAATGCTTTTTAAGGTTGGTCATTTAGTTGGAGAATACAGTAAATCAAAGAATTTTAAGAGGGGCACATTGGTGGGAAAATGTGGAAGCACATCATAATTTAGTTAGTTGTACCATGTCAAAACCTAATAGTTTCCTAAAATAAATTTATGGAAATGTCAATCTAGAAGAAAGAAGGCCTACAATCTTTGGAGCAAATAGAGAAATAAGTAAAATTAGAAGAGAAAAATGTGTCAGATATGAAAATAGGGAACTGGGGGAATTATAAAATTATTTCGATACAAAATATTTCAAGCTTGATAAGGAGGATCGATTCAGGCTGTTAGTCATTTCTTCAAAAAAATAGGTAGAATGTTCAAAACCTAAGAGATTTTCTAAAACTAATCCCTCCTCCTTTGAAGATAACTCTCCCATGGATTCAAAGGGAGAAACTAAGAACTATAATATTATAGGGTTTCTCCTCAAAATCAAGGATAAACAATTGCAATAAAGAAAAATAAAAAGAATTTGAAGGAACAACTTTATCAATTCATATGATACATCAATTACATGTAAAGAATAGGAAATAGACTATTTGTTTGTGGGTATGTTTGTTTTATTTCTTATATGATTTCAACTACATTTGTTAGGGGAATTTACTTTAGTTTATAATAATTACACTTTTCTTTTACGAATAGAGTTTAATAAAAACCCCAACTATTTAATCTAAAATATATATACTTTAATATAACTTAACTATTATTAATGGGGTGCCCCTTTAAATAAAATTACTTGGATGTGTTCAAGGCGTTGAGCTTAATTGGTTAAAACATTGAATTCTCAATGTGGAGAGCCAAGTTCAAATCTCAATGGGACATCTAATATGGAATTCTAAGTTGTGACTATTGGTATTCCATAATTGACTTCTAATGTGGGATAGATATATTAATGATGTTTAAATGTAGAAAATCAAAATATTTGTGGGCTCGAAAAGGTGCCCGACAATACTATAAGAAAAAGACAAGTACTCCCCACTAAGTGACACTTGTTAAAGACAAGTACTTGCCACTAAGTGACACTTGTTTATTTTTCCCTTTCGGACTATGAAGATTTGAGCTATAAAAATTGATGCCCTTTACTATTAAGTTTGCTTGTATTTGTCTTTGAGTTGATTTGTGACAAGATTGTGAGTTTATAAGTACCCATGTGAGAAGAAAAAATGTGTGGATTTTGCACACTCTAGGGAATGTGGAAAGGGATTTTGCACTCTTGGGAATGTTGAAAGGGAAAAAAGGATAGTAATGATGTTTAAATGCAGAAAATCAAAAGAATTGTGGGCTCAAAAAGGCGCCTGAAAAAATTCAAATAAAGGCATCTGGAAAAGATATGTACTAGAATTTCTCTTTGAGGGTGCACTAATAAATACTTCTTAGGAGACTTGCTATTTGACCCATTTAAGAGACTTGTGAAAATTTATTAAGGAGTTAAAGTATATATTTTATTTTTTTAAAATTGAAAGGTATTTTAATTTTTTATGTGTTTTTTTAATAAAAGATTTATACAATTTACTTTTTGAAAAAATATTTTTAATATAATTAATTGTATAGTTTATATAAATTAACATATCTCATGCATTGTTAAATTTGAATATAAAGTTAGATTTCTATTGAATAAGGTGATAAGCTTTGATGGTGGAAAGTTGTTTGGAAGATTAGGACTCTATTGAAAATTTGTACTTTTATATGGTTCGGTCTTAATAATAAGGTTTTAACCTAAGATATGTTACAAAGAAGAGGATGACAAGGTCTTGGTAGGTGTACATGTTGAGAGGTTTTGAAAACTATTGAATATTTGTTTAATGATCGCTTCTATAATTGATCTATATGAGCAAAGTTGATAGTTCTTTTTGGGTTTCCTAGCCGTTGACAAAGAAATTCTCTTGTTGATTGCTTAAAACAATGGTTTGATATCAAAAAATTGAAAAGATTTAGAGTACTAACTTTTGTAGTAGCATGGAAGATATGGTTGTCTAGGAATAGTATCATTTTTTTTATTAGGAAAAAAATGATTTTTTGAAAGGGTCCAAAACTTTGTATAGAAGTTTAGAAAAATTAATGCATCCCATAAACAACCATGAGACTAAAACAACACCAACAACAATGAGGTTGTAAACCAACATTTACAAAACAACTAACAATCTAAAACACTCACAAAACACATATAGCTAAGGAAAAACTCACTTAGTGTCAATAATATCTAGTTAACACCAACTTACTAGATCATTCTAGCTCTACCTATTGCACATCCAACACCATCTATTACATCCTTGCAACATCCTTCCAACACTATCTAGTTGCAAACTACCTCATGAAGAAAACATAAAGATATGCATTCAACATGGCATTCATTGCTAAGGTTTCCTTGGGAGGATTTGAACCTTGGTTTCTATCATGAGAAACTAATAGCCCAACCACTTGAGCACACCCCACTTTACAAAATAATAGTATTTTAATAGTAACTATATTTCAATTTTTCAAATTACCATCCAAATCAAATATGTTTTTAAAGGCTTGAAAAAGACCTCAACTATAAAGGTTACAAGAAAACTCTCAACGATGAAGGTTGATAAAAAAAAATCTTAGGGTATTTGATGGGTAATGTCAAGGTACTCTTGGGGTTTGTTGTATTGGAGGTGTTCTTTATCTTAGTGATAGAAATTTCATCCTTTACATAGCAAGGATAGGCTTGGGGTCTAATAATTCTTTTGAATTATTTTCTCTTGAGTTTCTCTTTGGGATTGTTTGGGAATTTGAGGCTAATTATTTTTAATTGAATTCATCAATGTTGTCATTGATGTATTGTATGGTTGTGATGGATAAGTGTTGTAGTTGCATTAAGTTCACTTGGTTTCCAAGTGCTTTTGAGAAAATTTGAATAAAAGAGTGTAATATGACAGAGGTGCATTTTGTGTTGAGTTCCACATTTCTTCATGGTTGAAGATATGATGATGATCAAAAGCATTCAAGGGTGCTATATCTAGAGTTTCAGGTTTTGGATCATTTTGCAGTGGAATATATGTTTGACAATGTGTTTGTCTGTGAAGAAGGATTGTCTAGGAGAAATGAGATTACTTTGTATTTCTCTATAGTGAGGTTTCTTGTCTTACAAATTTGGGAACATGCTCATATTGTATATAACTTCCTTCCCTTGAATTTTATAGTGTTCAATTGTTGCATAAGTTTGGATTCATAAGTTACGTTCTATGACAGTATGTCTAATTACACAGAATGATGATGTTCTCAGTTGCAGGTGGTTGTGGCAGTGTTGCAAAATATTCTAATGATGATGGAATATTTTGGGATGTTTCGTGAATGTTTTGAAGTGTTCTTTTGTGGTTTACATGTTGTTTTTGGACTTGGATAGGCATGTATGTGGTCACTTGCTAGTGTTAGTGCAGGTTTGGCTGACTTGGCATGGTAGTGCTAATTGCAGAGTTTTTTTGCTATTTTTGGAAGCATGGTGAAGCATGTTGGTGTAGATTTGGGTCCTAGTTAACACTTAGCATGGTCTACCTTCACTTCTTTCCATCAATAAAATGTTTGGTGCTAACTTATTTTGGTGTTGCATGTTTGAGGTGCATACATTTCATTGCGGTTGACCTAATTCAGATTGTTTAGGTCGTGTATGGTATAAATGCAAGGTGAATTGCTAGATATTGTGTGTGGTGTGTAAGATATGTGAATGTGATTAATTGTGGTGATTTGAGTGGGAGCTTAAATTCCTATGAATCCAAATGCAGTGAGAAGAAGGTGTCTACATTTTTAGTGTGCCAAAGTTTATTGGAGGAAGTGCACCAAAGGTTGCAGATGCTACAAAGTTGCAGTGGTGGATTTTTCCTATTTCTTTGAGATAGTGAATATCTCTGTAGTAGTTTTTTATTTCTTTCTTTTTTCTAGAAAGTGATTCCTTCTGGCAATGAACCTTTCTTCTTTTTCGGGTAGTGAGCCTAATCAGTTTTGATGTTGCTATTCATATTATGTGCAGTGTTTTTCTCCTAGTCTAAAATGCAAAACAAACAAAATGCAAAGGAAGAAAAACACAAAACAACACCTCAAGATTTCCCTATTTGAACTTGAAAAAAATGAAATACAAAATAAAGTATGTTACCTTGCCCAAGTTGATCAAATGGTTGGCCCTGTTGATTTGTTTGATTTGTGTGCTCCTAGATCGATTTCGGCAGCATAATGGCTTGATTTTGCTTGATTTGGATGCAAGGATGGTGTATTTTTCTATGGATACAAGATGGTAGTGTGTGCTTGAGAGATTGATAGGATGAATGCTTGTGAGATTGAGAATGGTTAGGTTTCTTGAGAATTTGGTTGAGTGTGATAGAATGCTTAGGGTTTCAAAAATGGCTAATTGCTAATCATTTAACCAAGGGAGATGGAATGAACAGTGGAAATTGAAAGGAGGAAGTAAGATCAAGGGTTGAGATCAAAGAGTTGACCAAAGAAATTAAAAATTCCTTTTTAATGTGCATGGGGATGATAAAAGGAATTAAAAATCCCTTAAAAACCTTGGATGAATAAAATGGAATTTAAAATTCCATTGGGAAGGACATGGGGATTGTAAATGGAAATAAAAATTCTATAAGAGGACCTTGGGAAGACAAAAAGGAATTAAAAATTTCTCAAAAGAACCTTGGGAAGACAAAAAGGAATTAAAAATTCCTTGGGGGATGAGAGAGGAATTAAAAATTCCTTAAAAAGACCTTGGAAAGATAAAAAAGAATTAAAAATTCCTTGGGGGATGAGGAGAGTTGACTAAAGGGGGTGATTAGACTAGCTAATCAATGATTAGAGGACAGTTAGGTGGCTAATGAAGATTAAGAGCCAACTTGCAAAAGTTGGAGGATGTGACACATCGTAATCATGGATTAGACATGTGCACACCCCTAATGATGGGATTAGGAGGTGGATTAGGATTAAGAAAAAATGATGGTGTATGTGACATGTGAGGAATTAAATAAATGTATTATTTATTTAATTCTTTGAGGAAAAGGGGAATAAAGGGTAAGGTATTTAATTATTTAACTAAATACCTTAGGGATTTAGAGGACTTTAGGGGTATTAATTAAATAATAGTAATATTACTTAATTAATGCAGATAAGAAGATATTTAGATGAAAAAGGATAAATTTGACCAAACGTAAGTGGCCAAATATAGGTGTCTACATTTTTCCCCTCTTTGAGATGGTGTTACAAAGTAGCATCATTTCAAAGAAGATTAAAAGATAGCACCAAGAAGAAGATGGTTAGATTGGGAAAGATGCCCCAGTCATCAAAGGAGTGACTAGGAAGAAAGATGATGGGAGTGAAGATGAAGATTAGGGATTGAGGATGCCCCCTTGAGATGACATACAGGTTCAAGAGAACACGAGTGTGCTCTCGAAATGGATGAGGTGATGCAAGGATAGATGGGGAAGATGATGCAAAATGATGGATAAGAGAGGATGATAAGTGAGTGGAGAAAATGAGAAGCAAGCAAGCACAAATGGATTGCAAGAAAAAATGTGATGTTGCCCCAGTTAAGCTACAAGCCAAAAATGGATTGATGATGGATGGAGTGTTGTCGAGAAGGGAATGATATATCCCAAAACAACACAAAAGGATAGGGAAGGATACATCCCGATGATAATAATGAAAGTGTTGTTGATGAGGGAAGGATACATCTCGAAACAACACCAAAGGATAGGGAAGGATACATCCCGAGGATGATGATGAGATAGTCATTGATGAGGGAAGGATGCATCCCAAAACAACACAAAAGGATAGGGAAGGATACATCCCGATGATGATGATGATTGGATCAAGGCTTGTAGAAAGGTTGGGAACAAGACCAAGGATGTGATTAGATGATTTGTGCTAGATTGAATGGATGAGGATTGGATTGAGATGTGAGATGGATGAAAATAATGAAAACAATGGAGGAAAAGATGCTTAGAATAACCAATCTATATTATTCTAAGAAGATTGAAGAAATGTTGATATGTTGAAGGTGCTTAGAATAACCAATCTATATTATTCTAAGAAGATTGAAAAGAGGATGAAATGATGAGGATTGATGAAAAGATGCTTAGAATAACTAATCTATATTATTATAAGAAGATTGAAGATATGATGAAATGATGAGGATGAAGAAAGTGAAGGGATGAAAATGGTTAGGATAGAGAGATGAGGAAAGTGATGAAGGATGAATGGATAATAACCAAATCAAGCAGGTTAATTATTATGCGTTGTACTGCCATGTAATGAGAACTAAGTTTGATATAGCATATGATACTATGCACCAGGGTATGAAGAACCAAGGTGGCTCTGTATCACATGCATGGGACTAACACAACAAACAAAAGGTTAGTCCAACATCCCAAAGTCACAGGGACTTTGGTAGGGCCAATGTTGGAAAACCACAAACACAAAGGATGCCCCAATGTAACACAAGACCACAAGGATCTTGGTGGGTACTATGCGGGACAACCAAGAAGATAAAAAAAACAAAAGATCAAGATATGCCCCTATGTTTACCAGTCACAACACACCATAATATGACGGATCAAGGTGACAATGATGAGGTGTGATAGGGAGCTCAAATGATAAACAAAAATCCAAAAGCATAAAAATATCACAATGAATTTCAGATGTCCTTTGCCATAGGATCAAGAGGATGGAGGGGATTGATGGAGTCTATTAGGAAGGATACATCCTGTTAAGACCAAAGATGGAGACTAAACTAAGTGATCAAAATGATGTGCGATATTCAAAACCGATTGTATCTGATGATACTGGTGGATCTTGTTTGTTAAGATCCAACTAGATAGGGACATACTTGATGACACAACACAACGACAAGACACAAGACACAAAATAGACACACCCTAAAGACCTAGGGGCTCGGGGGCTGATCAAATATTAGCCTTGCCTATGTGAAAGTGCGGAGCCCTCGTAGTTCAATAAAAGACCATGGATAAATGCAGAAAGAGGACAATGGAGACGAAGATGGATGACAAAGACGAGACTAAAAAAATCCCTGAGGGCTGATCAAATGATTGACCTTGCCTACGTGAAAGCACAGGGGAAACGTAGTTCGACAAAAAGTTGGCGACTGAGCATGGGTAAAGGATGATGAGATGACCATGATAAGTGGATAAAATGATGGAGTCAATACGATGAGACAAGATAGACCTAGTGGATAAGATAGGATGATGGTAATTGCATAAAGCTCAGGGATGGGATAGTTATCTCAATCATGAAAAGATGAATTGAGATGATGATATGATGGATAGATAAGTGATGAAAAGTGAGAGGATATGGGCAAGATGTGTGAAAAAGGTGGGATTTATGATAGTGAGATAGATGGCATTGGGTTGCATGAGGGGGGAACCTATAGCTAGATACCAATGACAAGGGATTATGAGATGGAAGGAGAAATAGGGATAAAGGGATGGATAGATAAAGATAAGGAGATGGAAAGACGCTAAGATGGATGGATAGAGGGATAAGGATTTGGATGTGGAAAAGGTTACTGGATAGATAGATGGGAAGGTAAGGATTTGGAAGATGGAAGGGATTTATTTTTTGGATGGATGGAAGATAAGGATGGGGAGATGGAAGGGATTGTTTGGATGGATGGAAGATAAGGATGGGGAGATGGAAGGGATTGTTTGGAGGGATGGATGGGGAGATAATAATAGTGGTATGGAAGGAATGATAGGATCGATGAATGATGTCTCCAAGGACTATGGTACAATGTCATAATATGCCTCCACTAGATAGATATGCCATGTATGATGGGGCATGAGGGATGGACGATAGAAGGATGGGAAAATAAGGGAGTGAGATGGGTATGGATAGGATGCATGGATAAGGAAGGGAGATTGATGGAAACATGACAGGTGGATAGGGAAGGTAGATGGATGTGGAAAAGGAATACAATAGTGTATGGATGAAGGGAATGTACACCAAGAGGTGTCTGAAGCATGCATAGATAGGTGCCCCTGTCTTTATCAAGATCACAAGAAGGATTGAGAGATGGGAGATAAATGGGATATGACAGGTAGGATGTGGAAGATAGGTGGGATGAAGGAGATGGATGAAGGGGATGCAGTTGCCCCCAAGTGTGGAAGTAAACCAGATGGGGGATTTACACATGATGCATGTTTGCTAGGTTTTCATCATGGTACTTATCCAAGGAGCTTTTTTGCCAAGTTTTCACAATTGAATGAATTATTTCTCTTTACTTTTTTTTTTAACTTTTTGGATTTTTTTGACTTTTTGGATTTTTTGGATTTTTAGATAGAATGTGGACGGAGATGGATGAGGATAGGGTTTTCGATAAGTGGATTTAGAAGACATGTGATAAGGATATGGATGAAGGACTCAAGAATCAAATTTTGTACGAGGTATTAAGAGCCCATGTGTAAAGTGACTATTGGATGTTGGTACAACCTTGTTAGCATAAATGGATTATGCAAGAGGATGGATTAAAGGGATTTTATGTGGGAGATATGTGGGATAATGGATGGGATATTGGAAAGTGTGTGGGTGGAATGATGGGGTGGATGTGTGATGGGAAAATGTTTTCAGGATCAACATTGGTACATATGGTGGTGGATGTGAAAGGATAGGAGGATTAATGGGCGAAGGATGTGGGGATAATGGAGATGGGATAGTGAATTTTGGGACATAAGGACCCAAAATAGATTTACGAGATGGAGGATGTGTATGATTAGCTTTTGGATTAGAAACTTTGGATGTTGTTATAGATTTTTCATTTGAAGGCATTGCATCTTTTTTCTTGGGGATCCACATGGTTTTGATCTTTGCTTTGGTGGGCCTTTGTGGCATGTGGGTTTTATTTGGATTTTTTTTTTCATCATGTATTTTTAAGGAGACATGATGGGCTTTAGATTCATGTGGATGTTTAGATTTATGCATTTTTACTTTAGCATCCAAAGTGTTTTTAATAGAAATGGGATGGGTATAAGGAGATGGATGATGTGGAGGAAACATGAATGGAGTGATGGAGGTAGGATTTTGAAGATGATATGTGGATGGAGGATGTGTAGGTACGTGTATTTGTTGATCCTGATTAGGGAACATGAGAATGGGATGTTTATGATGGGTGACATGGATAGATGATTGGTGGATAAAAGGATGAATAGGAGGAGGTGATTTTGGGATATAAGGGCCCAAAATGGACTTAGTACCTAGAGGATGTGTGATGGTGGATGGAGGGACATAGGGACCCAAAATGTATTTGGAAGATGAAGGAGGAATATGGATGGTTGTTTTGAGGTGATACAATGGAGGGGGGATGGTGGAAAATGGTTTACTAGAGTGACAGGAAGAGCCTATTATTATTTTGGAGGAGGCTCGTTGAGGATGTATAGAGTTTGTACCAACATTTTTGGATTGTGAGTCTTGAGAGATATATCCAAGACCTTGTGTACGCGAATTTTCTTTTACATGGATGGGCTCTAAAATACCTTGCTCATGAAGGCCCAAACCTTTTCCTTGATAGTTCATTCTTTTGAGCATTCACTCTATGGTAGGGTGTTTGTTATTTTGGAAACATGATGGGAGTCCATTATTAGGTGGAGGAGGATGGGTGGTGTATATGCTTGGTTCCCCTTCTGCAAGGAAACCACCATGGATGAATGTGAGAGTACCAAGGGAATATAAAAGTGGTGTGGGGATAGTGGGGTTAGGTGATGATGGAGGATCATGAGATGGAGATGATGGGGTAACAACATCTTGATTGAGAGGAGTGAGTGGTAATGGATCAAGAGAGGGATTAGGTGACATGATAGGATCTAGATTTATGGAAGTGGGTGATAATGACTCATGCAATGGAGTGATTGGATCTTGAGTGACAAGGGGATCATGGGTTGAAGTGGATGAAGGACTATGATCTTGAGGTGGACCAAATGGGATGGTAGGATCTTGATGTGGAGAAGGGGATACATTGGTATGCTTTGGAAAAATCTCTTGGCATGACTCATCTTATGTGGGTGGCATGATCACAAAGTGTTGGAGGGACTCCTCAAGTGGGGGAGATGGAAGGATGGAGGATTCATGAAGTTCATGGGAATGGATTTCAGTGATACTAGGAGTGAGAGGAGTGGATTGGATTTGGGTTTCTTCGATGGATTGGATGGATCTAGGAGTAGAAGATGGGCATTGGGTTTGGTTATCATCGATCGGTTTGGAAAATCTCATGGTAGGAGATGGGGGTTCAATAGATTCGGTGGGTTTGATAGTTTCAATGGTTTGAGTGGTGCTAGGGGTGGTAACAACAATGATAGGTGTGGTATGGAGAAGGGTCTCATCACTAGTGACTATACATGGGGGAGTGGGGTAGCATGGTTCCACGACTTGAAGATGTGGAGTTGGGGATGTATTCTTTGTGATGAGTCCTTGGAGGACTTATGGAGTGAGAATTGTGCATATTCTAGGCTTAGCTAGGGTGATGGGAATAAATGAAGGATTATGGGTTGGTGGAGGACTGGTATTATGGATTGGTGGACTAGGATTAGATGGAGGAATGGGATTGGATGGAAAACTAAGAGTAGGTGGAGGATTAAGATTGGTGGGGGGATCAAGATTAGATGGAGGGTTAAGGTAAGAATATTGTGATAGCAGACTAGAATAGGAAGACGTGGATGGTGGATTGATGTTGGAGGAAGTAGATGGGGAATTAAGATAGGAATATTGGGATGGTGGATTAAGATGGGCAGATTGAGATGGTGAATTAAGATAGGAGGACATGGATGGTGGATTAGGACAAGAGGATATGGGTGGTGTATTAGGACAAGAGAATGTGGGTGGTGGATTGTAATAAAGGTATTGGGACAATAGATTAGGATGGGAAGATTGAGATGGTGGATTAAGATAGGAGGACGTGGATGGTGGATTAGGATAGGAAGATGTGGATGTTGGATTAGGATAGGTTGATGGGGGTATATGATTAAGATAAAAAGGTGTGGATGTAGGATTAGGATGGGCAGACTGGTAAGGAGGATTAGGATAGGGGGACATGGATGGGGGATTGTAATAAGAGTATTGGGATGGTAGATTAGGATGGGAAGATTGGGACGATAGATTGGGATAAGAGGATGTGGGTGTTGGATAAGAGAAAGATGTAGATATGATGAATATGCGGATGGGGAAGATAATGGATATCCCTTGTCAAAGGTAGCATAAGGACTGCTAGTAGGTGTGGGTAAAGATGTGATGGGATAGCTTGGATGAGTGATCGTATTCTAGGTGGCGCTTGAGGAAAGATTTCTAGCAATGATAACATCAAGGGGATCTATATCATACTCATCTTGATCAACAAGACTTTCGTTATCATTGTTAATGTAATTGGGATTTCCCTTGACTACTATTTTTGGTTGCATTGGTGAAGGAGAAGGATTCATGATGTGGGATGGGATGGATATGGATCAAAAACATGGGAATAGATTATTAGAAGGAAAGAATAGATGATGAAGAGATAAATATGATGGATTGGAAGAAGATGGAAGAAGAGATCTTAAGATTTGTTTTGATATCAAAAGATCTTGGATGTGGATGGACTAAAGCTCAAATT
This sequence comes from Sequoia sempervirens, assembly GCA_007258455.2. NCBI lineage: Eukaryota > Viridiplantae > Streptophyta > Pinopsida > Cupressales > Cupressaceae > Sequoia > Sequoia sempervirens. Next base: position 215,480,427 of record VDFB02271358.1, read on the forward strand.
GGGATTTAGGTTAAGCTTAGATTGGGATTTGATTTAAGCTCAGATTAGGATTGGATTAAAGCTCATATTCAGATTGGGTTGAAGCTCAAATTAGGATGATTGGAGGATGTGATGGGATTGATTCTAAACCAAGTTCAGGGGTTTAACTAGATGACGTAAGGTGCTGACAATTGAATTTTTCCAGATTTGGCAGATTTCAAAAATTATCAGATTTTGCCATTTTAGGTAATTTCACAAGCATATCTTTAAGAGTCTACTTTTTCCCCAAAAGTTTCCAAAAACTAAGGTAGGATGAATTTCCAACTAACGTCCTAGATTCAAAACATGAGTTTCAAGTTATTAACATAAATGACTTTTTAAAAACTGGAAAAAAAACACTAAATTATGATTTTAAGGGTCAAGATGAAAGTTTCAAGCCCCAAAAATGTGCCAAGATGGGGGCCAACTAACTTAGGGTCATTGGGAATCCACATTCCACCTCATAATGCATCTACTCATAAAATTTCAGCCCAAATAAACATCCGAGTCAAAAGTTATGACCTCTGGAAGTTCCTGCATCAAAATCAAAACCCTTAAAACAAAGTCTAGGTGATTGGGATCGATGAACCAATGATGGATGTGGAATATAATGATGTTCTAAGATGCACCTATGTGATTTGGTCAAGGAAATGATGACTTTCAAAAAGCGTTGATGGATGGGAACGATAATGATGGAGACAAATGAAGGTCTGCTTTTGGGAAAATTCACCTATCTGTGAAGGAAAATGTGCCTGTTTAGGGATGGTAAGGAAAATTCACCTATCTGTAGAGGAAAATTCACTGAAACTATGGCTAACATAAGGAATAGGTGAATTTCCAAGGAAAATTTTCCCAAACACTAAGAAAATTCACCCAAAACTTGACAAATTCACCCAAATAGGGAGCAAGTTTGCCCAAACTTCAAAGGACCTTAGGAACGAGAAAATTTGCTAGGAGAATTTCCCAAACCAATAGCAGGTTTTCCCAAACTTAGATGACACAAGAAACAGACAACTTTGCTAGGAAAATTTTCCCAAACTGACTACAAGTTTTCTCAAACTACAAAGGAGACAAGAAATAGGCAAATTTGCTAGGAAAATTTGCCTAAACTGAAAGCAGGTTTGCCTAAATAGAATGCAAGATCACCTAAACTCAGGAAAATGGGCAGATTTGGCTTTCAAGATTGCCTAATGAGATGACAAACTTGCCTATTTTGTGAATGGGCCTGATGGGGAACAAAAACACCTGAAAATGAGATCGCCTAACAGACAAACAGACTCACCCATTTCCTTAATGGGACTCATGGGGAAGAATTAGACAGGGGATGGGATTGAATTACAAGCAAATTCGCCTAAGTATGAGGAAAATTCACCCAAAAAAAAAGAAAATTTTCCCAAAAAGATAGCAAATTTGCCCAAACAGATAGCAAATTTGCTTAACAGGGTGACAATTTTTCCTATTTCCTAAATGGCACGGATGGGGAACGGATTCGCCTAAAATCAAGATCACCTGTTCAACAAATAGACTCACCTAAATCGTGAAATGGATGGACGGAGACTCGAACGGAGAGGCAAAATCTCCTATTTTGGGAGCAAATTCACCCAAGATGATAGAAAATTCGCTTGTCTTCAGAAAACGGGCGAATTTGATGGACAAACAGATGACAGACTGACTCGGACTGTGAGCGGGTTCACCCCTGACAAGGGAAAATTTTCCTATTTTGGGAAGACGAGAGAATTCGATAGAAAATGACTGATGGGAATGACTCAAACCAAAAGCAGGATCGCCCCAATGGACAGTAGGTTCACCCCAAATGGAAGAAAATTCACCTATTCTTAGGAAACATGCGAATTTAACAAGAAATGACTAATGAAATGACTCAGACAACAAAGGGGATTGCCCCTGTGGACAACAAGTTCACCCCAAATGGAATCAAATTCACCTCTGACCAAGGAAAATTCACCCAAAATGACTGACTTGGACTGGATTAGATATGAAACAGCTAACTATGGAAAAGGAAAAAATTACAGCAAGCAACAGACAGAAGGCAAAGCTGACTCAACTGAAAATAAAAGCATTGGTATCGCACAAAGAAGACACGCCAAGCAACACAAACCTAGAATTAGTGATATGGGATTACAAACTTCATGTAGGCCCACCACCTTGAGTGGACAACCCAAGGTTAATACTCTGTGATACAAGCGTGGTTCACTGGATCACCCTATCTCGCAAAGGCGGATAGCTAGCGTTCTAGCGGCACAAGGTCATCAACAGACACCATGAGCTCACCTTCACACTCTCACTCAAAGACTATCATAGTCCACCATGAGGATTTCTATCTCAACCCAAGGGAGTACATGGTGAGTAACTTCGAGGTACGATGCACATCCCTTGCATTACACCAATCCGCAGCTAAAACATGGGTCTTTATCTAGGATGAACAAGGCTAACTAGGGATTCCTCGATATACGTTCAGTACGTGAGGCACAACCGTGAACACCATCTCGTCACAAGTGTGAGTCGAGAGCCCCAGAAAGGTACTAGAAACTCAAACCAACTCTTCATGTCTTATCTAGGTATCACCCCAGCTTCGACAATCCTCCAGACGCAACGTGACTAGATTAGGGTACAACTTTGGCTCTCCCCCCTATATATACCCTACCAGTAACACGTGGTTGGGATCGTCCCCCAGATGATGAAATTCTAGGTAGGTCCCGCTAAGGGAAGAAGATACTAGATGTTTTGGTTGGTCCCCAGGCTTGCACGTAGCGCAAGGGGAGAGCTTAGACGCACTAGTACCTCCTAGGTATACACAAATGGACCAGAGTGAACTATGATTTCTCGTCACCAATAATTTCCAAATGGCGCAAGGGGATTGAATAGGTCAATATCCCACTCATAAGCACAACAAACAAGATTTATTGACCCTCTAATTAAGTCTACGTGTGTCTAACTAGTATTGAAAAATAACAAGAAAACTAAACTAAAAGAGTTGGGACTGATTGTTCTACAAGAAAACGTTAGTAGTTTTGATCCACTGATTTTGATCGAATGAGAGACAGCTACAAAAAATGTTAGCAAAAGCTAGGCACACTCACAAACAAACAAGTTAGTTGATCAGTACTTGAAAACGAAACCAAAATGATGCTAAAAATGGAAAGTTTAGGTCTCTGGTTTACCTCAAATTCGCCTCTATGTGAGGAAAATTCTCCTGTTTGGATGAGCAAATTTGGTCATTCTCTAGAGTGAATTTGGTTGTTTTCAAGGGATGGGCGAATTTTCTTAAGAGAAAATTTGGTTGTTTACGTAGCGAATTTGGTCATTTTTAAGGGATGGGTGAATTTGCTTAAGAGCAAATTTGGTCGTTTAGGTGGTGAATTTGGCTGTTTTTAAGGGATGGGCGAATTTTCTCTGAGGATGCATGAATTTTCTTGAGAGAAAATTTGGTCATTTTTAAGGGATGGGAGAATTTCCTTATAGGATGGGCGAATTTGCTTGAGAGAAAATTTTGTCATTTAGGTGGCGAATTTGGTAATTTTTAACGGATGGGTGAATTTGCTTGCTCTACAACTTTGCCCCTGTAACGTGCAAATTCGCCTCTAGATGCAAATTTTCTTTTTTCTAAGTGCAAGTTCGCCCCTATAATGTGCAAATTCGTTCGTTCAAGGCCAATTCACCCCTACATGTAAACCTAAACTTGCAAAACTCAAACAACATAAAATGAAAAACTTTAGACTCGTGACATGGGTCCCACCAAGCGTGCCAAAAATGTGTGTAGTGTTTTTCTCCTAGTATAAAATACAAAACAAACGAAATGCAAAGGAAAAAAAACACAAAATAACACCTCAAGATTAGCCTACTTGAACTTGAACAAAATGAAATACAAAACAAAGTATGTTACTTTTCCCAAGTTGATCATGTAATGTCCAGAAAGTGTAGAAGAAACAGATCAAAGCAAACATGCAATCTAACTCCAAAAACTCTAAATGCAATCTAATGTTAAGCAACAAAGAAAAAAGGAAAGTAAAAACGTAAGTAAACTGAACAATCTCACCCAATATGTACGCATTTCCATGTATCATCTCGATTTCCCTTCTCCATTTCGCCGTTGTAGTATAATTGCCCTCAGATTTTCAAAGGTTCATGCAAGTATAGCCTATGATAATGATTTAGCAAAACATCGAAGATTCAAGACAGTTGCTCCAAAAAGTCATAAGATTTCGAGAGAGATTGGAATGAAGAATGACAGATCAATTTATAAAAAATTGATTATTGGAATGACAGGCCATGATTGAAAGATCAACGAACGGTTGAGATCGACAAATTAGACCTGCATTTTGATAACTGTTAGTATCGACATGAGTGATACAAATTTGAAATAGAATTAAAGATTAAATAAATGATTTAATCCTCAAGTTTGGTATTCGCAAACAGAAGAATTATCTTTGTATGACAAAGATAAAGATTGATTAAAGCAACTCTCTGTTCGAATGCACACACAAGTTTTAATTAATTAAATAGGAATATTTAATTAATCTGCATGTACATGCAATTGAGTTAGCACTAGATGACTGAATGATTTGACGAAGACATTACTCGAGAAAGCCACTCAGACATTAAATCCAGAGTTAACTGCATGATTTAAATAGATGTCGAGTCGAGTCAAAGTGAATACTTAGATAATTTGCACAATTATCTAAATATAGAGGAATGCATTAAAATAGAATTTATGAATTAAATAATTCATTTAATTCAAGATTTAATATTTGAAGAATAATTAAATAAATAAGATTTATTTAATTAAGTGATGAAGGGGTTTAAATGAATAATTAAATAAATAAATTATTTATTTAATTATAGTTGACATATGATAAAGGTAAATTAAATAAGAATTTATTTAATTGAAGAAGAAGGATAAGGTTAATTAGTAACATAATTAAATAAAAAAGCGTTTATTTAATTAATGAGATAGAATAAAGAAAATGTGAATCAATCAAATAATTAAGATTATTTAATTAATAGAAGAATTAGAGTTAAACTGAATCAATTAAATAATTGACATTATTTAATCATGACCATGGAAGAAATACGAATTATGAAGAATATTGAAGTCGCAGGCTTAAACTAGATTTCGGTGTCTACATTTGCCCCTCTTTGATACAATGTCATTTCGGCATTGTGTCAAAGAAAATCGATAAAAATATGCCCCAGTCATGCCCCGGTGTAAACAGGTGAAGGTATGCCCCCTCGAGAGGACAGGCAGGTTCAAAGAACATGAGTGTGCTCTAAAAATCAATGAGAGAACTAGAAGTTGAAAGAAAAAAGGATAGAGGAAAATAAATAAGGGTGGTGAAGATGTAGAAAAGAAGAAATGTTAGTTTGAAAAGAAAGATGAATAATAAAAGACATGGATGTTAGTATTATAAATCTTCGATGTTTCGTCGTATCATAAAAGGCATTGCACTTTATCATCATTGGGCAGGACTAATTCAAATGGAGAAAAACATCATGATATTACATAGATCAAGGTGTGCAAGGTCATCCACTTGCTAACAACAAACAGTCGCAGACAAGGATTGTCGTAACTCATACTAAGGGCACAATTGCCCCAGTCTTTTTGTCAAGACAAACCATAGATAGCAAAAAAAATAAAAGACGGGTCATGAGACTTCATCGCTCCTCTAAATCCTTCATGGGACATCCTTGAGGAAACTAGTAACATGACTCAAAATCGAATTTAAAAGACAGTTGACAGACAGCAGTCAAAGAAAACAAAATTCTGATACATCGTTGCTTCTCTAAAATCCTTCATGGGACATCCTTGAGAAAGCTAGTAACATGATTCCAATCATAAAGTCAAAGGAAATGATAAGATAAATAAGCAATAAAGTCAAAAATCCAGTAAAAGATTTGCCAAAATTGGATCATGTTTGTTTGTTTTGTTTTGATTGATAGAACAGATTGATTGATGGAGCCTGATTTTAGGAGATACACATACTAGATAAGACTTTGAGTCTGGTTTCAATGTTATGACTATCTGTATAAGGCATGACAAAGCCTCGATTCAGAAAGGCATGTATCGTATAACATGTTGAGTCAGATGTCGTTGATGTGATAACCTGTATAAGGCTATGTTTGATTGTTTGACAATGTCGATTATGGAGGAAGGACTCATCCTGTATAAGACAGATTGTTTTGTTGATATCAGTATTCAGGAAGGACTCATTCTAAATAAGATAGAGGTTGATTTTTTTAACTGTTTCGTTTGGCAAGTTGTTTGATTTGACTCAGAGACATTGTTGACTTGTTCACCAGATTGATGCATGACTGGATATGATGTACTGACAATTGACTATGTGTAATGACAAACCCTAAAGGTCTGACCTAGTACGGCCTCGGGGGCTCATCGATTGATGGTCTTGCCTACGTTATACACGCAGAGACCTCGCAGTTCAACTTGACTTGGACTGACAAAACTGACTACAAATAAAAGACGTGTGTGCTAGTGAATGTGACAAACCCTAATGGACTGACCTAATGCGACCTCAGGGGCACATCGGCAGATGGCCTTGCCTACGTCCAGTCTCAAAGGCAACGTAGTTCGACAAACGACAAAGACTAACAAATGCGACTGAATCTGACTCTGTTTTTGGATTTTTGACATGTTTTGATTTTTTTGTCTTTTTGAAAATTTCCAGTGTTTTTGTATTTTCTCAAGTCATTTTGTGATGTTTTTGGATTTTTCTATGGTTTTACGTCTTCAACACAGCCAATGGAAGAACTAATATGACACACATCGAGTGTTTTCCCCAAGTCGAGTATAAGACCAATTGATTATGAATAGGGTAAAATGGGGAATACGAAATGCACTCGATGTCAATCATTCCAAGTTACAGAAAAGACTACCACTTATTACGAATGGTATTTACAAGCGATGGATGGGAAAGATACATGATATGTATAGGGATAGGTAGTATGTACAAGGATGTGGACCATGTGTATAGGGATGTGGACTATGTACGAGGATATGGACTATGTACAGAGACAAGGACTATGTACAGGGAATGCTAGGTTAGAATAATAGTAGACAAAGGAGCAGAGTCAACTACAGATGGCGCCTGTTTTCCAAGTTTTCACCATGGTACTTATCCAAAGTGCCACCAAAGTGGTTTTCAATATTGGATGAATTATTTCTCTTTACTATTTTTTGGATTATCTAATTTTTTTGGTGTTACCAAGACGCCTGTTTGCCAGGTTTTCACCTTGGTAACGATTTTTTGATTTTTTTTGTATTTTTGCCAATTAAGACAAGGCTCTCAGAAGCTATGCGTAGAACTTCTTCAGATGAAGACTATTGATGGGCGAGGACAATGGTTCCCCTTCAGAAGTAGAGAGTTGGTACGCTTCTGATCCAAAGGCTTCTATAACAATATAAGGTCCTAACCAGTTTGGTTCAAACTTTCCTGGTTTTTCTCTTTCTGCTTGATTCTTTGGGTTCTCCATTAAAACCAGATCACCAATGTCAAAGTTTATGTTCAAGACCTTCATGTTATAGCTATGACAAAAATGATTCTGATATCCTTGGAGATGGTCTAGTTCCTTCTGTCTTCGCTCATCTAGGAATTCTAGCTCATGGAGTCTCGATACTCATTATTGTTCATCCTCAATGTGGCCTTTCAAGGATACCCTCAGGGAAGGAATCTAGACCTCAATAGGAAGAATGGCTTCAGAACCAAATACTAGTGAATAGGGAGTGGCACCAGTGGGAGTACGGATACTTGTGCGATAAGCCCATAAGGCAGGATTAAGCTATAAATGCCAATCACGGCCAGCATCATTGACAATCTTCTTGAGGATTCTAATGATGGTTTTGTTAGATACCTCTGCTTGGCCATTACCTTGTGGGTAGTATGGAGTGGAAAAGTGATGTTGAATATGAAATTCATCACACAGATGGCAGACTTCTTGATTCTTAAATGGGCAGCCATTATTGGTAATTATGGACTAAGGGACACCATACCAACATATGATATAGTTCAGGATAAACTTAGAGATCTGTGTGTCGGTAATGTATGTCATAGGAATAGCTTCAATCCACTTCGTAAAATACTCAGTGGCAGTGATAATGAATTTGTGGCCATTGGATGATGTGGGGTGGATCTTACCCTAGAGGTCGAGTCCCCATTGGGCAAAGGGCCATGGTGACGTTATAGGATGGAGGTCCTGTGCTGGTGCATATATCAAGTCTCCATGAACTTGGCATTGATGACATTTTGTTACAAAGACATATGAGTCATTTTCCATAGTAGGCCAGTAATAACCTAGTCTCATAATCTTTTTGGCTAAGGTAGGACCGCTAGAATGGGAACCACATATACCCTCATGCACCCCACGCAAGGTTGCTTGTGCTTCAGTAGAATCAAGACATCTCAATAAGGTATTATCTAAGGCACACCTATATAGGGTGTCTCCAACGATGGTATACTTGGCTGACTTTCAAAGGAATGTCCTACGTTGGTTGTTTGAGAGGCCAGTAGGTATGATTTCGGCATGAAGGTAGTCATAGATTTCTTTGTACCATGGGGAATCAGGACCAACAATGTCACACACCATTTCAGAATCTGGGATATCGTAGGCTAGGACCAAAAGTTGTTCTACCAAGAACTCAAACTTAGGCATGTTGTTAGGAATGTCGAGAAGTGATGCAATTGTAGCCATAGTATGTGCTGCCTTGTTTAAAACATGAGGTATCTGATGAAATTTGACTTTGTCAAAGTACTCTTTAAAGCTATCAACCATGTGTTTGTATGGAGCAAGCTTCTCATCCTTAGTCTCATAATCATCATTTACCTGTTTGATTACTAGTTGAGAATCACCATATACCTGTAGGTTCTTAATTTTCCACTTGACTGCCATGCATAACCCTGTCACTAGAGCTTCATACTCTGCTATGTTGTTAGTACATGGGAATGCAATCCTGAATGACTTAGGGATGGAATCACCCTATGGTGTGATAAATAGTATGCCAGCCCCTGAGCCATGATTTGTATGTGAGCCATCAAAGTATAGTTTCCATGTTGTGTTTGTGTCTACGGTGAATATAAACTCATCAGGAAAGTCTGCAACTAATGGGTGATCTGCTTGTAGTGGTGCATCGGCCAATTGATCAATGATGACTTTCCCTTTAATAGCCTTTCTTTCTACATATTGGATATCATACTCACTAAGTATCATAAACCATTTGGCCAGTTGCCCTGTTAATGCTGCCTTGCTGAGAAGATATTTCAAAGGATCTATTTTGGCAATCAACATTGTTTGATGGTTTAGCATATAGTGCCTTAGTTTTTGGGTAGAAAATACTACTACAAGATAGGCACATTCAATGGTACTATAGTTGAGCTCATAGCCTACCAAAGTCCGACTGATATAATAGACTGCCCTTTCATGACCTTCATCGTTATTCTATGCAAGCAATGCTCTGAGTGATGAATGGGTTGCTGTAATACAAAGAATCAATGGTCATCCTTCAACAGGTGACATTAAGACTGGTGGTGTGAGTAAATATTCCTTAATCAGTTGAAAAGCCTCTCTGCACCTAGCTGTCCATGCAAAGGGTACCCCTTTCTTAAATAGATGTTGAAAAGGATGTGTCTTATCTGCTACGTGCACTATAAATCTTCTGATGGATTGCAGTCTTCCTTCTAATGTCCTTAGTTGACTAAGATTAGTTGGTGGAGGCATGTCTATGATTTCTTTTACCTTGGCTGGATCCACTTCAATGCCTCATCTAGAAATGATATAACCTAATAGCTTCTTGACTTGACTCCAAACACACATTTCTTGGGATTCAATCTCACTTTATACTTCTCCAGCATTTGAAATATCTTGTCTAAAACCTATAAATGTTCTTCCCTTGTCTTGGATTTAACTATAAGGTCATCAACATAATCCTCCATAAGAGTGTGTACTAGATCATGAAAGATAGTGGTCATGGCACGTTGATAGGTTGCTCCAGCATTTTTGAGTCCAAATGGCATAACATTCCAGCAATACGTTCCCCAAGGACAAGTGAAAGATGTCTTAGGTTGGTCTTCAGTTGCAATTCTGATCTGATAATATCTTGAAAATCCATCCATAAGGGACAACATCTCATAACCTGTTGTCATGTCTACTATCATGTCTATGCTAGGCAAAGGGAAGTCATCCTTAGGACAAGCCTTGTTGATATCTTTGAAGTTAGTGTAGATGCGGATGCCCCCGGTTGGTTTAGTGACTGGTACAAGATTGGAAATCCAATCGGCATAGTCGATTGATCTAATGAAACCAATGTCTAACAACTTCTTGAGTTCTTCCTTGACTAGTAAAGCAATTTGTGGATGCATTTTCCTTAATTTCTGTTTCACTGGTTTGACACCTGGTTGTAAGGGTAAATGATGTAGAACAAGTTCAGGATCCAACTCAGGCATGTCTACATATGACCAGGAAAAATTTATCTATCTCTATGCAAAGAAGTTATGGAATTTTGGCTACTCTTTTGTTGTCAATGACGCTGCAAAATAAACATGTCGAGGATTCTCTTTTGTTCCTATGTTGACTTCTACTGATTCTTCAATGAGCATGGGTGAATTTTCCTGTGCAACGGGGAGAATGTTCAAACCTCCATCTGTAGGTGCCTCAGAGAGGTTTTCGCCTTTGGATGCGTCCTTTCTTTTTACTTTTTCATCGTCTAGAGGCTCCTTTCAGTTTTCACCTAAAGACTCATCCTTTTTATCTTGTTTATTCTTTTTCTCATTTTTGCAACTGGAGGGTTGAACAGATTCCCAAAAATATGCTTTCTTGTCCAAGTCAATGGTAAAACTAGCCTTGTGATCACCGTTAGGTATGCCTTCTCGTAATCCTAGGAACTCAACAATTGCTTCATCGTTCTCAAAAATGTCTAAGACGGGTGTGTCTTGTTGGTCCCAATCAATGAGTTGGGGATAGACTAAGGGCATGTCATCGTCGGAGTTATCAAAGTTTAATGGGGTCAAGGTAAGGACTGAGTTATTCATATGGTCACAAAAGTCTTGTACTAAGTCCTGTTTTCTCTTAGGTTTGGATCTAGGCGGATTGAGAGGTGGGCCTAATGCCAAGGTTTGGTTATCTAAAACAGATGTATCAACTTGCCAAGAGGTAGGGTCAAGTGATTCCCAATAGTAGTGTTTAAACCATTCCTCTTTTGTCATATTCTTTGGTGGATAGGAATTCAATGGATTTGGTGAGGATCTTAACATTAAGTCAAGTTCTCCAAATAGCTTGTCAAGGTCCATGGAAGAGGTAGAGGATAGGTAATCCCACTCATAGTCGTTGGAGTCGGGGGAGTCACAATGATATTGGTTTGATGGTTCATGAGATGTCTTAATATCTTTTGAAGCACTTACTTCCTCAATTAAGGGTGATGTGGTACTAGGTACGCCAATTTGAATCGGTTGAAACCCTAGCCCTAAGCCTTTTGGCCACTGAGAAACAAATATTGGTTCAATCCTCCCATCTTGGTTTAGGCCTAAACTAGTCTTTCCATTATATCCCTTGCTTTGCATGATTGTAAAACCCTTTCCATATAGATCTGTAGGAATGTGAGCAAGTGAGAGAGGTTCTTCATCATCTTCTCTATACAGCTAGGAGGTGACATCCTCTGTATTCATGGCCTCTTTGCTTAATTATCCCTATTTAGTGAAAATTGTTGTGGGAGGAACGTGTATAGTGACCATAGATTGTCTCTTATCTGATGTAGGTAAACCATGTGACTTAGGAGGAATCAGATGGCTAACATAATAAGATGTCTTCATGTAATACTCTCCACAACCCTTGTCTTGGATCTCAACCCTAGGAGTGGTAGGAATTGAGGGTGAAATAGATGTTCAAGTGAGTGTAGACAGATCAACATAGGGAGATGGATTAGACGATGAAGCCTCTTGGTTTACTTGCACTTGGCATTGGGGTATCTCTTTTAGATTGGTGCAATATTGGAATGGATCTGGGTCACCATCTATAGCTATTTCAGTTCCATTGTAAGGGAATTTGAGACACTAGTGATACGTGGAAGGGACCGCCTTCATGGCATGAATCCACGGTCTTCCTAGCAGAAGGTTATAAGGAAGGGTGAGATCCAAGACCTGGAACTTTGTCTCCATTAGCGCAGGACCGATTATGATAGGAAGCGTTGCCACCCCCTTTGATTTTCATTCCTCATTATCATAAGCTTTAATGACAATACTTTTAGTTGTGTCTACGCATGCTTCTAAGAAACCTAATGCCTTAATTAGCTTTAAAGTGTACAGATTTAACCCTGCTCCTTCGTCTACAAAAACTCGTCTAACTTTGGTGTCATCAACAAGGACTTCTAGATGTAAAGGGTCATTATGGTTCATCTTTTTAGTTGCATAGTCTTGTTCAAAAAATGTGGCATGATGATTATTGGTCAAGTAGCCCACCATTTCTTGGAAATGATTGACATCAATGTCATTTGGGACAATGGTGTTTTGTAAAGCTTTATCCAAGATAGATCGATGCTCAGGGGAAATACACAACAGTTCCAAGATTGAGATTTGGGTTGGGGTCTTACCCAACTGGTCAAGTAGGTTATATTGTGACTTGGAAGGTTGTGGTGTTTTCTACGATGGAGGGCCTTGGATAGTGATTTTAGTATGATGAGTGTTGATCGCACACTCAGGATTTGTATTGATAGTAATGGTATTGATATTCTCATCGGCAGCGCGAAGGTGATGAATGGTTTTGCCACTATTATAATCATGCTTGATACTCGCATAGTTGGCTGAAATATTGGTCTTAGTACTCAAACTAGGAACAATTCCTTTCCCATGGTCATGTAGTGGATCAGAAAAGACTTGATGATCAGTGTTTGATGATTTTGGTTTATGTCCACTAACTTCAATTATTCTCCTTTCGATAAGATCATGTATGATATTCTTCAGTTGGCGACAATTTTGTAGGTTATGTCCCTTAGTTCTATGATAATCACAAAAGGCATTGTCATCCCACCAAACTGGTTTAAATTGTCCTGGATCGTATTGTCTTGGCTCTTGCAGCTGTATAAGGTTATGTTGTAACAGTTACTTGAATACAGACTCTATGGGTTCCCCTAAGGGAGTGAACTCACGTTTTTAAAACCTCCTTTGTTGTTGCGAATGTTGAGTATTTTGGACCATGTTGGGAGGTTGATTGACAACATTAAGCATGTTGGCAGAAGTGTGAGGTCCTTGTAATGTGATAATTGGTCCCGCTTGTATAGTTTTAGCATCAATTATGCCATCATTAGTGACGTTTTTGTTGTGAGACAAAAATCTATTTCTGTCATTGGGGGTGCTTTGCACGCTCAGATTTCTATTGGATGTTGATGTCTTAAATTCGCCTTTTTCTATTATAACCCCTTTTTCCACTAGTTCTAAAAAAGATGTACAACAATGTACCCTTAAGTTACTCCTTAGTTTTGCATTAAGGTTTTCCTAGAACATAGTAACTTTTTGTTTTTCAGGTATCTTGACAGGACACTGGCTAGCTATAGTCCTCCATCTCTAGAAGAAAGCAATGAATGTTTCACCTTCATCTTGTGTTGTGTGACACAAGGTTGAGATATTTATCTCATGGTCTATGTTGAAGGAGAATTGATCAAAAAATTTCTCAGCCAATTCACCCCAAGATCCGATGCCATAGTCTAGACCTAAACCACTCTAGTGCAATTCCTACAAGACTTCTTGGAAATAGTCTCATAAGATATGTGGGGTCATAAGCGACATCTATGCATATGGTAGAAAATTCCCTTATATGTTCTATCAGATTTCGTTTTCCATTGTACTTAGGGAGATTCGATATGACATACCCATGAGGGAAAGGGGTCATGTACAATGATCTATCAAAGGGAAATGGGCATATGTCCTTTGTTGAAAAGGATTTCTTAGTTGACACCGCCATGTTGTCCATTTGTATTTGTAGTGCATACATTTGTGTTTGCAAGACGTAAACCTAGGTCAATGATGTGCTTGGTGGATTATGTGGATTTGTGTATGTATTCTGGAATCCAAGGTCTCGTGATGGGTTTCGATTGAACATTGATATTTGAGGTGGGTTTGGATTCAGAATGTTGGTAAACGTATGCTAGTCTGAAATCTACATAAATTGGTTTTGACCTGGGATATGTGTGAACAGATTTTGAGTACCACTCTGGGAGAAGGGATTTTGATTTGGAATCTATGTAAATTGTTGTTGACTTGGAATTTGGGAGAATGGGTTGTGAGTACCCATCTGAGAGAACGGATTCTAATTTGGAATCTGTGTGAATATATTCTGACTGCCGATTTGAGAAGATGGATTCTGATTGCCATATTGGAATGGGGGAATGCCTCTCGTCTGTGTAATCTGTGGTATTGTACTAGTGACTTGAGCACTAGGTATGGCCATCGATTGTGGTATGGTGCTCGTGACACTATCATTAGGTATGGCTATTGACTGGGATATTGTACTTGTGACACAAACATATGGTGTAGAAACTGATGTTTTAGGTCTTTTACTCCCAACAAGAGGACTAGAGGGAGTGGATGATGATGCCCCTACAATGAAATTAAATCCTGATGTCATGCCAGACATACCAAATGGAGACGTATGGACTGCCGTACTCTATGTAGGTGTGCCAGATGGCATAGTTGTGCTTACCTAAGGTATAGTAGTACTGACAGTCGTTGTATTTGTCCCTTGTGTAGGTTGATTTTGTAAGGTGCTGATATCAAATCCTGTAGGTAAGGTAGTTCCTTTAGCTAGCAATTTGGCTAAGTATCATTGACGATCGTTTGCTAGGTACTCATCCACAAAAGAGGCAAATTCAAGGTTTTGTGCGGAAGCCTCGATGTCTTCTGTCGTAATGTGCCCTTGAGTGTTTCTAGTGGTGAATTTTTCTAGTAAATTCTTGTGAGGTCTTGAGGAAAATGGATTGATGAATTAGTTTGGGTTTGACATCTTTTCTCTCTCTTCTCTTAGACCTAGTTTCAACCATGTAAGATTAGCTCAATATGCAAGGAATGCAAAACTACGTCTATGGACAGTATGACTCTAGTCTATGCTTTTGGGATTTTCTGAATGCAAAATAAGGAATGTTCTAGGATGACGCTAGTCTAAAATGACAATATCCAAAGATGCAAAATCTAAGCAAACTTCTAAGGTAATCAATTCTGTAAACCCAAGACAGAGGGACCAACTACCTAAAGTCTAACCAAGGCGTCAATTTAGTTAAGTCAAGGAACCAATGTCGGATGAAGATCAAAGACAAGTTGAGTTTCCTAACTAGACTGATGAGCTAGGAGGACTCTCTGTGGGACAAAGGATAAGATGATAGGACTAGGTTCAATGAAAAATTTCATTGACGCTATGATCTTTCTAGAGTATAGATGATGGACCTATCCTAAAGTTTGTAAAACTGATCTTCCTAGAAGGTTAAATCTAAAGGAAATATGTACTCAAAGATGAAAGTAAGACTCATAATTGGAATGACTATAGTAATGACTAAATGATACCTAAAGGATGCAAGATTGAGAAAATCATTTCAGGTTTCTGTCCAAGGACAAGTAAGACAGATCAAAGACTAGTATGATAGTGTTGACTGGACAAAGACCGTGAATTCTAATTTTCTAATAATCTGACAAATGCGTCACAGGATTTCATATATGTAGTTAAGTTTACCAGTTGCGGTTAAGTTTCATAGTTGCGGTTTTCTGTCAATCAGTTGTGAGTTTCTAGTAAATGTTCAGTGTCTGAATCTAGCAAATGCGGTTAAGTTTATCATAGATGCGACTCGTAATGATAGTTGCGACTCAGAATATAACATATGCGGTTTTCCACAAAACAAATGCGAGCTAATCTAGCAAATGCGACTCTACGCTTAACAAATGTGACTGATAATGACAGATGCAACCCGAAGTTAAATAGATGCAACTCTAAAAATCAATTGCAACCTTCTGGTGAACAGTTGCGACTCTGTTGTATTTTCAGTGAATTAATATATAAAACTGATGTTGTTTTCTATGATCAAGTTCTAGTAAACAAAGACAATCATAAGACAAAGTGTTTTTAGTTTGATTCTGGACTCAAAGAGTGTAAGTTGACAACAAAAAAGTACAATCCTAATAGGCCAATAGGCCAAGGGTTTGTATACTTGGTATAGCCCACCGATATACCCCGAATTGGTGATAAACACCTTTCCTTCTCGAGAGCGGATAGCTTAGAAGTTTGGTGGCATTGGCTCCCCTCTACGACTCATTAACGTCATTCAAGCACATCAACTTTGGATTCTTTAGGTAATGATTTCCCAAGAACTACTATCTCTACTTAAGGGGATCAGTAGTGAGTGTCTTCGGGCATGATACTGTACCCTGTACTATACCAAGCAACGGCCAAAAAATGGTTAGTCTCTAAAACAAAAGGTGTTTAATATGGGCATTCCATTCATAGGGCATGATCCATGCGGCGAGAGTCCCCTTTTGGATCCATCTCATCGGAACCATACGCGTGATTCTTGGGCTTTCCCCAAGAATCCAATTTTATATATCGGCTGGAAGTCCCTCGGGTTCAGGGTGCTACCGGTCTGAGTCGTCTTGGGGTGAGTACTTTTTCCCACCAGAACAGGCCCAAGTTCTAGAGTTGGTAACCATTTCTCTTACACCTAGGATCGCACGAATGTGCAAGGGGAGAGGATACTTCGATGTACCAAATCATGAGGGTAATTACACAGTTGTGCTTTCACACCAAACACAATAGACACTTGTCAATTTTAATCCAAATGAAAGATTCGCTACACTACCAAACAATCTGTTTCAAAGAATTAACTAGGGTCTTTGACATGCGTTCTACAGAAAGATTCATTAGTAATTTTCAATATTGTCTTCGTCAATCATCCTGCAAAAACTCGTTAACTCCTCAAGACACATGTTGAAAACATAAGATTAGCAAAAACAAAACCACAAAAAAGAAACTGTAAATTGAAAATCTAATCCTAAAATATACCAGTCGGATGCGTCATTTTCTCTGTAAAATGTGTCTGGGTATTTTACCAGTCAATTAAGGCTCAAAAAATGATAGATGCATCAAAATTTTTTAGATGCGTCATTTCTTATGTCAGATGCGGTTCAGAAAGTCAATTGTGTTGCTTCGTCACACTGATGCATCTTCGAATATCAATTGCGGCGTTTTGTCAAGCAGATTCGTCATTCCATACAAAAACTTGCAAAATGAAATAAAAATCTACGATATGCAAACATGGTTTCTTCACGTTAGGTTCACCAAATGTAACATCCAGAAAGTGCAAAAGAAACAAATCAGAGCAAACATGCAATCTAACTCCAAAAACTGTAAATGTAATCTAATGTTAAGCAACAAAGAAAAAAGTAAAGTAAAAACGTAACTAAACTGAACAATCTCACCCAATATGTATGTATTTCCATGTATCATCTTGATTGCCCTTCTCCATTTTGCCGTTGTAGTATAATTGCCCTCATATTTTAAAAAGTTTGTGCAAGTATAGCCTATGATAATGATTTAGCAAAACATCGAAGATTCAAGATAGTTTCTCCAAAAATTCATAAGATTTTGAGAGAGATTGGAATGAAGAATGACAGATCAATTTATAAAAAATTGATTATTCGAATGACAGGCCAGGATTAAAAGATTAATGGATGGTTGAGATCGACAGATTAGACATGCATTCTGATAACTGTTAGTATCGACATGAGTGATACAAATTAGAAATAGAATTAAAGATTAAATAAATGATTTAATCTTCAAGTTTGGTATTCGCAAACAGAAGAATTATCTTTGCATGACAAAGATAAAGATTGATTAAAGCAACTCTCTGTTCGAATGCACGCACAAGTTTTAATTAATTAAATAGGAATATTTAATTAATTTGCATGTACATGCAATTGAGTTAGCACTAGATGACTGAATGATTTGACAAAGAGATTACTTGAGAAAGCCACTCAGATATTAAATCCAGAGTTAACTGCGTGATTTAAATAGATGTCGAGTCGAGTCAAAGTGAATACTTAGATAATTTGCACATTTATCTAAATATAGAGGAATGCATTAAAATAGAATTTATGAATTAAATAATTCATTTAATTCAAGATTTAATATTTGAAGAATAATTAAATAAATAAGATTTATTTAATTAAGTGATGAAGGGGTTTAAATGAATAATTAAATAAATAAATTATTTATTTAATTATAGTTGACATATGATAAAGGTAAATTAAATAAGAATTTATTTAATTGAAGAAGAAGGATAAGGTTAATTAGTAACATAATTAAATAAAAAGCATTTATTTAATTAATGAGATAGAATAAAGAAAATGTGAATCAATCAAATAATTAAGATTATTTAATTAATAGAAGAATTAGAGCTAAACTGAATCAATTAAATAATTGACATTATTTAATCATGACCATGGAAGAAATATGAATTATGAAGAATATTGAAGTCGTAGGCTTAAACCAGATTTTAGTGTCTACAGATCAAATGGTTGGTATTGTTGATTTGTTTGATGTGAGTGCTCCTAGATTGATTTTGGCAGCATAACAACTTGCTTTTGCTTGATTTGGATGTAAGGATGGTGGATTTGGCCATGGATTCAAGATGGTAGTGTGTGCTTGAGAGATTGATAGGATGAATGCTTGAGAGCTTGAGAATGGTTAGGGTTCTTGAGAATGTGGTTGAGAGTGTGATAGAATGCTTAGGGTTTCAAAAAGGCTAAGTGCTAGTCATTTAACCAAGGGAGATGGAATGAATAGTGGAGATTGAAAGGAGGAAGTAAGATCAAGGGTTGAGATCAAAGAGTTGACCAAATAAATTAAAAATTCCTTTTTAATGTGCATGGGGATGATAAAAGGAATTAAAAATCCCTTAAAAACCTTAGATGAATAAAATGGAATTTAAAATTCCATTGGGAAGGAGATGGGGATTGTAAATGGAAATAAAAATTCCATAAGAGGACCTTGGGAAGACAAAAAAGAATTAAAAATTCCTTGGGGGATGAGACAGGAATTAAAAATTCCTCAAAAGGACCTTGGGAAGACAAAAAGGAATTAAAAATTCCTTGGGGGATGATAGAGGAATTAAAAATTCCTCAAAAAGACCTTCGAAAGACAAAAAGGAATTAAAAATTCATTGGGGGATTAGGAGAGTTGACGAAAGGGGGTGATTAGACTAGCTAATCAATGATTAGATGACAGTTAGGTGGCTAATGAAGATTAGGAGCCAACTTGCAAAAGTTGGAGGATGTGACACATCTAATCATGGATCATATGGATTAGACATATGCACACCCCTAATGATGGGATTAAGAGGTGGATTAGGATTAAGAAAAAGTGATGGAGGATGCACGATATGTGAGGAATTAAATAAATGTATTATTTATTAAATTCTTTGAGGAAAAGGGGAATAAAGGGTAAGGTATTTAATTATTTAACTAAATACCTTAGGGATTAAGAGGACTTTAGGGTTATTAATTAAGTAATAGTAATATTACTTAATTAATATAGATAAGAGGATATTTAGATGAAAAAGGATAAATTTGACCAAATGTAAGTGGCCAAATTTAAGTGTCTACACATATATATGCGAGCTAATCCTCATCGTGATTTTTTCCTTCTTAGGGTTTTCCACATAAATTTGGTGTTCTCATGTGTATGGTTGTGTTTGCATTGTTATTTCATATGCTTACATTTTGCTAATGCATAATAAGGGTTTAAAGGAAGATAAGGGTTTGAATTTCAATGAGGGATTGAATGTTTTAATATACATCTAATGCACACCCTCTTAGTTGTCTTTCACATCTAACAACAAGAATATGAGAGAACCATATTTTTCTCACTTATCACATCAATAGTATTTTATAATTTTGATGTTTGTGACAATAGTTTGTTAGATTAAAAACAATAGAGAATAATTTTTTTTAATCACAAGTAGGGCCTTATAGTCAAAAGTTTAATTTTATATGATATTCCATTAGTTGAAACAAGTACTTCCTCATTGGCCCAAAATGGTGATAAATGAACAGTTAAGTAGAAGGAAGAGTATTTGGATGAATCATAACAAGTGTATGAGTATATAGGATATTAGCATGCATGAATTTCCAAACACTAATGAGGATGTAAAAATGTATATGAAAGAAATTTATGACAACCAAGTGGATAAAGAAATTTGGATGGAAGAAATAAAATAATTTAAAATTTAGCTTAACCCAACATGGAACTGTAACAAAAAAACATAAACGAGAGTAGAAATAAAGTGAAAGTAAAATGTGTGATGACCTAGTTAAGTAATATCTCACATCATCTTAAATGTGAGATCAATGGGTAGAAAATTCCTAAGGATGAGTGGGAAATGAGAAAAATCATATTTTATAACAAGTGGGTGTTGGAGACACAGTGAAACTACAACATGGAGTGCACAACCTATAGTTATATATGTATCAAGTGCAAAGAAAACCTAATAATGGACAACCTAACCACCTTGTTTAAGTCCAAATGAAGCTAGAAAAAGTAACAAACTTTTTTTTATTAAGATCCATAATAGAAGATCCAACATCATAAATGGTTTGGGAATTATGTAATCCTAAGTGGGTAGTGCCTAGGTATATTAGGTTTGTTTGCATGTGAAGCACTTTTATTTAAACTCTTGGTCCCATAGACTACTTGGCCCCTTGGACATGATTGAAATATTTCATTTTATTTCACAAAAAAAAAGATATATATTTTTGAGAGACTAAGAGATTACATAAATAGTAAGCAAGATGAACAAAATATAAGTGATTTCGTTTAGAAAAATATACTAAGCAATGATGATATGGCACTTTTAAATATGTTCATTAGTGACATAATTAATCAAATTCCTTGTGTAGTAAACAATCAAGAATTATTTTCATACAACTTTCTAATCCTGAAGATGGATCACAAAGTGTGATCCGAAATGTTATGCTAAAAAAACTAATGCAGTTTAATCCATAAATAAATACTATAATCTAAAGATAAACATAGAATTAAACTAAGTTATTTACTAGTCAAGGGTTTTAGTAGTTCATATACCCCACATAGCTTAATTTTTAAAGATTATTTGTAAGAATTATGATAGATAGATTATTAGTGGGGACACATTACATATAATAAATTTATGAATTAGGATATTTTCATTATTTGCTTTTAGCATTGCTACTTAATATTTAATCTTAGGATTTCAAAGCCCCTTAGGCTTTGGGGCAAACTATTATGTATCAATGGAAGGATATGCAAGAGTGGCCCCCGGGTGGATCTTTGGAGGATAGGAGGGAGTTGGCCTCCATTTTGGTTGACAGAGTCTATTGCTCCCTTCCGGGGCAAGATGTGTTGGTGTGGGGTCTGGACCCGAAAGGGAAGTATATTGATGCTTCAGGGTATCATTCTTTGGACAAGAAGGCCTTAGGCAATGTTGAGGTTCCTTGGTGGAAAAATATTTGGAATAAATTCTCCTGGACAAAGTGTAATTTCTTTTCTTGGTTGGTGGTGTATGGCAGGTGCTTGACTTGGGATAACCTCTACAAGTGGGGCTTTCAAGGTCTCTCATTATGTTTCCTTTGTTTAAAGGATGTTGAGACTGTCCCTCATCTCTTCTTTTAGTGTCCCTTTGTTAGGGCTATTTGGCATTTTTGG
The DNA here is from genome assembly GCA_007258455.2 of Sequoia sempervirens. Lineage (NCBI taxonomy): Eukaryota > Viridiplantae > Streptophyta > Pinopsida > Cupressales > Cupressaceae > Sequoia > Sequoia sempervirens. Next base: position 215,502,171 of record VDFB02271358.1, read on the forward strand.
TGGGGTGCATGGAACTTGCAGTGTAGGCACCCTTCTTCTCTTGAGGAGTTTTGGTAGAACATTGGGCCCACCCCGGTGAAGACCCCCTTTTTGCACATAGCGTGGTCTATTGGCCCCAGTCTGATTGTTTGGAAACTTTGGTTGGAGTGCAACCGCAAGATCTTTTTGGATCAGAAGATGATGGTGGGTCAGGTTTGGGCTCGTATTTTGGGAGCCTTGCAGGAGACTTTGTGTGCTAAATGTGATTTTTCAGTCTAGGTGGATCCTGGAGATACTGGAGTGACCCGTAATTTGGGGATTTTTGTTGGTCAAGCCAGAAAGGTCAGAATTGGGCGAGGAAGGAGCTCTAGAGGGAAGGTCTTTAGGGGGGCATTGGATGCTTCCTCCTGCTGGAGTCCTAAAAATCAATACAAATGGGTCAGCAAGGGGTGATCTGGGACATGCTAGTGTGGGTGGAGTTGGAAGAGATAGCTCTGGGGTGGTTGTGTTCTTCTTTTCAGAGTATAAGGGGCACCATTCTAATAACCTTATGGAGGCCTTAGCAATCCTTTTGGCTTTGAGGAGGGCATATGCTCTTGGTTGGAGGAGGATTATTTGCAAGTCAGACTCCCAAGTGGTGGTAGACTTACTAAATAATCATCAATTTGATGAGGCTAGTTGGCAACTGGCAATGATGGTTAAACAAATGACTAGTCTTGGTGATTCACTGGATTCTATCACCTTTTCCCATATCCCTTGAGAATGGAACAAGGTGGTTGATGGATTGGCCAAATGGGCCTCTGAGAAGAATGGAACTTGGATGGTGGATGATTGGGACAGTTTACCGAAGGACCTTGCCTAGGACTTGGAGGGATGGGTTACTGAGGATATGAGATGCTACATGACTATGGAGTGATTTTTGATTTGGGGTCTCTTGGCCTTTCTGGCTTTTTTCTCTGCTCTTTGCTTTGTACTTCTTTTGGAAATTAATAAAGTTTTTACCCTCTTTTATTAAGAAAAATATTCAATCTTAGACTTTTCCTTTACAATAACTCTTAGCCTCTAAAGTTAAATATAATTATATATCTTCAAACATTTAACATAATTATTTGTGGTGTGTCATGGTCTCTAATTGTAAATTATGTATGATATGATTATTTTATTGAAATTTATATCACTTAAATTTTATTTAAATTATATTAATTTAAAACTATAAAAAAGAATAATATACTCTACATTATTTTGTTCTAAAATATTCCAAATATCTCACTATACTTGCACATTTAAATTTTTATTTTAATATAAAATTATATTCTCTTAGTTGTTTGAGAAAAGTTGGATTTATCCATATTTAGACCAAAGAAAACACACCAAGAATAATGAGAGCTTTCCTAGCATGAAAACCCAAGAATTTTTTTGTGTTATGAATGTAGGATATTGGATTGCAAATGTAGTGCCCCTCCATGTTTCAACATTTATGGTGTTTATGTTAGATGCTAGTGGATTTATTTTGTGTTATCTTATTTTGAAATGGTTTATGATTATTGATGTTACGCAAGATGTTATTTGATATGATATATGGTGTTTTTAAATGTTATTTAGGTGTGAAGGGAAGGATGGCATATTTTTTCACTTCTGAGAACCCTGCGATGTTTTGATTTCCTTTCACTAGATATGTGATGATTATATATATGTGCAAAGATTTTTTGTGTGATGTAGGTTGAAAGTACTTGGCATTGACTCCACTTGAATTGGCAGGTTTGAGCATGCCTTAAACCCAATAGAATAGTTGTTCGGAGATAGCACTTGGTCCCCTAACCTAGCCATCATCCTTGAAGAGGATGAGCATCCGATTTTGCACCCTGTCAGTGTTGTCTGTATGGTTGGTTTGGTCAGTCTATGTTGTATGTGGTCTTGCTTTTCAACCTTGCTTAGTGGTCAAGTATTGATTGGTATATAGTCCATTTGATTAAATTTGTTTGATAAATGTTTCTAATTAATTTTTACATTAAAATAGAATTATTAAGCTTAGAAAAAGGTATTTTTGATAAGTAAAAATAAATGCTTATATACAATTATAGTTATGATCAAATAAAATTACAATGTAATGCTAAGTTAATAAAGAAAATATTATAAAGTTGATTATTAAGTTTTAAAAAATTAGAATGTCTTGTGGAATAAATATATAAATAAATATATAAATAATTGCAGTGAGTAATAAATATAAAATAAAATGAGTAAATAATAGGGTTTGCATGCAGTAACATGCACTCTCAAATAGTTATTAAAATTGGTTATTTACGAAAGAAAAGGGGCTTTGGAAAAAAATCTTGAAAAACAGTCTTGTTTGGTTCCTGTGAATATTTTCTTGTTTGAAAACTTTCATCTTGTTTGGAGATTTTGAATTGGGATTCTGTAAAGATTGTTTGGGGTTTTTTTTGAAGAGATTGGAGTTACAAGCTGGGAATTGGGAGCTCAGCATCAAATCTTCATCCCTATCAAGCGAGTGAATCCAGGTTCCATTTTTTTTCCAAATTCTATCTCTGTTTTGGAAATGAATGCTTGAATGATTATACTGCCTAGAATTGAAACAATTGCTTGTTAATTTAATTCCTGAATCAAAGCAATTCTTGAATGTTTCTCTGAAATTTTCCAAAGCCTTGTCTATAAGTCATTTGTGCATATTCTACAATCTTGCCTCTCACTTTAGGACACCGATCTCTCTTCTTAAAAATTCACTAATCCTCTACATCAATAATTCATCTAGTATGTATCCTATGGACAGACAATACCAATTGCTTGGAATTTTCTGAAGCCTTTTCAACAAATCCAATTTGTGCAATCATAGTGTTCCATGTGATAACATTTATTTATGGCATTCAGATTAATTCTTGTGCTCCTCCTTGCTTTCAATTCTCATACATGTTTACCAAGACAATGAGTATGCATGGAGCCCTATACCATGGAGTGGGCTTTATCCGACTGCTTGCATTTCACATTAAAAAAATTTGAGGCCTATCCCCAAACCTTTTAGTGTCCCTTCTGCTTGGTTTTGGTGTCGGCCCAACCATGGCCGGATGCCTTCTCTCCTTCCTCCCTGTAGTTTTGTTGCCTTAGCATTGAAATAGGGTTTAGTCTGTGAATCGATCGATGCTATATTTCATGTGTTTTATATTCAATATTTAATATTTCAATTCACGCAATGGTTTTACCTTGGCAATGTGATTTACATTGATATATGGTATTAGTAATCAATGAATATGTGATATGGTTGGAGTTCGCTGAATAAGCGATGTATTTGGTATTTCGATTTAATTTTTTGATAGCTTATTTTTGTTAATGCAGAGCCCTGTATCTTTGATAGATATTGTATTTTCTTTCCTGCGTCATTCATTGATATTGGAAACTTCGATTTCAACTAATAGTCCTATCTTGGGCTTCGCTACTTTATACATTATGTAGAATTCGAAGAAAATGTATTATATCTAGTAATCGATGCTATGTGCTAAGTTGGGAAATTCGATGTTGCCTAGAGTTTCCATTCTTGTCCAACGATTTTAATTTGTTGTTTCTATTTTGGGTTTGGAAATCAACACTTCCCTTGGCCTGCGGATATGTTGCTTATGCATGCGCAGGAGGGTTAATTCTGAATTCTTCAGTGAATGTTGCAAATGCGATTTCTACATCTGTGGCTTATGTTTGGCATTTAATGAATATAGATTATAGTGTATAATCGATGACCTTACATTGCATTGGCATTCGTTACCTTGCAATATGCTTCCATTTCGATTTGCTTGTTACTCAATATCTTGTAAATTTGTTGCATTGTAATGAATATTCTTTAAGATTGGTAATCGATGGCTATATTGTGTTTTAAGCTTGCTATTCTAAATTCATTTGATGGGTGTTTCTTAGCTTAGCATTTGATGCATGCATTGCTTTTATTTTGATATCCTATCTTTGGTAGTCAATCTTGTTTACTGTATTTTGTTACTTGGGACACTATGTATTGCAGTGTATAATTGATATATATATATATATATATATATATATATGTATGTTATGGTACAAGAACAATTCTTCCTATGTGAATTAAATGATTATGTGAACTGGGAAAAGAAAATTTGATAGGGAATATTGATTTACTTATATTTAGATGATGGAAAGAATTGTTAAAATAAGGAAATTAGATTATCTTTTGTTAATTAAGGAATGTTGATTTCTTTTATAATTATTGAATAGTTGAAATGTAAATTCACCATGTAATTAATTATTTAGAATGATTGTTATTATAGTTATTTATGAATTACTGTGAGAATGGTCTATTAAGTGAATTAACTAGTTGAGTTAATGAGTAATTTGAAATGTGGAAATAATGTCTTATATGGAGTATTTCATGGTTGTTTGATTAATAGTTCATGTTGAATTATTGTGTTGATTTTGGGTTTGAGGTGATTTTCACAAGTGTTAAAGGTGGGTGTCATTGTGTAAAAGTGATATGGTTGGCTTCCAGAGGCTTAGGAGGGGTTTTTTTTTATGGTTCTTATGATGGTTTCACTTTGAACTTCATATGATTCTTATGATGGTTTTACTTTGGAAATGGTTTGGCAATGTTTTGTGTTTTGTGAAAGATGGTCAATGCCTTGCACTGTATATGGACTCTTATTCTTATGTGTGCAAGATGAGCAATGCCTTGCACTATGTATGGAATTATGTGGATTATATGCAAGATGGTAAATTCCTTGCTTGGTGTGTGGGGGTTTACTAGTTGCAAGTAGGGGGAGTGGCTCCCAATGGGGGCCAAAACCCAAAGTGGTGTCCAGGACAACCCATTGAAGAGTTTCTTAATCTAGTGATGACCTAAATAATTAATTAAAGGGATGGATAGATTTCACATTAATTAAGATAATGTTATGCCTCACTCATGGCTCAAGTGCTCATTTAGGCTTGAGATGAGATGGGGAGGCCTAGAATGGAAAGACCAACTACCTTGTCCTCATGAAAGGTATGTTGGTTCGACATGAGTTTGTATGGGAGCCAAGGATTAGGAGAGGCTACCAGGACAACCTAGGATGGGGGCTAGGGCCTAGGAAGATCTGCCCAAGACAACCCATAGCAAGCTATGTGATGAAACTCCTCCCTATTATAGTCTAGCATTCCCTAGTTGTGTTTTCTCCTCATGTTGTGTGTGTGCCTCTAGAAGTGTTGTAAGTGTTGCATGTGATGTTGGTATTGTTTATAGTGTGGTGTTGGAGTCATGTTTAGCCTATTGTCTTCTTGATTATTTGTATGGTGTGGGACCTTGTGTTATCTCCTAGCATGGGGGGTGGACCTTAGGGTTCCACATGGTTGGGAGGTTGGTGCTTTTTCCTTCATTGGGTTTTCTTGCTACATGTTTGTGTGTGTGGAGATTTTTTCTTGAGGTTGTGGACTCTAATTCTTGATTCAATTTGAGAAACAACCTTTCTATGTATATGTATTGGATTGTTTATCATTTGTATCTCTTGTTGTAATCTAATGTACTATTCCCACATGTGCTTGGGGAAGCATTGTCGATATTGTAAGGATGTAGCAGATATTGATGTAATCTTCTTGTAATGTTTATTGTAAAATGATGTATCTTGCAAATGTTTTTGATTAGATAAGTAGGGGAAGGGCCCTGATCTCGTGGTACAAAGTTAGAACAACTAACAGAGAAATAGATTGGGAAAACAACACTAGCCACCACCGGGCCTAAATGGCACGCGGGCTTATAAACTAGACTTGCACCCACAAAACCATTAATAGCATAATAAAAAATAGAATACCCATATTAATCCCCAAAATGGTACGTATACCATTTATGAGATTAACCATAGTCCAACAAGTACGAAACCATAACAAAGCTATCAAGAAATAGCAATCCAAGACAATACTCCTAAGCATCGAGAGTTTCAGAGCACACATGTGACCAAAGCAAAAAACACCCAATTTTCACCAATTGGGGCACCAACTCCATCCAAGCAAACTTGACAGACCTTACAGTCAACAAACTAGGCCAACAAGCCACTCGCCTAGCAAACATAACCCAAGCCTGAAATAACAACCACCCCAAGGGTGGGTAAGACAAATTGTTCTTCCAACTCAAACCAACAAATCCCACATCGAACCTATTACTTGGAACAACCTTTTCAAAACCAGAAACAACATTAGCACTGATGGGGTAGAGATCCCCCATCCACCTACTTTCCTTTCCATCTTTATAGGAGAAATAATATCCCAAAAGTTGAACCACCCAAACAACAACACTTGAAGAACACTAGCCCCTTGAATGAAATACCAGCTCTCGGCCTGAATTAAGAGCACAACTAACAAAACATGCCTACAAGTCACCCATCAAGTTGTAAGAACAACAATCTTTAACAACAACCACCCCCCGAGTGGTCAAGACTACTTGAACATCATGGCCACCATGAAGCAGCAACTGCCAAATATCAACATCATTAAAACAATATCTCCTAAAAAATCACAGATACAACACCACCATACTCCCCACCACAAGTCAAGAGTCAGTGAGCAAAAAAAAGAACTAAGGAGCCAACGCTAGCTTAAAGCACCAGTCTTCCCAAGATACCATCTAAAACTCTACCTCAACAAGAGCGAACTCCCCTCTAAAAGAGAGGATGAAGTGAGGATCAAAACTACAAGAGCCACCAATCTCCTGCACAAACATGCTCCACCAATCTTGCAAATGTTAGTTGGTTAGATATGTTTTAGTTAATATTGATTATCACGTGACATGATATGAAGGTAATTAATGTAATGAACCTTGCATGTTAGATAACTTATGTCATTTGAAGGGTTAGTGAAATGATTCTAGCTATTTTGATTATTTAGTTTGTGAGTAGCATAGTTGAGGAACCTTAGAGGACTTAGTTTGGATCATTATGTTATGCAATCTATTTTGATTATTTACAACAAATAAGTAGCCAATAATTTCATGAGATAGTGATGATGTATATAATAAATGAATGCTAGGGTATAGGAAATAATGTGTAATGAAAAAACTTACAAAAATGAAATAATACAATAGTAAATATGCTGCAAATACTTGATAATAATGTGCCACTTTGAGGGCGATACCTCTAATAGTAATCACCAAGAAGCAATTCTCAATATGATGATAATAACTATCCACTAGCTCCTATATATACCTAATTATGTCTTGGTTTCCACCTTGACCAAATTAGAACTTAAGTATAACCCCTAAGATGTGACCTAAATGCCAATATAATTATAATAATAATTATCTAATTTATTTAAGAGTTAAGGTAGCCACAAGACAACTACCCATAACCTAATACATGCTATAGAGTTAGGGGCATCTCATGTCACCCCTCTTTAGATAAGAAATGTCCCCAATGTTGATTAGTTATGGATTTTTTTATAAAATATTCATTTTCATTTTCTACTTCCTTATCTCCTTTTTCTTCTTTTGTTTCGTCTTCATCTTCTCTTTCTACTTCTTACTATTCTTTTGATTCTCCTTATCCTTCTTGAACATCTAGTTATGCTTTTTTATTATTCTTCTACTTCATGTTCTTTTTCTTCTACCTCTTTTTATTTTTCTTGTTCTTATTTTTATTCTTCTTTTATTACTTCTTTTTATGAAGATCTCACTTTCTAAAAAATATCCAAGAATTTCACTAATTTGTAGCCTTGGTAGAAAATTTAGTGGAAACTCTAATTATTTTAAAAAATCCTTATATCTACACCAAATTCCTTCAAATTAGTATTGTAAGTGTATAAATTTTCACCCTATTTCTATAATAAATATTTGAATTCTACTCCAATTTATTTCAAATTTATAATGTAGTAGGTTTAATATGATCTTAAAAAAACATTTAAAAATAAATAAAAAATTGCTAAGATATGAGATATATTCACTTCCCAAAATGACCTCCAAAATAAACAAAAATTCCTTTCTTTCATGGTGTCAAGATCATGCTCTACCACTTGTAATGAAATAACTTACATAATAGAATAATATAATAGTAAATATCTTGTAAATACCTGATAATATTGTGTCACTTTGAGGGGGAAACCTCCTAATCCACTTCAAGAGGGATACCTTGAATAGTTTTTGTAAACACCGAAATCTGGTTTAAGCCTGTGACTTCAATATTCTTAATAATTCGTATTTCTTCCATGGTCATGATTAAATAATGTCAATTATTTAATTATTCTATAAGGTCTTCATTTCTTTTATTAATTAAATAATCTTAATTATTTAATTGATTCACATTTTCTTTATTCTATCTGATTAATTAAATAAACGCTTTTTATTTAATTATGTTACTAATTAACCTTATCCTTCTTCTTCAATTAAATGAATTCTTATTTAATTTACCTCTATCATATTTCAACTATAATTAAATAAATCCTTTTATTTATTTAATTATTAATTTAATCCCCTCATCACTTAATTAAATAAATCTTATTTATTTAATTATTCTTCAAATATCAAATCTTGAATTAAATGAATTATTTAATTCATAAATCCTATTTTAACGCATTCCTCTATATTTAGATAATTGTGAGTTATCTAAGTATTCACTTTGACTCGACTCGACATCTATTTAAATCGCACAGTTAACTCTGGATTTAATGTTTGAGTTGCTTTCTCGAGTAATCTCTTCATCATATCATTCAGTCATCTAGTTCTAACTCAATTGCATGTATATGCATATTAATTAAATATTCCTATTTAATTAATTAAATCTTGTGCGTGCATTCAAATAAAGAGTTGCTTTAACCCATCTTTATCTTTGTCATGCAAAGAATATTCTTCTATTTTCGAATACCAAACTTGAAGATTAAATCATTTATTTAATCTTTATTTCTATTTCTAATTTGTATCACTCATGTCACTACTAACAGTTATCAGAATGCATGTCTAATCTTTCGATCTCAACTGTTTGTTGATCTTTCAATCCTGACTTGTCGTTCAAATGATCAATTTTCTATAAATTGATCTGTTATTCATCATTCTAATCTCTCTCAAAATCTTATGACTTTTTGGAGCAACTATCTTGAATCTTCAATGTTTTGCTAAATCACTATCATAGGCTATACTTGCATATGAGAAATCTGAGGGAAATTATACTACGACGACAAAATGGAGAAGGGAAATTGAGATGATACATGGAATTATGTACATATTGGGTGAGATTGTTTAGTTTATTTACGTTTTGACTTTCCTTGTTCTCTGTTGCTTAGCTTAGATTGCATTAGAGTTTATATCGCATTGAGTATGTGCTTTCAACCCTTTTCTTCTACATTTTCTAGATGTTACATTTGGTGAACCCGACGTGAAGACACCATCTTCATGTATCCGTAGACTTTTATTTGATTTTGTAGGTTTTTGTACAGAACGAAACATCAATTTGACGAAACGTCGCAATTGACATTCAGAGACGCATCAGTTTGATGAAACGACGCAATTGACTTTGTTGACCACATCTGTGAATAGAAACGACACATTTGAAAAGGAATCACACATCTGTCATTTTCTAAGCTGCAACAGACTAGTAAAATACCACGACGCATTTGACAGAGAAAATGACGCATCTGACTGGTATATTTTTAGGTTTTGGACTTTCAATTTACAGTTTCCTTTCATGTTTTTATTTTTGCTAATCTTTTATTTTCAACGTGTGTCTTGAGGAGTTAACAAAGTTTTTGCAGATCGATAGTCAAAGACCAATATCAAATTACTAACAAATCTTTCTGCAGAACGCATGTCGAAGACCCTAGTTAAATTTTTGAAACAGATTGTTTGGTAGTGTAGAAAATATTTTATTTGGATTAAAATTAACAAGTGTCTACTGTGTTTGGTGCAAAAGCACGATTGTGTAATTACCCTCATGATTTGGTACATCGAAGTATCCTCTCCCCTTGTGCATCTGTGCAATCCTGGGTGTAAGAGAAATGGTTAGCAACTCTAGAACTTGGGCTTGTTCTGGTGGGAAAAAGTACTCACCCCAAGATGACTCAAACCGGTAGCACCCTGAAGCTGAGGGACTTCCAACTGGTATATAAAAGTGGATTCTTGGGGAAAGCCCAAGAATCACGCATATGGTTCCGACGAGATGGATTCGAAAGGGGACTCTCGCCGCATGGATCATGCCCTACGAACGGAATGCCCTAATTAAACACCTTTGTTTGTAGTGTCCAAAATCCTTCTATTTACTGGTGCAACAGGTCGGACCTGTGAAGCCGTCTCATATTCTTATGATTCATGTGTAGAGATGAAGGTATTCCATGGGATGTTCATGGGTACTGTAGCTTGGCTGCCCCGAATGATGTTAATGAGCCGTGGAGGGGAGCAGAGGGGTCAAGCTACTAATCATCAACCTTGAATAAGCATAGCTAGGGAAACCCAAGTGAGAACTCAGTAAATACTGTCCTTCATAGCCTAGGATGTGCTTGTCTGTTGTCAAATTCAACATTCTTTGAGTCCAAAATCAAACTGAAAACACTTTGTCTTATGATTGTCTTTGTTTTCTAGAACTTGATCACAGAAAACAGCGTCAGTTTTATATCTCAATTCACTAAAAGTACAATAGAGTCGCAACTGTTTACCAGAAAGTCGCAATTGTTCTGTCGAGTCGCATCTGTTTATCTTAGAGTCGCATATGCCAGATTAGCTCACATTTTCTTTGTCAAAAATTGCATCTGTCTTTGGAAACCGCACTTGTGATATTTTATGACGCATCTAAAAAGGTGAGCCGCAACTACAATTTCAAACAACGCATTTTCCACTGTCACAGAAATTTTACCAATGCATAACTTTAGGAAAACCGCATCTGTGAGAAAATTAATTGCATCTTCCAGATTCAAACACTAAACTTTACTAGAAACACGCAACTGATTGATAGAAAACCGCAACTGTGAAACATAACCGCATTTGATAAATTCTGCGACGCATTTGTCAAATTATTAGAAAACTAGAATTCACAATCACTATCTAGTCAACACTGTCATATCAGTCTTTGATCTGTCTTACTTGTCCTTGGACATAAACCTAAAATGATTTGCTCAATTTTGCATCCTTTAGGTGTCATTTAGTCATTACTATAGTCATTTTGATTCTGAGTTTTACTTTCATCTTTGAGTACATATTGCCTTTAGATTTAAACTTCTAGGAAAGTCAGTTTTACAAACTTTAGGATAGGTTCACCATCTACACTTTAGAAAAATCATAGCGTCAATGAAATTTGTCATTGATCCTAGTCCTATCATCTTATCCTTTGTCCTACAGAGAGCCCTCCTAGCTCATTAGTCTAGTTAGGAAACTCAACTTGTCTTTGATCCTCGTCCTACATTGGTTCCTTGACTTAACTAAATTGATGCCTTGGTTAGACTTTAGGTAGTTGGTACCCCCGTCTCAGGTTTACAGAATTGATTACTTGAGAATTTTTCTTAGACTTTGCATCTTTAGATATTGTCATTTTAGACTAACGTCATCTTAGAACATTCCTTATAGTTGCATTCAGAAAATCCCAAAAACATAGACTAGAGTCATACTATCCATAGACGTAGTTTTGCATTTCTTGCATATTGAGCTTATCTTACATGGTTGAAACTAGGTCTAAGAGAAGAGAAAGAGAAAAGATGTCGAACCCAAATGAATTCATCAATCCATTTTCCTCAAGACGTCATAAGACTTTATTAGACAAATTCACCACTAGAAACACTCAAGGGCACATTACAACAGAATACATAGAGGCTGTTGCATAAGACCCTGAGTTTTCCTCTTTTGTAGATGAGTACCTAGCAAACAATCGTCAAAGATACTTAGCCAAGTTGCTAGTTGAAGGCGCTACCTTACCAACAAAATTCGATATTAGCACCTTACAGGCTCAATCTACACAAGGGACAAATACAACAACTTCCAGTACCACTATACCTTAGGTAAGCACAACCATACCATCTGGCATACCTACATAGAGTATGACAGTCCATACGTCTCTGTTTGGTATGTCTGGTATGACATCGGGATTTAATTTCACTGTGGGGGAATCATCATCCACTCCCTTTGGTCCTCTTGTTGGGAGTAAAAGATCCAAAACGTCAACTTCTACACCAAATGTCAGTGTCACGAGTACCATACCATAGTCAACAGCCATACCCAATGCCAGTATCACGAGTACCATACCATAGTCGATGGCCATACCTAGTGTTCAAGTCACTAGTACTATACCGCGGATTACACAAACAAGAGGCATTCCCTCATTCCAAGATGGTAATCAGAATCCATTCTCCCAGATTGGCAGTTAGAATCCATTCACACAGATTCTAAATCAGAATCCATTCTCCCAGATTCTAAATCAGAATCCATTCTCCCAGATTCCAAGTCAACACCAATTTACACAGATTTTGAATCAGAATCCCTTCTCCCAGAGCGGTACTCATAATCCGTTCACACAGATCCCAAGTCAAAACCAATTTATGCAGATTCTGGACCAGAACATGTTTACCAACATTCTGAATCCAAACCCACCTCAAATACCAACGTTTAATCGAAACCCATCATGACACCTTGGATTTTAGAATACATACACAGATCCACATAATCTGCCCAGCACATCATTAACCCAGGTTGACGTCTTACAAACACAAATTCATGCACTACAAACACAGATGGATAGCATGGCGGTGTCAACTAAGAAATCCTTTTCAACAAAGGACATATGCCCATTTCCCTTTGATAGATCATTGTACATGACCCCTTTCCCTCACGAGTATGTCATATTGAATATCCCTAAGTACAATGGCAAACGGAATCAAATAGAACATATAATGGAATTTTCTACCATGTGCATAGAAGTCGCTTATGACCCAACGTATCTTATGAGACTATTTCCAAGAAGTCTTATAGGGATTGCACTAGAGTGGTTTTCAGGTCTAGACTATGGCATCGGATCTTGGGGTGAACTGGCTGAGAAATTTGTTGAGCAATTCTCCTTCAACATAGACCACAAGATAAATATAGCAACTGTGTGTCACACAACACAAGACGAAGGTGAAACATTTATCGCCTTCTTTCAGAGGTGGAGGACTATAGCCAGTTGGTGTCCTGTCGAGATACCTAAAAAACAAAAAGTTACTATGTTCCAAGAAAACTTTCATGCAAAACTATGGAGTAACTTAAGGGTACATTGTTGTACATCTTTTTCAGAACTAGTGGAAAAAGGGGTTATAATAGAAAAGGATCTCATTGAAAAAGGAGAACTTAAGACATCTACATCCAATTGAAATCCGATAGTGCAAAACACCCCCAATGACAGAAATAGATTTTGGTCTCAAAACAAAAACGTCACCAATGATGGGGTAGTTGATGCTAAAACTATACAATCAAGACCAATCATCACATTACAAGGATCTAACTCTTCGTCCAACATGTTAAATGTTGTCAATCAACCTTCCAACACGGGCCAAAGTACTCAACGACCGCAACAAAGAAGGTTTCAAAAACATGAATTCACTCCCTTAGGGGAACCCATTGAGTCTGTATTCAAATAATTGTTACAACATAATCTTATACAGCTTCAAGAGCCAAGACAATATGATCCAGGACAATTTTAACTAATTTGGTGGGATTACAATGCCTTTTGTGATTATCATAGAACTAAGGGACATAACCTACAAAATTGTCACCAACTAAAAAATATCATATAGGATCTTGTCGAAAGAGAATAATTGAAGTTAGTAGACAGAAACAAAAGTCATCAAACACTGATCATCAAGTCTTTTCTGATCCACTACATGACCATGGGAAAGGAAATGTTCCCAGTTTGAGTACTGAGACCAATATGTCAGCCAACTATGCGACTATCAAGCATGATTACCATAGTGGAAAAACCATTATTCATCTCTATGCCACTGATGAGAATATCAATACCATTACTATCAATACAAATCTCGAGTGTGCGGTCAACACTCGTCGTACTAAGATCACTATCCAAGGACCTCCATCACAACAAACACCACAGCCTTCCAAGTCACAATATAACCTACTTGACTAGTTGGGGAAGACCCCAGCCCAAATCTCAATCTTGGAACTGTTACGTATTTCCCTTGAGCATCGATCTATCTTAGATAAAGCTTTACAAAACACCATTGTCCCAAATGATGTCGATGTCAATCGTTTCTAGGAAATGGTGGGCTACTTGACCAATAATCATCATGCCACATTTTATGAACAAGACTACGCAACTGAAAAGACAAACCATAACGACCCTTTACATATTGAAGTCCTTGTTGATGACACCAAAGTTAGACGAGTTTTGGTAGACAGAGGAGCAGGGTTAAATCTGTGCACTTTAAAATTGATTAAGGCATTAGGTTTCTCAGAAGCATGTGTAGAAACAACCAAAAGTATTGTCATTAAAGCTTATGATGATGAGGAACGAAAATAAAAGGGGGTGGTAACACTTCCTATTAGAATTGGTCCTGCAGTAATGGAGACAAAGTTCCAGGTCTTGGATCTCACCCTTCCTTACAACCTTCTACTAGGAAAACCATGGATTCATTCCATGAAGGTGGTCCCTTCCACATATCATCAATGTCTCAAATTCCCTTACAATGGCACTGAAATAACTATAGATGGTGACCTAGATCCGTTCCAATATTGCACCAATCTAAAAGAGATACCCCAATGCCAAGTGCCAGTAAACCAAGAGGCTTCATCGTCAAATCCATCCCCCTATGTTGATCCATCCAGACTCACTCGAACATCTATTTCACCCTCAATTCCTACCACTCCTAGGGTTGAGATCCAAGACAAGGGTTGTGGAGAGTATTACATGAAGACATCTTATTGTGTTAGCCATCTGATTCCTCCTAAGTCATACGGTTTACCTACATCAGATAAGAGACAATCTATGGTCACTATACACATTCCTCCCACAACAACTTTCACTAAATGGGGAGAATTAAGCAAAGAGGTTGTAAATATAGAAGATGTCACCTCCTAGCTGTATAGGGAAGATGATGAAGAACCTCTCTCACTTGCTCACATTCCTACAAATCTATATGGAAAAGGTTTCACGATCATGCAGAGCAAGGGATATAATGGACAAAGTGGTTTAGGCTTAAATCAAGACGGGAGGATTGAACCAATCTTTGTTTCTCAGTGGCCAAACGGCTTAGGGCTTGGGTTTCAACCGATTCAAATTGGAATTCCTAGTACCACATCACCCTTAATTGAGGAAGTAAGTGCTTTAGAAGATATTAAGACATCTCACGAACCATCAGACCAATATCACTGTGACTCCCCTGACTCCAACGACTATGAGTGGGATTCCCTATCCTCTACCTCTTCCATGGACCTTGACAAGCTATTTGGAGAACTTGACTTAATGTTAAGATCCTCACTGAATCCATTGACTTCCTATCCACCAAAGAATATGACAAAAGAGGAATGGTTTAAACACTACTATTGGGAATCACTTTATCCTACCTCTTGGCAACCTGATCCATCTGTTTCAAATAACCAAACCTTGGCATTAGGCCCACCTCTCAATCCACCTAGATCTAAACCTAAGAGAAAACAAGACTTAGTACAAGACTTTTGTGACCATATGAACAACTCAGTCCTTACCTTGACCCCATTAAACTTTGATAACTCTAATGATGACATGCCCTTAGTTTATCCCCAACTCGTTGATTGGGACCAACAAGACACGCTCATCTTAGACATTTTTGAGAACGACAAAGCAATTGCTGAGTTCCTGAGATTACGAGAAGGCATACCTAGCGATGATCACAAGGCTAGTTTTACCATTGACTTGGACAATAAAGAATATTTTGGGGAATCTGTTCAACCCTCTAGCCGTAAAAATGAGAAAAATAATAAACAAGATAAAAAGGACAAGTCTCTAGGTGAAAACCGAAAGGTGCCTCTAGACGATGAAAAAGTAAAAATAAAGGACGTATCCGAAGGAAACAACTTCTCTGAGGTGCCTACAGATGGAGGTTTGAACATTCTCCCCGTTGCATAGGAAAATTCACCCATGCTCGTTGAAGAATCAATCAAAGTCAACATGAACACAAAAGAGAAAATATCGAATCGCGAGCACAACAATCAATGCAGATGTGCAACAAAGATAGAGCATGATCTAGAAACATCCACAGGCATTACGAATCACAAGAGAGGCATCTGTAACAACTGAACTAACTGAAATAACATCATCTTCAATCAAGAACACCAACTGAAGCAACAGAAAAACTGTCAGAATGAGAATCTTCATAACTCGATCAAAACTTCATGCAGATCTTTGAAACTCAGCATGGATAAACTAGACACACCTAGCAACAAAATATTTAGTCCAAAACCTTTGATCATAAATGTATAGAACATACTGACATACTGAACTTCACTTTACCACTGACAACCTGCAACTCATTCCTTTACAATTTTCTCAATATCCTCGACATATACAGCTTCAAATGAATTAATGATAATAATGTTGACATCAATGATAATCGCATATCAGCAACACAATCACAACATCCAACAACCCTAATACTATAATAACTCTTTGAATTCTACTCTAATTTTCTTCAAAATTATACTATAGAATAATTGGTGTGACCTTAAATAACTATTTAAAAATTAAAAAAATATTATTTAAAATTAGAGAAATATTCGCTTCCCAAAATGGCCTCCAAAATGATAAAGTTATCTTGCCTTCATCATACCAAGATCACACTCTTATACTAATTGTAATAAAATAAGTTGCACAATAGAATAGTATAATAATAAATTTGTTATAAATACTTGATAATAATATGTCACTTTGATATGAAGTGATTGTTGCAATGGTGAAGAGAAGGAATGATGGAGGTTTTTGCAAGTCGCAGGGGATTCGAGGGCATGGAGGTTCTCATAATGGGTGTCATTACAACCAAAGAAATGGAGGTCATTCACAGATCCCACCATGGAAAGCTCTGCAACAAGCATGGAAGGCTCTGGAAAATAATGGAAAGGGTTTACACAATGGAAAGAATGACAATCTAGATCAACAAGGTTTCATCCTAAGAAACAGATGGGGGTATGCAAACATTCATTTAACTAAACCGGTTGACTTCTGAAAAGTTGAAAAGAAGTTTTGGAGACCGAAGCAACAAGGAGATCCCCAGCCAACTGATAAGGTAAGCCATACATTTGAACACACCATGGTTATCTCTTTAACGATAGAAGGCCAAGCCTGGAATGATTCTATTAGCCAGTTTAAGGAAAAAGCTTTCTTTATGAAATGGAGTGGCCCGTGCCCGACTTTCAAAAGGGTCATGGAATGGTGTAATGAACATTGGGGGGAAGCAACTATTTTTAAAACACCACACAATGGTTTTTATTTGGTTATTTTCCCAAGTGCTTTAGATAAAGAATGGATTTTCAACAATGGCTCATTTTTGAAGGGGGGTAAAGGCTTTTATCTTAAAGATTGGACACCCAACTTTAATTTGAAAAATGAAACCATCTCAGAGGTACCGATTTGGATTCGGTTGTATAATCTTCCCCATGAGTACTGGAACATAGAAACCTTAAAGAAGATTGGTAATAGACTAGGAACTTTCATAAAAGTAGATGAAGCCATTGTAAATAAAGACTATAGCATGTATGCCTACATCTGTATACTTTGGTAGGCAATTCACCTTCTCCTGGAAATGGTAGAGCTAAAAACAGGGGAGAGAATCTAGAATTAGATGATAGAGATTGAGGAAAAGATTAAAATGTTCTCTGCTTGTAAAGGAGTAGGGAATCCTGTAGGGGAATGTAGACATCTAGAGAAAGGAAAGGGTTTGGAGCAAAATGCTATAGCAGACCTACTGATGTCAAAAGAAAGTATCTATTTAGCTGAGGACAGTGACTTTCTGGAAGCCATGTTAAAAAAATGGAAGCATCCAATAGGGGAAGATTGGGGTTTGAAAAACTCTGAAATAGACCTTGGTCTATGGACAGGGATCCAACAAGATGAAAAGCTGAAAGAAGATGATTGGAAGGATGATGAGGGTGAGATGTGGGTTGGTGGTATTGATTCAAGATTGATACCAGAAGGGATGGGAAATGGTTCATCAAAAAGAAGAGATGATGATGAGGTTAATGAAACTGAGGCTTTTGATGTGGGTAAAATGAGTGAGAAGAATGACAATTTGGTGAATGATGGTCTCAAGGAGGTAACAGATACAGATCAAGTTTGTTGTTTAGAGAAGGGAGACTAGGAACTAGAAAAAAACACAAAAGTGGAAAATGATAAGGTTCAGAATGTCTTAGATGGAGAGTTCCTTCGAGGAAGCCAGAGAGGATGGAAGCTTATTTGAAGATTTGGAATCGAAATCCCCAACGGATGATGAAGTAGGCGGTAGGGATGAATTGGGAGTAAGTTCAGAAGTGGGAATCTTGGAGAAAAGAACTCTGGTGCAGATGTTGGCTAAACAAGAAAAGGTAAAGGTTGGTGAAAAGAAAAAACGAGGACCAAAATCAATAAGGGTGAAGTTGGAAATAGTAGGAAACGCTTCGGGACAAAAATAATTGAGATTGAGAAAAGGCTATGCCTTTTCCTAGGAACAATGAAGGCCCTATCATGGAATGTCAGGGGCTGCAATGCCCTTGACAAGATTCATTTGATTAAAAGATGTCTTGATCAAACGAGGCTGGATATTGTTTTATTGCAAGAGATGAAATTAAGTGGGCCTAAAGTAGTCTCATTTAGTAAGTGATTTAACATGTGGAAATTTCTTATAGTGGAAGTGGAGGGAGCCTCTGGAGGCTTAGGCATACTATATAAAGTGGAGAGTAGTGAGGTCCAGGTAATGAGATCTAAAAATTCATGGCAATGGGTGAATGTTACTTCTAAGCAGTTATTATCAAGTTTCTTTTTAATTAATGTTTATGGACCGAATAATATCCCTAAAATGAGAGGTGTGTGGGGAGCTATCTTGGAGGTGCTGGCCTTAAATGGAAATCAATTGTTTCTTCTAGGTGGCAACTTCAATGCAATCCTATGGTCGTCTGATAAGCAAGGTGGTCTTGGTTTGTTAAACCAGAAACAAAGAGATTTTAGTGATTTTGTGAATAACAATGGTTTTTTTGAAGTTCAATTTAAAAGTGGTGATTTCACCTGGACAAATAGGAGGTCGGGGTTTCTAAATATTGCAAAAAAAATAGACAGATTCTTTATTGCTGGGAATTGGGTAGATATCCAATGGTCATTTCAAGCTAACATCCTCCCTATCATAGGTTTGGATCATTACCTGATTAGTGTGAGAATTCAAGAGGATGATCTACCTGATAGATGTCTGTTTAAATTTGAAAAAATGTGGCTGCGAGAGGATGGTTTCCTAGAGTTAGTAGAAGGTTGATGGAATAATCCACCACAGTGGTGTGGAAACAAAGCTTATATCTTTTTCAAAAAATTGTAATTTGTTAAGGAACGGCTAAAGAAATGGAATTGAGAGGTATCTAAAAATATCTTCTCAAAAAATCTTAGAATTGAAAAAGATTTGGGGGATTTGCATTCAAAAGTTATTGAGGGAGGTATGAGTGAGGATGATTTTCAATAAAAAAAAGAGCTTAATAAGCAGTATGTGGAGCTTTAGGAAAGAGAAGAAATTTATTGCAGGCAGAAATCACGAGAGACATGGCTTAAGGAGGGGGATTGAAACACAAAGTTCTTTCATAATGCAGTAAAGGTCAGGAGGTCTTACAATAAAATATTTTCAATTCAAGACGAGCATGTAAATATGCTCATGGACAAGGAAGATATCAACAAAGAATGTGTAAGGTTCTTTTCATAAGCTTTCAAAAATAGCCAAACGAAAATCTCTTAGGAGAATGAAGTGTTGGAATTTATCCCCACGTGTGTTTCAGAAGCTCAAAATGCAATGCTCTCAAAGGCAGTATCAATGGATGAAGTTAAAATAACTATTTTTAGTCTCGACAGAGACAAAGCTCCTAGACCTGATGGTTTCCTGACTTTGTTTTTTTAGAAATTGTGGGATGTTTTAGCTACAGATCTGTGGCAAGTGGTGGAAGAATCTAGAGTGGGAAGATTTATTCTAAAAGATTTCAATAATACTTTTATTGCTCTAGTTCCCAAGAAAGAGGAAATGATATCCTTTAATGATTTTAGGCCCATTGCACTTTGCAATACCTTTTATAAGGTCATCTCAAAGGTGATGGAAAACAAGCTCAAGAGTGTTCTTGATACAGTGATCTCCTCTAAACAAAGTGGCTTCTCACCAAATCGTTCCATTTATGAAGGTATAATTATCACTCATGAGGTAATACATTCCATACAGATAACCTGAATAGAAAGAATGTTGGTCAAGCTAGACATTTGGAAGGTGTATGATGAGGTAAATAGAAGTTTCCTTTTAAAATTTTTTAAGAGATTTGGTTTTTGTGAGGCTTGGGTGAAATGAGTTGAAGTTTGTATAAATACCCTACGCTTTTTAGTTCTTCTAAACTGAAACCCATGGGGTTTTTTTGAATCTAATAAGGGAATAAGACAAGGGGATCCAATCTCTCCTTTCATATTCATAATAATGGAAAAATATTTGGGAAGATTGATATCTAAAAAAAGGGAAGATGGGATTTGGAAGGGTATTCAAGCTACGGAAGGCATAGATCCTCTATCCCATTTACAGTTTGTTGATTGATACCCTCTTGATGGGAGAAGCCTCTTTTAGGGAAGTCAGGGTGATGAAGGGAAATCTATATAAGTACAACAAAGCTTCTGGGAAGTGTATAAATTGGAGAAAATATGAGATTTTCTTTTTCAACACCAGTTGCTAGAAACAAAGAGACATTTGTTCTATTTTGGGAATGAAAATGGGATCTTTTCCTAGTAAATATCTAGGCATTCCACTATTTGGAGAAACAAGTAAATCGGTCATATGGAAGGAGTAGGTAGAGTGTTTCCTGAAGTGCATGGATTGATGGAAAAGCAGGTGGTTGACCTCTGGCGGAAGGATTCTAATGTTAAAATCTATTATTTTTGCCATCCCTATTTTTTCAATGATGTGCCTAAAAATACCAAAAAAAAATTATTAAGGTGGTGGGGCAAAGAATGAGAAATTTTTTTTGGAATGGAGCTAATGATCAGGATAAGATACCTCTCCTTGCATGGGAGAAGATTTGTATGGAAAAAGAGAAAGGGGGAGCAGGGCTGTGAGATTGTAATATTATGAATGAGGCCTTGGGAGAAAAATTGGTGTGGAAAATTTATTCCCAACCCTCCCAGTTATGGGTGTGGATTTTAAAAGCCAAATACTTAGACTCAATGGAAGATAGTATAATTTTCACTATGCGAAATCCCTCTATTGGTTCTACAATTTAGAACTTTATTATCTCTTGTCGTCAGGTCATAGTTGACCACATTAGTTGGCAGATTGGGAATGGCTTGAAGGAAAAGTTCTGGGAAGATTCATGGGAGGGCTTACCAGCTTTGAAAGAGAGGGATGATCTTCATGAACTGAGAATTTGGTTCACGCAACACTAGGGTGAAAAGGTTAGTGATTACTTGGAATTTAGAGGAGATGCTCTGGACCTGGTGAGTGGGGATGGAAATCTCTTCAAAATGTAGGGTTATCAGATCGTTAGCAGGCTCTAATGTAGGAGATCTTCAAATCTAGGAAGATTTTGAGGTCTAATAAGGAAGACAAAGTAGTATGGTGTGGTGCAGTGGATGGTAAGTACTTAGTAAAACTAGGTTACCAAGTTTTAGACACATAGTCAGGGGGTGAGAACTGGCTGACCAGTTTATGCTAGGGGAAAGAGTGCTTACCCAATGCAGGGACTTTTGCGTGGCTAGCCATTAGGGGTCGCATTCTGACAGGTGAAAGAAGGAAACACTTAGGTTTTTGTGGACAAACTAAATGTGTGATGTGTGGAGAGGCAGAGGAGATAGGGGATTATTTATTGCTCCTCTACAAAATGGCTCCATCTTGTTGGGAAATGCTGAGGAGATCATTGGGATGGAAAGGCCCTACTCCAGACACTTTGAAGAGGGTTTTTGAGGGTTGTTCGTTGGCTAGAAAAAGATCAACTTTTTCTTGCATTTGGAAGATTAGCCCATCCATTGTTGTATGGGAAGTGTGGAAAGAAAGGAATACACAAATTTTTTTAGATAAAGAAGATTCATTAGAAAGGATGCAATGGAGAATCAATCATGCGATAGAGGAAGTGGTCGAAGTGGCAGCATCACAGTTTTTTAATCCAGGAGTTCCCTTCACATTGGAAGACAAACGCTTTCAGGCACAATGGCCAGGGATTCACCTCCAGCCCATTAAGGGGCCAAGTTGGGTTAAACCAACTGCAAAGGTGTCTAGTAGTTGCATGGGAAAATCCAAGGGAAGGCTGGTGGAAAGTTAACTTTGATGGCGCATCAAAAGGGAATCTTGGACCATCAGGTGTAGGATTCATTATCTAAGACTAGGAAGGGAATGTAGTAGCATTTGGAGCGAAGAAGCTGATGGAAGGAACAAATTAACATAGTTGAAGCCTCAATTGCATTGCTAGCAGTTAAACTTGGTAAGAAACTGGGAGCTTCAAGAATACATTTAGAACCTTGGGGATTCACTCATTATAGTCCAAGCAATAATGAAAGGGGAAATAGGTGCATGGCACATTCAAAATACAATTGTAAAAATTAAAGAAGAATTAAACTCATGTGAAGATTTTGTTGTAAGTCACATAAGGAGAGTTGGTAATTCGAAGGCTAACATCTTGTCGAATTGGGAAATAACCCCCTAATCCACTTTGATGGGGTAACCCCCTAATCCACTTGAAGGAGGATCATACCTCTAATAATCTTCACCAAGAAACAATTCTCAACATGATGATAATAACTTTCACTAGTTTATATATACCTAATTTTGTCTTGGTTTCCACCTAGACCTACTTAGATACCTAAGTATAAAATCTAGGATAACCTAACTACCTATATGTAATTAAACTAACAATTAGATAAATTATTTAAGAGTTATGGTAGCCACAATACAACTACCCATAACCCAATAGACACTATAAGGTTAGGGGTGTGTCATGATGATAATGAAAATTATCAAACCAGTAATGGGGTTTCAAATTGGAGAGAATGGAAATAAGTAGAAATTTGACATATCAAATGTTACTCGTAGATATGATACTAACCAAGGTACAAACAACTTTATTTAAAAAATAGTATATCAATTCAAGAAGGAATGATGTTTTCAAGTAACTGATGTGATCATCTTAACACTTATAAAAATAGGTGCTCATTAAAAGTAAACATCAAGTTAATGTTAATTTAATTTAAACATGTTTTACAAATAATTTATCATTTTATTTTAAATAATTAAAATTCTTTTAATTTTGAAAAAATAACAATTAATCTTATTTATCAAATAGTTTTTTTAAAATAATAATTATGTTAAGAGGTATAATTTATGGTAATAGTATCGAAAAAATATATTTGATATCATAAATATGAAAGAAAAATTATTTAAATTTGACATTTATTTTTAAATATAAAAGCATCTAAATTTTAAAACGTATCAATATTTATAAATGAAATTGTTAATTGTTTAATTTGTAGATATTAATATATTTGATGTTAAATATATACTCTAAAAAAAAAATCTTTCATAATCATAACATCACATACTTCTCTCTTACTTTTACTACAAAATACACCTCTCAATATCATTATACAACTATCAAATTTAACTTCAAATCTAAATATAATTCTCTTAATATAATTCTAAAAACCAATCATTACAAAATATACATTAGACATTCAAATGTGAAAAGAGGTTGAAAATTTTCAATGCAAAAAGTGACAAGGAGGTGTTGATCTATGGGTATGGTTTGACTTTTGCCTCATCATTTTTGCAAAGTTCTAACCATCTCTGATGGCATTTTCTTATGACAACTCATCTTTGATGGAACATTTTTAAACTTCTAACACATCCAATATAAATATTTTTTAATTAAAATAACAAATCTAATAAATCTATTTACTAATAAATATAAATAGCTTTAATAAAAAATCAAAGATATTTCATCCTGATGATGGATCACCCAAATGTTGATGCAAAAAAACTTACATAATCGAAATCTAAAAACAACTTACCAACAATCGAAAAAATTATAAAATATTTTTTGCTGAAATATGACCGTCTTAAAGTTTAAATGAAGCATCAAAACCATCAAATAATAAATTATTCATGAATACATAACAAGTGAATATACTAGATGAAATATTTAAATATTAATGAGAAAAGAAAAAGTAATGTGAGAGAAATATATTAAATGAAATATTTAAATATTAATGAGAAAAGAAAAAGTAATGTGAGAGAAAATCATGATAATTGTGCAGATAAAGTAAATTGAATGGAAGAAAGTACACTATATCAAAATTTCAATCTCATGTAGGATTATGATAAGATCTGAAATCAAGTGGAAGGTGAAAATATTGATGACTCAGTTAAAGACAAAGCAAGTGGGCAACGCCTGAAGAGGAGTGGAAAATGACAACATGCATATTTTGTATCAAGGATTAGTAGAGATAGATGATACTACATCATGGAGAATGCAACATTCTATGACATCTAATCAAGTATGAAGATAACCTGAGAATAACCTGAGAATAGACAATTTTACTGTCTTGTGCAAGAAGACAAAACTAAACAAAACATCAAATTTTTTTATCAAGATCTATAACAAAAAATCAAATGTCAAATAAGATTTAAATTTTTCATAAAACTAATTAGATAACCCTTATCTAATACATATATTAACGCAAAACACTTACATCGTAACTGTTCATCGCATAAACTACTTAATCTCATAAACATCATTAAAATCTTTCATACAATATAACAATGACAGACCCAATGCTGTCAGAAAAAGTATTTAATCCCAGAGTGTAGTTTTCAAACAGATATTTTGCAACCATGGATGTTTTTGTTGAAAAGAGAATATCTAATTCCATAGATAGAAAGCATTTCAGGAGGAAAAGTTGTGTCTGGTTTGTGTTTGTTTGTAAGTAGTAAACGACATAATCAACAGTGTGAGAATGATGTGTCACTTTGTGTCTGTTCAAAACTAGTAAACGACATAATCAAAACATGGTTGCAGTTTAGTCGTTTATATATGATTTTAGGATTGAATTGAACTCTGAGACTCAAAACTGAACCGCATTAAATGCACTGAAGAATGAAAATTTATAACATATGAAAAGACCAATATTGAGCCCACAGGTGTGTTTCCCACTAAAAAAAAGACAGAGTATGAGCACAATCACGATGGTAGTGGTAGAAAAAATGAATCTTATGATGAGAGAAGTGATCTTCAGGATTTCAAAGTACATCAGCCAACTTTTAATCATTCAATACAGATAAGACTTCCCCTTCTAGAAAAACTAAAGCCCTTCTAGATGTAGCGATCATAGGTGGATACTTCAAACTGCCTAGCTTGGCCTTGTTACATGGTTGGAGTGGTCTTTGTTGTTTGTCCTTGTACATGTCTTTACATGAATAAAATGGAAAGTTAGACTGGACTTGTGAGTGTGTTTTCATCTTTTTTTAATTTGGCATAGAAGTATTTGTGTTAATGTGGTTAAAGGTTAGTTTTCACTTGTCAATAGTCACATAGTATGATGGTTAAGTTGTTGTGGTGTTCTTACCATCAAGGTTCAAATTCTACTGGGGTGTAATTGTTGAATGTTTAAATTGAGGATCTGAGGTCCCCATTTGTGACCTCACTAGTTCATAGCTTTGGATCAAAAGCATTTGCACCTTAAAATAATAATAAAGGTTAGTTTTCACTCTTTTTTTTGAATTTGACATAGAATTATCTGTGTTACAATGATTAGCATAGTTTGAAAATATAAGTTATTATTATGAAAAACAATAGTTTGATCATCATAGCTTGAATATATAAGTTATTAGCAGAGAAACAAATAAATTATGCAATGGGTTTGAATCATTTAAGTGTTATATGAGAAGGGTTGAGGTCAAACTTTTCATCAAGGGTTTAAACATATAGATAAGGATAAGATGGGAAAGATAGTTGTGTAGAGTCAAAAAGAGTATATTGGAACTTTTTCCTTTATGTTTTGTCTTGTTTTGGGATTCATTACTCATAGAAATGATTCAAATATTTTTTATCATTCTTAAGTTTGAAATATTAAAGAATATAGGTCTTATTTTATTAGAATGTGATACCTTTTATTATTCACACCTTGCACCACCCTTGCTTGCACTCATGTTTCATCATGGACATAATTGTACATTAGTGTCCCTTGATATTTTGAACTCCACTTTTCTTGCTAAATTTATTTCTTCACCCTAGCCCTACTACATTTCCCAACAAGTAATTTGGTGCTTAGTATATCTAGTTATGGAAATTCTCCATTTTTGGAAAGATCCTATTTTCCATCTTCCATCTATCACTTGGCACCTCTACACAAGTTTGTCATTTCTATAAATTTACAATTGAAGCTCTTGCACATCTCATATATCACACACTCCCAAAATGTATATACTACATGTTGAAACCTATCTAATATGGACTTGAATGAAGCAAGTCTCAAAACATGCCCTAGACAAAAGTACGACAATATCTTACATTTTTTGTCATATCTACAAATTATAGCATAGGTCTAATGATGAGGGGCTACTCCACTCAACACCCACATAGAACATAACAACAAATATCAACACAAAAAATGTAGGTCATAAAACAACCCACTTTTGATTTATTTCAAAAAATGAAATTACAGATTTAGAAATTGCAATGCTACAACCACATGGGTTTGATTCACTATAAATAAAACCAACTCTATAAGTTCTAAAAATATATTATTCAGAGCCACAATCTACACTAATGAGCCACCTCTTTCATCTTTCTTCATCCCTTTATTTGACACCAATAATTGCCTTAGAATATTTTGGAAAGTGTAACTCCCCGTTTTGTTTTTGTGCCCAAAAATCCAACCATTCATTTTCCCACGCAGGAAGATATTTCTTGAGATTCATATCTTAGTGGTACAATGATGCAAGAGCATTCAGTGGTGTAGGGGCAATCTTGCATCACCTAAAAAATTGGTTTTCCTTATTTTCTTTAGTTGTTTTGAAATCCAAAAAGGGTGTAAGACAGTAAGAAATCAAAAAAGGTCAAAAAACGGTCATTTAATATTTTTAGTAAGTCGGCCTATATGGGCTTGTATGGACTTGAAAATTTTACCCCAAGGAGCATAAATGAAAACATATTTGATGGCAGAAGAATCATCTCAATATCCTATACCATTTGGGAGATATTCAAGTTTTTGTCCCAAGAAATTTCTCCAATACAACTTCAAATTAAAACTCGAAAACCTTATAAACCTTGGAAAAGCTCAAAAAATGGATGAAATGATCTTTAGATCATTTCAAAGTTTTAGATCTTGTCAAGAGCTTTCCAATGATATATTAATAGAAAAAAAAACACTTGAGTCAAAAGTTATGGCTTCAAGAAGTTGTCCACTAAAAAGTGAATTTCAATAAAATATCCTAGGTAGAAAATCAAACGGTTGGACTTTTGGCACCAAAAACAAAAGGGATAGTTACACTTTCTAGAACATTCTAAGGCAATTATGGGTGTCAAACAAAGGGTTGAGTGGAGGTTACAGGAGGTCGCTCCATTAGTGCAGATTTTGGCTCTGAATAATAGATTTTTCTTATAGAGTTGATTTTTACTTGTAGTGAATCAAGCCCCTGTGGTTGTAGCATTGTAATTTTTGAATCTATAATTTCATTTTTTGAAAGTAATAGAAAGTGGGTTATTTTTTATCCTACATTTTCTATGTTGATATCTATTATTGTGTTTTGTGGGTGTTGGGTGGAGTAGCCCCTCATCAAGTGGTATCAGAGTAGGTTTTCCTGATTGTGTAAATAGATCTCTGAATGTGAAGTAGTTTGCACCAAGACTTGTGGTTGTGGGTTTCTAAGAAAAGTGATCAAAATTCCTTCACAAAGAAACCATGGTGGTGGAATAAATATTATTGTACTAGAAGAGGGCTTTAGAGCCCTACAGAGACAAGTTCAAGCATTGCAAGAGGATTTGCGTAGAGGGTTTGAGCTAAGAAGAGGAGATAAAAGTGAAGATGAAGCTAAAGGTGAAGAACAAGAGGCAATAGATCTTGAGCAAGTCATATTATTTAAGGCCATCTCCAGGATTGGAAAAAGGCCAAAGATTAATGTTTCTACATTTTTTTGGAAATCTTAACCCAGAAGAGTTGATCAATTGGATCAATGAAATGGAGGAGTACTTTGAGTATGAGGAGGTCAAAGATTTTGAGAAGGTCAAATTTGTGAAGACCAAGCTAAAATTTCATGCCAATATTTGGTGGAAAGAAGTACAGTTAGAAAGAAATAACAAGATGGGATCGAATGGTGGAAAAGCTAAAGAGACAATTCATTCCTATTGATTATTAATTACAGTTTTTGAAAAGGATGCAAGGTTTGAAGCAGGCTAGTAAGTCTGTTAAAGAGTATATAAAAGAGTATATAGGGCCAATGATCAGAACAAGCCATTCTAAGGCCAACAAGGAGAAGGTAGCTTGTTATTTAAATGAGTTGAATCCAAA
>VDFB02271358.1:215530910-215837724 GCA_007258455.2 Sequoia sempervirens
AACACATCAATTTGTTCTCGAGGCTGCTGCTGCATCTCTTCCACCAAGATTCTACCGCTTCTCACTCCACCTCTAGTAATTCACCACGCCTACCGTGTCACTCTTGGAGGCATCTTTTTTGACCTCGACCCACAACCATGGTCCTGGTGCGAACTGCCTCACGATCGGCAATCTGTCCACACGCTCAAGAAAACCCGCTCTGATACTACTTGATGAGGGCGCAGCCCAAGACACGTAAAATAACCCACAAATAAGAGAATAATTTTATTATTCAGAAAATAGAGCTTCTTACATGCAGAGGATCTCAAATCCCCAAGTTCTACAACACATGCAAGTTACAGAAAGCTACAGAATAACCCTTTTGCAACATGCAAACTTGTCCCCAAAAAGTTACCCAAAAATTAGAAACCCGCCCATAAATAGAGCTCCTCATTAGTTTGGAGCCAAAACAACATTCAAATTTGAGTTTAGGCGGTTTGGCACTGAAAATTTACAACATGAAGTTCAAATTTAAAAAGAGCATTTGCAACTGTATCTTCTAGAAAGTGCGCCAACTTCACGGGGCCATAACTTTTGATCCAAGACTCCGATTCGCGAACCATTCGAACCGTTGGAAAGGTATCGAAGTCAAGAACGTGCTTGAAATCTGCTACGCTAATTTAGGCAAGTTTTGGGGCCGATCTAGGAACTCTAAGTGCCTCAAATCTCACTCGAAAGATTTTCAGGTGTAAATTTGGGAAACTAAAACTGCAATATCTTTCCACCTAGGAATATAAAATAAAAACCGTAAATTGAGAATTTCATTATGACGAAAAGGGTATCCAAAAAAGTAAAAATATCTAAAAATAGAGAAACTTGAAATTTAACTAGTTTTGGGTGATGCAAGATTGCCCTTACACCACTAGATTCTCCTGCATCACTTATACTTGAGACCAATACAATGGTATGAGTATTCCCTTGAACTCTACGATGTTGAAAAAATTATTTTCATCATATCCCTTAGGAACCCATCTCGAAGATGGATCCAATGGTCTAGTAAGAGGAAGATAAATTATATTAGCACCAATAATTTTAATAAATTTATCTAAAGTATCATTCAACTTAGTATATATCTATATCTCTATCCATATCTCTATGTCTCTCCCTCTCTCTTTCTTCATCCCTCCCTCCCTTGCTTTATCTCTCTCCCCCTCTTTTGTCTATCTCCCCCTCTCTCTCCATCTATCTCTTTCTATCTCCCTCCCCATTCCTGTCTCTCTACCTCTCCCTCTATATATCTTTATTTATCTTCCCTTTTATCTCTATTTGTTTATCTATATATTATTTCTCTATCTCTATCTCTATCTCTATCTCTATCTCTATCTCTATCTCTATCTCATATCTATCTCCATATCCCTCTCCATATCCCTCTCCATCTCCATCTCCATCTCCATCTCCATCTCCATATCCATCTCTGTCTCCATCTCCATCTCTGTCTTTATCTCTGTCTCTATCTTTGTCTCTATCTGTCTCTATCTTTGTCTCTATCTCCGTTTGTATCTATGTCTCTATCTTTATCTCCATCTCTCTATCTCCCTGCCTTAGCCTCTCTATTTCTCTCTACCTCTCTACTTTTCTTTTCCTCTCTATCTCTATCACTTTGTCTCTACCTACCTACCTATCTCTCTCTATCTATTTCTTTCTCTCATTTTTATGTCTTTCTCTCTATCTTTGCAATTATCTTTTTCTCTATCTCTATATCTTTGTCTCTTTATCACTCTATCTCTTTCTATCTCTCTGTCTCTCTATCTCTTTCTTCGTCTCTTTGTCTCTTTCTCTTTCTCTTTGTCTATTTCTCTCTCTCTATGTATCCCTATCTCTCTATGTCTTGTGTGTATGCGTGTTTGTTTCTCTATCTATGTTCCTAACTATGTCTCTTTATGTATCTATCTATTTATCTATCTCTCTCTCTCTCTTTCTCTATCTTTTTTTATGTCTATCTATATTTTTATTGTCTATCTATCTATTTGTCTCTATATCTATCTATATGTCTTTTTCCCTATCTATTAGTCTCTCTAACTCTATGTTTATATCTTTCCCTCTCTTTTTATTTTTCTCCCCCTCTCTATCTCCCTCTCTTTCCCTCATTCTCTATTTCTCCCTATCTCTCCTTATATCTCTCTCCCTCTCTGTAACTATACATATCTCCTTTTTATCTCTCTATCTCTCCCTCACTATCTCTTTATGTCTCTCTCTACCTCTATATATATTTCTATCTCTCCTTCCTCCATCTCTCTATCTCAATCTCTCTCCCTCTATCCTATCTCTCTATCACTACCCCTCTACTTCTACATATGTCTCTTAGGACTCTCTCTATTTATCACTCTCTGCCTCTCTGCCTCTCTTTATCTCTTCCTCTCTTTCCCCTCTCTATCACTCTATCCATTTCTCCTTCTATCTCTTTATATCTCTATCTCTATCTCTATCTCTATCTCTATCTCTATCTCTATCTCTATCTCTATCTCTATCTCTATCTCTATCTCTATCTCTATCTCTATCTCTCCCTCTCCCTCTCCCTCTCCCTCTCCCTATCTATCTCTCTATCTCTCTCATCCTCTCTATTTATATATCTTCTCCATCTCTATCTCTCTCTCTCTCTAAATCTCTCTCATGTATCTATTTTTTTATCTCTCTTATCCTCCCCCCTTTCCCTCTCTATCTCTCCCTCAAACTCTACTTCTTTATCTCTATATTTCCTCTCTCTATCTCTAATTCTACATTCCTTTGATTATCTATTTTTTCTTAAAACTTTGTATAATGCCAACATATTATAAAACATTCTTGCAATATGTGAAATTCTACATAACACACTTGCATTTTATTTATTTAAAAAAATGGTTGCTTTTTTCCCCTCAATTTATTACACTTGGCCCTAGGTCTAGGAGTATCACTAGCAATAAATCCTAGAGCAATTTTAATAGCATAATGATATACCAACAACACACTATGAAAAATTCATCCAAGCACCTCAATAAATAGAAGAACAACAAATAGGAAATAATCCAATGGTTTTGGAAAACCATCAAGAGGTATGGAACTAAAATCTCATTACCTAAATTCTAATGCTCCTTTCCAAGTTTGGGTTCTAGTTTGTATTTAAATACTTATTTCAACTATAATGACTTGTTGTAACCTATTCTTGCTGAGGCCAAAGCAACTTTTAATGCCATTAAATTGGTAGTAGATAGAGGCTATAAAAAATTATGGATCGAGGGGGGTTCCCTTAACATCATTAGATGTTTGCAAAATCTAAGTAAACTTAGTTGGACTATTGAATCCATTATTCATGACTCACTTGGCATGATTCACATGTTTGAGGATGTCATAATCTCTCACATTTTTAGGGAAGGTAACTTGTTGGAAATTTTTTTAGCCAACAAGGGGGTCAAAATCATGTCTACTAAATTATGGGAAGGGTACAAGCCAGTACTTGCCGAAGCCATCTCCATATGGATAAATGATCTGCTGAGCATAGATTATAAGGGGAGATGGGATGATATTTTAATGATTATCCATGGGTTCACACATTTTATGAGCATTTTTGAGCCCATTTCCATTGTTTATCTATTGAAAGTGAGAAGTTTCTGGAACTTGCAATGGAGGGAGCATTCTTGGAGGAATTGAAGGTGGTGAACACCCTGAAGAACATGAAATAGGTCTTCTATTTTTGTTCTCTACTTTTGTTTTGTCTTTTTGTTGGTTAGTTGTTGCTTGGCTACTGTATGACTGTGTTTTATTTTGAGTCATCATTGTTTTGATGTGAAGGGTTTCAGGTCCCTTAAAAACTTATTTTTTCTTTTAATCAAAACTTGTAACCTATCATAGTAAACATCCCAACTTAAGTGCCTCAATTTTTCATGTTCCTCCATTAAATTTTTTTTTATGACATGCATCATAAGATTTCCATATTGATTATTAAGTTTCCAATGTAACTCCCACAGTCAAACTCTTACACATCAATGACACAAGATACTCTTACAACTCCTTACACACAATTCAACATGGCTAACATGTGGCAAAGAGTGTCACCTAAATGTGGGATGTTCTTATGTGAGGAAAAAATATTTAAATAAATAATTAATACATAGTATTAGGAATGCAAGGTTGAGACACATTTCCCAACTATTCTATGTGTAGATGATAGTGTTTGATGTCAATTATAAGTCATAAATTTTTACACATGTTAGATGATGCAAGAGCATGTAGCGGTATAAGGGAAATATTGCATCACCCAAAAAAATATTTTTCCTTATTTTTGTTAGTTGTTTTGAGTCCCATGATGACACTTAAGGGGTGTAAGATAATAAGAAGTCTGGAAAGGTAAAAAAATATCACTTACTATTTTTAGCAAGTTAGCCTTAATGGGCACGTATGGACCTAAAAAAATTACCTCAAGAAGTAGAATTGAAAAATGTATCCAATGGAAAATAATATTGTACATGTATAAGTTAGGAGATATTATAGTTTTCATCCTAAAAAAATTCTCTAATACAACTTCAAACTCAAATTTGAAGTCCTTAGAAACCTTGAAAAAGCTTGAAAAGTGGATGAAATCAGACATTGTGTGATGAGGGGTTACTTCACCTAGAAATACAAAGCACAACAATAGATATCAACAAAAAAATATAGGACAAAAAATAAACCACTTTCTATTACTTTCAAAAAGTAAAATTATAGATTCAAAAATTACAATGCTACAATCACATGGGCTTGATTCACTACAAGTAAAAATCAACTCTGTAAGAAAAATCTATTATATGAAACCACAATCTGCACTAATGGAGCCACCTCCTGTAACCTCCATTCAACCCTTTATTTGACACTCATAACTGCCTTAGAATGTTCTGGAAAGTGTAACTTTCCTTTTTTTGGTTCCAAAAGTCCAACCGTTTGATTTCCCACCCAAGAGGATATTTTACTCAAATTCACTTTTTAGTGGAACAACTTCTTAGAGCCATAACTTTTGATTCAGTTGTCTGATTTACTATTATAATATAATGTTATAAAGCTCTCGAAGAGATATACAATGAAACAAATATCTAAAGATCATTTCATCCATTTTTTGAGATTTTTTGAGGCTTCTAAGGTTTTTAAATTTGAATTTGAAGCTGTATTGGAGAAATTTCTTGGGACAAAAACTTTAATATCTCCCAAACGTTATAGGATATTGAGATGATTCTTTTTCCATCATATACATTTTTCAATTCTTCCCCTTGGGGTAAATTTTTAGGTCCATACGAGCCCATTTAGGCTAAATTACTAAAAAATAGTAAGGACCATTTTCAACCTTTTCTAACTTTTAACTATCTTACACCCCTTAAGTGCCATCATGAGACTCAAAAAACTAAAGAAAATAAGGAAAAACATTTTTTTGGGTGATGCAAGATTTCCCCTACACCACTGGATGCTCTTGCATCAAACACCCAGGGTAATTTAAGAAGTGCTCTTGTCACTTCTCGAGTGTTGAAGGAAAACCAAGACATTCAACCTCTACCTTAGACAACCATGATGAATCTTCATCATGCATTCATTTCCATTTAACTAGATATTCTTCATACTTCCTATTTCTTGTACTTCTACCCACATGATTATCCAAGATTTCTTCTATCTCTCCCTTCTTTGAAGTAGGTGTTGTAATATTCCACTATTATTTTATTGGTCTTGTTGGTTGCTTTTAATTCCCAACCAGATCTCATAAATAATCTATAGGATTTCCATTCCTAATGATCAATTATTTGGAGGGATTCGCTAAATGTTAGGAGAAAGCTAGATAATGCTTTCCCTCTTCACTTTGGGCTTTGCAAAACCTGGGAGGGTGATCCCTGATAGTGTTCTTAAGATTATCCTGTGCCAAATTATCCTAGATTGCAAATAACAAATTATGTTCTCAACAAAAATTCTTGATGATTATGAAAATGAGAGGATCTGGTAGTATCCTTTAAGTATTTTAACATTTCAAAGAAAGAGAACATTGAATGACTTCAAACTTAATGAATAACTCAATTGAATATAAAGTTTGTAAATGTTTTATTTTGTGTGATCCTAGAGCTAGTAATCATATGTAAATTCAAAAGATTGGTTCCTTAACCTAGGGCACATAGCAAGAACACATGCAATTATGGTTTTCTTAACATTTTTTTACCTAAACATCATAAAGCTTTACAATAATGGATTACATTACTGCACTCAACATTTCCAACCAATTATACTTATAAGATCCGTACATACATTCACACAAATCTATGTTCTTACTAAAGCATTTTAACTCATTCCTTGAACAAGAGCTACAATAAGAACATACATTCAATGGAAAGACAATGACGATGAATTGAAAGATCTTTGATAATTTTCATTCATAATCCATATGGAGTATACAATAGGAGACAATTAGCCAAAGAATTATGCCATTGTATCAAAAAATTCTAGTACCATTTAGCAAAAAACTGCAAACTACATGCAATTCAGACTCAATAAAACCTAAAAATACTTAGACTCTATTACCTATACTCTACAATACAAAATTCTCCAAAAGATCTGTGTAAATGGCCTTGGTTTCCCTTTTATAAGAACAAGGGGGGAATACAAGCTTCGGGCCAAGTACACGTCATATTTTCATTTGGCATTCAATTACATTTCAAAATATGAGCACAACTACTCGTGGGGGGAATATTCAAAGGACAAATATAATTATATTTACTTATTGTAATCTTTGTCCTTTCCAAAAAGTGCTCGATGCAGACATTTATACTATGTGTTGCTTCCCTCATCTCCCAGTCGGTTGGAGAGCTGAGTAGGCATGTAAGATCAAAAGCCTTGACCACTAGAAGACAAAATAATTTATCCAAAGTTGTTGGAGACTCATGTTAGTGCTGATTGTGTATATAGGAAAAAAATGTTAACTCCACATCATGTGAAAAGGCTTACAATTTTGGAAGTTGATTGTACTTCTTGTCCTAGGCATTGTATTCTTCTTCAATAGTCCATTTGAAAGCCATAAACTCATCCAATTCAGTCCTATATGTGCCACACTTTTTTTCAATAGAATCAACCTCTTTTTCATAGTCCTCAAGAAACCTATTTGTGTCCCATATCTTGTTTATGCAACTCTTCATGAATTCTATGTCAATAGGGTCCTTTTCAGAAATCACATAAGCCAAGGATGTTGTGATATTCTCTAATTGTGTTTTCTAATCTTCATATGACTTCACTCCTCCATCAACATCCCTTATATAAGGAAATATGCCCAAATTGTTGTCATCAAATTCTTTATCAATGCCTTTACCCTATCTTCCATGGGGTTGACCATATCCTGATATCCACTTGCTGATTTAACAATTTGATAGGTAGGATTGACTTGTTTAGGCTTATTAGGGTCATGGGAAGATCCTTTGTTCATGCCCATCTATGAACTTAGCCTTGGTATCCATGTGTGCATCATAAAATTTTCCTCTTTCTTATCTTTAACAAACATATCAATGGAAGTTATTATCAAAGAAAAATTGGCATGCACATTATTGGATCTCTTCAAAATATTTCCCATCAAATGACCTAATACAGTAGAAGTGATGTACATGTTGTCATTATTATTTGTAGGAGATGGTGCAACAAAAGTACTTGGAACCTTAGGCCTTGGTTTCCATACAATTATTTCCTGTGATGGAGGTGGTGGTGAAGAAGGTGATGTAGGAGATTGTTGTTGTTTCACTTGTTGCACTTGTTGTCTGACTTGTGGTTGTTGATTTTGCAAAATTTCAACTAGTAGCTCTAATTGAACTATCTTCATCTTATCCTTATTGTACTCATTCAACAAGTCTTGATATTTCTTCAGGACTTGATCATGTTTCTCCTACAAAGATTCAATTTTTGCGTTACTAAAATGGGAAAAATTCACAGCCAATGTGGTTGTGTCAACTACAAATGTATCTGATACTCTCTTAATTATTAACCCTCCTCTCATGTCAGCAATAGGCTCAAAAAATATTGGCTTGTTTGTATTTGGGGCAAGAGCCCAAATAGCCAATGTGTCCCACTTAGGATTAAATGCAGACCTAGTCATAGCAGCCAATGCTTCATCCTTTGATGAAAAAAGCATGTGCATCATGCTTCTTCACAATGTCTGTGGAAATAGCAGATGTTATGTCCCATTCAGGCAGGAGGAGGATACCACTTTCCCTCACAAGTTGCCTACATTCCTCTGGTGTCATCTCCTTTTGCCTTGATTTCATCTAAACAACCAATCTATTTGATATTTCTTTCCTAGATTGATCAAGAAATTGAGCTATTTCTTCATTCAGTCTTTTCTCAAATTCATCCCTTTTACTTCACATAAATTCCTTGAAAACACTACTCTTAACAAATGCATCATCATCCATGAATTTCAAATAGACCTCTTCTCTTATATCATCAGTGTTTTCTCTTCCTCCTCTGATAGCCTATGTCACTCTTCCCTCTAGGACTGGCAGATCATCATCTCTTTGAGGAGATGGAATTTCTTACATTATTTCCTCTCTAGTCACAACAACATCCTCCTCATCTGAGTCAAGAAGATAATCAACCAATTGTGCTTCTCAACTCTCCTTCTTTTTGGTGAGGATTTCCTAAGGGGTGAAACCAAATCAATTATGTTCTCTAGAGGAGAAGGAGGTGTCTGCCTTATAGGTGATGAAGCTACAAATTCAATAGATGGAAGGAGAGGCCCTTATTTTCTCCATCATTACAAATCCTTTAGGTATCCTTGTGAAAAAATAAGGCTCTTTAGAGATTGATATGCTGGCCTCTCTTCTAATACAAGGGATTTTCCTTTGTCCTTTTCTTGTTCTTGGGCCTTTGATGCCTCTCCAACAATTTTGTCCAAGTTATGTAAAATGTCCTAAATCCTCAAGACCAAATCGTTAACATCTATCAATGTCCCCTTAAAACAAGGGTCCCTCTCTTCTTAGCATCTTCAAATTTCTTGAATTTGGTCCACTTGGCTTTTCTATCATGTACTTCCTTCTCATCAAGGCAGTTCCTGATAACATCCTCTGCATAATCAATACCATGATAATATTTAGACTTGTTGATCTTTATTCTTAACTCATTAATAAATCCTTCAGGATCAAAACTTATTTCCCTTGATGGTTTCATTCTATAGGGCGTCAATATGTTAGGAATTTTCTTCCAACCATCTTTGTTCATGACAAAATCAGAAAAAATAGTGAGGAAAGGGAAGAATGAACCCTTTCTCTAATTGGACAAATGGGTCTCCTCAACATAAGACAACTACCACATCACCTCTAGAAATCCAACTCTCAATGGAACACTCCTTGGTAGAATATGAGGTGTATGGGGCATCCATATACTCTTAACATAGTACAATATATGTAATGTCCCGTCTTAATAACCTAAGAATGTTGCAAATGTGTATAAATGTGTAATAATTTTTTTTTAAAGTATTAATATTAAGTTAATTAGTTGCATACATTCATTAGGCTAAGCGACGTTACACTACTTTGAGTTTTTCATAAGTGACTTAAGTATTTCGCATTGCACATATTAATTAACATTAACATTAACATAAACATCAAAGATAAACATTACATAACATTGAATTCCATTCAAGATAATATGAGATACAAATATGTTCCATACATTGCAGTTGATAATATATACAATACTCATCCATCTAATGAGGTAGTTCAATGATGATTACAATTACACTTACAATGATGTTCACCTCATAACATTTGAGAGATGTTTTTACAATACAAATTTACAATATACAATGATGAAATACTCATAAGTTTCCAAGTGCGAGCTCTCCATCCATGAAGCTCTCGATGTTGTGATCAAACTGGGGACCCAACGGAGTAAGGTGCACGTTCCACCCAACCATGTGGTACCCGTAGGTCCACCCCCCGTGCTAGGAGATAGTAATAAGATTACCTAGACCAATCTACTAACCCTAGACACTAGTACAAAACAGACTATTGGTTACATTGCTTCCAGATTTAGACAATTGAATGTTTCACAAATACAAGGTTAACTGTTATTCTAGGTGGAGTGTCATCACAACGTTGCAAAGGTTACCCTAGTGTTTCTTCCTAGGTTCCGGCCCCCAGTCCTTGGGTTACCCTGGTAACCTCTTACGAAACCCGGCCCCAATTGCATACTATTGTGGAATCGAATGTCTCTTAAGGAAACAAGACAACGATTTGCCATTCCAGGCCTTCTCATCTTATTCTCATGACTGAAGTAGCTCAAGAGTCATAAGAGAGGAATATACATCTTGTTAAATTTTTAATCTAACTACTGTGTTCTTTAGTTTTCACTGACTTACTAACTATTTGTAAGTTACCCTGACACCACTTTGTGTGTCGGTCCTTACAAATAGCCACTCCCCTAAACATAACAAGAATTTCTACATTTTCATGACTAGGGTTTACAAGTTCACAAAGTACATCGTACAATAATCAAATAACCATCAACAATAACAGAATACAATATTTAACGCATGCACAACCCAAGTCAACTCAAGAAATACATTTGAACAATTAAACACCCTTTTACACAATTCTCTCTGGAAGACTTATACAACAAAAACTTTCCCAATTTTCCCCAAAAGAAAACACATACGAAAGCAAATCAAGAAAAGTAAATATCTATTATTTGGATATGCTAAATCCATATGCATCAGTTTAAAAACAACATATTTAAATATCATCTTAACAAAAGATATAATTTAAAATCAATAAAATAACTATTTCATTTAATCTATTTTTATTTGTATTTTCCCAATTTCACAATATATTATATTCATTAATTTTCTCAATCTTGTATTATAATTTTTTTAAAAAAATACCAAAATCATTATACTCCACTTTATAAATATAATTATAATTATATAATTATATTTATTTATTTATTTTTATAACAAAATAATAGTTATATCTATATATATATATATTCATATTTATACATATATATATATATATAAATACAAATATAACTATAAATATTATAAGTTAATCTGTATTAAATAAAAATCCGATTTATAACATCAAACAGAATTCTTTACCTTCCGTTTTTTTTTAAAAATATAAAATGAAAATTTTAATAGGGTTTTAAACCCCAAAAGGGTGGCGTGTGGCCGCGGACTTTCCTTTTGGGGAGGACGCAGCCCGCACCAGGTGCGCCCAGTAGCCATGTTGGCTGCTGTGCGCAGCCAGGTGCTGGGCCCACCCGTAAGGGTGAGGGGAGGGTTTCGGCCCTCCCCATAAAACACTAATTTTTTTTAAAACATTTAAAAACTCGTCCGTACAGCGGACGAAAATTTAAGAAATTTGTTTTTTTTAAAATAACAAAAATTCTGACGCGCCTGTACGACGACTTTACAAAACATATGATTGGTAAATTTTTTTAAAAATTTAGAAAAAAAAAAAACACATGTACAGGCAATAAAATAAATAAATATGAAATCTTACAAAACAAAACCAGATGTTTAACTGGGAATTAATAAATGAAAATTTCTTCTCTCAGTCCCAGAAATACTCCATATTGGGATTCAATTTTTTTTTAACAGTAAACATTTTCTCAAAATCACTACCCAAATTTTCTTTTTCTAAGATTTTCAAAGGGGTTTTCAAAACAAATCTTGTTTTGTATTCCTACTTTTGCTTATCTAAGTTCTTGAAGTTTCTTGCAAACAAACAACAGATATTAACAGAAAATCTTCCTCAAGCACTAGCCAAGAAGTTGCAATTTAAATAAATAGATTTTCTTTTCAAAAACCAAGAAACCCAAACAACAAGAAAAATACCTGTTTATTGTTTGCTGCCTGTTGAAGAATTCCACTTGCCTGTAACGTACTATTCCAAAATCTCCTTCAACCAACACAAGAGATCCTCCTACCAAGGGATCTTCCACAAATATACAACCCCAGAGGAAATAACAAATCCTCTTAGAAAATAATTTTTTTACACAGCAAGAATTTTTGCAAAGCTTTGATAATTTCCCGTGAGGAAATTGAACAACCTCTCTGTTTTTCCCGAGATCCAAAATATCCTCCGTAACCAATTTTTCCTCAACAAGAATCATTTAACACACTGGCACACATGTCGAGAAGTGGTTATGAAAATATCTTCTCCACTTCACGGCAATCTTGCCAATTCAAATTTGCATGCTAATAATTTATTTTATTTTAAATTTAAAAATCAATTTTCAATTGCGTGCATTTTATTTTAATTTAAATTTCCAATTTCCAATATACAACCATTTATTTAATAACTAAATACCTTTTTCACAAATATTTATTTAATTTTTAAATATAACTATTTACTCACTTAATATTTTAATTTAATTAATTAATTAATTTAATTAAATTAGTTTAATCTTTTAAGATCAACCATTTAACCAAATAAGCTAATTAATGAATTAAATTATCAAGCAAGTAATTTCTTCCACATTTAAAATTAATTTAAATAACAATAATTAAAGCACAAAAACCAATATTAAAATTTAACCAAATTTAACTTTCAACAATTTATTCAAACAGAAAATGACAATACAACCTATGACTCTGGACTGAAACAGACAAAGTACTAAGACTAGGGTTAAAGGCTAGACTAGGGTAAACCAAACTACTATCTCCCGATCAATGTATCCCTTGAGTCTTGACACGCTCAGACCTGAGTACCCAGGTGGAGTCGGTGTCATGTACCTGCAAATTCCTGCAACCAAGCAATAACATGCATACAAATATATATATATATATATATATATATATATATATATATATATATATATATATAACCATTAAACAGACACACCGTGCGGAGAAAATCACAGATATCGCAGGGCACTCGCAAGCGAGTGATGCGATTCCGTTCTCCACACCAATACACTTCACAGCAAACTGACGAAATAAATAGTTGTTAGTCCATCATAACATGTACATAGCAATGATCAACTGAAAGTAAACATCTACACTAACTCAAAGCATATCAGAAAACAATAATCACCATACAAAGTATCATCATGTCACAGAATAATCCACTATCGCTCAAAACCAGCGATCAAAATATCCAAACAAAGTATCATAATCTAGTAGTGTAAAAACATTACAGCAGATAACATAAGCATAAACAGAGGGGTACTACATCCTCCCCCCTAGGATCAGGCTTACTCCTGGAAGCCTGCTAGTAGCAAACAAATAACACATACATATCTAAAATAGGTCCTTCCAAGAAATGAAAGACTAGCCACTAAGATCCCTCTGAACCAGTACTCAGTCAATGTATTGACCCCTGAGGATCAACTCCCGATGTAGAAGGACGTGCACGGTTCCCAAAGAACGATGCCAGTCCTCCTTCAGGAACCTCTCCAACTGCACCTTGGTGCTCATCTTGGTGGTTACCCACCACAGTAAATACCCTATGTGACCTGCCTGCATCTCCCACCATAGGCTCTGAAACTGTAGGTCGAGGCCCAAAACTAGTAGAACCTCTCATCGGACACTGCCTAGCTATGTGTCCCTGCTGCCCACATGAGTAACAACCCATGCCTCTACTGAATCCTCTGCCACCCGAAGGTGCATTGGATTGCTGGAAACTACCCCTACTGACAGTAGACTGTACACTCTGAGGGCTATTACCTTGCTGTGGTTGTGGGCTAATATTCTTTTGATTTGTTTGTTGCTGTTGCTGCCCACCCTTTTTGGGTGTCTGTTGGTTCCTAGAGGAACCATCTGTCTATGCCTGTCCACCCCATGGACTAAAACCTGCTACATGAGCACTCCCAATCTGCACTCCTATGTGCCCACCTAAAGTCATAATAAGGTTCTCCTCTACTATGCGAGCCTTCTCCACCGCGACTTCCATAGTCTTTGGCTCAAAGACTCGGACACCA
Organism: Sequoia sempervirens; assembly: GCA_007258455.2. Classification (NCBI taxonomy): domain Eukaryota; kingdom Viridiplantae; phylum Streptophyta; class Pinopsida; order Cupressales; family Cupressaceae; genus Sequoia; species Sequoia sempervirens. Next base: position 215,544,834 of record VDFB02271358.1, read on the forward strand.
CCACTGATGTGGGCGTTTAAACAACTGATAAAGTGTTGTACTAGCATAGGTTCATCATCGCCAATACCAGCATACTGCTTAAGTTCATAAAACCTACGTTCGTATTGCTCTACAGAAAGAGCCAACTGACGTAGATCATGGAACTCGTCAGCCCTACGCTGCCTCCAGTGTTCTGAAAGGAACTGTGCTCTGAACCTCTCTAGAAACATCTCCCAAGACACAGAACCAATATCCAAATGGAGCTTCTGCTCCTCTAAGCGCCACCATGTAGAGGCGAATCCTCTCAAGTGCATAATAGCGCATCTGGCACGGGTATTACTACCATATGGGTGCATGGCGAAGCATCTACCCAAATCCAGTAGCTAGGTCTCAGCCTCTAAGCCGCCTCCTGTACCATCAAAGGTAGGAGGACGTGCTCTCAGTAAATCCCTCATATGGCCTGCAATAATAGAATCCTGTGTACTGTGTCATCTACTCTCCTAGGAGATCTATCTCTCTCTCTAACAACCTCCTGCTCATCTACCTGTCTAGGTCCAAGACGAGCTAGGACCTCCTCTAATAAATGAAGTATCTAAGAACCCTCTACTACTGACTGCTCAGAATTCTGCCCCTCACTCCTCTAATCCAACTGTTCCACCTGATCACTGTGATGAGGGATAGGAGGGGGAGTAACCTGAGGGATTGGCCCTCGGCCTCCACCTCGACCTCTACCACGACCTCTTCCTCCTCGCCTAGGCATGTTCCTACACATAACAATAATGAGTCTTAGATACTATTCAACCAAGGTTATCAGTTGCGACACTACGTACTAGGTCAACCTAATGGGCTCGTGATTACCCAGAGCGTCCAGTGTTTGTAACCTGGCTCTGATACCAATCTGTAATGCCCCGTCTTAATAACCTAAGAATGTTGCAAATGTGTATAAAGGTGTAATAATTTTTTTTTTAAGTATTAATATTAAGTTAATTAGTTGCATACATTCATTAGGCTAAGCGACGTTACACTACTTTGAGTTTTTCATAAGTGACTTAAGTATTTCATATTGCACATATTAATTAACATTAACATAAACATCAAAGATAAACATTACATAACATTGAATTCCATTCAAGATAATATGAGATACAAATATGTTCCATACATTGCAGTTGATAATATATACAATACTCATCCATCTGATGAGGTAGTTCAATGATGATTACAATTACATTTACAATGATGTTCACCTCATAACATTTGAGAGATGTTTTTACAATACAAATTTGCAATATACAATGATGAAATACTCATAAGTTTCCAAGTGCGAGCTCTCCATCCATGAAGCTCTCGATGTTGTGATCAAACTGGGGACCCAACGGAGTAAGGTGCACGTTCCACCAAACCATGTGGTACCCATAGGTCCACCCCCCGTGCTAGGAGATAGTAATAAGATTACCTAGACCAATCTACTAACCCTAGACACTAGTACAAAACAGACTATTGGTTACATTGCTTCCAGATTTAGACAATTGAATGTTTCACAAATACAAGGTTAACTGTTATTCTAGGTGGAGTGTCATCACAATGTTGCAAAGGCTACCCTGGTGTTTCTTCCTAGGTTCCGGCCCCCAGTCCTTGGGTTACCCTGGTAACCTCTTACGAAACCCGGCCCCAATTGCATACTATTGTGGAATCGAATGTCTCTTAAAGAAACAAGACAATGATTTGCCATTCCAGGCCTTCTCATCTTATTCTCATGACTGAAGTAGCTCAAGAGTCATAAGAGAGGCATATACATCTTGTTAAATGTTTTAATCTAACTACTGTGTTCTTTAGTTTTCACTGACTTACTAACTATTTGTAAGTTACCCTAACACCACTTTGTGTGTCGGCCCTTACAAATAGCCACTCCCCCTAAACATAATAAGAATTTCTACATTTTCATGACTAGGGTTTACAAGTGCACAAAGTAAATCGCACAATAATCAAATAACCATCAACAATAACAGAATACAATATTTAACGCATGCACAACCCAAGTCAACTCAAGAAATACATTTGAATAATTAAACACCCTTTTACACAATTCTCTCTGGAAGACTTATACAACAAAAACTTTCCCAATTTTCCCCAAAAGAAAACACATACGAAAGCAAATCAAGAAAAGTAAATATCTATTATTTGGATATGCTAAATCCATATGCATCAGTTTAAAAACAACATATTTAAATATCATCTTAACAAAAGATATAATTTAAAATCAATAAAATAACTATTTCATTTAATCTATTTTTATTTGTATTTTCTCAATTTCACAATATATTATATTCATTAATTTTCTCAATCTTGTATTATAATTTTAAAAAAATACCAAAATCATTATACTCCACTTTATAAATATAATTATAATTATATAATTATATTTATTTATTTATTTTTATAACAAAATAATAGTTATATCTATATATATATTCATATTTATACATATATATATATATATAAATACAAATATAACTATAAATATTATAAGTTAATCTGTATTAAATAAAAATCTGATTTATAACATCAAACAGAATTCTTTACCTTCCGTTTTTATTTTTATTTTTTAAAATATAAAATGAAAATTTTAATAGGGTTTTAAACCCCAAAAGGGCTGGCGCTGTGGCCGTGGACTTCCCTTTTGGGGAGGACGCAACCTGCACCAGGTTGCGCCCAGTAGCCATGGTGGCTGCTGTGCGCAGCCAGGTGACTGGGCCCACCCGTAAGGGTGAGGGGAGGGTTTCGGTCCTCCCCATAAAACACTAATTTTTTTAAAAACATTTAAAAACTCGTCCGTCTGCGGACGAAAATTTAAGAATTTTTTTTAAAATAACAAAAATTCTGACGCGCCTGTATGGCGACTTTACAAAACATATGACTGGTAATTTTTTTTTTAAATTTAGAAAAAAAAAAAACACATGTACAGGCAATAAAATAAATAAATGTGAAATCTTACAAAACAAAACTAGTTGTTTAACTGGGAATTAATAAATGAAAATTTCTTCTCTCAGTCCCAGAAATACTCCATATTGGGATTCAATTTTTTTTTAACAGTAAACATTTTCTCAAAATCACTACCCAAATTTTCTTTTTCTAAGATTTTCAAAGGGGTTTTCAAAACAAATCTTGTTTTGTATTCCTACTTTTGTTTATCTAGGTTCTTGAAGTTTCTTGCAAACAAACAACAGATATTAACAGAAAATCTTCCTCAAGCACTAGCCAAGAAGTTGCAATTTAAATAAACAGATTTTCTTTTCAAAAACCAAGAAACCCAAACAACAAGAAAAATACCTGTTTATTGTTTGCTGCCTATTGAAGAATTCCACTTGCCTGTAACGTACTATTCCAAAATCTCCTTCAACCAACACAAGAGATCCTCCTTCCAAGGGATCTTCCACAAATATACAACCCCAGAGGAAATAACAAATCCTCTTAGAAAATAATTTTTTTACACAGCAAGAATTTTTGCAAAACTTTGATAATTTCCCGTGAGGAAATTGAACAACCTCTCTGTTTTTCCCGAGATCCAAAATATCCTCCATAACCAATTTTTCCTCAACAAGAATCATTTAACACACTGGCACACATGTCGAGAAGTGGTTATGAAAATATCTTCTCCACTTCACGGCAATCTTGCCAATTCAAATTTGCATGCTAATAATTTATTTTATTTTAAATTTAAAAATCAATTTTCAATTGCATGCATTTTATTTTAATTTAAATTTCCAATTTCTAATATACAACCATTTATTTAATAACTAAATACCTTTTTCACAAATATTTATTTAATTTTTAAATATAACTATTTACTCACTTAATATTTTAATTTAATTAATTAATTAATTTAATTAAATTAGTTTAATCTTTTAAGATCAACCATTTAACCAAATAAGCTAATTAATGAATTAAATTATCAAGCAAGTAATTTCTTCCACATTTAAAATTAATTTAAATAACAATAATTAAAGCACAAAAACCAACATTAAAATTTAACCAAATTTAACTTTCAACAATTTATTCAAACAGAAAATGACAATACAACCTATGACTCTGGACTGAAATAGACAAAGTACTAAGACTAGGGTTAAAGGCTAGACTAGGGTAAACCAAACTACTATCTCCCGATCAACGTAGCCGTTGAGTCTTGACACGCTCAGACCTGAGTACCCAGGTGGAGTCGGTATCATGTACCTGCAAATTCCTGCAACCAAGCAACAACATGCATACAAATATATATAACCATTAAACAGACACACCGTGCGGAGAAAATCACAGATATCGTAGGGCACTCACAAGCGAGTGATGCGATTCCGTTTTCCACACCAATACACTTCACAGCAAACTGACGAAATAAATAGTTGTTAGTCCATCATAACATGTACATAGCAATGATCAACTGAAAGTAAACATCTACACTAACTCAAAGCATATCAGAAAACAATAATCACCATACAAAGTATCATCATGTCATAGAATAATCCACTATCGCTCAAAACCAGCGATCAAAATATCCAAACAAAGTATCATAATCTAGCAGTGTAAAAATATTACAATAGATAACATAAGCATAAACGGAGGGGTACTACAATATAAATGGGCTATAACATCACCCCAATTGTGGCCAATTCCAAGCTCAGGTCTCCTCTCTGCTAGCCTTAGAAAATCATGAAGCTCTGTAAGAATTATAAGAAATTGGCCCTTCAAAAAGTGCATTATCTTTCCTAAGAAAAGATTGGTGAAAGTCCCAAAGTTGAACTATTGATAGTTCCTATCCAATAGATGTGTCCACATTTGGATTGGGAGGTCATCACCCTTTTCATCCTTCATTTTAATCTGCAACCCTGGACTCATCTTTCCATCCCCAATCCAAGAACATGTGGCACAAAAGTGAATAGCACCAAAAGTTTTCTCCCTTTTCACCCTTTTTGATGCTGACTAACCCTTTATGAATAGCATTAGATAGGTAGGATGCAAAGTAATATTCCTCATTTACCATTGCATTTTGGATGTTTGCAACCATAAACATGAAAGCAATGAGCATCTTCTCTAGAGGGGTAAATCCTAGAAATTGGCACAATAAATGATAAGTTTTTGAGAAATATCCCTCAAAGCTATCCACTTTAAAAGGTTCTTGCTCAATTGGGGATATTTTGGCAATCTTCCTTTGAGGGTCTTTAACCCTAAATCTTGGCAATAACATGGCTCAATATGTGCTCTTATTCTTCTCATATTGATTTTTGAACTCATCCAAGTTGATGGGTTTGTTTGCAAAGGGGTTGAGCTTGAAAACCACTATAATAGATTCTCTATCCAACATAACCATGGAATTACCCATTGAGGTCCTTACAACCTAGATTGCATCATCATAATTTTCTGCTATGGTTGTCAGTAAATCAATATCAAGGAAGAAATTATGGACAACCAATTTCCCTAATTCGAGTCTCCACACATTGTGTGTGGGGACAGGGGCATTTCACTTTCCATACCAATGGTTGAACAAATCCCACCCCATCAGATTCAATTTAGCATCCTGAACTCCATGGTAGCTATCGACAAAACCCTTGTCTGCACCAAGGCCTTGCACTCTAACCCTTTGATTGATGGAACTAGTCAATTGAGCAATTATATCATCATGGAGGGCTCATTTTAGGGTTGAGGTGGATGGTTGTGATTTAGGGGAAATTTTGCAATAAAGTGCAAGAAAACTAGGGTTTTTGAGATGCTCTAGGGCTTTGACGCAATTGATAGTTCAATTTGGGTAAATGCATATAATTTTATATGCAACAGTAAGTTCCTAGATTTGAAATACTTAGAACACAACCTAGGCTCAATTGGAAATGGGAGCAAATAATTTTGTATAAATTAAGCAAGTACAAGTAGAATTTCATTTACAGGCACATGGATGAAGAAACCCTAATTCTTGATGCAAAGAGATTGAAACTTTTCCAAATTTGATCTCCTTATACTTTTGAATGCTTTGGTGACTCACAAGGATGTGTTAAAGTTAGATTTTATGAAAAAAATCATTGAACTTCAGGCTCTATGGCATATTTTCCACCATTAATTCTCAGCTTGCACGAGGTTGCATACTCACAACTACTCATTTTGGAATTTTGAATTTTAGCCATTGATTTCAAGTTGATCAGAGTGATCTTATGGATTAGATGGAGTTAATCAAGTTTGAAAAAGATTGACCAACTTTGAAAAAGTGTGGACTAATCACCTTTTTCCATGTAGACACACTTTTTCAAGTCACCCAAGGCTTGGGCGCCTCTGAATACGCCAAAAAAGTTGTGTGTCACCTCCCCACATTTTTGTAGTACTATATTGTACTAGAAGATCGAGGCTTGAAAAATGGAAAAAATCCTCCTAGATCATGCCATGTGTCCCAATATGTGCACTATTTAAATCTCTCTTCACACTTTCAATACTTAGCCAAAAATTTTGGCATCTCATGAATCTTTATCAGATGGTGGAGAGCTCGCCACATGGCATTATCCCATGGTTCTGCGGTCAACAAAAGTCTTCACAAATGGTTCCCCATGAAATGGTGGGGAATGGTCTAGATTGTGCCAAATGACAGTCCTATAACCATTGGATTATCAATGGTGATTAGGAAAATGGTGATTATCAATTAGATGATCATGCAATTCACATCCTTCTTGTGAATTATGTGGCTATAAACTAAAATGGTTGAGTCCACATCGAAATGATGTATGTATTGGATGTTTCGGGGAGAGATTTTTTTAGGTCCCCTTGACAAGGCGATGGTGGACTTGGTGGCATGAGCGATATGATTGGTGTGTTGGTCATCGGCGGTGGTTGGCCAAATAAGATCATAACATCTGGTGAAACATTATTTGACAATTCCACATCATCATTGTGGAATACATGTCCATTGGTCGATGATTGGTAGCTACTGATAGCGAGGTAACTGTATGGCGATACTATGACATAGGAGTGAAGAATGAAGAGGTTGACATGTAGGAAAAAAATAGTATATAACAATAGTGAGTTAGCTAGAGGAAGGCAGAGTAGGAAGAGAGCATGAAAAGTTTAAGAACTGTCTCAGTGGTTAACAGGAAGAGAGTGAGGCAAGGTAGCCTACAAGGAGAGGCAGAAGCTGAAACGAACCATCTCAAGAATGGTACGTAGAGAGCTCAAGGGGAAGAGCTTCATAGAGTAGAGCGTGATGTCAAGTGGACCAAGGGATTACCCTGTAGATGTGAAATTCTAAATGTAATCTTGTAGTCTATTCCAAATGAATAAAAGAGAGTTGTTGACCTGTGTTGTGTCAATCTATGTGTGTGTGGTATGAGTTGGTTGTGTGATTGGATAGCTTGACAAGGCCCTCCGGTATCGACTGCATCAAGTGGTATCAGAGTAGGTTGTCTCGAATCTGTAATAGAGTGTCAAACATGAGGCAGTTGTAGCAGGACCTATGAGTGTGGGTTGAAGCCAGAAGACCTACGGGTCATTAGCTGAGAAAGAGTTGTGGAAATCATGTTTGTTGCAGGAATAAAAGAGGGTCTATAACTGCTATCCTCCAACAAAGATAAAACTAGGTATAAGGTGTAGAGTTCCTCCACTGAAAGAGAAGGTGGGTAGAGGAAGAAATCTTCCAGGGTCTTTGTTGGGTAGAGGATGGTTGTGTGAATGAGATATTTCTTGAAGTTGTGAATAGATCATTGAATGTGAGGAAGTTCACATATACAAACCTGAGGTTTTGAAGGTTTATTAGAGCATTGAGAGTGTGTGGGATAACATCTAAAGGGTTGAACTATTGGTAAATAGATCGCCAAATGGGAGGCAGTTTACATTTGTGAAACCTTAGAGGTTGAAGTTTGAGAGTGTGTGGCTAGTGTTTGAAAAAATGATAAAGAAGAAAGGAAATAAGTTTTTCATAGTTGTGTATGTAGGTGAACATGAGGGAGAGAAAGCTGCAAAATTATGCTTTGAAGAAGGCATGGTGGAAAAGAATGAAGATGGAGAATTTTTTGTAGCAGCAATTGAAGGAGTTGAAAAAGTACAGAAGGAAAATGTAGACATTAGTGGAGGTCTTGTGTTTGATAAGGGGCCTGGTGAGGAAGATTCAATGTTTGTAGAAGAGATTGCAAACATAGAGGCAATGTTCAGTGAGGCATTAGAGGTGGAGGTTGTCGAAAGTACATAAGATGTGATTGTGGGTGCAATAGAGCGTGAGGATATTGTCATGAATAGAAAGGAGGAAGTCGAATTGTTAGTGAGAGAAGATGAATGGTTAGAGAAGTTTGCAGTAGTCTGAGGTATGAAATGTGTTGCAAAAAATGGTGGTGAGAAGATGTTACAACAATGAAGCAAGAAGAGGTAAAAGTTAATTTCTATGAAATTTGTGATAGATTCATATGATGAGGTGAGTAATGAGAAGAAAGATTGTGTAGTGACAAAGTGGAATATAGATACTGCATATTTGTATGTGGAAGTTATGAGAGATTGTATAGGATTTTTTTGGTGGAATTGGTTAGTCAATGATGGGTTGGAACCCACGAAAGAGAGGAGAAGAGTGAAGAGTACTTGGTGGAGGAGGTCGGACTATGGTGGACATGAGTCCACGAGAGGAGAAAAGAATGGAGTACAGAATGTTCTAGCAAGGTGTTGGAAGAGGAGAAAAAAGGTGGTGTAATTGGAAGATGGCATTATGGACTACATGTGCAGGAGCACATGATTTTAATCACCTAGGGAGTCTGATGTAGGAGCTTCCAGGGCCAAGAACATCCTGCATTATTTTTTGTGTTTGTTTTGAATAAGGGCCAAGGTTGTGAATAGTCGTGACGATCCAAGTTTTTCTAACTCATGTTGTAGATTTTTGAAGTTCCGAAACCTTATGATTTAGCAATCCCTTTGTTGTCGTGGGGTTTCAAGATTTCTTAACTTCCGACTTGCATTTCCTTTGTTGTCGGCATGCCACAGTTTTTCAAAACCTAGCAACCATCAATACAGAGGTTCTGGATTTCGTGTTTTTGGAAATTTAGTGATGTGTGATGGAAGACTTATGGTGGGACTCGATGGGTTGATAAGGACAAATGGTGATGTGTATAGGTAGATGGCAATTATCAATTAGATGATTGTGCAATTCACATCCTTGTTGTGAATTGTGTAGCTGTGAACTAAAATGGTTGACCCCACTTTAGAATGATGTATGTATTAGGTGTTTTAGGGAGAGATGTTTTGAGGTCCCCTCGTTAGGGCGATGGTGGAATTGGTGGCGTGAGTAGTATGATTGGTGCGTTGGTCATCGAAATTGGTTGGCCAAATAAGATCACAACATCTAGTGAAACGTTATTTGACAATTCCACATTGTCAGTGTGGAATACATGTCCATTGGTTGACAGTTGGAAGCTAATGATAGTGAGGTAACTGCATGGTGATACTATGAAACATGAGTGAAGAGCAACAAGGCTGACATGTAGGAAGAAAATAGTATATAACAATAGTGAGTTAGCTAGAGGAAGGCAGAGCAGGAAGAGAGTAGGAAAATTTGAAAAACCGTCTTTGCAGTTAATAGGAAGAGAGCGAGGCAAGGTAGCCTGCAAAGAGAGGCAAAAGTTGAAATGAACCATCTTAGGAATGGTGAGTAGAGAGCTCAAGGGGAAGAACTTCAAAGAGTAGAGCGTGATGTGAAGTGGAATAGGGGATTACCCTGTAGATGTGAAATTTTGAATGTAATCATGTAGTCTATTCCAAATGAATAAAAGAGAGTTGTTGATCTGTGTTGTGTCAATTTGTGTGTGTGTGTGGTCTACGTTTTCTACATGATTGGATAGCCTGACAAGGCCCTCTGGTCTCGACTATTTCAACTTAGCTTTGTACTAAGAATTTATATTATTGATGTGATTTCTTGCCTCTTTGTGCAAGTTCTTGAGGTGCTTTGTAAAATATTCTACCTCAACACTACTCTTTTCCCCTTTGTCCATCTCCGTCAACTCAAAATCATTCCTCAAACTACTCCCATATACAATCTGGAATGGGGATTTACCAATACTCTTATTGATAGAATTATTGTAAGAAGATTCTACCTGTGGTATAATCAAATCCCATCCCTTAGGCTTATCTCCTACTAAGAATCTAAACAGGTTTCCCAAAATATTATACACAACCTCCATTTATCCATTAGTTTATGGATGGTGTGCATAATTGAACTTCAAATATCTTCAACTTCTTCCATAATGTCCTCCAAAAATAACCAACAAATTTGGTATCTCTACTTGAAACTATACTCTTTGGTAGACAATGTAGTCTCACCACCTCTCTAAAAATTAACCCCTTTAGCTATTTGGCATACTCTATAACTTTGTACAAGCTTCCTCACATCTTGCTGTAATTGTGGCCAATAATAATTCTCACTAACAAGAGCAGTGGTCTTATCTCAACCAAAATGTGCAACCAATCCTCCACTATGCTTTTCCTTGATTAGGTTCTCTCTCATAGAACTCCTTGGATTGCACAACTGGCTTGCTTTAAACAACATCCCATATTGGATTAAGAAATCCAACCATTTTGTCCTATCTAAAGTAATAGGTTCCAAACAAGCCTTCCAAGCTTCTACAAAGTTTGTATCTTTAGGATACATACTCTGGAGTTCATTGAACCCAAAAAACTCTATTCTCATCTCTATCAATAAATTCTTCCATCTACTTAAGGCATCTACAACTCTGTTCAACCTTCCACTCCTATACTTCAAAACAAAAGTATAACTCTACAAAAACTCAACCCATTTTAAGTGCCTTTGATTTAACTTTCCTTGACAATTAAGATATTGCAAAGCCCGATGATCAGTATATTAAATAATTTTTTTTGGCAACAAATAGTGTCTCCATTTCTTCAAAGCTTGAACTATAGCATAAAACTTCTAATCATAGAAAAAATATTTCTTTTTAGCATCATTAAACTTCTCACTAAAATAGGAAATGTTCTTACCTTATTGACTCAAAATAGCTCCTATGGCACTACAACTACCATCACAATCTACTTGAAAGAACTTATTGAAATTTGGAAGTTCCAAAACATGTTGCTCTGTGACTTTCTTCTTCAACATATTAAAACTCTTGGTTACTCCTATAGTCCACTTAAAGTCCCTTGTATCCCCTCTCATTGCTTCAATTATAGGTGCACAAATACTACTAAAATTCCTAATAAACTTTCTATAAAAACTTGCTAGACCATGAAATGATCTTACCTCTATAACACTCCTCGAGGTAGGAAATTCAATGATAGCCATGACCTTCTCTGGGTCCATTTTGAGACCTTTTGTTGAGATAAAAAAATCCTAGATACACCAACTCTCCAAAAAGATGCATTTCTTTAGTTTAATCAAGAAGTATCCTCCCTTAACTCCTCAAAAACTCTTTGGAAATGCATCAAGTGCTCCTCCAATATCTTACTGAAAATCAAAACATCATCCAAATAAACAATAACAATTTTTCCTAAAAATTCTTTCAATACCTCATTCATTAGCACACACATGTGCTTGGTGCATTGGTTAGCAAAAATTGCATAACTAACCATTCATACAATCCCTCTTTAGTCTTGAAGGTTGTCTTCCACTCATCTCCTTCTCTTATATGGATCTGATGATACCCACTCTTCAAGTTAATCTTTGTGAAGTACTTGGCTCCACTCAAATAATCCATAAGGTCATCCATCCTTGGCAATGTAAATCTATGTTTGATTGTAATTTTGTTAATGGTTAGAGAGTTTGTACACATTCTCTAGTCTCCATATTTCTTTGGTACTAGTATTGTAGGTACCACACATGGACTCAAACTCTCTCGAATCAATCCTTTCTTCAATAGCTCTTGAACTTATCTATTCAACAACTCATTCCTTTCTTCAATAGCTCTTGAAATTATCTATTGAACTCCTCATTCTTTGTAGGAGTCATTCTATGGGTTGTCTTATTTGGAAAACTGGCTCCTGGTATCAAATCCATTTTATGACTAATCTTCCTCATTGGTGGAAAACCCTCAGGTACATTATCTGACACAATGTCATGGAAATCCTCTAAAAAATCTCAGAATTCTACTGGTATATCTTCACCTTCTTCTTTATTAACTCTAGGAATCAATGCATAACACATATGCTCATTCTTCATACCATCCAAAAATTTTCTATCATCAACTAAACAAATTATGGCACTACTACATACCTTTTCTTCTGCTTTCTTTAGGGGCTTCAACTTGTGACAAAATTCATCCTTTGTTAGGGAATATGTGTTGGCATTTCCATCATGTACTACACGTCAATCAAATTTCCATGGTCTCCCCACTAACATATGAGAAGCATTCATAGGCATGATGTCACACAATACTTCATCTCAATAGTTCCTAATCTTGAAATTCACTAAACATTGCTCATTGACCAAAGGCTCTGTGGTTCTTTTGCAGCCAGGCAATTTGATATGGATGTGGATGTCTCCTTCTTTCCAATTGTAATGTGTTAATCATCTCCTCTAAAACAATATTATCAGTGCTACCACTATCAATGATAACATTACAAACTTTACCTTCACATTTGCACCTTGTGCAAAATAAACTCTTCCTCTAAACTAAAGCCTTCTCCTCATTTATCAAGACTTTCCTTGTGACAAGAACTTCTCCTCTTTCAACATCTTTAGAATGCTCAGATTCAACATATTCATCTACACATGCAGCTCATGCATTTCCTTCAGGTCTTCTAATTTTCCTTCCTTCATGTTGTGGACACTCATATTCTCGATTTCCTTCTCCACATTGGAAACAAGTTCCATGAAAGCCTCCTCTTCTAGGACTTCATCTAAAACTTACTTTTCCTCTTTGGTCACCATTATTTTTATCATGAGGGCAATAGATATTATCTCCTTTCTGGTTCTAATGGCTGCTAGCTTCTTCCTTCTTCTTTTAGTCTTTATTTCACCCTTCATATAATATTTCACCAATCCTTCCACCATGACCCCTTCCTCTTTGCTTTCTCTCAAACCTTCTATTCAACTTCTTTTCTACCTTCAGGGAAAACTGATAAGAATCTTCATTAGTAGCCATCCTAACCAAACTTAGATCCTCTTGAATGCTTGGATTCAACTCATTTAAATAACAAGCTACCTTCTCCTTGTTGGCCTTAGAATGGCTTGTTCTGATCATTGACCCTATAATTTTTTTTTATATACTCTTTAATAGACTTACTAGCTTGCTTCAAACCTTGCATCCTTTTCTACAACTCTAATTAATAATCAATAGGAATGAATTATCTCTTTAGCTTTTCCACCACTCGATCCCATCTTGTTATTTTTCTTTCCGTCTTTTATTTCTTTCTAACTATACCTCTTTCCACTAAATATTGTATTACTTTCAAAAAATGAAATTACAGATTCAAAAATTACAATGCTACAACCACAGGGGCTTAATTCACTACAAGTAAAAATCAACTCTGTAAGAAAAATCTATTATTCAGAGCCACAATCTACACTAATGGAGCCACCTCCTGTAACTTCCACTCAACCCTTTGTTTGACACCCATAATTGCCTTAGAATTTTCTATAAAGTGTAATTATCCCTTCTTTTTTTTGGCGCCAAAAGTCCAACTGTTTGATTTTCCACCTAGGAGGATATTTTATTGAAATTCACTTTTTAGTGGATAGTTTCTTGAAGCCATAAATTTTGACTCGAGTGTTCATTTTTCTATTAATATATCATTGGAAAGATCTCAAAGAGATCTACAACTTTGAAATGATCTAAAGATCATTTCATCCTTTTTTTGAGCTTTTCTAAGGTTTATAAGGTTTTCGAGTTTGAATTTGAAGTTGTATTGGAGAAATTTCTTGGGACAAAAACTTGAATATCTCCCAAATGGTATAGGATATTGAGATGATTCTTCTGCCATCAAATATGTTTTCATTTATGCTCCTTGGGGTAAATTTTTTAGGTCCATACGAGCCCATATAGGCCGACTTACTAAAAATATTAAGTGACCATTTTTTGACCTTTTTGATTTCTTACTGTCTTACACCCCTTTTTGGATTTCAAAACAACTAAACAAAATAAGGAAAACCAATTTTTTAGGTGATGCAAGATTGCCCCTACACCACTGAATGCTCTTGCATCATTGTGCCACCAAAATATGAATCTCAAGAAATATCTTCTTGGGTGGGAAAATGAATGGTTGGATTTTTGGGCACCAAAACAAAACGGGGAGTTACACTTTCCAAAATATTCTAAGGCAATTATTGGTGTCAAATAAAGGGATGAAGAAAGATGAAAGAGGTGTCTCATTAGTGTAGATTGTGGCTCTGAATAATATATTTTTAGAACTTACAGAGTTGGTTTTATTTATAGTGAATCAAACCCATGTGGTTGTAGCATTGTAATTTCTAAATCTGTAATTTCATTTTTTTGAAATAAATCAAAAGTGGGTTGTTTTATGACCTACATTTTTTGTGTTGATATTTGTTGTTATGTTCTATGTGGATGTTTAGTGGAGTAGCCCCTCATCATTAGACCTATGCTATAATTTGTAGATATGACAAAAATTGTGAGATATTGTCGTACTTTTGTCTAGGGCATGTTTGGACACTTGCTTCATTCAATTCCATATTAGATAGGTTTCAACATGTAGTATGTACATTTTGGGAGTGTGCGATATATGAGATGTGCAAGAGCTTCAATTGTAAATTTATAGAAATGACAAACTTGTGTAGAGGTGCCAAGTGATAGATGGAAGATGGAAAAGAGGATCTTTCCAAAAATGGAAAATTTCCATAACTAGATATACTAAGCACCAAATTACTTGTTGGAAAATGTAGTAGGGCCAGGGTGAAGAAATAAATTTAGCAAGAAAAGTGGAGTTCAAAATATCAAGGGACACTAATGTACAATTATGTCCATGATGAAACATGAGTGCAAGCAAGGGTGGTGTAAGGTGTGAATAATAAAAGGTATCACATTCTAATAAAATAAGACCTATATTCTTTAATATTTCAAACTTAAGAATGATAAAAAAGATTTGAATCATTTCTATGAGTAATGAATCCCAAAACAATACAAAACATAAAGGAAAAAGTTCCAATATACTCTTTTTGACTCTACACAACTATCCTTCCCATCTTATCCTTATCTATATGTTTAAACCATTGATGAAAAGTTTGACCTCAACCCTTCTCATATAAGATTCAAAATGATTCAAACCCATTACATAAACTATTTGTTTCTCTGCTAATAACTTATATATTCAAGTTATGTTGATCAAACTATTCTTTTCCATAATAATAACTTATATTTTCAAACTATGCTAATCATGCTAACACAAATAATTCTATGTCAAGTTCAAAAAAAAAAGTGAAAACTAACTTTTATTATTATTTTAAGGTGTAAATACTTTTGACCTAGAGCTATGAACTAGTGAGGTCACAAACGGGGGACCTCAGATCCCCAATTTAAACATCAGACAATTACACCCTAATGGAATTTGAACCTTGATGGCAAGAACACCACAACAACTTAACCATCATACTATGTGACTATTGACAAGTGAAAACTAACCTTTAAACACACTCACTAACACAAATACTTCTATGTGAAATTAAAAAAGGGATGAAAACAAACCTTTAAGCACACTCACAAAGAGTCCAGTCTAACTTTCCATTTTATTCATGTTTTTTCATGTAAAGACATGTACAAGGACAAACAACAAAGACCACTCCAACCATGTAACAAGGCCAAGCTAGGCAGTTTGAAGTATCCACCTATGATCGCTACATCTAGAAGGGCTTTAGTTTTTCTAGAAGGGGAAGTCTTATCTGTATTGAATGATTAAAAGTTGGCTGATGTACTTTGAAATCCTGAAGATCACTTCTCTCATCATAAGATTCATTTTTTCTACCACTACCATCGTGATTGTGCTCATACTCTGTCTTTTTTTTAGTGGGAAACACACCTGTGGGCTCAATATTGGTCTTTTCATATGTTATAAATTTTCATTCTTCAGTGCATTTAATGCGGTTCAGTTTTGAGTCTCACACTTCAATTCAATCCTAAAATCATATATAAACGACTAAACTGCAACCATGTTTTGATTATGTCGTTTACTAGTTTTGAACAGACACAAAGTGACACATCATTCTCATACAGTTGATTATGTCGTTTACTACTTACAAACAAACACAAACCAGACACAACTTTTCCTCCTGAAATGCTTTCTATCTATGGAATTAGATATTCTCTTTTCAACAAAAACATCCATGGTTGCAAAATATCTGTTTGAAAACTACACTCTGGGATTAAATATTTTTTCTGACAGCATTGGGTCTGTCATTGTTATATTGTATGAAAGATTTTAATGATGTTTATGAGATTAAGTAGTTTATGTGACGAACAGTTACGATGTAAGTGTTTTACGTTAATATATGTATTAGATAAGGGTTATTTAATTAGTTTTATGAAAAATTTAAATCTTATTTGACATTTGATTTTTTGTTATAGATCTTGATAAAAAAAATTGATGTTTTGTTTAGTTTTGTCTTCTCGCACAAGACAGTAAAATTGTCTATTCTCAGGTTATTCTCAGGTTATCTTCATACTTGATTAGATGTCATAGAATGTTGCACTCTCCATGATGTAGTATCATCTATCTCTACTAATCCTTGATACAAAATATGCATCATGTCATTTTCCACTCCTCTTCAGGCGTTGCCCACTTGCTTTGTCTTTAACTGAATCATCAATATTTCCACCTTCCACTTGATTTCAGATCTTATCATAATCCTACATGAGATTGAAATTTTGATATAGTGTACTTTCTTCCATTCAATTTACTTTATCTGCACAATTATCACGATTTTCTCTCACATTACTTTTTCTTTTCTCATTAATATTTAAATATTTCATTTAATATATTTCTCTCACATTACTTTTTCTTTTCTCATTAATATTTAAATATTTCATTTAATATTTCACTTTTTGATTGTTGGTAAGTTGTTTCTAGATTTCGATTATGTAAGTTTTTTTGCATCAACATTTGGGTGATCCATCATCAGGATGAAATATCTTTGATTTTTTATTAAAGCTATTTATATTTATTAGTAAATAGATTTATTAGATTTGTTATTTTAATTAAAAAATATTTATATTGGATGTGTTAGAAGTTTAGAAATGTTCCATCAAAGATGAGTTGTCATAAGGAAATGCCATGAGAGATGGTTAGAACTTTGCAAAAATGATGAGGCAAAAGTCAAATCATACCCATAGATCAACACCTCATTGTCACTTTTTGCATTGAAAATTTTCAACCTCTTTTCACATTTGAATGTCTAATGTATATTTTGTAATGATTGGTTTTTAGAATTATATTTAGAGAATTATATTTAGATTTGAAGTTAAATTTGATTGTTGTATAATGATATTGAGAGGTGTATTTTGTAGTAAAAGTAAGAGAGAAGTATGTGATGTTATGATTATGAAAGATTTTTTTTTAGAGTATACATTTAACATCAAATATATTAATATCTACAAATGAAACAATTAACAATTTCATTTGTAAATATTGATACGTTTTAAAATTTAGATGTTTTTATATTTAAAAATAAATGTCAAATTTAAATGATTTTTCTTTCATATTTATGATATCAAATATATTTTTCCGATACTATTACCATAAATTATACCTCTTAAAATAATTATTATTTAAAAAAAACTATTTGATAAATAAGATTAATTGTTATTTTTTCAAAATTAAAAGAATTTTAATTATTTAAAATAAAATGATAAATTATTTGTAAAACATGTTTAAATTAAATTAACATTAACTTGATGTTTACTTTTAATGAGCACCTATTTTTGTAAGTGTTAAGATGATCACATCACTTACTTGAAAACATCATTCCTTCTTGAATTGATATACTATTTTTTAAACAAAGTTGTTTGTACCTTGGTTAGTATCATATCTACGAGTAACATTTGATATGTCAAATTTCTACTTATTTCCATTCTCTCCAACTTGAAACCCCATTACTGGTTTGATAATTTTCATTATCATCATGACACACCCCTAACCTTATAGTGTCTATTGGGTTATGGGTAGTTGTATTGTGGCTACCATAACTCTTAAATAATTTATCTAATTGTTATTTTAATTACATATAGGTAGTTAGGCTACCCTATATTTTATACTTAGGTATCTAAGTAGGTCTAGGTGGAAACCAAGACATAATTAGGTATATATAAACTAGTGAAAGTTATTATCATCATGTTGAGAATTGTTTCTTGGTGAAGATTATTAGAGGTATGATCCTCCTTCAAGTGGATTAGGGGGTTACCCCATCAAAGTGGATTAAGGGGTTATTGCCCAATTCGACAAGATGCCATCCTTCGAATTACCAACTCTCCTTATGTGACTTACAACAAAATATTCACATGAGTTTAATTCTTCTCTAATTTTTACAATTGTATTTTGAATGTGCCATGCACCTATTTTCCCTTTCATTATTACTTGGACTATAATGAGTGAATCCCCTTCTAAATGTATTCTTGAAGCTCCCAGTTTCTTACCAAGTTTAACCACTAGCAATGCAATTGAGGCTTCAATTATGTTATTTGTTCCTTCCATAAGCTTCTTCGCTCCAAATGCTACTACATTCCCTTCCAGTCTCAAATAATGAATCCTACACCTGATGGTCCAAGATTCCCTTTTGATGCCCCATCAAAGTTAACTTTCCACCAACCTTCCCTTGGATTTTCCCATGCAACTACCAGACACCTTTGCAGTTGGTTTAACCCAACTTGGCCCCTTAACGGGCTAGAGGCGAATCCCCAACCATTGTGCCTGAAAGTGTTTGTCTTCCAATGTGAAGGGAACTCTTGGATTAAAAAACTGTGATGCTGTCGCTCCGACCACTTCCTCTATTGCATGATTGATTCTCCATTGTATCCTTTCTAACGAATCTTCTTTATCTAAAAAAAATGTGTATTCCTTTCTTCCCACACTTCCCATACAACAATGGACGGGCTAATCTTCCAAATGCAAGAAAAATTTAATCTTTTTCTAGCCAATGAACAACCCTCAAAAACCCTCTTCAAAATGTCTAGATTAGGGCCTTGCCATCCCAATGATCTCCTCAGCATTTCCCAACAAGATGGAGCAATAAATAATCCCCTATCTCCCTTGCCTCTCCACACATCACACATTTAGTTTGTCCACAAAAACCTAAGTGTTTCTTTCTTTCACCTGTTAGAATGCGACCCATAATGACTAGCCATGCAAAAGTCCCTGCATTGGGTAAGCACTCTTTCATCTAGCATAAACTAGTCGGCCAGTTCCCACCCCCTGACTCTGTGTCCAAAAATTGGTAACCTAGTTTTACTGAGTACTTGCCATCAACTGCACCACACCATACTACTTTGTCTTCCTTATTAGACCTCAAAATCTTCCTAGATTTGAAGATCTCCTACATTAGAGCCTGCTAACAATCTGATAACCCTACATTTTGAAGATATTTCCATCCCCACTCACCACCCAGAGCATCTCCTCTAAATTCCAAGTAATCACTAACCTTTTCACCCTAGTGTTGTGTGAACCAAATTCTCAGTTCATGAAGATCATCCTTCTCTTTCAAAGCTAGTAAGCCCTCCCATGAATCTTCCCAGAACTTTTCCTTCAAGCCATTCCCAATCTGCCAACTAATGTGGTCAACTATGACCTGATGACAAGAGATAATAAATTTCTAAATTGCAAAACCAGTAGAGGGATTTTGCATAGTGAAAATTCTGCTATCTTCCATTGAGTCTAAGTATTTGGCTTTTAAAATCCGCACCCATAACTAGGAGGGTTGGGAATAAATGTTCCACACCAATTTTTCTCCCCAGGCCTCTTTCATAATATTCCAATCTCATAGCCCTACTCCCCCTTTCTCTTTTTCCATACAAATCTTCTCCCATGCAAGGAGAGGTATCTTATCCTGATCATTAGCTCCATTCCAAAAAAACTTTCTCATTCTTTGCCCCACCACCTTAATAATTTTTTTTGGTATTTTTAGGCACATCATTGAAAAAATAGGGATGGCAGAAATAATAGATTTTAACATTAAAATCCTTCCGCCAGAGGTCAACCACCTGCTTTTCCATCCATCCATGCACTTCAGGCAACACTCTACCAACTCCTTCCATATGACCGATTTACTTGTTCCTCCAAATAGTGGAATGCCTAGATATTTACTAGGAAAAGATCCCATTTTCATTCCCAAAATAGAACAAATGTCTCTTTGTTTCTAGCAACAGGTGTTGAAAAAGAAAATCTCATATTTTCTCCAATTTATACACTTCCCAGAAGCTTTGTTGTACTTATATAGAATTCCCTTCATCACCCTGGCTTCCCTAAAAGAGGCTTCTCCCATCAAGAGGGTATCAATCAACAAACTGTAAATGGGATAGAGGATCTATGCCTTCCGTAGCTTGAATACCCTTCCAAATCCTATCTTCCCTTTTTTTAGATATCAATCTTCCCAAAGCTTTTTCCATTATTATGAATAAGAAAGGAGAGATTGGATCCCCTTGTCTTATTCCCTTATCAGATTCAAAAAAATCCCGTGGGTTTCAGTTTAGAAGAACTTAAAAGCGCAGGGTATTTATACAAACTTCAACCCATTTCACCCAAGCCTCACAAAAACCAAATCTCTTAAAAACTTTTAAAAGGAAACTTCTATTTAACTCATCATATGCCTTCCTAATGTCTAGCCTGACCAACATTCTTTCTATTCGGGCTATCTGTATGGAATGTATTACCTCATGAGCGATAATTATACCTTCATAAATGGAATGGTTTGGTGAGAAGCCACTTTTTTCAGCGAAGATCACTATATCAAGAACACTCTTGAGCCTGTTTTCCATCACCTTCGAGATGACTTTATAAACGGTATTACAAAGTGAAATGGGCCTAAAATCATTAAAGGATAACATTTCCTCTTTCTTGGGAACTAGAGCAATAAAATTATTATTGAAATCTTTTAGAATAAATCTTCCCACTCTAGATTCTTCCACCACCTCCCACAGATCCGTAGCTAAAACATCCCACAATTTCTAAAAAAAAGTTAGGAAACCATCAGGTCTAGGAGCTTTGTCTCCGTCGAGACTAAAAAGAGTTATTTTAACTTCATCCATTGATACTGCCTTTGAGAGCATTGCATTTTGAGCTTCTAAAACACATGTGGGGATAACTTCCAACACTTCATTCTCCTAAGAGATTTCCGTTTGGCTATTTTTGAAAGCTTATGAAAAGAACCTTACACATTCTTTGTTGATATCTTCCTTGTCCATGAGCATATTTCCATGCTTGTCTTGAATTGAAAATATTTTATTGTAAGACCTCTTGACCTTTACTGCATTATGAAAGAACTTTGTGTTTCAATCCCCCTCCTTAAGCAATGTCTCCCATGATTTCTGCCTCCAATAAATTTCTTCTCTTGCCAAAAGCTCCACATACTACTTATTAAGCTCTTTTTTTGATTGAAAATCATCCTCACTCATACCTCCCTCAATAAATTTTCAATGCAAATCCCCCAAATATTTTTCAATTCTAAGCTTTTTTGAGAAGATATTTTTAAATAACTCTCAATTCCATTTCTTTAGTTGTTCCTTAACAAATTGCAATTTTTTGAAAAAGATATAAGCTTTGTTTCCACACCGTTGTGGTGGATTATTCCATCAACCTTCTACTAACTCTAGGAAACCATCCTCTCGCAGCCACATTTTTTCAAATTTAAATAGACATCTATCAGGTAGATCATCCTCTTGAATTCTCACACTAATCAGGTAATGATCTGAACCTATGATAGGGAGAATGTTAGCTTGAAATGACCATTGGATATCTGCCCAATTCCCAACAATAAAGAATCTGTCTATTTTTTTTCAATATTTAGAAACCCCGACCTCCTATTTGTCCAAGTGAAATCACCACTTTTAAATTGAACTTCAAACAAACCATTGTTATTCACAAAATCACTAAAATCTCTCTATTTCTTAACCAACCAAGACCACCTTGCTTATCAGACAACCATAGGATTACATTGAAGTCACCACCTAGAAGAAACAATTGATTTCCATTTAAGGCTAGCACCTCGAAGATAGCTCCCCACACACCTCTCATTTTAGGGATATTATTCAGTCCATAGACATTAATTAAAAAGAAACTTGATAATAACTGCTTAGAAGTAACATTCACCCATTGCCATGAATTTTTAGATCTCATTACCTGGACCTCACTACTCACCACTTTATATAGTACGCCTAAGCCTCCAGAGGCTCCCTCCACTTCCACTATAAGAAATTTCCACATGTTAAATCACTTACTAAATGAGACTACTTCATGCCCACTTAATTTCATCTCTTGCAATAAAACAATATCCATCCTCGTTTGATCAAGAAATCTTTTGATCAAATGAATCTTGTCAGGGGCATTGCAACCCCTGAAATTCCATGATAGGGCCTTCATTTTTCCTAGGAAAAGGCATATCCTTTTCTCAATCTCAATTATTTTTGTCCCAAAGCGCTTCCTACTATTTCCAACTTCACCCTTATTGATTTTGGTCCTCGTTTTTTCTTTTCACCAACCTTTACCTTTTCTTGTTTAGCCAACATCTACACCAGAGTTCTTTTCTCCAAGATTCCCACTTCTGAACTTACTCCCAGTTCATCCCTACCGCCTACTTCATCATCCGTTGGGGATTTCGATTCCAAATCTTCAAAGAAGCTTCCGTCCTCTCTGGCTTCCTCGAAGGAACTCTCCAAATTTATTATTGGTGAGATCTGAATATCTTTAAAGAATGGTTCCTCACCTTCTATGCTATCATCCAAATTCTGATTCCCAGCTAAAGGTGATTTTTCATGAGCATTCCTAGTTTGCATAACCTCCTCACCAGACTTTTCTCCTCTCAATTTGCTTAGAAGGTCCTTGGTAGCACTTTTAGAGGTTACTAGATAAGTTGAGGGGCTATCTCCATCTAAGACATTCTGAACCTTATCATTTTCCAATTTTGTGTTTTTTTCTAGTTCCCAGTCTCCCTTCTCTAAACAACAAACTTGATTTGTATCTGTTACCTCCTTGAGACCATCATTCATCAAATTGTCATTCTACTCACTCATTTTACCCACATCAAAAGCCTCAGTTTCATTAACCTCATCATCATATCTTCTTTTTGATGAAACATTTCCCATCCCTTTTGGTATCAATCTTGAATCAATACCACCAACCCACATCTCACCCTCATCATCCTTCCAATCATCTTCTTTCAACTTTTCCTCTTGTTGGAACCTTGTCCATAGACCAAGGTCTATTTCAGAGTTTTTCAAACCCCAATCTTCCCCTATTGGTTGCTTCCATTTTTTTAACATGGCTTCCAAAAATTCACTGTCCTCAGCTAAATAGATACTTTCTTTTGACATCAGTAGGTCTGTTATAGCATTTTGCTCCAAACCCTTTCCTTTCTCTAGATGCCTGCATTCCCCTACAAGATTCCCTACTCCTTTACAAGCAGAGAACATTTTAATCTTTTCCTCAATCTCTATCATCTACTTCCAGATGCTCTCCCCTATTTTTAGCTCTACCATTTCCAGGATAGGGTGAATTGCCTACCAAAGTATACAAATGTAGGCATACATGCTATAGTCTTTATTTGCAATGACTTCATCTACTTTTATGAAAGTTCCTAGTCTATTACCAATCTTCTTTAAGGTTTCTATGTTCCAATACTCATGGGGAAGATTATACAACTGAATCCAAATTGGTACCTTTGAGATGGTTTCATTTTTCAAATTAATGTTGGGTGTCCAGTCTTTAAGATAAAAGCCTTTACCCCCCTTCAAAAATGGGCCATTGTTGAAAACCCATTCTTTATCTAAAGCACTCGGGCAAATAACCAGATAAAAACCATTGGGTAGTGTTTTCAAAATAGTTGCTTCCCCCCAATGTTCATTACACCATTCTATGACCCTTCTGAAAGCTGGCCATGAGCCACTCCATTTCACAAAGAAAGCTTTTTCCTTAAATTGGCTAATAGAATCATTCCAAGCTTGGCCTTCTATCGTTAAAGAGATAACCATGGTATGTTCAAATGTATGGCTTACCTTATCAGTTGGCTGGGGATCTCCTTGTTGCTTCAGCCTCCAAAACTTCTTTTCAACTTTTCAGAAGTCAACCGGTTTAGTTAAACGAATGTTTGCATACCCCCATCTGTTTCTTAGGATGAAACCCTATTGATCTAGATTGTTGTTCTTTCCATTGCGTAAACCCTTTCCATTATTTTCCAGAGCCTTCCATGCTTGTTAAGAGCTTTCCATGGTGGGATCTGCGAATGACCTACATTTCTTTGGTTGTAATGACAGCCATTCTAAGAACCTCCATGCCCTCGAATCCCCTACGACTTGTGAAAACCTCCATCGTTCCTTCTCTTCACCATTGCAATAGTCACTTCATATCAAAGTGACATATTATTATCAAGTATTTATAACAAATTTATTATTATACTATTCTATTGTGCAACTTATTTAATTACAAGTAGTATAAGAGTGTGATCTTGGTATGATGAAGGCAAGACAACTTTATCATTTTGGAGGTCATTTTGGGAAGCAAATACTTCTCTAATTTTAAATAATATTTTTTAATTTTTAAATAGTTATTTAAGGTCACACCGATTATTCTATAGTATAATTTTGAAGAAAATTAGAGTATTAGGGTTGTTGGATGTTGTGGTTGTGTTGTTGTATGTGGTTGTCATTGATGTCAACACTATTATCATTAATTCATTTGAAGTTGTATATGTCGAGGATATTGAGAAAATTGTAAAGGAATGAGTTGCAGGTTGTCAGTGGTAAAGTGAAGTTCAGTATCCCAGTATGTTCTATACATTGATGATCAAAGGTTTTGGAATAAAGGGTTTGTTGCTAAGTGTATCTAGTTTATCCACGCCGAGTTTCAGATATCCACATGAAGTTTTGATCGAGTTATGAAGATTCTCATTCTGATAGTTTTTTTGTTACTTCAGTCAGTGTTCCTGATTGAAGATGATGCTATTATAGTTAGTTCAGTTGTTGTGGATGCCTTTATTGTGATTTGTAATGCTTTTGGATGTTACTAGATCGTGCTCTATCTATGTTGCACATCTGCATTGATCGTTGTTCTCGCGATCCGAGATTTTCTCTTTTGTGTTCATGTTTTTCTTGTTCTTGGCCGACATGGTGTTTGTAGCGTGTTGTGGATCTTCGATGATAAATTAATTGAAGTGTCTTCATGTTGGAGATGTTGATTTGGGTCCTCACTATACTATGGCCTACCTTGGTTGATTCACATTGATAATCTTTAATGTTTTTGGCCGATATTTTATATTCATTTTATTATTCTTGTTGAGGTCGACTTGTAGTGATGTAATTTCTTGTTGCGGATATATAAGAGCGATTGTTTATTCAAATTGAAGTGTGTAAGAGGGTACAAGAGTGTGTGAGTGAATGCTAGAGTGTGCTTCTATGTGTGTATGTGAGAATATCATTCGAAGGAAGAGCAGAGTGTGAAGAAGTGTGTAATTGTTTATGTGCTTAACTGGAACTGTAATCAGACATTAGAAGATGCTATTTTCTCAATTCAAAATCCTGATGGTTGTAATCCAAATCTCTTCGTAAGATAGTGTGTCCTCCTTTGTAATTGAGCAGTGAGCTCTAGGAAGTGTACCTGAATGCATGTGCATTCCCCATATTTCATTTTCGTTATACTTTTAACAAGGTATAATCTTGTGGATTGACCTCCATCGTGTTTTTTCCCCTAACAGGGTTTCCACGTAAAAAATCTTGGTGTTATGTGTGTTTCTGATGTGTTGATGGTTTATGTTTTCATGGTTAATTATCAGATCTGAGAATAAGGTTAATAAGTTGAATAAGTTTTGAATTTCTATGACAAATGATTCACCCCCCTGTCAGTTGTCCGCCCTTGTGTTTCCAACAACTGGTATCAGAGCAAGTTCCTTGGAAGAAGTTTAACAACTTAAGGTGATCTAGGATGGCAAGTTACAAGAAGGATAGTCCAAGATTTGATGAAACAAATTACTTTGTGGAATAATTGAACGGAGTGCCATCTGAGATGCATTGGTGAACCCTACTGGTGCATTACAAGTAATATGTATATTATTCCACATAATGGTCCTACTACTTCTTATGAGATTAGAGATGTTGAGTATAATATTTGGGCTAATGAAGCTTTGTTGAGTTCTTTGACTAACTCTGAGATGAAAAATGTTATGGATTTGAAGACTACTCATGAGATCTGGAAAAAGTTGGAAACCTTGTATGAAGGTGATGCTAATGTGAATATTTCTAAGTTCCAGAGTTTGAAAGGGAAATATGAAAGGTTGAGAATGGGTGACGATGAGAACATTAATACTTTCATGCAAAGAGTGAATGAACTTGTGTGTGGTATTAGATGTGCTGGTGGAAAGATAGACGAATCTAAGATTGTTGCTAAAGTGCTTAGATCCCTGCTTGATTCTTACAAAGTCAAAGTTAAGCTAGTGCTATTGAAGAGATCTGGACTGTAACAAACATAACCAGAGATACGTTGGTTGGTAAGCTAATTACTTTTGAGTTGAGCGAATTTGGTGATGTTCTTCCTAAGGTTGAATCTGCATTTAAGGCTACTACTTCCAGGAGAGATAGATAGAGATATGATCTAGGTGAGAGTTCGTGGAGAAAGACATTCAAGTATGTCAGATAGATTGAAGAAGAAGAAAGAGAGATGGAAGAGTTGGAAGCACTTATTGTCAAAAGAGTACCGAGAGGAAAAGGTAAGTATGAAGGAAAATTGTCTCAAATGTTTTTCTTGCAATAAGATAGGTCATTTTGCATCAAGGTGTCCAAAAAGAGCTCCTAAACCAAGACATAATAAGCCTATATTTCAGAAGAAGTGTTACTATGCTGCTAGTGAAGGTGTGATAGATGATGAATCTGATGAAGGAAATAGAAGTGATGACGAATGGGTATTTATTGCTATCAAGGAAAATAGTCTTGTATCTACTGAATCTGCTAATTGTACAAATGTGGAGAAATCCCTAGCTGCTCGAGTTGAAGAGAAGGATGAATGGGTGATTAAAAGTGGATGTTCACATCATATGACATGAGACAAAAGTAAGTTTGTAAGCTTGGAAAAGTATGATGGTGGTGTTGTGAGATTTGGTGATAATACAACTGGTGTAATCTGTGGAAGAGGATGCATTTATCTTGATGGTAAGCATAATATTGATGATGTCCTATATGTGGAAGGCTTGCAGCATAATATTTTGAGTGTTAGTCAAATGGTTGATAAGGGATACAATCTTCAGTTCAAGGATGGAAAGTGTAGAATATTGAGTTCTAGAAATGAAATTGCATCAGGTGCAAAAATAAAAGGTAATATCTTTCACTTGAGTGCTGCTAGTAAAAGTTGTTTGATTGCTCAAGTTGATGAAAGTTGGTTGTGGCATAGGATATTGTGCCATGTTAACTTTGATAATATTTTCATGATAAGTTCCACTAAGGCTATGAGAGATCTACCTAAGTTGGTGAAGCCTACTAATGCAATATGCAAGGAACGTCAGTTGGGAAAGCAAACCGAGATTTCATTTTAGAGTAAAAAGCATTGTTCAAATGAATTGTTAGAGCTTGTGCATACTGATCTGTGTGGTCCCTCTAAGGATAAAATTTTACAAGGTTACATGTATTTCATGTTACTCATTGATGATTATTCTAGAATGGTATGGGTTACTTTCTTAAGGGAGAAATCTGAAGCACTAGAAAATTTCAAGATCTTTAAAGCTATGGTTGAGACAAAGACATATTTGAAAATTGAATGTTTGAGATCAGATAGAGGTGGTGAATTCACTTTCAGTGAATTTAATTCTTTTTGTGAAGAACATGGAATAAAAAGACAATTATCTGCACCGCAGACCCCTCAGCAAAATGGAGTTGTGGAAAGAAAGAACAAAACAGTTGAAGATGTTGCTAGAACAATGATGCTAGAAAGAAATGTCCCTCATATCTATTGGAGAGAAGCTGTGAGTACTGTTGTGTACACACTCAACCGGGTACAAATCAAAGGTGATACTGGTAAGACCTCTTTTGAGGTATGGACTAGTCAAAAGCGTATTGTTAAATACTGCAAGATATTTGGAAGCAGATGTTATATTAAGAGAGATGAAGACATAGGAAAGTTTGATGCTAGGAATGATGAAGGTATCTTTCTAGGTTATTCTACCAAAAGAAAGGCCTACCAGTGTTACAATAAAAGATTGAAGAAAATGGTTGAAAGTGAAAATGGTAAGGTTGATGAAGACTTATGTACACCATCCAGAACCTGTGGATATGACTTTGATGATCAAGATGACAGTACAAACCAAGGAAAGAAAATTCAGACTACAAATCAAGTACAAATCAATAAGAAGAATGAAGAAGAAGGAGAAAGTAGTGGAAGCGTAGAAGAGAGAACACAAGAGCCTGAAGTTGAAGAAAATCCTAAGAAGACTTCAAGGTATGTAAGATTGAATCATTCAGAAGATCAAATTATAGGTGATAAGAATAAAGGTGTCCAGACTAGGAGAAAGATTGTAGAAGAGTATTGCTTGATTTCAAAGACTGAGCCTACTAGTGTGAATGAAGCATGTAGAGATGACCATTGAGTTGAAGCAATGAAAGAAGAGTTAAAACAGATTGAAAAGAATGATACATGGATTCTTGTTCCCAAACCTAAGGATAAGAATGTCATTGGAACTAAATGGGTCTTTAGAAACAAACTAAATGAGCATGGTGAGGTGGTTAGAAACAAAGCAAGATTGGTATGTAAAGGATATTCATAGATGGAAGGAATTTATTTTGAAGAGACCTTTGCCCCTATTGCTAGAATTGAAGTTGTAAGATTATTTCTTGCCTATGTTGCTCACAAGAACTACAAAGTTTATCAGATGGATGCCAAATCAGCTTTTCTAAATGGTGAATTGGAAGAAGTGTATGTTGAGCAACCTAATAGATTGTAGTTGACTGAGAAGGAAGATATGGTGTTTCGGTTGAAGAAAGCATTGTATGGACTTAAACAAGCCCCTAGAGCATGGTATGCTAGATTGGACAAGTATTTGCTGAAGCTTGGATTTAACAAAGGTATTGCTGATAGTAATCTGTATTTCAAGATTGATCATAATAAAGATTTGATTGTTGAAGTATTCGTTGATGATATAATTTTTGGAGGAGATGATGGTTTGTGCATGAAGTTTTCTAATGAGATGCAAAATGAATTTGAGATGTCTATGATTGGTGAGATGATATTTTTTTTGGGATTAGAAATTAATTAGTTAGATAAAGGGATTTTTATATCTCAGTCCAAGTATGTGAAGGAATTGCTGAAGAAGTTTGGTATGGAAGATTCAAAGCCAGTTGGTACACCCATGGTGACCGGATGCAAGTTGACAACAAAAGATGATTTTCTGAAAGAAAATCAAACAAGATGCATATGAATGATTGGTGGGTTGTTGTACTTAACTCAAACTATGCCTGATATCATGAATGTTGTATGTATTGTTGCAATATTTCAAGCTAATATGAAGGAATCTCATGTGACTGTTGTGAAGAGAATTTTTAGATACTTGAAGGGAACTGTTGATATTGGCCTATGGTATCCTAAAGATGATGATTTTACCTTGAGTTCCTTTACTGATTCTAATTGGGCAAGAGATGTGAATGATAGAAAAAGTACTAGTGGTGGAGCATTTTTCCTGGGTAAGAAGCTAATTTCATGGTTAAGCAAGAAGTAGAATGCCATTTCCTTGTCTACTACAGAGGCATAATACATTGCTGCTACTAACAACTGTACTCAAGTCCTATGGATGAAACAGATGCTGAAGGATATAAAAGTTGTATATGATAAGCCTATTGCTATATTCTATGATAATTCAAGTGCTATTAACATTTCCAAGAATTTGGTGTTGCATTAAAAAACAAAGCATATATCTATCAAGTTTCAATTTTTGAGGGAGAAAGTAAGTGAAAAAGAAGTAAGATTGGAGTATGTGCCTACTAAGGAGCAGATTGTAGATATCTTTACAAAGCCATTTCCTAAGGATACTTTTGAGTATCTTAGAGGGAAGTTAGGGGTGATTACCCCTCCTAATTAGAACTAAGATGCAAAGTAATGCATTGCATCAGTCCATGCATTTCATAGTCATATCTTGTTTCAGATTGATGTTGTGGTGGCTACTACTTAGGGGGAGTAGTTAGATGTTCAAAAATTCAAATATGTGGTTCAAAGCTTAGAGATATTTGTCATTGATGTCAAAGGGGGAGAAGATTCATGTGAAAAACTGGTGATTATCTGGGGAGAAGAGCCTTGTAAAAAAAAAATTGTGAAAATGTTGAGGAGAAAATGAGTCAAATCCTAAGGGGGAGTAATTGTCAAGAGTTAGCTGCGTTGATGGTGTTTTTCACATCATGTGTTTCCATCAATGCCAAAGGGGGAGATTATTGGATGTTATGGTTGTGTTGCTAATATGTGGTTGTCATTGATGTCAACACTATTAGCATTAATTCATTTGAAGCTATATATTTTGAGGATATTGAGAAAATTGTAAAGGAATGAGTTACAGGTTGTCAGTGGTAAAGTGAAGTTCAATATGTTAGTATGTTCTATACGTTGATGATCAAAGGTTTTGGACTAAAGGGATTGTTACTGAGTGTATCTAGTTTATCCACGTCGAGTTTCAGAGATCCACATGAAGTTTTGATCGAGTTATGAAGATTCTCATTTTGACAATTTTTTTGTTGCTTCAGTCATTTTGGAATATGGCTTTGTGTGTTGTCATTGATGGCAACTGAAGTCATCCCCTTGGTCCATAGTTCATTATCTAGTCATATCAACAGATAAAGTAATACAGTGTGTATTATTGGTAGAATACTTGAGGAACAAGGTATCTGGTTAGACGGCTTCACCGGATCATCTTTTTGTGTTGTGGATCTCTGGAATTGCTTGATAAGCATGTGGATTATCTTATTATCAAGTTTTGTGGTGTTGCATTAGTTGTAGTACGAGGTCAAAGGTCTGGTAGGACATTTTTTGTCTATTTTCTTGTTGTAGCCGACTCAGAAAATGTGGTGCGTTGTGGATGTGTAAAGTGGAATCATTCAAAAAAAATTCATGTTCAAATGTTTAATTATTGGTCCTATCCATAGAATAGCCAACTTGTTTGGATACGCATCAAATTTATTCATGATTTGGGCTGACAACTTTCAAATATTCTTAAGTTTTGTTGAGCTGACTTGTAACAATTAAATCCCTAGTCGTGAATATATCTAGATGATCGATTACCTCATTTTGATGAATGAAGATGGTGTATTGGTGTATGTTACAAACATTCAAGGAATATTCAAGCAATATCATGCACAGTTTCACTTGGGCAGAAGGATTTTGTGTGTGAACTTGAGCAAAGAAGAGCAATATCAATAAGAAGGACATAAGTTCATCATCAAAGCTTAACTAGAACTATAATCCAACATTGGTAGATGCTATTCAATCAGCTCATTTTCTTTTGGATCTAAACCAAATCATTGTAAGAGCAGTGAGCTCTAGGTAGTGAGCCTGAATGCAAGTGCATTCCCATTTTGTAATATTTCTTTTGGGTATACTTAGAACTTATTGTGGATTGGCCATCCACCGTGGTTTTTCCCCTAATAGGGTTTCCACGTAAAAATCCTTGTGTTATGGTTGTGTGGTTTCTTATTTTCTATTTTTGCATATTACTATTGAATAAATGTTCCAAGTGGATTAAAGGTCAGAATAATAAAGTTAATTTTTGCAGAACACTAATTCACCCCCCTCTCAGTGTTGCTTGTTTCCAACAATTGGTATCAGAGCTAGTTCCTTGAAAGAAGTCTAACAACTTGGGGAGATCTTGGAAAGTGTTCTCAATGGATACAAGTAGTCTTCAACAACAAATTATGGCGGCTTTGGATGATCTTGACAAGTCAAAATATGAGATCCAAGAATTGCAAGATAATATTGAGAATGCAAAAAAATTCATTCAATCCTTGAAAGACAAGATCAATGAATCAAGGGAGAAAAGAAAGGAATTATGTGGTCAGCTGAAATAGAAAAACAAAACCATGGAAGATGAACAACTCAGTCAGGTTTTGAAAGAGAAAACAAAAGAATGTGAAATTTTTTCCCAAGAGAATGCTTCCTTGAAGCGTGAGATGGAATCTATCATGATGAGAATGACCAAGGAAATTGAGGATAGGAAGAAGAATGAAGAAAAGCTTGCACAATCCTTGAAAGAAAAGTCAGAACAATACAGCCGACTAGATAATGAATTGGAGCAATCCAAGAAAATTCAGGAGGAGCTTAAAAAGCAGCTTGATGATCTCAAAAATGAACTTGCTGCTACAAATGAGTATAAGGAAAAATTCAAAGAAAGCACAACCAAACTTGATGAATTAATCAAGGGACAGAGGACAGATGGTGATCGTCGAGGTCTTGGATATGAAGGAGAAAGCTCCAGATCTGGACAAGGAAAATTTAGACAAGGGAGTCAGATGAATGGACCCAGAAGAAATCCGGTAAGGCAACCTAATGCTCAAAGATTTAATGTCTATTGTTATACCTACAAAAAATTTGGTCATTTGGATTCTTAGTGTAGGAGTAGGGTGAATACAAGTAGACCATCATTCTTAGGTCAGTGTTTTAATTGCCATAAGTATGGTCATAAGTCAAGTGAATGCAAAATTGTGTTGAACAATTTTCTTAGAAATGTCAGATGCTATGTGTGTAATAGATTTGGACATATTGCTAACCAATGTAGATAAAGACAAAATTAGTGGAACAATTGGTATGGACATATAAGTGTTGTGTGTTATAGCTGCAACAAATTTGGTCACACTTCTAGATTCTGTTGGAACAGAAGAGGTCCGGTAAAATAGAATAGGCAACTGGATGCTAAAGGAAAAGGGAAAGTCACTACTGATGAGATCAAGAAGCAAATGTAGAAGAAATGGGTGAAGAAGAATCCCTTTGCGGAAGGAAATGGATCCACACCAGAATCCACTTCTGGTAATACTCCAAGAAATTGATTTTAGGCCTCTGCCATAGGGGGAGATGTTATGAAAAACTCCTAAACCCCTACAAGTGATTGGCACTGAAATTCAGATGTGTTTAGTAGAAAATTTGGCACTTTTCAGACATTGTGAAATGAATCCTAAAGCATTAGTGAAGAATATTGGAGATCTTTATAGGAATTATTTGTCTCGAAACATAAAAGATAGAAAACTGGTTGAGTTAGGGCAAGGGAATTTATTACAAAATTAAAGGGTTAGGTTCATGACCATTAAAAGAACGACTTCCACCCTCACTTGCCTCACTGCATTCGGAGGAAAAGAAAGTTTGGAGAGCTTTAAGGCAATCATTTCCAAATTGAGAAAGATTCAAGCATAGAGGAGAATCTGCGATCAAATTTCATTCTATCTTTGAAAGATATTTATTGCAAAACCTGTAAATTTGTGTGCTCGCAATTATGTCTACTCTTTTGTTAGTTGAAGTTAAGGATAGGCCGCGTCCAAAATTCAAATGGCATCCATATAAGTCTGTAGATACAGAGCCACTAGGTGCATTTTCATCGGTGTTGTATGGTGTTTTGCACATTGAATATATTAGGGCATATGTGCACACAATTGAAGATTTGGGTAGCTCACAGTTATTGGAGTTGTATTCTTAGTCCATAGTTTAAGAAGATTATACTATGAAACCAGAATTCAAAACCCTGGAAGACAAGAAATTTGCGCAATTCACGAAATTTCCCATATTCGAAGAAGATGAGTGGGTTCAATATATTCTAAGCCATTTTCATGATGAATTCATGTGGTTAGATGTGCCTTTCAAAATCTCCAAAGAAGCTATTTGTGCAGTCACAAGCTTAAATTCCACTGGTAGACTTCTAGTTTTGAAGTCAGTGAAAAATGATGAGGTTACTAGAGTGACTAGCTCTTGTTGGGACAGAAGGCCAATAACTATAGATCATATTGCCAAGGTTGATGTAAAATTTGCATCTATGGTTATAGGCTACAAGATCTACCATTTGAGCTGGGAAAATTGTGTATCTGGCACAACCATCTATACAACATATGAAATGATCAAACATAATGCAGATTTTGATCTATGTGAGCTTCTCAGAGGTCAACTACTGGAGAATCTGAGAAAACTCAAGAAGGACAAGAAGAATGTATTCAAGTTCGGAAACCTGTTAATTTATCTGTACTTCTACTTCTCGGGTGAGTTACTAAGAGTTGGTAAAGTGCAATGGCATAATGATATGCCGGTACCTGTTCAGATCTGGGATATGTTATGTGGACTTGGTGATAAACAAACCCGTAACACAATCCTGTGGGGACATTTTAAAACTTTTAAAACTTTGATGTACACCAGAGAGAGAATCCCTATCGCAATAGTGGAATAGTACAAAGACACTATATGCTTCATGATTGACATTGACCAGTGTCACATGGAAGCTGTTGATCCTAGAATAGTTTGGATCATGCCTATGGGGTATGAAGTAGATGGAAACATTCTAAGGATGTATGTTGAACATCTGCTAAATTCACCACTAGATCAGAATGAAGAAAGGTTTGGTACATATGCAGAGAAAATCCTACAAGTTCATTATGAAAGGAGGAAGCCAGTATCAATTAGAAAGGTAAGAAAAGAAACATAAGCTATTACAGAGAGTATGGGTCTTCCTATGGAAAAGCTGAAAGAAATAAGAAGGAAAAGGATGAATCAACTGGTCTGAGAACATATTTTTCAACACCAGATCTACCAGGAGTTCCCCTGCAACACAGTCTACTCAAGCCAAAGTTTCCGAAAGAAGGAAGAAGAACAAAAGCTCAAGAACTTACAAAGTTGTATTTGTAGATGAAGAGGAAGAAATTGACTTAGAAGAAGTAGTAAGGGAGATAAAGGCTACTGGGACTCATGCTGTCAATCTAAACAAGAGAAAACCTTCTGGAAAAGGTGAAGAAGCAAACAAAAAGGCTAGAGTTGACAAGCCCAACATGTCTATCGAGGAAGTTGCAGATGCAACAGTAAAAGATGGAAACCTCATTCCACTTGGTAACCTATATGAAAATTTTGATGAATCTGGTAAGAAGATTCTTAAAGAAGCTATTGTTAAGCACTTGAATGCTTTCAATAAATCTCTTGTTGAAATCATGTTCGGCTTGCCTACAAGCCTATATAATGCTTTGGAATCAAGGAGAGAGAGTGCTAGAACAAAGGAAGAAAATATTAGGAAAAGAGTTCTTGGTGATTTGTGCCCAGAGATGTCAATAGAAGAAATGGATTTATTTCTTCTAAAGGTCAAAAAGGAATTTAGAAGCAAGTCAAGAGTCAATAAGCTCATGATTAGTGACACTGATGCTATTATAAGAGAAACTAAGGTAATCTTGGAAGAATTTGTCAAAGCAAAAGATAAATATTGAAGAGATCAATATTGAACATACTCAAGGTAATGAGGAAGTAAATGTGAAGGTAAATGAATTAGAAGAAGGGAATGTGAATGAGGAAAACATGAATGTGTCTGATCCTCCGGAGTTTGAGGATATTCTGACCTCTCCCAATGCGGGAAACTCAGAGACACCTGTTGTAAATGAGGTGGTTGCTAAAGAAAAAGAGGCTCATACTGAAGAAACTGAAATGCCTAAAGCCAATCCTAGAGTAGAATCTCAAGTTGAAAAGAAAAAGGAGCAAGAAATCAGAATAGAGGAAGTGAAGGAATCTTTGTTGGAGTAGTAGGATGAGCTAGATTCTGAGTTGGATGAAAATGCAATCAACCTTTCCACTCTGTCTCCAATTTAGATGATGAAGGTCACTAAAATTTCCCAAGCCAAAGCTAGTGAAAATATATTGAAATATCACATTGAGGATAGTGAACTGTTAAAGATTGCATCTGGAGTCCTACATAAAATAATGCCTACTTATGTTGTGGACCCATCAAGTTCCTCCTTCGGTGAGTTGAAGAAGTTAATAAGCTCTGTAGATTCTAATTTTGAATCTTTTGAGAAATCAGCTCTAGTTAAAGTACAAAAGGAGTTCAAAGAGAAGAGAGTTAATAGCCTAAAGGAATTGATTGTCAAAGATAAAAATCTGTTAGGAACCAGCATAAAGAGTGTTCAAAGTGCTATAATTGAAGGAGATAATATACAAGTCCTGCCTAATTCTATCAAAATTTATTGGAGCAAATGAGAAGTAGGTGAAAGATATTGAGCAACAGTTGGTTACTATTTCCAACACATTTGACCCATTAATCGGTAGTGTTTGTCATCAAGAAAGTCAGGTAATATCCTTGCTCAACCAAATAAAGAATCTAAAGATTGAAAATGAAAGGATTATTGGAAGAGTTGGTGAACTTAGGGGGCTAATAAGTCCAAAGATTGAGATGATAGTGAATGCTCTAAAAGAAGCTGAAGGTGTTGTGACTGCTCTTGATCTGGTAAATCTCGAAGCTGCAGAAACTTTGGCATATCTTATTTGTGGTCACATTACTATTTTGGAGAGTCTAAAAAGCGTGTGGGACTCAAACGTAAATGGATTGAAGAATGTCTTTGCAGACGTCTTCAAATTTTTGTAAGTCTTCGGATATATTTGTACAGCTTTGCAAATTTTGGGTGCCCCAATTTTGTCATTGATGTCAAAGGGGGATAGAGTGAAGTGAAAAATTCTTTGATATTCTTAGGGGGAGTAGTATTTTTCATTTTGGCATTGTACTTATCTGTCTCGACACTTAGTCATTTTTCACTAATTATTGCCATGAATGTCAAAGAGGGAGATTTCTGGAATATGGCTTCGTGTGTTGTCATTGATGGCAATTGAAGTCATCCCCTTGGTCCATAGTTCAATATCCAATCATACCGGTAGATAAAGTAATATAGTGTGTAGTACCGACAGAATACTTAAGGAACAGGGTATCCGGTCAGACGACTTCACCAAATCATATTTTTGTGTTGTGGATCTCTAGAATTGTTTGATAAGCATGTGGATTATCTTATTATCGAGTTTTGTGGTGTTGCATTAATTGCAGTACGAGGTCGGAGGTCCGGTAGGACACTTTTTGTCTATTTGCTTGTTGTAGCTGACTCAAGAAATGTGGTGAGCTATGGATGTGTAAAGTGGAATCATTCAAAATGTTTTCACTTTCAAATGTTTAATTATTGGTCCTAGCCATAGGCTAGCCAACTTGTTTGGATAAGCATCAAATTTATTCATGATTTGGGTTGACAACTTGCAAATATTCTTAAGTTTTGTTGAGCCGACTTGTAACAATTAAATCCCTAGTCACAAATATATCTAGATGATCGATTACATCATTTTGATGAATGAAAATGGTGTATTGGTGTATGTTGCGAACATTCAAGGAATATTCAAGCAATATCATGTGCAGTTTCACTTGCGCCCAAGGATTTTGTGTGCGAACTTGAGTAGAGCATAGCAGAAGTTCAATATCAATCAGAAGGACAAAAGTTTGTCATCAAAGCTTAACTAGAACTATAATCCAGCATTGGTAGATGCTATTCAATCAATTAATTTTATTTTGGATCTAAAAAAAATCATTGTAAGGGTAGTGAGACCATCCTTTTGAGCAGTGAGCTCTAGGCAGTGAGCTTGAATGCAAGTGCATTCCTATTTTGTAATATGTCTTTTGGGTATACTCAGAACTTATTGTGGATTGACCATCCACCGTGGTTTTTCCCCTAACAAGGTTTCCACATAAAAATCCTTGTGTTATGGTTGTGTGGTTTCTTATTTTCTATTTCTACATATTATTGTTGAATAAATGTTCCAAGTGGATTAAAGGTCGGAATAATAAAGTTAATTTTTGTAGAACACTGATTCACCCCCCCTTTCAATATTGCTTGTTTCCAACAAGTCGATGTTCTTGATTGAAGATGATTCTATTCTAGTTAGTTCAGTTGTTATAGATGCCTCTCTTGTGATTTGTAATGATTGTGGATGTTTCTAGATCGTGCTCTATCTTTGTTGCACATCTGCATTGATCGGTGTGCTCGCGATCTAAGATTTTCTCTTGCGTGTTCATTTTCTTCTTGTTCTTGGTCGACATGGTGTTTGTAGCGTGTTGTGGATCTTTGAGGAGAAATTAATTGAAGTGTCATCATGTTGGAGATGTTGATTTGGGTCCTCACTATGTTGTGGCTGACCTTGGTTGATTCACATTGATAATTTTTAATGTTTTGGGCTGATAGTTTATATTCATTTTATTATTCTTGTTGAGGCTGACTTGTAGAGATGTAATTTCTTGTTGCGGATATATAAGAGTGATTGTTTATTTGAATTGAAGTGTGTAAGAGGGTGCAAGAGTGTGTGAGTGAATGCTAGAGTGTACTTTTGTGTGTGTATGTGAGAATATCTTTCGAAGGAAGAGCAAAGTGTGAAGAAGTGTGTAATTGTTTATGTGCTTAACTAGAACTATAATCAGACATCAACAGATGCTATTTTCTCAGTTCAAAATATGGATGGTTGTAATCCGAATCTCTTTGTAAGACAATGTGTCTTCCTTTGTAATTGAGCAGTGAGCTCTAGGCAGTGTGCCTGAATGCATGTGCATTCCCCATATTTCATTTTCATCATAATTTTAATAGGGTATAATCTTTTGTATTGACCTCCACCGTGGTTTTTCCCCTAATAGGGTTTCCACATAAGAAAATATTGGTGTTATGTGTGTTTCTAATGTGTTGATGATTTATGTTTTCATAGTTAATTATCAGATCTGAGAATAAGGTTAATAAGTTGAATAAGTTTTGAATTTCTATGACAACTAATTCACCCGCCTTCTCAGTTGTCTTCCCTTTTGTTTCCAACAAGGGTTACATTAGGAATTCCACCTAATTCATTCCAAAAGCTAAATATTAATGATTTTTTATAATTAGCAAGCTTTTCAAGAATATATTTCTTAGTATATAGTACAATTTTGAGGTAATTTGGAGTAGAAATAAAGGACTTACTATGGAATTATGGTTTCCAACATATTCACTCCTGGGGTTGTAGTTTGGAAAATTGTTTCCTTATTTTTAGAGGGCTCACAATAGAAGCATTTGTAAACCTACAATTTTGATTTGAAGAAAGTTGGAATAGATATTATAAATTTATTAAAGAATTAATATTTCCACTAAATTACCTCTTAATGCTACAAATCAACGAGAATGTTGGAGTTTTTTCTAAGGGATCTAAGAATTATTAAATTATAGTAAGTATTTAAAACTAATTGGATTTATATTGTGTGAGTTATTATAAAAGTAGTGTTTCCACCAAATTTTCCCTCAAGGCTACAAATCATTAAAATTCTTATATTTTTTTGGAAGGTAGATCTTAGCAAAAATAAGTAGCAAAAGAAGAAGAAAAAAAAAGAACAAAAAGAACAAGAAGAGCAATAGAAAGAACAAGAACAAGAAGAAAGAGAAGAGTAAGAAAAAAAGAAGAAAATGAAGATGAATATTTTATGTGGAAGCATCCATAATTAATTAGTGTTGAGGAAAATTCTTTGTAAAGGGGGGAATGCTATGCCCCTAAAATTATACTATGTATTAGGTTATGAGTAGTTGGCTTGAGGCTACCTTAACTTTTAAATAAGTTACATAATCATTATTATAATAATATAGGTATTTAGGTCATTTTAGGGGTTATAATTAAGTTTCTAAGTTGGCTTGAGTGACATCCAATGCATGGGTATGGTATACATGAGGTATAGATTAGTTATTTTTATCATATAAATTATTGTGTTCTTAGTGAAAACTGTAACGTCTAGAAAATGCAGAAGAAAAGGGTTGAAAGCACACACTCAATGCGATCTAAACTCTAATGCAATCTAAGCTAAGCAACAAAGAACAAAGGAAAGTCAAAACGTAAATAAACTAAACAATCTCACCCAATATGTACGTAATTCCATGTATCATCTCAATTGCCCTTCTCCATTTTGCCGTTGTAGTATAATTGCTCTCAAATTTCTCATATGCAAGTATAGCCTATGATAGTGATTTAGAAAAACATCGAAGATTCAAGATAGTTGCTCTAAAAAGTCATAAGATTTCGAGAGAGATTGGAATGATGAAGAACAGATCAATTTATAGAAAATTGATCATTCGAACGACAAGTCAGGATTGAAAGATCAACGAATGGTTGAGATCGAAAGATTAGACATGCATTCTGATAATTGTTAGTAGTGACATGAGTGATACAAATTAGAAATAGAAATAAAGATTAAATAAATGATTTAATCTTCAAGTTTGGTATTTGAAAATAGAAGAATAGTCTTTGCATGACAAAGATAAAGATGGATTAAAACAACTCTTTGTTCGAACGCACGCACAAGATTTAATTAATTAAATAGGAATATTTAATTAATATGCATGTACACACAATTGAGTTAGAACTAGATGACTGAATGATATGACGAAGAGATTACTCGAGAAAGCAACTCAGACATTAAATCCAGAGTTAACTGTGTGATTTAAATAGATGTCGAGTCGAGTCAAAGTGAATACTTAGATAACTCACACAATTATCTAAATATAGAGGAATGCATGAAAATAGGATTTATGAATTAAATAATTCATTTAATTCAAGATTTTATATTTGAAGAATAATTAAATAAATAAGATTTATTTAATTAAGTGACGAGGGGATTAAATGGATAATTAAATAAATAAAAGGATTTATTTAATTATAGTTGAAATATGATAGAGGTAAATTAAATAAGAATTTATTTAATTGAAGAAGAAGGATAAGGTTAATTAGTAACATAATTAAATAAAGTGTTTATTTAATTAATCAGATAGAATAAAGAAAATGTGAATCAATTAAATAATTAAGATTATTTAATTAATAGAAGAAATGAAGACCTTATAGAATAATTAAATAATTGACATTATTTAATCATGACCATGGAAGAAATACGAATTATTAAGAATATTGAAGTCGCAGGCTTAAACCAGATTTCGGTGTCTACATTTGCCCCTCTTTGATACAATGTCCTTTCGGCGTTGTGTCAAAGAAAATTGATAAAAATATGCCCTAGTAATGCCCCAGTGTTAAACAGGTGAAGGTATGCCCCCTCGGGAAAATTGACAAATTTTCAAAGAATTTCAGAAAAATTTGGAAATGATCCCGATTAGTCCATTGGATAGCTAGAAATGTAGTGAAGTTGACGGAATTGAAGTTGGAAATGTTAAGGATGGGTACAGGTCAATTGAGATTGGAAGCTGACATGACCAGTAGAAAAGAATGCCACCAAAACCCTAGGTATAAATAGAAAATGGGGTAAAAACCCATTCATTTTTACCCACATAGCTTTGAGATTTGAGAATTTTGTTTTGCACCCTCAACAAAGATGTCTCCCATTCCGCACACCCACCATGGAGCATATAGGATCTGGACCTTCAGGCGGCCAGCCGACACAGACCCCCTGTATGTACCTAAATCTTGACTTTTGAATTTTTGATTTTCGCACCTTTTTATGCGTGTATGTGCAGTTTTTGTTATGCGTCACTTTATTGAAAAGCCACATGTGAATGCGTAATCAACGCATTTGCATGTGGATCAATGCATTTGTAAAATCATGTATATGGTTAGCTTAGGGTTTTTGCTCTTCAACGCATTTGTTTTTTAATTTGACACATTCGCGAAATAGAAACACATTTGCATGTAATCTAGACGCATTTGTTTTATTTTGACCGCATGTGCAAATGTTTGAATGCATTTGCATTTAAATAGGGAGTTGTAATGCTTAGATAGATAGAGGTACATTTATTTTTTGACACATTTGTTATTTCTACATGCATTAGTTATAGAAAGTGACACATGTGAGAAATAATGATGCATTTGTGAAATTGAATTACGCATTCAATTTTCTGCAACGCATTTGCAAAAGAATGATGTATTTGCAAAATAATGACGCATTTGAATAGCATTTGATTTAGTTATTTTGTACTAGGATAGGTGATTGATGCTGACATGAGGCATGTATAATGCCATTGCAGGTTGTTTTGGACTCTATGTATATGCGAGAGTCGAGACCTATGACTTTTCGCTTTCGAGATAGTTTGTGGAGCGCAGAGAGACGATTCTTATGGCATTTAGGTCTTCTTCATGTGAGAGACATGCCCACCATTCGGGTGAACCAGGGTTTGCTGACAACATTATGTGAGTGGTGGCACTCAGAGACTTCATCGTTTCACCTACCTACTGGAGAGGCGACAGTTACCTTAGAGGATGTCTACAAGATTCTGAGACTTCCCATCAGAGGCATGAGGGCGAGGTATGATACCCAGAGGGGTGTCGCTAAGATGTGCAGATACTACCCTCACGCCGATATCAAACAGTTAGGCTTTGATCATTATGAGATTAGATGGCGTGTATTGGCACAAAGGTATAGGCGGCTAGACTGTCTATTGTGTACATTGATAGGTGGTATAGTGCTTCCTGACCGTCGAGGTCATGGTTTTCCTGTGGGTTGGGGGAGATGCTAGTAGGTATGTTAGAGCGACGAGAGGTATATGCTTGGGGTCCCTATCTCCTTGGCATGTTATATTTTCACTTGCATGATATAGCCTATCGAGAGGCTCAGTCTATGAGTTGTGGTACCACGCTCCTGATGGTATGGGCATGGGAACATATTGCCATCCAATTACAGTCGATGTACAACATGAAGCCCCTTATGCCTTCCGTTATGCGGGGGCTAACACTCAGCACCACATGGGAGATATCAGGTATTTCAGACATGCCATTGACACTATGGTATAGTTTACATGGAGACCGTACTTGGGATGTGCAGAGTGGTCAGATGAGGATGAGCATTTGCATTTTTTCTGCTAGACTCAGTACCTGATTGGGCGGACTGTGTCACATGTCCACATTATTGAGCGACATTTTTCAGATCATGTATTGTGGCAGTTTAGAGAGGTATAGGATGTGTCGAGAGGACAGGTCGAGTTTGTGAGGTCCTCGCGAGAGATTCCCCTATGGGGTCCAGAGATTCCAGTAGCCACTACGGAGGTAGATATTGATGGATTACAGGCAGTTCCATGGGGATGGAGAGATGGTGCAACAGACCTAGGTATCACCAAGGCATACAATCAGTGGTGGGTCATGCATAGGCCGATTCCCCTTATAGATCTAGATCAGCCTATGCCAATAGAGCGGCGAGGGACATGAACGCATGGTAGGCGTGGAAGAGGCAGAGGTCAG
Organism: Sequoia sempervirens; assembly: GCA_007258455.2. NCBI lineage: Eukaryota > Viridiplantae > Streptophyta > Pinopsida > Cupressales > Cupressaceae > Sequoia > Sequoia sempervirens. The sequence goes on from VDFB02271358.1 coordinate 215,588,139, forward strand.
AGAGGTGGAGGGGGTCATGGTAATGATGGAGATGGTGGAGGAGGTGGTCGGCGAGGTGGTAGGAGAGGGAGGCATGGATAGAGGGGATGAGAGCCACCATTATCACCCATCCATGAGGAGGGACGGGGGGAGGAGGATGTGCCCATGCTAGATATTGGCAGAGGTGGGGAGGAGGTGCATGTTGAGATTGGCGGAGAGGGGGAGCATCCCACAGAGGAGGAGGCAAACAAAGAGGAGGAAGAGATTAATTCCCTTGGCTTACTAAGTGCCTAGCAGGATGATGATGAGGAGGATGATGATCATGAGCGGGAGATTCGAGATAGGATTCTGGAGGAGTTGGAGGATTAGGATGATGGTGTGCCGAGGGTGAGACAGGTTGACACAAGAGCAGTTGATTCTGACACTACCACACTTCAGGCCCAGGTTGTATCCTTGGAGGAGCAGATGAGGGTCATGATGTTTGAGAGTGATGTGTTACAAATGGAGAGAGACAGAGCCGTCATGGACAGAGATCAGGCCATAGCTCGGAGATAGGAGACTGAGCATAGATTTACAGAGATTAGAGCTCTATGCACTAGGTCGACAACTACATTTGCAAGAGAGTTAGTTAGAGCCAGGGAGAGGGCCACCTATTATAGAGATTTGTATGAGACAACAGTTCCTCCAGAGGGACGGGCCTCGATTTTTTCAGAGGCATGCAGTGAGAAGTCCTAGACTAGGACCCACAATAGGACAGTTAGCATAGAGGGTGTTGAGCAGCCACACAGAGCTGGTCCATAAGATAGGCCACATTCAGGGAAAAGGTCATCAGGTTCTCGGCATCATTCATCCGCACACTCCAGTCATGATAGTAGTGGAAGTTCAGGATAGGGACATTTGTTGATATGTATTGAGACATTGTATTATGATCATATAGCCTGTGGGCTTCCATATTTATTGATACATTATGACATTGTGATGTGACACTATTGAGCTATATATATATGATTTTGGGGGCGATTCTCATGATATGAATTTATATTTATTGATTATGTAGTCGTTTATGTGTACATGTTAGGTTTATATGATATCCCTTGTGATGGATGATTGTATCTACTTTATGATGTGTTTATGCAACCTATGATGTGATGTTGATTCTATGTGATGTATGCATTTTATAGTTATGAGATGCAATATGATGTTATATGTACAATTCTTTCTACATGTGATGCTATAAAAATGTAATGTGGTGCATGCATTTACCTTTGTCATGTACATGGAATGCTTATGATATGTAATCTATGATGAGAAACGTCTATTATGCCATGATGTCCTAGATATAATAAATGCCTATATATTTTTATATTTTCTAATGCAAGATGTATGTATGATTGATGATGTATGATTTGAAAATGATATTTTCTAACATGAATGTGTATGCAGGATGAATTATATTGTTGTGTGTCATAGGACTCCATCATAATGCAAGAAAGAAGGACCATTAGTGCGGAAAGAAAGATTGAGAAATAATGAAAGAAATTTGATGGATGTTAGTATTAGCAATCTTCGATGTTTTGCTGTATCACAAAAGGTGTTGCACTTTATCATCATTGGGCGGGATGAATACGAATGGAGAAAAACACTATGATATGACATAGATCAAGGTGTGCAAGGTCATCCACTTGCTAACAACAGACAGTCGCAAACAAGGATTGTCGTTAACTCATACTAAGGGCACAATTTGCCCAGTCTTTTTGTCAAGACAAACCACAGACAACAAACAAAATAAAAGATGGGTTATGAGATGTCATCGCTCCTCTAAATCCTTCATGGGACATCCTTGAGGAAACTAGTAACATGACTCAAAATCAAATTTAAAAGACAGTTGACAGACAATAGTCAAAGAAAATAGAATTTTGATACATCGTTGCTTCTCTAAATCCTTCATGGGACATCCTTGAGAAAGCTAGTAACATAATTCCCATCATAAAGTCAAATGAAATGATAAGATAAATAAGTCATAAAGCCAAAAAGCCAATAAAATATTTTCCAAAACTTGATTTGTTTGTTTGATTTGTTTTGATTGATAAAAGGATTGATTGATAAAGCCTGATTTTAGGAGATACACGTACCAGATAAGACTTTGAGTCTGGTTTCGATGTTATGACCATCTGTATAAGGCATGAAAAAGCCTGGTATTAGAAAGACATGTATCGTATAAGATGTTGATTCAGATGTCGTTGATGTGATAACCTATGTAAGGCTATGTTTGATTGTTTGACAATGTCGATATGCAGGAAGGACTCATCATGTATAAGACATAGATTGTTTTGTTGATATCAATATTTAGGAAGGACTCATCCTGAATAAGATAGAGGTTGATTGTTTTGATGATGTCTATCTCCAAGAAGGACACATCCTATAGCAGACATTAGTTGATTTGTTTTGATTGTTTCTTTGGAAATTTGTTTGATTTTACTTAGAGACATTGCTGACTTGTTCACCGGATTGATGCATGACTTGATATGATGTGTGGAAAATTGACTATGTGTGATGGAAAACCCTAAAGTACTGACCTAGTGTAGCCTCGGGGGTTCATCAGTTGATGGCCTTGCCTACGTTATACACATAGAGACCTCGTAGTTCGACTTGACTTTGACTAACAAGACTGACTACAAATAGAAGACATGTGTGATAGTGAATGTGATGAACCCTAATGGACTGACCTAGTGTGGCCTCAGGGCCTATGTTATACACGCAGAGACCTCGTAGCTCGACACGACCAATGAACTTGTCATATAGACATATGGATTCAATCATGATTTTATACAGACTAACCTAATGCCTCGGGGGCACATCGGTAGATGGCCTTGCCTACGTCCAGTCGCAGAGGCAACATAGTTCGACTAATGACAAAGACTGACAAAAGCGACTAACTCTAACTCTATTTTTTGGATTTTTGGCATGTTTTGATTTTTTTGTTTTTTTGAAGTTTTCTGATGTTGTATTTTATTAGGACATTTTGTGATATTTTTTGGATTTTTCTATGGTTTTACATCTTCAACAAAGCCAATGTAAGAACCAATATGATGCACATCAAGTGTTTTCCCCCAATTAAGTATAAGACCAAATGATTATGAATAGGGTAAAATGGGGGATATGAAATGCACTCGATGTCAATCATTCCAAGTTATGGGAAAGACTACCACTTATTACAAATGGTATGTACAAGTGATGGATATGAAAGATAAGTGATATGTACATGGAATAGGTAGTATATACAAGGATAGGGTATATGTACAGGGATAAGAGCTATGTATAGGGATTAGATTAGAATGATAGTAGACAAAGCAGTAGAGTCAACTACACATGGTGCCTGTTTGCCAGGTTTTTCACATGGTAATTATCCAAAATGCCACTGAAAGGGTTTTCACTATGGATGAATTATTTCTCTTTACTTTTATGGGATTCTCTTTTTTATTTTTTATTTTTTTATTTTTTTTTGGTGTTACCAAGACACTTGTTTTCCAGGTTTTCACCTTGGTAATGATTTTTTGTTGATTTTTTTTATATTTTCACTAATTAAGACAAGGCTCTCAGAAGCTATGCCTAGAACTTCTTCAGATGAAGACTATTGATTGGCGAGGACAATGGTTCCCCTTCAGGAGTAGAGAGTTGGTACGCTCCTAATCCAAAGGCTTTTGTAACAATATAAGGTCCTAAACTAGTTTGGTTCAAACTTTCTTGGTTTTTCTCTTTCTGCTTGATTCTTCGGGTTCTCCATTAAAACCAGGTCACCAATGTCAAATTTTTTGTTCAAGACCTTCTTGTTATAGCTACCACAAAGGTGATTCTGATATGCTTGGAGATGGTCTAGTGCCTTCTGTCTTCGTTCATCTAGGAATTCTAGCTCATGGAGTCTCGATACTCGGTACTCTTCATCATCAATGTGGCCTTTCAAGGATACCCTCAGGGAAGGAATCTCGACCTCAATAGGAAGAATGGATTTAGAACCAAATACTAGTGAATAGGGAGTGGCGCCAGTGGGAGTTCAGATACTTGTGTGATAAGTGCATAAGGCGGGATTAAGTTGTAAATGCCAATCACGACTAGCATCATTGACAGTATTCTTGAGGATTCTAATGATAGTTTTTTTAGATGCCTCTGTTTGGCCATTTCCTTGTGGGTAGTATGAAGTGGAAAAGTGATGTTGAATATCAAATTCATCACAATGATGGCAGACTTCTTGATTCTTAAATGGGCAGCCATTATCCGTGATTATGGACTGAGGGACACCATATCGACAGATGATATAGTTCAGAATAAACTTAGAGATCTGTGTGTTGGTAATGTATGTCATTGGAATAGCCTCAATCCACTTCATAAAGTACTCAGTGGAAGTGATGATGAATTTGTGGCCATTGGATGATGTGGGATGGATCTTTCCTATGAGGTCAAGTCCCCATTGAGAGAAAGGCCATGGTGACATTATAGGATGAAGCTCCTGTGCTGGTGCATGTATCAAGTCTGCATGAACTTGGCATTGGCGGCATTTCTTTATAAAGACATATGAGTCCTTTTCCATAGTAGGCCAATAATAACCCAGTCTCATAATCTTTTTGGCTAAGGTAGGACCGCTAGAATGGGAACCACATATACCCTCATGCACCCCACACAAGGTTGCTTGTGCTTCATTAGAATCAATACATCTCAGTAGGGTATTATCTAAGGCGCGTCTATATAGGGTGTCTCCGATGATTGTGTATTTGGCTGACTTGCGGCGAAATGTCCTACGTTGGTTGTTTGACAGGCTAGTGGGTATGATTTCGGCATGACGGTAGTCATAGATTTCTTTGTACCATGGGGAATCAGGACCAAAAATCTCACATACCATCTTAGAGTCTGGGATATCATAGGCTGGGACCAAAAGTTTTTCTACCAAGAACTCAAACTTAGGCACGTTGCTAGGAATGTCTAGAAGTGATGCAATAATAGCCATAGCATCTGCTGCCCTATTTAAAACATGAGGTATCTGATGAAATTCGACCTTGTCAAAGTACTCTTTAAAGATATCAGCCATGCATTTTTATGGAGCAAACTTCTCATCCTTAGTCTCATAATCATCATTTACTTGTCTATTTACTAGTTGAGAATCACCATATACCTGTAGGTTCTTAATTTTCCACTTGATTGCCATGCGTAACCCTGTCACTAGAGCTTCATACTCTGCTATGTTGTTAGTACATGGGAATTCAATCCTAAATGACTTAGGGATGGAATCACCCTGTGGTGTGATAAATAGTATACCAGCCCCTGAGCCATGATTTGTATGTGAGCCATCAAAGTACAGTTTCCATGTTATGTTTGTGTCTATGGTGAATATAAATTCATCAAGAAAGTCTACAAATAATCAATGATCTGCTTGTATTTGTGCGTCGGCTAACTGATCAGCAATGACATGTCCTTAAATATCCTTCCTCTCCACATACTGGATATCATACTCGCTGAGTATCATAACCCATTTGGCCAGTCACCCCGTTAATGTTGCCTTGCTGAGAAGATATTTCAGAGGATCTATTTTAGCAATCAACATTGTTTGATGGTTTAGCATATAGTGCCTTAGTTTTTGGGTAGCAAATACTACTACAAGACATGAACGTTTAATGGTACTATAGTTGAGCTCATAACCTACCAAAGTCCAACTGATATAGTATACTGCCCTTTCATGACCTTCATCATCATTATGTGCAAGCAATGCTCCAAGTGATGAATGGGTTGCTATAATATAAAGAATCAGTGGTCATCCTTCGACAGGTGGCATTAAGATTGGTGGTGTGAGTAAATATTCTTTAATCAGTTGAAAAGCCTCTCCGCACCTAGATGTCCATGCAAAGGGTACCCCTTTCTTAAGTAGATGTTGAAAAGGATGTGTCTTATCTGCTAACTGCACTATAAATCTTCTGGTGGATTGCAGTATTCCTTGTAATGTCCTTAATTGACTGATATTAGTTGGTGGATGCATGTCTATGATTGCTTTTACCTTAGCCGGATCCACTTCAATGCCTCTTCTAGAAATGATATAACCTAATAGCTTTCCTGACTTCACTCCGAAGAAACATTTCTTGGGATTGAGTCTCACTTTATACTTCTCCAGCCTTTGAAATATCTTGTCTAAAACCTGTAAATGTTTTTCCCTTGTCTTGTATTTAACAATAAGGTCATCAACATAATCTTCCATAAGAGTGTGTACTAGATCATGAAAAATGTTGGACATGGCACATTGATAGGTTGCTCCAGCATTTTTGAGTCCAAAGGGCATAACATTCCAGCAATACGTTCCCCAAGGACTAGTGAAATTTGTCTTAGGTTGGTCTTCAGTTGCAATTTTGATCTGATTATATCCTGAAAATCCATCCATAAGGGACAACATCTCATATCATGCTGTCATGTCTACTATCATGTCTATGTTAGGCAAAGGGAAGTCATCCTTAGGACAAGCCTTGTTGATATCTCTAAAATCTATGCAGATGCAGATGCCCCCTATTGGTTTAGTGATTGGTACAAGATTGGAAATCCAATCTGCATAGTCAATTGATCTAATGAAACCAACATCTAACAGTTTCTTGAGTTCTGCCTTGACTAGTAAAGCAATTTGTGGATGCATTTTCCTCAATTTATGTTTCACTAGTTTGACACCTGGTTGTAAGGGTAAGTGATGTAGAACAAGTTTAGGATCCAACCCAAGCATGTCTACATATGACCAAGAAAAATTTATCTATCTCTGTGCAAAGAAGTTGTGGAATTTTGGCTGCTCTTTTGTTGTTAATGATGCTGCAAAATAAATTAGTCGAGGATTCTCTTTTGTGCCTATGTTGACTTCAATTGATTCTTCAACGAGCATGGGTGAATTTTCCTATGAAATGGGGAGAATGTTCAAACCTCCATCCATAGGTGCCTCAGAGAATTTTTTGCCTTCGGAAGCGTCCTTTATTTTTACTTTTTCATTGTCTAGAGGTGCCTTTCAGTTTTCACCTAGAGACTCATCCTTTTTATCTTGTTTATTCTTTTTCTCATTTTTGCGATTGGAGGGTTAAACAGATTCCCCAAAATATGCTTTATTGTCCAAGTCAATGGTAAAACCAGCCTTGTGATCACCGCTAGGTATGCCTTCTCGTAATCCCAAGAACTCAGCAATTGCTTCGTCATTCTCAAAAATGTCTAAGACGAGTGTGTCTTGTTGGTCCCAATCAATGAGTTGGGGATAAACTAAGGGCATGTCATTATTGGAGTTATCAAAGTTTAATGGGGTCAAGGTAAGGACTGAGTTGTTCATATGGTCACAAAAGTCTTGTACTAAGTCCTATTTGCTCTTAGGTTTAGATCTAGGTGGATTGAGAGGTGGGCCTAATGCTAAGGTTTGGTTATATAAAATAGATGGATCAGGTTGCCAAGAGGTAGGATCAAGTGATTCCCAATAGTAGTGTTTAAACCATTCCTCTTTTATCATATTCTTTGATGGACAGGAAGTCAATGGATTTGGTGAGGATCTTAACATTAAGTCAAGTTCTCCAAATAGCTTGTCAAGGTCCATGGAAGAGGTAGAGGATAGGGGATCCCACTCATAGTCGTTGGAGTCGGGGGAGTCATAGTGATATTGGTCTGATGGCTCGTGAGATGTCTTAATATATTCTGAAGCACTTACTTCCTTAATTAAGGGTGATGTGGTACTAGGAACGCCAATCTGAATCAGTTGAAACCCAAGCCCTAAGCCTTTTGGCCACTGAGAAACAAAGATTGGTTCAATCCTCCCATCTTGATTTAAGCCTAAACCACTTTGTCCATTAAATCCCTTGCTCTGCATGATCATGAAACCTTTTCCATATAGATCTGTAGGAATGTAAGCAAGTGAGAGAGGTTCTTCATCATCTTCCCTATACAGCCAGGAGGTGACATCTTCTATATTTACGGCCTCTTTTCTTAATTCTCCCCATTTAGTGAAAGTTGTTGTGGGAGGAATGTGTATAGTGACCATAGATTGTCTCCTATCTGATGTAGGTAAACCATATGAATTAGGAGGAATCAAATCGCTAACGCAATAAGATGTCTTCAAGTAATACTCTCCACAACCCTTGTCTTGGATCTCAACCCTAGGAGTGGTAGGAATTGAGGGTGAAATAGATGTTCGAGTGAGTGTGGATGGATCAACATAGGGAGATGGATTAGATGATGAAGCCTCTTGGTTTACTAGCACTTGGCGTTGGGGTATCTCTTTTAGATTGGTGCAATATTGGAATGGATCTGGGTCACCATCTATAGTTATTTCAGTGCATTGTAAGGGAATTTGAGACATTGATGATATGTGGAAGGGACCGCCTTCATGGCATGAATCCATGGTCTACCTAGCAGAAGGTTGTAAGGAAGGGTGAGATCCAAGACCTAGAACTTTGTCTCCATTACTGCAGGACCAATTATGATAGGAAGTGTTACCACCCCCTTTGATTTTCGTTCCTCATCATCATAAGCTTTAATGACAATACTTTTGGTTGTGTCTACGCGTGCTTCTGAGAAACCTAATGCCTTAATCAATTTTAAAGTGCACAGATTTAACCCTACTCCTTCGTCTACCAAAACTCGTCTAACTTTGGTGTCATCAACAAGGACTTCAAGATGTAAAGGGTCGTTATGGTTTGTCTTTTCAGTTGCGTAGTCTTGTTCAGAAAACATGGCATGATGATTATTGGTCAAGTAGCCCACCATTTCCTGGAAACGATTGACATCAAAATCATTTGGGACAGTGGTGTTTTGTAAAGCTTTATCTAAGATAGATCGTGCTCAGGGGAAATACGCAACAGTTCCAAGATTGAGATTTGGGTTGGGGTCTTCCCCAAATGGTCAAGTAGGTTATATTGTGACTTGGAAGGCTATGGCATTTGCTGTGATGGAGGACCTTGGATAGTGATCTTAGTACAATGAGTGTTGACCGCGCACTCAATATTTTTATTGATAGTAATGGTATTGATATTCTCATCAATGGCACAAAGATGATTAATGGTTTTTCCACTATGGTAATCATGCTTGATAGTAGTATAGTTGGCTGACATATTGGTCTTAGTACTCAAACTAGGAACATTTCCTTTCCCATGGTCATGTAGTGGATCAGAAAAGACTTGATGATTAGTGTTTGATGACTTTTGTTTCTGTCCACTAACTTCAATTATTCTCCTTTCGACAAGATCCTGTATGATTACAAAAGGCATTGGCATCCCACCAAACTAGTTTAAATTGTGCTGGATCGTATTGTCTTGGCTCTTGAAGCTATATAAGATTATGTTGTAATAGTTTTTTGAATACAGACTCAATGGGTTCCCCTAAGGGAGTGAATTCACGTTTTTGAAACCTTCTTTGTTGCGGCCGTTGAGTATTTTGGCCCGTGTTGGAAGGTTGATTGAAAAAATTTAACATGTTGGCCGAAGAGTTAGATCCTTGTAATGTGATGATTGGTCTTGCTTGTATAGTTTTAGCATAAACTACCCCATCATTGGTGACATTTTTGTTTCGAGACCAAAATTTGTTTCTATCATTGGGGGTCTTTTGCACTATCATATTTCTATTGGATGTAGATGTCTTAAGTTCTCATTTTTCAATGAGATCATTTTCTATTATAACCCATTTTTCCACTAGTTCCGAAAAAGATGTACAACAATGTACCCTTAAGTTACTCCTTAGTTTTGCATGAAGGTTTTCCTGGAACGTAGTTACTTTTTTTTTCAAGTATCTTGACAGGACATCGACTGGCTATAGTCCTCCACCTCTGAAAGAAGGCGATAAATGTTTCACCTTCATATTGTTTTGTGTGACACAAGATTGCTATATTTATCTCGTGGTCTATGTTGAAGGAGAATTGCTCAACAAATTTCTCAGCCAGTTCACCCCAAGATCTGATGCCATAGTTTAGACCTGAAAACAACTCTAGTGCAATCCCTACAAGACTTCTTGGAAATAGTCTCATAAGATACATGGGGTCATAAGCGACGTCTATGCACATGGTAGAAAATTTCCTTATATGTTCTATTTGATTCTGTTTTCCATTGTACTCAGGGAGATTTAGTATGACATACCCGTGAGGGAAAGGGGTCATGTACAATGATCTATCAAAGGGAAATGGGCATATGTCCTTTGTTGAAAAGGATTTCTTAGTTGACACTGTCATGTTATACATCTGTGTTTGTAGTGCATACATTTGTGTTTGTAAGACGTCAACCTAGGTCAATGATGTGTTGGGCGGATTATGTGGATCTGTGTATGTATTTTGAAATCCAAGGTCTCGTGATGGGTTTCGATTGAATGTTGGTATTTGAGGTGGGTTTGGATTCAGAATGTTGGTAAATGTGTTCTGGTCTAGAATTTGCATAAATTGGTTTTGACTTGGGATCTGTGTGAATAGATTATGAGTACCACTTTGGGAGAAGGGATTTTGATTCAAAATCTGTGTAAATTGGTGTTGACTTGGAATATGGGAGAATGGATTCTGATTCAGAATCTGTGTGAATGGATTCTAACTGCCAATCTGGGAGAATGGATTTTGATTACCATATTGGTATGAGAGAATGCCTCTTGTTTGTGTAATCCGCAGTATAGTACTAGTGACTTGAACACTAGGTATGACCATTGAGTGTGGTATGGTACTTGTGATACTGGCATTGGGTATGGCTATTGACTGTGGTATGGTACTCGTGACACTGACATATGGTGTAGAAGCTAACATTTTGGATCTTTTAATCCCAACAAGAGGACCAAAGGGAGTGGACGATGATGCCCCTATAGTGAAATTAAATCCCGATGTCATACCAGACATACCAAATGGAGATGTATGGATTATCGTACTTTGTGTAGGTATGCCATATGGTATGGTTGTGCTTACCTGAGGTATAGTGGTACTGGCAGTTGTATTTGTCCCTTGTGTAGATTGAGCCTATAAGGTGCTAATATCGAATCCTATTGGTAAGGTAGCACCTTCAGCTAGCAACTTGGCTAAGTATCATTGACGATCATTTTCTAGGTACTCATCTACAAAATAGGAAAACTCAGGGTCTTGTGCAGTAGCCTCTATGTCTTCTATTGTAATGTGCCCTTGAGTGTTTCTAGTGGTGAATTTGTCTAATAAAGTCTTATGAGGTCTTGAAGAAAATGGATTGATGAATTCGTTTATGTTCGACATATTTTCTCTTTCTCTTCTCTTAGACCTAGTTTCAACCATGTAAGATAAGCTCAATATGCAAGAAATGCAAAACTACGTCTATGGATAGTATGACTCTAGTCTATGTTTTTGGGATTTTTCGAATGCAACTATAAGGAATGTTCTAAGATGATGTTAGTCTAAAATGACAATATCTAAAGATGCAAAGTCTAAGCAAACTTCTAAGGTAATCAATTATGTAAACTTGAGATGGGGGTACCAACTACCTAAAGTCTAACCAAGGCATCAATTTAGTTAAGTCAAGGAACCAATGTAGGATGAGGATCAAAGACAAGTTGAGTTTCCTAACTAGACTGATGAGCTAGGAGGGCTCTCTGTAGGACAAAGGATAAGATGATAGGACTAGGTTCAATGAAAAATTTCATTGACGCTATGATTTTTCTAAAGTGTAGATGGTGAACCTATCCTAAAGTTTGTAAAACTGACTTTCCTAGAAGTTTAAATCTAAAGGCAATATGTACTCAAAGATGAAAGTAAAACTCAGAATCAGAACGACTATAGTAATGACTAAATGATACCTAAAGGATGAAAAATTGAGCAAATATTTTCAGGTTTCTGTCCAAGGATAAGTAAGACAGATCAAAGACTTGTATGACATTGTTGACTAGACAGTGACTATGAATTCTAGTTTTCTATCAATCAGTTACATGTTTTTGGTAAAGTTCAGTGTTTGAATATGGAAGATGTGGTTAAATTTCTTACAGATGTGACTCGTAATGACAGTTGCGACTCAGGTTGTCATAGATGCAGTTTTCCTAAAGTTATGCACTAGTAAAATTTCTACGACAGTGGCAAATGCGTTGTTTGAAACTACAGTTGTGGCTCACCTTTTCAGATGCGTCAAAAAATATCACAAGTGCGGTTTCTAAAGAAAAATGTGGTTTTTGACAAAGCAAATGTGAGATAATCTGGTATATGCGACTGTAAGGTAAACAGATGCGACTAAGGTAAACAGATGCGACTCGACAGAACAATTGTGACTTTCTAGTAAATAGTTGCGACTCTATTGTACTTTTAGTGAATTGAGATATAAAATTGATGATGTTTTCTATGATCAAGTTTCGGAAAACAAAGAAAATCATAAGACAAAGTGTTTTTAGTTTGATTTTGGACTCAAAGAACGTTGAATTTGACAACAGAGAAGCACATCCTAGGCTATGAAGGACAATATTTACTGAGTTCTCACTTGGGTTTCCCCATCTATGCTTATTCAAGGTAGATGATTAGTAGCTTGACCCCTCTGGCTCCCCTCCATGGCTCTTTAACATCATTCGGGGCAGCCAAGCTATAGTACCCATGAACATCCCATGGCATACCTTTATCTCTACAAATTAACCGTAAGAATATGAGACGGCTTCACAAGTCTAACTTGCTGCACTAATAAATAGAAGGATTTTGGACACTACAAACAAAGGTGTTTAATTAGGGCATTCTGTTTGTAGGGCATGATCCATGCGGCAAGATTCCCCTTTCGAATCCATCTCGTCAGAACCATACGTGTAATTCTTGGGCTTTCCCCAAGAATCCACTTTTATATACCAGCTGGAAGTCCCTCGGGTTCAGGGTGCTACCGGTCTGAGTCATCCTGGGGTGAGTACTTTTTCCCACCAGAACAAGCCCAAGTTCTAGATTTGGTAACCGTTTCTCTTACACCCAGGATCACATAGATGTGCAAGGGGAGAGGATACTTCGATCTACCAAATCATGAGGGTAATTACACAATCATGCTTTCGCACCAAACACAGTAGACATTTGTTAATTTTAATCCAAATGAAAGATTTGCTACACTACCAAACAATCTATTTCAAAAATTTAACTAGGGTCTTCGACATGCCTTTTGTAGAAAGATTCGTTAGTAATTTGATATTGGTCTTTGACTATCAATCTGCAAAAACTTTGTTAACTCCTCAAGACACACGCTGAAAATAGAAGATTAGCGAAAATAAAAACACGAAAGGAAATTGTAAATTGAAAGTTCAAAACCTAAAAATATACTAGTCGGATGCGTCATTTTCTCTGTCAAATGCATTGCAGTATTTTACCAGTCAGTTGTGGCTCAGAAAATGACAGATGCATGATTCCTTTTCAGATGCGTCGTTTCCGTTCACAGATGTGGTCAACAAAGTCAATTGCGTCATTTCATGAAACTAATGCTTCTTTGAATGTCAATTGCGGCATTTCATCAAATTGATGCATTGTTCCGTACAAAAACCTGCAAAATCAAATAAAGTCTACGGATACGCGAAGATGGTGTCTTCACGTCGGGTTCACTAAATGTAACGTCTAGAAAATGAAAAAGAAAAGGGTTGAAAGCACACACTCAATGCGATCTAAACTCTAATGCAATCTAAGCTAAGCAACAAAGAACAAAGGAAAGTCAAAACGTAAATAAACTGAACAATCTCACCCAATATGTACATAATTTCATGTATCATCTCGATTGCCCTTCTCCATTTTTCCATTGTAGTATAATTTCCCTAAGATTTCTCGTATGCAAGTATAGCCTATGATAGTGATTTAGCAAAACATCGAAGATTCAAGATAGTTGCTCCAAAAAGTCATAAGATTTCGAGAGAGATTGGAATAATGAAGAACATATCAATCTATAGAAAATTGATCATTCGAACGATAGGTCGGGATTGAAAGATCAACGAACGGTTGAGATCGAAAGATTAGACATGCATTCTGATAACTGTTAGTAGTGACATGAGTGATACAAATTAGAAATAGAAATAAAGATTAAATAAATGATTTAATCTTCAAGTTTGGTATTCGAAAAAAGAAGAATATTCTTTGCATGACAAAGATAAAGATGGATTAAAGCAACTCTTTGTTCGAACGCACGCACAAGATTTAATTAATTAAATAGGAATATTTAATTAATATGCATGTACACGCAATTGAGTTAGAACTAGATGACTTAATGATATGACGAAGAGATTACTCGGGAAAGCAACTCAAACATTAAATCCAGAGTTAACTGTGTGATTTAAATAGATGTTGAGTCGAGTCAAAGTGAATACTTTGATAACTCACACAATTATCTAAATATAGAGGAATGCGTTAAAATAGGATTTATGAATTAAATAATTCATTTAATTCAAGATTTGATATTTGAAGAATAATTAAATAAATAAGATTTATTTAATTAAGTGATGAGGCCCGAATTAAATGAATAATTAAGTAAATAAAATGATTTATTTAATTCTAGTTGAAATATGATATAGGTAAATTAACTAAGAATTTATTTAATTGAAGAAGAAGGATAAGGTTAATTAGTAACATAATTAAATAAAAAGCGTTTATTTAATTAATCAAATAGAATAAAGAAAATGTGAATCAATTAAATAATTAAGATTATTTAATTAATAGAAGAAATGAAGACCTTATAGAATAATTAAATAATTGACATTATTTAATCATGACCATGGAAGAAATACGAATTATTAAGATTATTGAAGTTGCAGGCTTAAACCAGATTTCGATGTCTACAAAAACTATTCAAGGTATCCCTCTTGAAGTGGATTAGGAGGTTTCCCCCTCAAAGTGACACATTATTATCAGGTATTTACAACATATTTACTATTATATTATTCTATTATGTAAGTTATTTCATTACAAGTGGTAGAGCATGATCTTGACACCATGAAAGAATGGAATTTTTGTTTATTTTGGAGGTCATTTTGGGAAGTGAATATCTCTCATATCTTAGCAATTTTTTATTTTTAAATGTTTTTTTAAGATCATATTAAACCTACTACAATATAAATTTGAAATAAATTGGAGTAGAATTCAAATATTTATTATAGAAATAGGGTGAAAATTTATACACTTACAATACTAATTTGAAGGAATTTGGTGTAGATATAAGGATTTTTTAAAATAATTAGAGTTTCCACTAAATTTTCTACCAAGGCTACAAATTAGTAAAAATTCTTGGAGATTTTTTGGGAAATGTGATCTAAGACCTATTAAGATAAAAATAAATCTATTTTTTATATTTATTTTGTATGATTTATTATAAAATTAGGGTTTCAAGTCATCCTCAAGGCTACAAATTAATGAAATTCTTGGATATTTTTTAGGAAGTGAGATCTTCATAAAAAGAAGTAATAAAAGAAGAATACAAATAAGAACAAGAAAAATTAAAAAGAAAAAGAAAAAGAGGTAGAAGAACAAGAACATGAAGTAGAAGAATAATAAAAAAGCATAACTAGATGTTCAAGAAGGATAAGGAGAATAAAAAGAATAGTAAGAAGTAGAAAGAGAAGATGAAGACGAAACAAAAGAAGAAAAAGGAGATAAGGAAGTAGAAAATGAAGATGAATATTTTATAAAAAAATCCATAACTAATCAACATTGGGGACATTTCTTATCTAAAGAGGGGTGGCATGAGATGCCCCTAACTCTATAGCATGTATTAGGTTATGGGTAGTTGTCTTGTGGCTACCTTAACTCTTAAATAAATTAGATAATTATTATTATAATTATATTGGCATTTAGGTCACATCTTAGGGGTTATACTTAAGTTCTAATTTGGTCAAGGTGGAAACCAAGACATAATTAGGTATATATAGGAGCTAGTGGATAGTTATTATCATCATATTGAGAATTGCTTCTTGATGATTACTATTGGAGGTATCGCCCTCAAAGTGGCACATTATTATCAAGTATTTGCAACATATTTACTATTGTATTATTTTATTTTTGTAAGTTTTTTCATTACACATTATTTCCTATACCCTAGCATTCATTTATTATATACATCATCACTATCTCATGAAATTATTGGCTACTTATTTTTTGTAAATAATCAAAATAGATTGCATAACATAATGATCCAAACCAAGTCCTCTAAGGTTCCTCAACTGTGCTACTCACAAACTAAATAATCAAAATGGCTAGAATCATTTCACTAACCCTTCAAATGACATAAGTTATCTAACATGCAAGGTTCATTAAGAAAAAACACTACATGGAATATTACAACATTAATTACCTTCATATCATGTCACGTGATAATCAGTATTAACTAAAACATATCTAACCAACTAACATTTGCAAGATTGGTGGAGCATGTTTGTGCAGGAGATTGGTGGCTCTTGTAGTTTTTATCCTCACTTCATCCTCTCTTTTAGAGGGGAGTTCTCTCTTGTTGAGGTAGAGTTTTAGATGGTATCTTGGGAAGACTGGTGCTTTAAGCTAGCATTGGCTCCTCAGTGCTTTTTTTTGCTTGCCAACTCCTGACTTGTGGTAGGGAGTCTGGTGGTGTTGTATCTACAATTTTTTAGGAGATATTGTTTTAATGATGTTGATATTTGGCAGTTGTTGCTTCATGGTGGCCATGATGTTCAAGTGTTCTTGACCACTCAGGGGGTGGTTGTTGTTAAAGATTGTTGTTCTTACAACTTGATGGGGGACTTGTAGGCATGTTTTGTTAGTTGTGCTCTTAATTCAGGCCGAGAGTTGGTATTTCATTCAAGGGGCTAGTGTTCTTCAAGTGTTATTGTTTGGGTGGTTCAACTTTTGGGATATGCTTTCTCCTATAAAGATGGAAAGGAAAGTAGGTGGATGGGGGATCTCTACCCCATCAGTGCTAATGTTGTTTCTGGTTTTGAAAAGGTTGCTCCAAGTAACAAGTTCGATGTGGGATTTGTTGGTTTGAGTTGGAAGAACAGTTTGTCTTACCCACCCTTGGGGTGGTTGTTGTTTCAGGCTTGGGTTATGTCTACTAGGCGAGTGGCTTGTTGGCCTTGTTTGTTGACTGTAAGGTCCATCCTGAAAAATTGAAGATGGCTTTGCTTGGATGGAGTTGGTGCCCCAATTGGTGAAAATTGGGTGTTTTTTGCTTTGGTCACATGTGTGCTTTGAAACTCTTGATGCTTAGGAGTATTGTCTTGGACTACTATTTCTTGATAGCTTTGTTATGGTTTCATACCTGTTGGACTATGGTTAATCTCATAAATGGTCTACGTACCATTTTGGGGATTAATATGGGTATTCTATTTTTTATTATGCTATTAATGGTTTTGTGGGTGCAAGTATGGTTTATAAGCTTGCATGCCATTTAGGCCTGGTGGTGCCTGATGTTGTTTTCCCAATCTATTTCT
The DNA here is from genome assembly GCA_007258455.2 of Sequoia sempervirens. NCBI lineage: Eukaryota > Viridiplantae > Streptophyta > Pinopsida > Cupressales > Cupressaceae > Sequoia > Sequoia sempervirens. The sequence goes on from VDFB02271358.1 coordinate 215,605,485, forward strand.
CTATTAGTTGTTCTGACTTTGTACCATGAGATCAGGGCCCTTCCCTTGCTCATCTAATCAAAAACATTTGCAAGATACATCATTTTACAATAACCATTAAAAGAAGAGTACATCAATATTTGCTACATCCTTACAATATCAAAAATGCTTCCCCAAGCACATGTAGGAAGAATACATTAGATTACAACAAGAGATACAACTGATATACAATCCAATACATATACATAGAAAGGTTGTTTCTCAAATTGAATAAAGAATTGGAGTCCACAACCTCAAGAGAAAATCTCCACACACATGAACATGTAGCAAGAAAACTCAATGAAGGAAAAAGCACCAACCTCCCAACCATGTGGAACCCTAAGGTCTACCCCCCATGCTAGGAGATAACACAAGGTCCCACACCATACAAATAATCAAGAAGACAATAGGCTAATCATAAACAAAGGCTAAACATGACTCCAACACCACACTGTAAACAATACCAACATCACATGCAACACTTACAACACTTCTAGAGGCACACAGACAACATGAGGAGAAAACACAACTAGGGAATGCTAGACTACAATAGGGAGGAGTTTCATCACATAGCTTGCTATGGGTTGTCTTGGGCAGATCTTCCTAGGCCCTGGCCCCCATCCTAGGTTGTCCTGGTAGCCTCTCCTGATCCCTGGCTCCCATACAAACTCATGTGGAACCAACATACCTTTCATGAGGACAAGGTAGTTGGTCTTTCCATTCCAGGCCTTCCCATCTCATCTCAAGCCTAAATGAGCACTTGAGCCATGAGTGAGGCATAACATTATCTTGATTAATGTGAAATATATCCATCCCCCTAATTCATTATTTAGGTCATCACTAGATTAAGAAACTCTTCAATGGGTTGTCCTGGACACCACTTTGGGTTTTGGCTCCCATTGGGAGCCACTCCCCCTACTTGCAACTAGTAAACCCCCACACACCAAGTAATTTACCATCCTGCATATAGTCCACATAATTCCATACACAGTGCAAGGCATTGCTCATCTTGCACACATAACCATAAGAGTCCATATACAATGCAAGGCATTGACCATCTTTCACAAAACACAAAACATTGCCAAACCATTTCCAAAGTAAAACCATCATAAGAATCATACGAAGTTCAATGTGAAACCATCATAAGAACCATAAAAAAAAACCCCTCCTAAGCCTCTGGAAGCCAACCATATCACTTTTACACAATGACACCCACCTTTAACACTTGTGAAAATCACCTCAAACCCAAAATCAACACAATAATTCAACATGAACTATTAATCAAACAACCATGAAATACTCCATATAAGACATTATTTCCACATTTCAAATTACTCATTAACTCAACTAGTTAATTCACTTAATAGACCATTCTCACAATAATTCATAAATAACTATAATAAAAATCATTCTAAATAATTAATTACATGGTGAATTTACATTTCAACTATTAAATAATTATAAAAGAAATCAGCATTCCTTAATTAACAAAAGATAATCTAATTTCCTTATTTTAACAATTCTTTCCATCATCTAAATATAAGTAAATCAATATTCCCTATCAAATTTTCTTTTCCCAGTTCACATAATCATTTAATTCACATAGGCAGAATTATTCTTTTACCATAACATATATATATATATATATATATATATATATATATATATATATATATATATATATATATCAATTATACATTGCAATACATAGTATCCCAAGTAACAAAATACAGTAAACAAGATTGACTACCAAAGATAGGATATCAAAATAAAAGCAATACATGCATCAAATGCTAAGCTAAGAAACACCCATCAAATAGCCATCGATTGCCAATCTTAAAGAATATTCATTACAATGCAACAAATTTACAAGATATTGAGTACCAAGCAAATCAAAATGGAAGCATATTGCAAGGTAACGAATTCCAACACAATGTAAGTTCATCGATTATACACTATAATCTATATTCATTAAATGCAAAACATAAGCCATAGGTGTAGAAATCGCATTTGCAACATTCATTGAAGAATTCAGAATTAACCCTATTGTGCATGCATAAGCGGCATATCTGCAGGCCAAGGGAAGTGTTGATTTCCAAACCCAAAATAGAAACAACAAATTAAAATCGTTGGACAAGAATGGAAACTCCAGGCAACATCGAATTTCCCAACTTAGCACATAGCATCGATTACTAGATATATTATAATACATTTTCTTCAAATTCTACATAATGTATAAAGCAGCGAAGACCAAGATAGGACTATCAGTTGAAATCAAAGTTTCCAATATCAATGAATGATGCAGGAAAGCAAATACAATATCTATTAAAGATACGGGGCTCTGCATTAGCAAAAATAAGCTATCAAAAAATTAAATTGAAATACCAAATACATCGCTTATTCAATGAACTCCAACCATATCACATATTCATTGATTATTAATACCATATATCAATGTAAATCACATTGCCAAGGTAAAACCATTGCGTGAATTGAAATATTAAATATTGAATATAATTTGGAAAAAAAAATGGAACCTAGATTCACTTGCTTGATAGGGATGAAGATTTGATGCTAGGCTCCCAATTCCTAGCTTGTAACTCCAATCTCTTAAAAAAAAACCCCAAACAATCTTTACAGAATCCCAATTCAAAATCTCCAAACAAGATGAAAGTCTTCAAACAAGAAAATATTCATGGGAACCAAACAAGACTGTTTTTCAAATTTTTTTTCCAAAGCCCCTTTTCTTTCGCAAATAACCAATTTTAATAACTATTTGAGAGTGCATGTTACTGCATGCAAACCCTATTATTTACTCATTTTATTTTATATTTATTACTCACTGCAATTATTTATATATTTATTCCATAATACATATTCTAATTTTTTAAAACTTAATAATCAACTTTATAATATTTTATTTATTAACTTAGCATTACATTGTAATTTTATTTGATCATAACTATAATTATATATAAGCATTTATTTTTACTTATCAAAAAAACCTTTTTCTAAGCTTAATAATTCTATTTTAATGCAACAATTAATTAGAAATATTTATCAAAAAAATTTAATCAAATGGACTAAATACTAATCAATACTTGACCACTAAGCAAGGTTGAAAAGCAAGACCACAAACAACACAGACTAACCAAACCAACCATATAGACAACAATGACAGGGTGCAAAATCAAATACTCATCCTCTTCAAGGATGATGGATAGGTTAGGGGACCAAATGTTATCTCCGAACAACTGTTCCATTGGGTTTAAGACATGCTCAAACCTGCCAATTCAAGTGGAGTCGATGCCTAGTACCTACAACCTACAACACACAAAACGTCTTTACACATATATATAATCATCACATACCTAGTGAAAGGAAATCAAAACATCATAGGGTTCTCACAAGTGAGAAATACGTCATCATTCCCTTCACACCTGAATAACATTTAAAAACATCATATATCATATCAAATAACATCTTGCGTAACATCAATAATCATAAACCATTTCAAAATAAGATAACACAAAATAAATCCACTAGCATCTAACATAAACATCATAAATGTTGAAACATGGAGAGACACTACATTTGAAATCCAATATCCTACATTCATAACACAAAAAAATTCTTGGGTTTTCATGCTAGGAAAGCTCTCATTATCCTTGGTGTGTTTTCTTTGGTCTAAATATGGATAAATCCAACTTTTCTCAAACAACTAAGAGAATATAATTTTATGTTAAAATAAAAATTTAAATGTGCAAGTATAGTAAGATATTTGGAATATTTTAGAACAAAATATTATAGAGTATATTATTCTTTATTATAGTTTTAAATTAATAAAATTTAAATAAAACTTAAGTGAAAATTTTCAATAAAATAATCATATCATACATAATTTACAATTAGAGACCATGACACACCACAAATAATTATATTAAATGTTTGAAGATATATAATTATATTTAACTTTAGAGGCTAAGAGTTATTGCAAAGGAAAAGTCTAAGATTGATTTTTTTTTTAATAAAAAGAGGGTAAAAACTTTATTAATTTCCAAGAGAAGTACAAAGTAAAGAGCAGAGAAAAAACCCAAAAAGGCCAAGAGACCACAAATTAGAAATCACTCCACAGTCATGCATCATCTCATATCCTCAATAACCCATCCCTCCAAGTCTTGGGAAAGATCCTCCGGTAAACTATCCCAATCATCCACCATCCAAGTTCCATTCTTCTCAGAGGCCCATTTGGCCTATCCATCAACCACCTTGTTCCACTCCTGAGGGATATGGGAAAAGATGATAGAATCTAGCAAATCACCAAGACTGGTTATTTGCTTAACCATCACTGCCAGCTGCCAACTAACCTCATCAAATTGACGATTATTTAGTAAGTCTACCACCACCTGGGAGTCTGACTCGCAAATAATCCTCCTCCAACCAAGAACATATGCCCTCCTCAAAGCCAAAAGGATTGCTAAGGCCTCCATAAGGTTATTAGAGTGGTGCTCCTTATACTCTGAAAAGAAGAACACAACCACCCCAAAGTTATCTCTTCCAACTCCACCCACACCAACATGTCCCGGATTACGCCTTGCCAAGCCATCTATATTGATTTTTAGGACTCCATCAGGAGGAAGCATCCAATGCCCCCCTAAAGACCTTCCCTCTAGAGCTCCTGCCTCACCCAATCTTGACCTTCCTAGCTCCACCAACAAAAATCCCCAAATTATAGGTCACTCTAGTATCTCCAGGATCCACCTGGACCGACAAATCACATTTAGCACATAGTCTCCTACAAGGCTCCCAAAATACGAGCCCAAACTTGACCCACCATTAGCTTCTTATCTAGAAAGATCTTTTGGTTGCACTCCAACCAAAGTTTCTAAACAATCAGATTGGGGCCAATAGACCACGCTATGTGCAAAAAGGGGGTCTTCATCGAGGTGGGCCCAATGTTCTGCCAAAACTCCCCAAGAGAAGAAGGGTACCTACACTGCAAGTTCCATGAACCCCACCAAAAATTCCAAATAGCCCTAGAAAACAGACACTAAAAGAAGAGATGATGGACACTCTCAACATCCTTTAAACAAAGGAAAGATAATGAGGGACCTTGAAATTCCCGCTTATAGAGGTTATCCCAAGTCAAGCACCTGCCATACACCACCAACCAAGAAAATAAATTAGACTTTGGCCAGGAGAATTTATTCCAAATATTTTTCCACCAAGGAACCTCAACACTGCCTAAGGCCTTCTTGTCCAAAGCATGATACCTTGAAGCAACAATATACTTCCCTTTGGGGTCCAGACCCCACGCCAGCACATCCTGCCCCAGAAGGGAGCAACAGACTCTATCAGCCAAAATGGAGGCCAACTCCCTCCTATCCTCCAAAGATCCACCCGGGGGCCACTCTTGCATATCCTTCCACTGATAGATAATAGTTTTCCCCAAAGCCTAAGGGGCTTTGAAATCCTAAGATTAAATATTAAGTAACAATTCTAAAAGTAAATTATGAAAATATCCTAATTCATAAATTTATTATATGTAATGTGTCCCCACTAATAATCAATCTATCATAATTCTTACAAATAATCTAAAAAAATTAAGCTATGTGGGGTATATTAACTACTAAAACCCTTGACTAGTAAATAACTTAGTTTAATTCTATGTTTATCTTTAGATTATAGTATGTATTTATGGATTAAGCTGCATTAGTTTTTTTAGCATAACATTTCGGATCACACTCTGTGATCCATCTTTAGGATGAAAATTTTGTATGAAAATAATTCTTGATTGTTTACTACATAAGAAATTTGATTAATTATGTCACTAATTAACATATTTAAAAGTACCATATAATGATTGCTCAATATATTTTTCTAAATGAAATCACTTATATTTTGTTCATCTTGCTTACTATTTATGTAATCTCTTAGTCTCTCAAAGAATATATATCTTTTTTTTTGTGAAATAAAATGAAATATTTCAATCATGTCCAAGGGACCAAATAGTCTATGGGACCAAGAGTTTAAATAAAAGTGCTTCACATGCAAACAAACCCAATATACCTAGGCACTACCCACTCAGGATTACATAATTCCCAAACCCTTTATGATATTGGATCTTCTATTATGGATCTTAATAAAAAAAAATTGTTACTTTTTCTAGCTTCACTTGGACTTAAACAAGGTGGTTAGGTTGTCCATTATTAGGTTTTCTTTGCACTTGATACATATATAACTATAGGTTATGCACTCCATGTTGTAGTTTCACTGTGTCTCCAACACCCACTTGTTATAAAATATGATTTTTCTCATTTCCCATTCATCCTTAGGAATTTTCTACCCATTGATCTCACATTTAAGATGATGTGAGATATTACTTAACTAGGTCATCAACACATTTTCCTTTCACTTTATTTTTACTCTCGTTTATGTTTTTTTGTTATAGTTCCATGTTGGGTTAAGCTAAATTTTAAATTATTTTATTTCTTCCATCCAAATTTCTTTATCCACTTGGTTGTCCTAAATTTCTTTCATATACATTGTTACATCCTCATTAGTGTTTGGAAACTCGTGCATGTTAATATCCTATATACTCATACACTTGTTATGATTCATCCAAATACTCTTCCTTCTACTTAACTGTTCATTTATCACCATTTTGGGCCAATGGGGAAGTACTTGTTTCAACTAATGGAATATCATATAAAATTAAACTTTTGACTATAAGGCCCTACTTGTGATTAAAAAAAATTATTCTCTATATTTTAAATCTAAAAAACTATTGTCACAAACATCAAAATTATAAAATACTATTGATGTGATAAGTGAGAAAAATATGGTTCTCTCAGATTCTTGTTGTTAGATGCACAAGACAACTAAGAGGGGGGTGAAATAGTTGTATATTAAAACATTCAATCCCTCATTGACATTTAAACCCTTATCTTCCTTTAAACCCTTATTATGCATTAGCAAAATGTAAGCATATGAAATAGCAATGCAAACACAACCATAGACATGAGAACACCAAATTTATGTGGAAAACCCTAAGAAGGGAAAAATCATGATGAGGATTAGCTCACATATATATGTGTAGACACCTAAATTTGGCCACTTATGTTTGGTCAAATTTATCATTTTTCATCTAAATATCCTCTTATCTACATTAATTAAGTAATATTACTATTATTTAATTAATAACCCTAAAGTCCTCTAAATCCCTAAGGTATTTAGTTAAATAATTAAATACCTTACCCTTTATTCCCCTTTTCCTCAAAGAATTTAATAAATAATACATTTATTTAATTCCTCACATATCACATCCTCCATCACTTTTTCTTAATCCTAATCCACCTCCTAATCCCATCATTAGGGGTGTGCACATGTCTAATCCATGATTAGGATGCGTCACATCCTCCAACTTTTGCAAGTTGGCTCCTAATCTTCATTAGTAGCCTAATGGTCATTTAATCATTGATTAGCTAGTCTAATCACCCCCTTTAGTCAACTCTCCCAATCCCCCAAGGTCTTTTTGAGGAATTTTTAATTCCTCTCTCATCCCCCAAGGAATTTTTGATTCTTTTTTGTCTTCCGAAGGTCCTTTTGAAGAATTTTTAATTCCTCTCTCATCCCCCAAGGAATTTTTAATTCCTTTTTGTCTTCCCAAGGTCCTTTTGAGGAATTTTTAATTCCTCTCTCATCCCCCAAGGAATTTTTAATTCCTTTTTGTCTTCCCAATGTCCTCTTATGGAATTTTTATTTCCATTTACAATCCCCATGTCCTTCCCAATGGAATTTTAAATTCCATTTTATTCATCTAAGGTTTCTAAGAAAATTTTAATTCCTTTTATCATCCCCATGCACATTAAAAAGGAATTTTTAATTTCTTTGGTCAACTCTTTGATCTCAACCCTTGATCTTACTTCCTCCTTTCAATCTCCACTGTTCATTCCATTTCCCTTGGTTAAATGACTAGCACTTAGCCATTTTTGAAACCCTAAGCATTCTATCACACTCTCAACCACATTCTCAAGAACCCTAACCATTCTCAAGCTCTCAAGAATTCATCCTATCAATCTCTCAAGCACACACTACCATCTTGCATCCATAGCCAAATCCACCATCTTTGCATCTAAATCAAGCAAAATCAAGCCGTTATGCTGCCGAAATCAATTTAGGAGCACACAAATCAAACAAATCAATAGGACCAACCATTTGATCAACTTGGGAAAGGTAACATACTTTGTTTTGTATTTCATTTTGTTCAAGTTCAACTAGGCCAATCTTGAGGTGTTGTTTTGTGTTTTTCTTCCTTTGCATTTCGTTTGTTTTGTATTTTAGACTAGGAGAAAAACACTGCACACATTTTTGGCACACCCGGTGGGACCCACGTCATGGGTCTACACTTTTTTGTTTTTTGTTGTTTGAGTTTTGAAAGTTTAGGTTTACACGCAGGGGCAAATCTGCCTTGAATGGACGAATTTGCACATTACAGGGGCAAAGTTGTAGAGCAAGAAAATCTGCCCATCCTCTAAGAAAATTTTCCCATCCTTTAAAAATTACCAAATTCACCACCTAAATGATCAAATTTTCTCTCAAACAAATTCGCCCATCCCTTAAAAATGACCAAATTCACTACCTAAATGACCAAATTTTCTCTCAAGCAAATTCGCCCATCCCTTAAAAACAACCAAATTTGCCACCTAAACGACCAAATTTGCTCTCAAGAAAATTTGCCCATCCCTTAAAAACGACCAAATTCGCTACCTAAATGACCAAATTTTCTCTTAAGAAAATTCGCCCATCCCTTGAAAATAACCAAATTCGCTCTGGAGAATGACCAAATTTGTTCATCCAGACAGGGGAATTTTCCTTACATAGAGGCGAGTTTGAGGTAAACCAAAGACCTAAACTTTTCGTTTTCAGCATCATTTTGGTTTCATTTTCAAGTACTAATCACCTAACTCATCCATTTGTGAGTGTGCCTAGATTTTTCTAACATTTTGTGTAGCTATACCTCATTCGTCCAAAACTGGTGGATCAAAACTACTAACGTTTTCTTGTAGAACGATCGGTCCCAACTCTTTTAGTTTAGTTTGCTTATTGTTTTTCAATACTAGTTAGGCACACATAGACTTAATTAGAGGGTCAATAAATCTTTTTTTTTGTGCTTATGAGTGGGCTATTGATGTAACCAATACCCTTGTGCCATTTGGCAATCTTGGGTGACAAGAAATCATAGTTCACTCTGGTCCATTTGTGTATACTTAGGAGGTGCTAGTGCGTTTAAGCTCTCCCCTTGCGCTACGTGCGAGCCTGGGGACCAACCAAAATGTCTATTATCTTCTTCCCTTAGGGGGACATGCCTGGGATTTCATCACCTGGGGGACGATCCCAACCATGTGTTACCAACAAGGTATATATAGGGGGGAGAGCCAAAGTTGTACCCTAATCCAGTCATGTTGTGTTTGGCGGAGCGTCGAAGCTAGGGTGATACCTAGATAAGATGTGAAGAGTTGGTCTAAGTTTCTAGTACCTTGTTGGGGCTCCTGACTCATGCTTGTGATGAGATGGTGTTCACGATTATGCCTCACATACCGAGGACTCCCTAGTTATCCTTGTTCATCCTAGATAGATACCCTTCTTTTAGTCGTAGCTTGGTGTAGTGCAGGGGACGCACATCGTACCTCAAAGTTACTCACCACATACTCCCTTGGGTTGAGATAGAAATCCTCATGGTGGACTACGATAGTCTCCGAGTGAGAGTGTGAAGGTGAGCCCGTGGCGTATGTTAATGACCCTGTACCACTGGAACGCTAGCTATCTGCCTTCACGAGAAAGGGTGATCCAGTGAACCACCCTTGTATCACAGAGTATTAACCTTTGGTTTTCCACTCAAGGTGGTGGGCCTACATCAAGTTTGTAATCCCATATCACTAATTCTAGGTTTGTGTTGCTTGGTGTGTCTTCTTTGTGCGATACCGGTGATTTTATTTTCAATTGAGTCAGCCTTACCTTTTGTCTGTTGCTTGCTGTAATTTTGTCCTTTGCCATAGTTAGTTGTTTCATATCCAATCTAGTCCAATTCAATCATTTTGGGTGAATTTTCCTTGGTCAGAGGTTAATTTGCTTCTATTTGGGGTGAACTTGCTATCCACAAGGGCGATCCCATTTTTCGTCTGAGTCGTTTCCCATCAAATTTTCTTGTTTCCTAAGAGTAGGAAAATTTGCTTTCGTTTGGGGTGATCCCACTTTTGGTTTGAGTCATTCTCATCAGTCGTTTTATGTCAAATTCACCCATTTTCCCAAAATAGGTGAATTTTCCCTTGTCAGGGGCGAACCCGCTCACAGTCTGAGTCAGTCTGTCATTTGTTTATCCATCAAATTTTCCTATTTTTTAAAGATAAGTGAATTTTCTATCATCTTGGGTGAATTTTCTCCCAAAACAGGCGATTATGCCTATCCGTCTGAGTCTACGTCCATCTGTTTCATGATTTAGGTGAGTCCGTTTGTTGAATAGGTGATCTCGATTTTAGGTGAATCTGTTCCCCATCCGTACCATTCAAAAAATTGGAAATTTTTCTATCTGTTTGGGTGAATTTTCTTGTAAGTCAATCCCTTCCCCCATCTAAGTCTTCCTCGTGAGTCTCGTTAAGGAAACATGTGAGTCTGTTTGTCCGTTAGGCGATCTCGTTTTCAGGTGTTTCCGTTCCTCAACAGGCTCGTTCACTAAACGGGAAAATATTCCATCTTGTTAGGCAATCTTGACAGTCAAATCTTCCCATTTCCCTGAGTTTAGGTGATCCTGCATTCTATTTAGGCGAACCTTTTTTTTAGTTTAGGTGAATTTTCCTAGCAAATTTTCCTATTTCTTGTCTCCTTTGCAGTTTGGGTGAACTAGCAGTCAGTTTGGGTGAATTTTCCTAGAAAATTCACATGTTTCTTGTGTCATCTGAGTTTGGACGAACTTGCTATCGGTTTGGGAAAATTTTCCTAGCAAATTCACCTGTTCCTAAGGTCCTTTGAAGTTTGGGTGAACTTGCTCCCTATTTGGGTGAATTTGCTTAGTGTTTGGGAAAAATTTCCTTGAAAATTCGCCTATTCCTTATGTCAGCCATAGTTTGGGTGAATTCCTCTATAGATAGGTGAATTTGTCTTACCATCCCTGAACAAGCACATTTTCCTTCACAAATAGGCAAATTTTCCCAAAAGCAGACCTTCATTTGTCTTCCCATCATTATCATTCCCATCCATCAACACTTTTCAAAAGTCATCATTTCCTCAACCAAATCACATAGGTGCATCTTAGAACATCATTAGAGTCCACATCCATCATTGTTTCACTGATCCCAATCACCTAGACTTCGTTTTAAGGGTTTTGATTTTAATGTAGGAACTTCCGGAGGTCATAACTTTTGACTCGAATGTTTTTTTGGGCTGAAATTTTATGGGTGGATGCGTTATGAGGTGGCATGTGGATTCCCAATGAACCTGAGTCGGTTGGCCCTTGTCTTGGCACATTTTTGTGGCTTGAAAATTTCATCTTGACTGTTACAATTGCAATTTAGTGTTTTTTTTTCCAGTTTTTAAAAATTCATTTTTGTTAATAACTCGAAACTCATGTTTTGAATCTAGGACGTTAGTTGTAAATTAATCCTACCTTATTTTTTGGAAGCTTTTGGGAAAAAATTGGACTCTCAAAGATATGCTTGTGAAATTACCTAAAATGGAAAAATCTGACAATTTTTGAAATCTGCCAAATCTAGAAAAATTTGATTGTCAACCCCTTACGTCATCTAGTTAAACCCCTGAACTTGGTTTAGAATCAATCCCATCACATCCTCCAATCATCCTAATATGAGCTTCAACCCAATCCAAATTTGAGTTTTAATCCAATCCTAATATGAGCTTAAATCAAATCCCAATATGAGCTTAACCTAAATCCGAATTTGAGCTTTAGTCCATCCACATCCAAGATCTTTTGATATCGAAACAAATCTTAATATCTCTTCTTCCATCTTCTTTCAATCCATCATATTTATCTCTTCATCATCTATTCTTTCCTTCTAATCATCTATTCCCATCTTTTTGATCATATCCATCCCATCCAACATCATGAATCCTTATCCTTCACCAATGCAACCAAAAATAGTAGTCAAGGGAAATCCCAATTACGTTGATGATGATAATGAAAGTCTTGTTGATCAAGATGAGTATGATATAAATCCCCTTGATGTTATCATTGCTAGCAAGCTTTCCTTGAGTGCCACCTAGAATCTGATCACTCATCCAAGCTATCCCATCACATCTTCACCCACACCTACTAGCAATCCTTATGCTACCTTTGACAAGGGATATCCATTATCTTTCCCATCTGCATATTCATCATATCCTTCATCTACATCTTTCTCTTATCCAACACCCACATCCTCTTATCCCATTCTACCATCCCAATCTTCCCATCTTAATCTACCATCCCAATACTCCTATTACAATCCCCCATCCATGTCCCCCTATCATAATCCTCCTTACCAATCTACCCATCCTAATCCTACATCCACACCTTTTTATCTTAATCCTACACCCCCATCAACCTATCCTAATCCAACATCCACATCTTCCTATCCTAATCCACCATCCACATCCTCCTATCTTAATCCACCATCTCAATCTTCCCATCCTAATCTACTGTCCCAATACCTTTATTACAATCCACCACCCACATCCTCTTGTCCTAATACACCACCCATATCCTCTTGTCCTAATCCACCGTCCATGTCCTCCTATCCTAATTCACCATCTCGATCTTTCCATCTTAATCCACCATCCCAATATTCCTATCTTAATTCCCCATCTACTTCCTTCAACATCAATCCACCACCCACGTCTTCCTATTCTAGTTTGCTATCACAATATTCTTACCTTAACCCTCCATCTAATCTTGATCCCCCCACCAATCCTAATCCTCCACCTACTCTTAGTCTTCCATCCAATCCCATTCCTCCATCTAATCCTAGTCCACCAATCCATAATCCCAGTCCTCCACCAACTCATAATCCTTTGTTTATTCCCATCACCCTAGCTAAGCCTTAAATATGCACGATTCTCAATCCAGAAGTCCTCCAAGGGCTCATAAAAAAGAATACATCCCCAACTCCACATCTTCAAGTCGTGGACCCATGCTTCCCCACTCCCCCATGTATAGTCACTAGTGATGAGACCCTTCTCCATCCCACACCTATCATTGTTGTTACCACCCCTAGCACCACTCAAATTGTTGAAACCATCAAACCCACCGAATCCATTGAACCCCCATCTGCTACGTCGAGAGCCACCGAACCCATCGACGATAACCAAACCCAATCCCCATCTTCTAATCCTAGATCCACCAAATCCATCAAAGACACCCAAATCCAATCCACTCCTCTCACTCCTAGTATCACTGAAATCCATTCCCATGAACTTCATGAATCCTCCATCCTTCCATCTCCCCCACTTGAGGAGTCCCTACAACACTCTGTCATCATGCCACCCACATAAGATGAGTCATGCCAAGATATTTTTCCAAAGCATACCAACATATCCCATTCTCCACATCAAGATCCTGCCATCCCATTTGATCCACCTCAAGATCATAGTCCTTCATCCACTTCAACCCACGATCCCCTTGTCACTCAAGATCTAATCACTCCATTGCATGAGCCCTTATCACCCATTGCCACAAATCTAGATCCTATCATGTCACTTAATCCCTCTCTTGATCCCTTACCACTCACTCCTCCCAATCAAGATGATATTACCCCATATCTCCATCTCAAGATCCTCCATTATCACCTAACCCCACTATCTCCACACCACTTTTATATTCCCTCAGTACTCTCACATTCATCCATGATGGTTTCCTTGCAGAAGAAGAACCAAGCATATACACCACCCATCCTCCTCCACCTAATAATGTACTCACATCATGTTTCCAAAATAACAAACACCCTACCATAGAGCGAATGCTCAAAAGCATGAACCATCAAGGAAAAGGTTTAAGCCTTCATGAGCAAGGTATTTTAGAGCCCATCCATGTCAAAGAAAATTTGTGTACACAAGGTATTGGATATATCTCTCAAGAATCGCAATCCAAAAATGTTGGTACAACCTCTATACATACTTAATGAGCCTCCTCCAAAAGAATAATAGGCTCTTCCGGTCACTCTAGTAAACCATTTGCCACCATCCCCCCTCCATTATATCACCTAAAAACAACCATCCATATTCCTCCTTAGTCTTCTGAATCCATTTTGGGTCCCTATGTCCCTCCATCCACCATCACACATCCTCTAGGTACTAAGTCCATTTTGGGCCCTTATATCCCAAAATCACCTCCTCCATCTCATCCTATTCATCCTTTTATTCACCAATCACCTATCCATGTCACCCATCATAAACATCCCATTCTCATGTTCCCTAATCATGATCAACAAATGCACATACCTACACATCCTCCATCCACATATCATCCTCAAAATCCTACCTCAATCACTCCATTCATGTTTCCTTCACATCATCCATCTCCTTATACCCATCCCATTGCTATTAAAAGCACTTTGGATGCTAAAGTAAAAATGCATAAATCTAAACATCCACATGAATCTAAAGCTCGTCATGTCTCCTTAAAAATACATGTTGATGAAAACAAAAATCAAATCCAAAATCCAAATCAAACCCATAAGCCACAAAGGCCCACCAAAGTAAAGATCAAAACCATGTGGATCCCAAAGAAAAAAGATGCAATGCCTTCAAATGAAAAATCTATAACAACATCCAAAGTTTCTAATACAAAATCTAATCATACACATCCTCCATCTCCTAAATCTATTTTGGGTCCTTATGTCCCAAAATTCACTATCCCATCTCCTCCATTATTCCCACATCCTTTGTCCATTAATCCTCCTATCCTTTCACATCCACCACCATATGTGCCAATGTTGGTCCTAAAATTTTTTTCCCATCATTCCACCCATACACTTTCCAATATCCCATCCATTATCCCACATATCTCCCACATCAAATGCCTTTAATCCATCCTCTTGCATAATCCATTTATCCTAACAAGGTTGTACCAACATCCAATAGTCACTTCACACATGGGCTCTTAATACCTCATACAAAATTTGATGCTCGAGTCCTTCACCAATCTCCTTATCACATGTATTCTAAATCAACTTATCCAAATCCCTATCCTTATCCATCTCCATCCACATTTTATCCAAAAATCCAAAAAATCTAAAAACGTCAAAAAAGTAAAAAGAATCCAAAAAGTCAAAAAAATCAAAAAAAAAAAGAAGAAGTAAAGAGAAATAATTCATTCAATGGTGAAAAATTGGCAAATAAGTGCCTTGGATAAGTACCATGATGAAAACCTAGCAAACAAGGGTCATGTGTAAATCCCCCATCTGGTTTACTTCCACACTTGGGGACAACTGCATCCCCTTCATCCATCTCCTTCATCCCACCTGTCTTCCACATCCTACCTGTCATATCCCATTTATCTCCCATCTCTCCATCCTTCTTGTGATCTTGATAAAGACATGGGAACCTATCTATGCATACTTTGGACACCTCTTGGTGTACATTCCCTTCATCCATACACTACTGTATTCCTTTTCCACATCCATCTACCTTCCCTATCCACCTGTCATGTTGCCATCAATCTCCCTTCCTTATCCATGCATCCTATCCACACCCATCTCACTCCCTTATTTTCCCATCCATCTATCGTCCATCCCTCTTGCCCCATCATACATGACATATCTAGAGTGGGGGAATATTATGACATTGTACCATAGTCCTTGGAGACATTATTCATTGATCCTATCATTCCTTCCATACCACTATTATTATTGCCCCATCCATCCCTCAGAACAATCCCTTCCATCTCCCCATCCTTATCTTCCATCCATCCAAACAATCCCTTCCATCTCCCCATCCTTATCTTACATCCATCCAAAAAATAAATCCCTTCCATCTTCCAAATCCTTACCTTCCCATCTATCTATCTAGTAACCTTTTCCACATCCAAATCCTTATCCCTCTATCCATCCATCCTAGCGTCTTTCCATCTCCTTATCTTTATCTATCAATCCCTTTATCCCTATTTTCCTTCCGTCTCATAATCCCTTGTCATTGGTATCTAGCTATAGGTTCCCCCCTCATGCAACCTAATGCCATCTATCTCACTATCATCAATCCCAATGTTTTCACACATATTTCCCATATCCTCTCACTTTTCATCATTTATCTATCCATCATATCATCATCTCAATTCATCTTTTCAAGATTGAGATAACTATCCCATCCATGAGCTTCATGCAATCACCATCATCCTATCTTATCCACCAGGCCTATCTTGTCTCACTGTATCAACTCCATCATTTTATCCACTTATCATGGTCATCTCATCATCCTTTATCCATGATCAGTCGTCAACTTTTTGTCGAACTATGTTTCCACTGCGCTTTCACTTAGGAAAGGTCAATCATTTGATCAACCCTTGGGGATTTTGTTAGTTTGGTATTTGTCATCCATCTTTGTCTCCATTGTCCTCTTTCCGCATTTATCCATGGTCTTTTATTAAACTACAAGGGCTCTACGCTTTCACGTAGGCAAGGCTAATATTTGATCGGCCCCTAAGCCCCTAGGTCTTTAGGGCTTGTCTATTTTGTGTTGTGTGTCTTGTCATCGTGTTGTGTCATCAAGTATGTCCCTATCTACTTAGATCTTAACAAACAAGATCCACTAGTATCATTAGATCTAATCAGTTTTAAATATCTCACATCATTTTGATCACTTAGTTTAGTCTCCATATTTGGTCTTAATAGGATGTATCCTTCCTAATAGACCGCATCAATCCCCCCCATCCTCTTGATCCTATGGAAAAGGATGTCTGAAATTGATTGTGATCTTTTGATGTTTTTAGATTTTTGTTTATCATTTGAGCTCCCTATCACACCTCGTCATGGTCACCTTGATCCATCATATCATGGTGTATTGTGACTAGTAAACATAGGGGCATATCTTGATCTTTTGTTTTTTTTTGTCTTCTTGGTTGTCCCATGTAGTACCCACCAAGATCCTTGTGGTCTTGTGTTACGTTAAGGAATCTTTTTTGTTTGTGGTTTTCCAACATTTTCCCTACCAAAGCCCCTATGACTTTGGGATGTTGGACTAACCTTTTGTTTGTTGTGTTAGTACCATGCATGTGATATAGAGCCACCTTGGTTCTTCATACCCTGGCGCATAGTATCTCATGCTATATCAAACTTAGTGCTCATTACATGGCAACATAACAAATAATAATTAACCTACTTGATTTGGTTATTATCCATTCAACCTTCATCACTTTCCTCATCTCTCTATCCTAACCATTTTCATCCCTTCACTTTCTTCATCCTCATCATTTCATCATATCTTCAATCTTCTTAGAATAATATAGATTGGTTATTCTAAGCATCTTTTCATCAATCCTCATCATTTCATCCTCTTTTCAATCTTCTTAGAATAATATAGATTGGTTATTCTAAGCACCCTCATCATATCATCATCTCTTCAATCTTCTTAGAATAATATAGATTGGTTATTCTAAGCATCTTTTCCTCCATTGTTTTCATTATTTTTATCCATCTCACATCTCAATCCAATCCTCATCCATTCAATCTAGCACAAATCATCTAATCACATCCTTGGTCTTGTTCCCAGCTTTTCTACAAGCCTTGAACGAATCATCATCATTGTCATCATCATCAGGATGTATCCTTCCCTATCCTTTTGTGTTTTTTTGGGATGCATCCTTCCCTCATCAATGACACTCTCATCATCATCCTCGAGATGTATCCTTCCTTATCCTTTGGTGTTGTTTCGAGATGTATCCTTCCCTCATCAACAATACTTTCATTATTATCATTGGGATGTATCCTTCCCTATCCTTTTGTGTTGTTTTGGGATATATCATTCCCTTCTTAACAACACTCCATCCATCATCAATCCATTTTTGGCTTGTAGCTTAACTAGTGCAACATCACATTTGTTTTTGCAATCCATTTGTGCTTGCTTGCTTCTCATCTTCTCCTCTCACTTATCATACTCTCGTATCCATCATTTTGCATCATCTTCCCCATCTATCCTTGCATCACCTCATCCATTTCAAGAGCACACTTTTTTTCTCTTGAACCTGCATGTCCTCTCGAGGGGGCATCCTCAATGCTTAATCTTCATCTTCACTCCAATCATCTTTCTTCCTAGTCACTCCTTTGATGACTGGGGTATCTTTCCAAATCTAACCATCTTCTTATTGGTGATATCTTTTAATCTTCTTTGAAATGATGCTACTTCGTAACACCATCTCAAAGAGGGGAAAAATGTAGACAGCTATATTTGGCCACTTACATTTCATTAAATTTATTATTTTTCATCTAAATATCCTCTTATCTACATTAATTAAGTAATATTGCTATTATTTAATTAATACGCCTAAAGACCTCTAAATCCCTAAGGTATTTAGTTAAATAATTAAATACCTTACCCTTTATTACCCCTTTCCTCAAAGAATTTAATAAATAATACATTTATTTAATTCCTCACATGTCACATCCTCCATCACTTTTTCTTCATCCTAATCCACTTCCTAATCCCATCATTAGGGGTGTGCACATGTTTAATCCATGATTAGGATGTGTCACATCCTCCAACTTTTGCAAGTTGGCTCCTAATCTTCATTATCCACCTAACTATCCTCTAATTATTGATTAGCTAGTTTAATCACCCCTTTAGTCAACTCTCCCCATCCCCCAAGGAATTTTTAATTCCTTTTTGTCTTCCCAAGGTCCTTTTGAGGAATTTTTAATTCCTCTCTCATCCCCCAAGGAATTTTTAATTCCTTTTTGTCTTCTAAAGGTCCTTTTGAGAAATTTTTAATTCCTCTCTCATCCCCCAAGAAATTTTTAATTCATTTTTGTCTTCACAAGGTCCTCTTATGGAATTTTTATTTCCATTTACAATCCCCATGTCCTTCCCAATGGAATTTTAAATTAAATTCCATTTTATTCATCCAAGGTTTCTAAGGAATTTTTAATTCCTTTTATCATCCCCATGCACATTAAAAATGAATTTTTAATTTCTTTGGTCAACTCTTTGATCTCAACCCTTGATCTTACTTCCTCCTTTCAATCTGCATCATTCATTCCATCTCCCTTGGTTAAATGACTAGCACTTAGCCATTTTTGAAACCCTAAGCATTCTATCACATTCTCAAGAACCCTAACCATTCTCAAGCTCTCAAGCATTCATCCTATCAAAATCTCAAGAACACACTACCATCTTGCTTCCATAGCCAAATCCACCATCCTTATATCCAAATCAAGCAAAATCAAGTCATTATGCTGTTGAAATCGATCTAGGAGCACACAAATCAAACAAATCAACAGGGCCAACCATTTGATCAACTTGGGCAAGGTAACATACTTTGTTTTGTATTTCATTTTTTTCAAGTTCAACTAGGCCAATCTTGAGGTGTTGTTTTGTGTTTTTCTTCCTTTTCATTTTGTTTGTTTTGCATTTTAGACTAGGAGAAAAACACTACACACAATATGAATAGCAACATCAAATTTGATTAGGCTCACTACCCGAAAAAGAAGAAAGGTCTAGAAGAAAGAAAGAAAGAAGAAACTACTATAGATATATTCACTATCTCAAAGAAATAGGAAAAATCCACCACTGCAACTTTGTAGCATCTGTAACCTTTGGCTCATTTCCTCCGATAACTTTTGGCACACTAAAAATGTAGACACCTTCTTCTCACTACATTTTAATTCATAGGCATTTAATCTCCCACTTAGATCACCACAATTAATCACATTCACATATCTTACACACCACACATGATCTCTAGCAATTCATATTGCATTTATACCATACATGACCTAAAAAATCTCAATTAGGTCAACCACAATGAAATGTATGCACCTCAAACATGCAACACCAAAATAAGTTAGCACAAAACACTTTTGTGATGGAAAGAAGTGAAGGTAGACCATGCTAAGTGTTAACTAAGACCTGAATCTACACCAACATGCTTCACCATGCTTCCAAAAACAACAAACAACCTCTGCAATTTGCACTACCATGCCAAGTCGGCCAAACCTGCACTAACACTAACAAGTAACCACATATGTGCCTATATAGGTCCAAAAACAACATGCAAACCACAAAATAACACTTCAAAACATTCACACAACATCCCAAAATATTCCATCATCATCAGAATATTTTGCAACACTGCCACAACCACCTGCAACTGAGAACATCATCATTCTATGTAATCAGACATACTATCATAGAACATAACTTATGAATCCAAACTTACGCAATAATTGAACACTAGAAAATTCAAGGGAAGGAAGTTATAGACAATATGACCATGTTCCCAAATTTGTAAGACAAGAAACCTCACTGTAGAGAAATACAAAGTAATCTCATTTCTCCCAGACAATCCTTCTTCATAGAAAAACACGTTGTCAAACATATATTCCATTGCAAAATGATCTAAAACCTGGAACTCTAGATATAGCACCCTTGAATGCTTTTGATCATCACCATATCTTCAACCATGAAGAAATTTGGAACTCAACACAAAATGCACCTCTGTCACACTACACTCTTTTATTCAAATTTTCTCAAAAGAACTTGGAAACCAAGTGAACTTAATGCAACTGCAACACTTATCCATCACAACCATACAATACATCAATGACAACATTGATGAATTCAATTAAAAATAATTAGCCTCAAATTCCCAAACAATCCCAAAGAGCAACTCAAGAGAAAACAATTCAAAAGAATTATTAGACCCCAAGCCTATCCTTGCTCTGTAAAGGATGAAATTTATATCACTAAGATAAAGAACACCTCCAATACAACAAACCACAAGAGTATCTTGACATTACCCATCAAATACCCTAAGAATTTTTTTATCAACCTTCATCATTGAGATTTTTCTTGTAACCTTTATAGTTGAGGTCTTTTTCAAGCCTTTAAAAACATATTTGATTTGGAATTTGAAAATTTGGAATATAGTTACTATTAAAATACTATTATTTTGTAAAGTGGGGTGTGCTCAAGTGGTTGGGCTATTAGTTTCTCATGATAGAAACCAAGGTTCAAATCCTCCCAAGGAAACCTTAGAAATGAATGACATGTTGAATGAATATCTTTATGTTTTCGTCATGAGGTAGTTTGCAACTAGATAGTGTTGGAAGGATGTTGCAAGGATGTAATAGACAATGTTGGATGTGCAATAGGTAGAGCTAGAATGATCTAGTAAGTTGGTAACCAAATGCTATTGACACTAAGTGGGTTTTGCCCTAGCTATATGTGTTTTGTGAGTTTTTTAGATTGCTAGTTGTTTTGTAAATGTTGGTTTTGTTTTAGTCTCATGGTTGTTTATGGGATGCATTAATTTTTCTAAACTTCTATACAAAGTTTTGGACCCTTTCAAAAAATCATTTTTTGTCCTAATAAAATAAAAATAAAAAATGATACTATTCCTAGACAACCATATCTTCCATGCTACTACAAAATTTAGTACTCTAAATCTTTTCAATTTTTTGATATCAAACCATTGTTTTAAGCAATCAACAAGATAATTTCTTTTTCAACAGCTAGGAAACCCAAAAAGAACTATCAACTTTGCTCATATAGATCAATTATAGAAGTGATCATTAAACAAATATTCAATAGTTTTCAAAACCTCTCAACATGTACACCTACCAAGACCTTGCCATCCTCTTCTTTGTAACATATCTTAGGTTAAAACCTTATGATTAAGACTGAACCATATAAAAGTACAAATTTTCAATAGAGTCCTTAGATTCCAAATAACTTTCCACCATCAAACCTTATCACCTTATTCAATAGAAATCTAACTTTATATTCAAATCTAACAATGCATGAGATATGTTAATTTATATAAACTATACAATTATTTATATTAAAAATATTTTTTCAAAAAGTAAATTGTATAAATCTTTTATTAAAAAAACACATACAAAGTTAAAATACCTTTCAATTTAAAAAAAAATAGATATATATACTTTAACTCCTTAATAAATTTTCAAAAGTCCCTTAAATGGCTCAAATAGTGAATCTCCTAAGAAGTATTTATTATTGCACCCTCAAAGAGAAAATTCTAGTGCATATCTTTTCCAGATGCCTTTAATTTGAAAAGCTGAGGATTTGACATTGGGGTTTTGGACAGATTCTAAGTTGTACAACTAAAAAATTTTGGGCACCTTTTCGAGCCCACAAATCTTTTGATTTTTTGCATTTAAACATCATTACTATCCTTTTTTCCCTTTCAACATTCCCAAGAGTGCAAAATCCTTTTCCACATTCCCAAGAGTGTGCAAAAGCCACACAATTTTTTTTCTCACATGGGTAATTATAAACTCACAATCTTGTCACAAATCAACACAAAGACAAAGACAAGCAAACTTAATAGTAAAGGGCATCAATTTTTATAGCTCAAAGCTTCATAGTCCGAAAGGGAAAAATAAACAAGTGTCACTTAGTGGCGAGTACTTGTCTTTAACAAGTGTCACTTAGTGGGGAGTACTTGTCTTTTTCTTATAGTATTGTCGGGCACCTTTTTGAGCCCATAAATCTTTTGATTTTCTACATTTCAACATCATTAATATATCTATTCCACATTAGAAGTCAATTATGGAATACCAATAGTCACAACTTTGTATTCCATATTAGATGTCCCATTGAGATTTGAACTTGGCTCTCCACATTGAGAATTCAATGTTTTAACCAATTAAGCTCAACGCCTTGGACACATCCAAGTAATTTTATTTAAAGGGTCACCCCATTAATAATAGTTAAGTTATATTAAAGTATTTATATTTTAGATTAAATAGTTGGGGTTTTTATTAAACTCTATTCATAAAAGAAAAGTGTAAATATTATAAAGTAAAGTAAATTCCCCTAACAAAATGTAGTTGAAATCATATAAGAAATAAAACAAACATACCCACAAACAAATAGTCTATTGCCTATTGTTTACATGTGATCGATGTATCATATGAATTGATAAAGTTGTTCCTTCAAATTCTTTTTCTTCTTCTTTATTGTAATTGTTTATCCTTGATTTTGAGGATAAACCCTATAATATTATAGTTCTTAGTTTCTCCCTTTGAATTCATGGGAGAATTATCTTCAAAGGAGAAGGGATTAGTTTTAGAAAATCTCTTAGGTTTTGAACATTCTACCTATTTTTTTTGAAGAAATGACTAACAGCCTGAATTGATCCTCCTTATCAAGCTTGAAACATTTTGTATCGAAATAATTTTCTAATTCCCCCAGTTCCCTATTTTCATATCTAACACATTTTCCTCTTCTAATTGTACTTATTTCTCTATTTGCTCCAAAGATTGACACCTCATTTCTATAAATTTATTTTAGGAGACTATTAGGTTTTGACATGGTACAACTAACTAAATTATGATGTGCTTCCACAATTTCCCACCAATGTGCCCCTCTTAAAACTCTTTGATTTACTGCATTCTCCAACTAAATGACCAACCTTAAAAAGCATTGCCAACAATGAAATAACACATTTTCATGGTTGAAGAGTTGCTTCCAAATACCTTCCCCTACCTTCAACCCTAAATCAAATGGTAAACCGATGGAAAGACTTGACTCTAATATAATCTCATTGCAGAGCTAGGAGCATGTTTCTAGGCTTCTAGAGAAGAAAAATATATTTTCCTAAAGGGTTTTGAATACCTTTTAAACTAGATTTTTTCAAAAAATATAAAGACAGATTAAGAAATCTTACCCATAAATCTATCTATCTAACATCCATTGTTCATAGTTCATCCACTTGTCTAATTTTTCTCTCTCATCTGTTATAAGATTTTGCTATGGAAATTGCCACCTAAGATAAAGGAGATTCAATGAAAGTAGAAAAGAGACCCAAATGAGAATAATTCTTTTCTATAAAAAGATGTAAATATGTAAAATATTCTACAATTTTTCATACGAGAGTTACAAGTGGGTATATATAAGATACACCACAATGAAATGTGAATCCACAACCAATGTTGTATATTAAGAGATTTAGTCACATATGTGCACAACATCTCAAATAAACAAGTAAAGTTTAGGTCATATGATACAAATAAAACCTACCTAAGTAGATACCCAACTAAGCAAGATTAACTTATCTTTGGTGTATATAATGCAATAAAGAAATTAACTAAATGCAAGAAAATAAAAAGTACACCAATTCCCCCATAAGATTAGCTTAGATAGGTAGAAAATACATATGGAAAAGTCCTAAAAATGTGCAAACATGTTAGGTACCATGTCCAAAATGTGTCCCTCAAGAGACTAGGAAGGATAAAGTTGCATACAAGAGAAAATTTACCCTAAAAAAAAATTGGGCCCAAATAGAGAGGAAAATAAGATGACTAGATCACCCCCAAGGGAGTAGTCTCTTGTGCTAAATTTTTAGATGCTTTATTGTGAATGATAAATATTATCCATGAAAGCTAAACAACATGTCTCTTTGTAAGAAGAAACAAACAAAAAGTGTATGCAAGATATCTTCTCAATATTAAAAGGAATATAAAGGAAGAAATATTAGAATGTATATCGGTTATGGTGTAAAATTACACCCTTATGAAATTTCACATAATATTTGTTGGAGTACAGACAACACTGAGAGGGGGGGTGAATCAGTGTTGTAGATTTCAAAACTTTAACTTACTTTATTTCAACAAATTTGTAAATAAAAATAATGATGCTGACAACACTTAATCAGTTTGGCATGCTTCATCAATGCAAGAATATAAATACCAAATAGTAATCAATACAGAGTGCTTAGACATGAATGATAGGTAAATCACACAATAACTGAAACCATGACACAATAAATTTTAGGAGTAGAAAACCCTCATGGAGTACATAAAAAATGCCACACTAACTTAATAAAAAATGCCTCACTAGCTACAAATGCCTCACTGGCAACACAAGCCTCACTGGCTACAAATGCCTCACTAGCATACATACATCTACCTCACTGGCATACTTTCCATGGTATTACTAACCAATCTCCAATGAATTAAGAAACATAACTTCAGGGGGTTACCCTATTACAATACAAACAATCAAGCTCAAATGTTTTATCTCTGCAACTGCATTTTCACAAACACCATCACACACAATCCAAGTATCAAGACTGCCTCTCCTCTTGTCTGTTTCACATCATAATCACTCACCCTTTTGTAGACATAAACAAAGACATCTTCAAGAAATCTCCTTAACACATCAAATAATACAAAGTTCTTCAACAACTACTGCACCTTTTTCATACACTCTGCCTACTCATATTTTCATTTATGAAGATAATCATATCACTATTTTTATTCACATTGTGTCAAGCTCTCTCTGTAATTCAAAGAACAACAAAAAAATGTCACTGTTGAATGTCTTTTCCACCTTTTTCTTGAAGAAAAGTTACAAACGTGTAACTAAAACAAGGGCAATAATTATACCAGAATTTTTAACTTCTAACAAAGCCCCGAGAGCCTTTTTCTTTTCTTGGTGTTGCACAAGACATTTACATGCATATCTTAAATCATTTCGATAGCAAATCATAGGTTACAAGATTTTTCTTTGGTATCCTTAAAGAGGTTGTTAGGTGGATGAAAAACAACCAATATTGAGTAAATAGAACTCAAGTGCATGAGGCGCTAACTTGGGAAATATTTACCTTTCACTTGCTTGGTTAAACTTGCACCTCATTCATAACATTCTCCACGTAGTCTTTAACCTGTACTTAATAGATATTCTCATCAATGTTTAGGTTTATTCATCATGTGCTCTAAACCCTAGTTCTTTAGGGTTTTAGTAAATACCTTTGAATCATGAAGAAAGAGTGAACCAAACCTTAGGTTGAGCCAACATTGTCTTTTGCATGAACACCTTAGCAAGATGAGATGAATACCTTAGACCTCAACATCAATATCAACTCCAAATGTGTCAAGCAAAATCAACTCCAAATTTTTCAACAACATCAACATCAAGCAATAACCCTTGACCATCAACCAACAATTGTATCAATCTTTACATGCTTTCAAGTCTACTAAATGCAATAACCCTTGGTATGAAGCAAGATAGAATAGCAATCATGAATGAATGCACTGAAACATAATTGCAGCCAAGTGTCTCTGATGAACAAATATTTGACATCAACCTTTCCTTCATGTTGCATCAACTAAGTACCAATTTTTACATTAGTCATCTCATACACCTATTAGCCTTGGAGATTGAATGCGCAATGCATTATTGAGATCAAGGACATGATGATGAAGTTATTACTCACAAACAACATGAAAAACATGAACAACTCCATCAATCCTTCATGAAGAATTCCATCAATCCTACTATCCAACCTTTGTCATCAATGAAAAATCAATGCCACTTCCAACAATATCAACCTTTACATTAGCCTAATAAAATGATAATGCAAAAATTCACCCTCTTATCCTTCATTTTCATCCCTACCTTTTTGTTTTTTGTCAACGGGGGAATTTTTGTCTAGGATTCTTTCGCATCGTGTAGACATCCATGTGTCACGTGAATGTCTGGAAAATATTCTTGCTACTGTGGTCATTGAGACGTTACATTGTCACTTGCCCGCAAAGTGTAACACCTCTGCAAGCACAAGCGCTCTTAGGAACGAATCTTTGGCACACACTTTGACCATTTATTTACCTCTTCTTCTCATTATAATTCATTCTATTGCAAGTAATTATGGTATTGTCATTAATGTCAATAGGAAGTCTGCTAATTGGTGTTGTTGTTGATGTCAACTATGGAATGAAGACGTTGAGGATATTGAGAAAATTGATAAATAAAGTAAAATGCATTGTGAAAGTGTTCATAGTATGCCCCGGTATTGTGCTTCACATTTCTTATTTGTTGATGCTATGCCTGTGTAGATCTTATAGGTTATTCAAGGTTGTCATAGGTTACTATATTCATAATTTGGGTTTTTGGATCATTGTGCAGTGTGAGATATTTTCACCAATGTGTGAACCAGTTGTTCAGAGATGTTTTTTGTGGCTTGGAAAAAATGTATTTGCTTCGTGTTTATTCTTTGTTTGGCTTTAGGTTGTGCAAATTTGGTAAGTTTCTTATAATGCTCAAGTATATGTTTGTATTCAAGGTTTTACCTAATTTGATGCAATACATGGTGAGTTTCATTTATTAGTATGCAAGTGAGGGTTACCAGTTGTTCTGGGTTGAAGTAATTGAATGATGTGAGGTTGTTGAAGTGTTTGATGAATCTCAAGTAGTTCGTGAATTACTCTAGATTGTGTTCAAGTGAATTATGTTGTTTGAAACTTTCAGATTGATTTGAGGAAGTGTGCATTTAATTTTTTAATGTGTTTAACACTAGTGTTGGCCAACCTTGTGTTTAACACTACATGTGAGCTTACGAAAGCATGTTGATGTGTGTTTGGATCTATTTGGGTCCAAATTAAGTATTTTTTTAGGTTTCCTTCATTTCTATCCACCACGAGAATGTTTAGGTGTAGACCGATTTTGAATTTGTATGTATAACGACTAGTTGTTGACCTTCTCTAATGGTTTTCAAGGTTTTTAAGGTTGAGGTTGATATAAATAAGTGTGTTGTTATTGTGAGTCAAGGAAATGAAAGAAGTAATAAGAAATATAGATGTGAGATTGATGCAAGTGAAGTGTGTGATGAGAATTTGAGCAGAGCAGTGTGAATTTTAGTGTCAGGGTTCCTAAAGGTAGTGAGCTGAAGTTATCCGAAATCATTCAAGAAAGGCTATGAAAGTGTGTGAGAAATTGTGGTGGATTCATTGTTGCATTGAGAAGTATTCTTTGTGTAATTTTTTTCTTCTATCTTATATTTCTTTATGTGGTAGTGAACCTTGGCTATGAGCCCTTTTGGACAGTGTGTCATATTCTGGCAGTGAGCCCTTGTATCATTTTTGCAATTACTTATATTGTGAGCTAATCCTCACCATAGTTTTTCCCTCATTGGGATTTCCACGTAAATTTGGTGTTCTCTTGTGTATGGTGTTGTGATTTTAGTTTTTGTTTTGCGCATTCCATGTTTAATCATTCTAACAGAATAAGGGTTTAATGAATGCATGTGGATCTAATTATTGTAGAAGGTTTTGAAGCTTTAATTTGCTACAAATAATTCACCCCCCTCTCAGTTGTCCTATTCACTTCAACAATTGGTATCAGAGCAAGATTCTTTGGAGAAGAGCTCAACCACTTAAGGTAGATCCAGGATGGTGAGCAAGATTTCTTTGGAATATCCTAGATTTGATGGATCATATTATGCATTCTAGAAGACAAAGATGGAAGGATATTTGTCTGCTAAGGGATATGAGATTGAGAAGGCTTATTAGACTACATATACTCCACCTCTAAATGGTCCAAGTAAAAATGAATAAATCAAGGAGCATGAGATCAATGCTAAGGAAAAATTTATTATTGTGAATAGCCTTTCAAATACTGAATTAGTTAAAGTTATGAGTTTGAAGACTGTTAAAGAAGTCTGGGATAACCTAGAAAGCATTTTTGAAGGAGATCCAAAGGTCAAACAAGAAAAGTTACAGAACTTGAAGGAATAGTTTGATATGATGCATATGTCTGAAGATGAACCAATAAAAGGCTACATACAAAGAGTTGATGAGTTGGTAAGTGCTATGAGAGGCCTTGGTGCAATAGTTAAAGAATCTAAAGTAGTAAAGAAAGTTATCAGACCACTTTCAGACTGCTACGTGAAAAGGTATCTGCTATTGAGGAAACTGTTGATTTTGACAATTATTCGAAAGATCAGTTGATTGGTACTCTAACTGCATTTGAAATGGGAAAACTAAAGAAGGTACAAAATATAAGAATGCTTTCAAGGCTAGTAAATTGGAGAAGGTTTAAGATTTAGATGGATAAGATTTTGATGATTTGGAAGCTAAGTTTGTGAGGAAGATGAAAAAAGGCACTAGTAAGTACAAAGGTAAATTACCTTTCAAATGTTTTAGCTGTGGTGATATAGGTCATTATGCTTCAAGATGTCCGAAAAGAGCTCTAAACAATAGGAACAAGGAAAATGAAGGAAAAATGATTAAGAGAGCTTACTATGTGAGAGAAGATGTTGGTATTTTTGATGATGATGAATGCTTGTTTTTGGCTATAAAAGAAGAATCTGGTTCTACTAACCCTAAAAGTTGTGTGAAGGAAAGTATTCTAGAGACAATGGATAAGGATGAAGGTACTTTGGTATTTTATTTTCATGTCAAAGAGGATAAGAATTACTAGGTTGTTGATAGTGGATGCTCTAATCATATGACTAGAGACAAAAGTAAGTTTGTTAAACTTGAAAAGTATGATGGGGAATTAGTGAAATTTGGAGATGACTCAAGAGCTAAGATTTGTGGAATAGGTTCAATCAGTTTTGATGGCAAGCATAAAACTGACAATATTTATTATGTTAAGGGTTTAAGGCATAACCTTTTGAGTGTTGGAAAAATGTGTAGAAAAGGATACAATCTTGTGTTTGAGGATGAAACAAGTGAGATCCAAAAAGGGTCTGGAATCGTGATTGTTGTAGGTAAGAGAACAAATGGAAAAATCTATTAGCTTAAGGGTGTTGATGGTGATTGCATTATGTCTCATATTAATGATAGTTGGTTATGGCACGGGAGAATGTGTCACATGAACTTTGATAATTTAGAAAGAATTAGTTCAGATCGTGTAGTAAGAGATTTACCTAGAATCACAAAGCATGTTAATGTTGTTTGTGAAAGCTCTCAATTTGGAAAACAAACAAGGAGTAGTTTCAAGGGAAAGGAACAATCTGCTACCGAACTACTAGAATTAGTACATACATATCTTTGTGGTCCTACAAGGGTGAGAAGTCTACAAGGTGACAGGTACTTTATGCTTTTGATTGATGATTATTCTAGAATGACTTGGGTTACTTTTTTTAGAGAAAAATATGATGTATTAGATAAATTCAAGGCATTTAAAGCTATGGTTGAAAATAAAATGGATTTAAAAATCAAATGTTTAAGGTTTGAAAAAGGTAGTGAATTCACCTCCAATGAGTTTAACATGTTTTGTGAAGTTCATGGAATAAAGAGGCATTTTTCTACCCCTAGAACTCCTCAGTAGAATGGAGTTGTTGAAAGAAAAAACCAAACTATTCAAGAAGTTGCAAGGACTATGATGAAAGAGGAAAATATACCAGAAGTATACTAGAGAAAAGTTATTCATATTGTTGTTTACATAATTAATAGAGTTCAAGCTAAAGCTATCAACACAAAGACTCACTATGAGCTATGGTTATGGAAGGATTCCTACTGTGAAGTACTTTAGAGTGTTTGGAAGAAAATGTTACATTAAAAGAGAAGAAGAAAACTAAGGAAATTTTGATGCAAGATATGATGAAGGTATCTTCCTTAGATATTCTATTAGAAGCAAAGATTATAGATGTTACAAAAAAAGGCTAAGAAAGATAGTTGAAAGAACAAATGTTAAAGTTGATGAAAACTTACATAATTCAATTGTAGTAGATGGATATATGTTAGATGAACCTAATTATAGAGTAGTTGAGGAAGAAGAAGTTGATGGACAAGAAGCTTAGAATGAAGAGGAACAAACTCCAAAGAAAACCCCTAAAACCCCTATGTATGTGCAAATGAGTCATTTGAAGACCAAATCATTGAAGATAAGAGGAAAGGTGTACTAACAAGAAGCAAAGCTATTGAAGTTGATGTAAATTTGTGTCTAATTTATAAAGTTGAACCTAAAACAATGAGTGAAGCATGCAAAGATGAACATTGGATGAAGGAAATGGAAGAAAAGCTTATGCAAATAGAAAATAATCAGAATTGGGAATTGGTTCCTAGACTGGCAAACAAGAACATAATTGGAACTAAGTGGGCATTCAGAAACAAGTTGAATGAGAATCGACAAGTAGTCAGAAATAAGACAAGACTTGTGTGTAAGGGTTACTCACAAGTGGAAGGTATAGAATTTGAGGAGACTTTTCTCTCATTTCTAGGATAGAAGATATGAGAATATTTTTGGCATTTACAACAAAAATATTTTAAAGTTTATCAGATGGATGTGAATTTTGCTTTATGAATGGTGAATTAGATGAAGTTTACATGGAACAACCAGAAGGATTTTAGTTTTCAGATGAACTAGATAAGGTATGTAAATTGAAGAAGGCACTATATGGATTGAAGCAAGCTCCTAGAGCTTGGTATGCAAGATTGGACATGTACTTGATACCAAAAGGATCCAATAAGGGCATTGTAGATAGTAATCTTCACTTTAAAATTGAGGTTGAAAATATCTTGATAGTAGTAGTATATGTGGATGATATTATCTTTGGAGGAAATGAGGCTATGTGTAAGAAGTTTGTTGAGGAAATGCATAAAGAGTTTGAGATTGTGATATTGCTATTAGGATTCAACTACACGGTTGAATCCTGATAGAAATATCACAATTTGACATGTTGTGGAAAATACCTCCTACTTATCAAGAGTTTGAGATGTCAATGTTTGTGAGATGAATTTCTTTCTGTTGTAAGTATGAGCAAGGTTGTTGGTGTTGTCATTAATGTTGTCATTGATGTCAACACATTTCAAAATGTTGTAGATTGTGCATGTATATTTGAGATACTATTGAGATGTTGTGAGTACATGGAGCTATCCTTATGATGTTGCAGATGTGCTAAAATGATGAGTTACCAAGTGCTTTTGAGAAAATTAATATAGAATGAATTCAGAAGTATGTATGTGTTTAGAATGTGCTCTGGTATGTGTTTCACGTTTCTTCTATGTTGATCCTATGCTTGTGTGGATCTGAAGGGTTGTTGTTGGAGATCTATTGGTGTTATCTCCTGATTTGTAGCTTTTGGTTTGATGGAGTGTGAAAGTTGTGTTCACCGGTGTGTGAACTAGTTTAATAGAGTTGCTTTTTTGTGGACTGAGAGAAATGTCTCTACTCCACAGTCCTCTAATGTTTTGTTTCAGGTCTTGTGGATCTGGAATATGTCTTGTAATAGTGTTCTTTGGGATTTGGCAGGGATGTTCATGGTTTGGTGCTCTGAAAGTTGAGTTTCAGAGTTGATGTATGTGTTTGCACAATTCAAATGGACTGATGGAAAGTGTTTTGTGTTCAAAGGTTGTTGCACTTGTTGTGGGTGTATCTAAAGTTATCTAAGATGTGTTCTCGTCCATGATAAAGCATGCTACATCATCTGTGGGTTATCTTCTTGTTGGGAAGTGTGTACTCCAGTGCTCATTTGTGCTTTCATTAGGTTTGGATGACCCGATGTTTACACTTCATATGAAGAATTAAGAATTTAATTAAGGAAGCATGTGGGCAATCCAAGACATTTCTTTTGGTCTTGGTTAAGCATTTTATTGCTGTACTCACATTCCTTTCCACTGTGGGAATGTTGAGTTTTCGACCTAATTTGAATTTATGAAATGAAGCGTATGTGGCTGACCTTGGAGAATATTTCTAAGGTTGAAGATGGTATAAATGCAAGTCGAGTTGTGAAGGATTAAGACATACAAAGTAACAAAGTAAGCCACAAGTGAAGAGTAGAGTTGTGTGAAAATGAGTTGAGGAAGTAGTACTTCATTGTGTTAGATTCCTGAAAGCAGTGAGTTCAAGGTTTCTACAATCTTCTAATCAAGGATGTGGATGTATGTAAATTTTTGTGGTGGATCTTTCTATTATCTTTTGTATTTGTAGGCAGTAAGCCTCCCTGTTGGAAAGTGAGTCCTTTTTGTAGGAAGTGAGCCTCTTGTATTCATTTTTTCTATTACTTTATATTGTGAGTTAATTATCATCATGGTTTTTCCCTTATAGGGTTTTCCACGTAAAATATGGTGTTCATTGTGTTGATTTTGCTTTCTGTTATCTATATTTCATGTTCATACTTAATAACAAAATAGTGTGGTTGTGAAGTTGATAAGTGTTTGGAGTTTTGTGATTCAATTTGGTGACAAATGATTCCCACCCTCTTAGTTGTCCTGCATCATTTAAAAATTGGTATCAGAGCTTTGGTTCCTTGGTGTAGAGCTTAACTGCTTAAGGAAGATTCGATGGTGCATAAGTTGGTGATCCCTATGTTTGATGGATCTGATTACAGTGATTGGAAAGTGTAGATGAGAGGATATATTATCTCTCTTGGTTACAATACCTAGAAGGTTGTTGAGACAAAGTATGTTGTACCATGGAGTGGTCCTACTATTGCAGATGAGGTTTCTTCTTATGAGGAGAATGAAAAAGTGAGGTATACTATTTACACTACTTTATCCAAGACTGAGTGAACAAAAGTTATTTCTTTGGGAACTGCTTATGAAGTTTGGAAGAATTTGGAAGATCTTTATGAAGGAAATGATAGAGTGAAACTGACAAAGAAGATGAAGACAAAATGTAGATATGAGAATATGAAAATGGAAGAAGGAGAAGATATTGCAAGCTATTTTCAAAGGATTGATCTAGTAGCAAATGAAGTTAGAAATCAAGGGGGTACTCTTACTAATGAAGATATAATTGAGAAGATTCTAATGACCCTACCAGAGTGTTACAGTGACAAGGTTTTAGTTATTGAGGAAACATATG
Organism: Sequoia sempervirens; assembly: GCA_007258455.2. Taxonomy (NCBI): domain Eukaryota; kingdom Viridiplantae; phylum Streptophyta; class Pinopsida; order Cupressales; family Cupressaceae; genus Sequoia; species Sequoia sempervirens. Next base: position 215,639,253 of record VDFB02271358.1, read on the forward strand.
ATCCTAAGAAATATACTAAAGAAGAGCTATTTGGCACCTTGACTGTATTTGAGATGAGAAAGTTTGGAAAGAAAGAGGAAAATACAAAAACGACATTTAAAGCAACAAAGATTGAAGATGATCCAGATAGTGATGGTTCAAATGAGTTGGAAGAAAAATTTACAAGGAAGTTGAAGAAAGGTATCAGTAAGTATAAAGGTATGTTTCCCTCTAAATGTTTCAGTTGTGGTAATATTGGTCATTATGCTTCAAGATGTCTGAATGGAGATGTACATAAGAAGAACAAAGATCATAAAGATAGAAAGGATAAGAAATACAAAAAGTTGTACTATGTTAGAGAAGAACCTAGAATCTATGATGATGAATTTGATTATGAGGGTGATGATAGTGAATGCTTGTTCTTAGCTTTGGAGAGTAAATATGTGTTTGTTAACTCTAGAAAATTTGCAAGAAAAAGCAATTTGGAGAATAAGAAGGATGAGATGGAAGGTACTTTGGTCACCGCATTTCATGCTAGATAGGATGAAGACTATTGGGTGATTGACAGTGGATGTTCTAATCACACGACCAGAGATAAAAGTAAGTTCACTAAACTTGAAAAGTATGATGGTGGTTTGGTCATGTTTGGTGATGATTTTGGAGCAAAGATTTTTGGGAAAGGTACAATTAGTTTTGATGGAATTCACAACACTGATGATGTATATTATGTAAAAGGCCTAAGGAATAACCTATTGAGCATTGGAAAGATGTGTAGAAAAGGTTTCAAAATTGTGTTTCAGGATAATACCTGTGATATTAGAAAAGGATCTAGAGCTATGGTTGTTGCAGGAAGGAGAACATATGGAAACATCTACTAGCTTAAGGGTGTTGATGGTCAATGCCTTGTATCTCAAGTTAATGAAATTTGGTTATGGCACTGGAGAATGGGACATGTAAATTTTGATAATCTAGTTAGGATTAGTTCAAGAGATGTTGTCCAAGGTCTGCCTAAAATCATAAAGCCTGCTAATACTGTTTGCAGAAGTTGTTAGTTAGGGAAAAAAAACAAGATGTAGTTTCAAAGGAAAAGAGAAACGTACTACCAAAATGTTGGAATTAATTCATACAAACCTTTATGGTCCTACTAGAACATGAAGCCTAAATAGTGACAGGTATTTCATGCTCCTTATTTATGATTATTCTCAAATGACATGGGTTGCATTTCTTAGAGAGAAGACTTAGGCTCTGGATAGGTTTAAAGTGTTCAAAGAAAGAGTAGAAAATGAAGTGAACCTAAAAATCAAATGTTTGAGATCTGATAGAGGTGAAGAATTCACTTCTAGTGATTTTAATGTATTTTATGAAGAGCATGGCATAAAGGGACACTTTTTTGCTCCTAGAACCCCTCAGCAAAATGGAGTGGTTGAGAGAAAGAACCAGACTATATAGGAAGCTACAAGAACCATGATGAAAGAAGTAAATGTACTTGATGTATACTAGAGAGAGGAAATACACACTTTTGTTTATGTTCTTAATAGAGTTCAGATTAGAGGCAACAACATGAAGAATCCTTATGAGTTATGCATTGGTAAAGCTCCTACTATGAAATACTTTAAGGTGTTTGGAAGTAGATGTTACATTAAAATAGATGATGAGAATCTTGGGAAGTTTGATGCTAGATGTGATGAAGGGATTTTTCGGATATTCAACTACCAGCAAAGCATATAGATGCTTTAGTAAAATATTGAGGAATATTTTTGAGAGTGCTAATGTGAAGGTTGATGAGGAAATGCACAAACCTATTGAGATAAGTGAAGTTGAACCTGATGATCCTATTGGTGCACTGGTACCTAAAGAGAATAAGGAAGAGGAAGAAGAATAAACTGAAGAAGAAGAAGAAAATGAATCAGAACTTGTTCCTAAGACTCCTGAGTATGTTTAGAAGAATCATTTCAAGGAATAGATAATTGCAGATAAGAGTGAAGGTGTGAAGACAAGAAGTAAAGTAGCAGCTAAGGTAAATCTTTGTTTACCTTCTAAAATAGAACTAATTCTGTGTGTGAAGCATGTGAAGATGAAAGTTGGGTTAAAGCTATGAAAGAAGAGTTGCAGCAAATAGAGAAGAATCAGACATGGGAACTAGTTCCTAGACCTACGAATAAGAATGTAATTGGTTCAAAGTGGGTGTTTAGGAATAAGTTGAATGAAAATAGTGAAGTTATAAGAAACAAAGAAAGACTTGTATGCAAAGGATACTCACAAGTTGAAAGCATATAATTTGAAGAGACATTTTCACCGATGGAAAGAATGGAAGCTATTAGGATGTTTTTGGAATTTTCTGCCCACAAGGACTTCAAAGTATATCAGATGGATGTCAAGTCTGCATTTCTGAATGGTGAGCTAGAAGAAGAAGTATACATGGAACAACCTGAAAGATTTTAGTTATAAGACAAACCAGATATGGTTTGTAAATTGAAGAAGGAATTGTATGGACTGAAACAAGGTCCTAGAGCATGGTACACAAGATTGGATAGATACCTGACACAACAAGGATTCAACAAAGGCTCTACTAACAACAATCTTTATATCAAAGTGAAAGGTAACAAAATGTTGATAGTGGTGGTATATGTTGATGATATCATCTTTGGAGGAAATGAAGGTATGTGTAAGAGATTTGAAGAAGAAATGCAAAAAGAATTTGAAATGTCCATGATTGGTGAGTTGAATGTATTTCTTGGTCTTCAAGTAAATCAAACTAATAAGGGGATATTCATTTCAAAATTGAAATATGTGAAAGAGTTGTTAAAGAATTTTGGAATGGATGACTCCAAACCGGTTAGTACTCCTATGGTGACCGGATGTAAGCTGAGTAAAGATGATGAATCTGCTAAAGTTGATCAGAGAAAATATAGATCTATGATTGGTGGACTATTGTATCTTACTACTCCCAAATCAGATATCATGCATGTAGTATGTTTAGTTGTTAGATTTTAAGGAGATCCTAAAGAAGCACATGTTATAGTTGTAAAGAGGATATTCATATATCTCGAAGGCACTCCAGATTATGGCTTATGGTATCCTAAGGATACTGATTTCACTTTAAGTGCTTATATTGATGTAGATTGGGTTGGTTGTGTGGATGATTGGAAGAGTACCAATGGAGGTGCTTTCTTTCTTGGTGGAAGACTAGTGATGCAAGAGCATCCTTGGTTCTTGGAAATCTTGCATCAACCAAAAAAATATTTTCTTTCAGTCGTCTTTCTTTTAATTTTTTGTTCTTGTTTTGTTCTTGCCCAGTTCATGTTTGTGGGTTCATCATCTTTACTCACAAGACCCTGTGGATCTTTGTGTATTTCATCGACATGTTCATTTTCCTTGTTCCAAGATTTGAGTTTGATTGGACCTATTTTTGGCAAGTTATCGCTTTCGAATTTCGTGGAAATTTCTTGAACGGACACCAGAATAAATCCAAACTTTTTGGCCAGTTCGATCGTTGTGGATAGTTCTCCTGACTTGCAAATCTTAACGGTGTGATTTTAATTGTTTTGTGGAGTGTCCCTGACCTTCATTATAGGTCCACACTTCATTTTATGCACCTGTTGAAGAGTAATTCAAATTTGAGGCCGACCTATTCATGTGCACGTTACATTTTCTTTCCTTGGATAATGTGATGATCTTTGGCCAACATAGATGATTCCAGAATTGTGGATATGATATAAAGCTTGTAATCGATCATTTGAAGAGTAGTAGTCAATTGAGTAGATTAATATAGATTTGATCTGTAAGATTTTACTCGCATATAGGAGCATGTTAGACTGTTGTATGTTTTTTAGCATGTTGCATCAGGCCTGTGAGCTAAATCTGTAAGCCCAGATGTTGTCGACCGAATGTAACTAAGATTTTTGTCAATGAGAATATTTGCATCTACATTTTCCTCCATATTTTGTGTTGCTTTCATTGTGTTACTCTTGTTGCACAATCCAAATTGTTCTCTTTGAGGACCCTCCAACCGTGGCTATGCTAGAGTGGTTTTAGAGCGAGATTCGATCCGTGTGAGGTCATTAGAATTCACAGAGTCCTATTGAGTATTTTTTGTGGGGTAGTGGATTGAGGATCCGACCTGCAACTACAGAGAACTTGTGTAAAGATGGCGGGAAGAAGAAATGGTAGAGAAAATTGAGCAAGTGGAAATGCAAACCAAGCTATGATGGAGATGTTAAGAGGAATTGCTGCTAGGTTAGATGCAGTTGAAACAGCCCAGAGGAGAGGTCGACCAGTTGATGATGTGAGTGATGAAGAGGTAGAAGTACAGGAAGAAAGAGGAAGAGAAGAGAAACCTGGCCTGGATAAGGGAGAAGAGAGGTTCATAAGAGCCCTAACTAGAGCGAATACCAACCACATTTCAATCCACCATATTATAATGGTAAGTTGGATTTAGAAGAATTGCTTGATTGGATTATAGATATGGAAAAATATTTTGAATTTGAAGGTACCACTGAAGATAAGAAGGTGAAATATGCTTGAACAAAGTTGAGAGGATGTGCATCCCTTTGGTGGGAACATTTGCAGACAGGTAGGCAAAGAAGAGGAAAAGAAAAGATAAAGTCATGGGATTGGATGGTGAACAAGTTGAAGTCAAAGTTTATTCTTGTAGATTATTAGATTAGTTTGTTCAAGAAGTTTCAAAATCTAAAGCAAAAAGAATCTAGTGTGATAAAGTATACTGAGGAATTCTATAAGTTGAATATTAGATATGGACATTTAGAGGATAAGATTGAACAAGTAACCAGATATGTGAATGGTTTGAGGTGGTCTATACAGGATGAAATTAGTTTGATCAAGTTGGTGAGTGTGGAGGAAGCATATCAGTGTGCCCTAAAAGAAGAAGAGAAGTTGAACAAAAGACATGAGCAAAGACAGAGAGGAAGAGGTGGAAGATTTCAAAGAGGAAGAAATTTTGCTATAGGAGGAAGAGTATCCTTTCTACATCAGAATAAAGATAAGGAGGTCAGTACGAATGACAATTCATACCAGAGAGGTGATAGAAACTCTTACAGAAGAGGAGGTTATGGTGGTTACTGAAATGAAGGTTATAGAAGAGATGATAAAGGACAAGAGAAAAGAATATTCAAGGGAACTTGTTATAAATGTGGTGGAGAAGGACATAGAGAATTTGAATGTAATTAGGGAGAGACAAGTAGGAAGACAAAGAACAATAAAAGGACAACCTTTGTTGAGGAGGATCATGCTAGATCACCTAATAAACCAAAAGATGGAGAAGTTTTGGTGAATAAGAGAGTATTATGTCAAAGTGAGATGGAGCAGGAGCCATTGCAGAGAAAGAATTTGTTTCAGATAAATGCAAGGTGAATGGTAAATGTTGCAAAGTGATTGTTGACAGTGGAAGCTCTAAGAACCTGGTTTCTGAAGAGATGGTGACTAAATTGTGGTTGGAAAGGTTGAAACACCCGAAGCCCTACCGGATTTCTTGGATTCAGGATGAGCATAAGATACTGGTAAGTGAACAATGTTTGGTGAAATTGAAGATAGGAAATTATCATGATGAAGTTTTGTGTGATATCATGCCTATGGATATATGCCATGTTTTGTTGGGAAGGCCTTGGCAGTATGATAGATAGGCTATTCATGATGGAAAGAAGAATATATACACCATTGTCACTAATGGGATGAAGCAGATTTTGTTGCCATTGGAAGATGCTCCTAAAGTTGAAGTTTGTACAAATGTTAGGGTTTTTTTGGTTGATGGAAGGAGATTCCTTAATGGATTGAGACATGAGAATGTGTGTTATGCCTTGGTTCCTAAGAAGGATGAAGATTTGAAGCATGTAGAAGAACACTCAAAAGAGATAAAGGAGTTGTTGACAGAGTATGAGGAGATCATTTCAAATAATGTACCTGATGGATTTCCACCTGTGAGGAGTATTAGTCATTGTATGGATCTGATTCTTGGAGCTAGTTTTCCTAATAAAGAAACACACCAAATGACACCAACAAAGAATGAGGAGTTGAAAAGACAAGTGCAAGAGTTACTGAGGAAGGGTTTGATCAGAGAAAGCTTAAGTCCATGTACAATAAATGTTGTGTTCGCACCTAAGAAGGATGGAGAATAGAGGATGTGTACAAATTCTAGAGCCATAAACAAGATCACGGTGAAGTATAGATTTCCTTTGCCTCAGATGGATGACAATATGGATTGCTTGATTGGAGCTAAGTACTTTATGAAGATAGATTTGAATAGTGGATATCATCAGATCAGAATCAAAGAAGGGGATGAGTGGAAAACAACATTCAAGAAAAATGAAGGATTGTATGAGTGGTTGCTAATTCCCTTTGGACTAACAAATGCACCAAGTACTTTCATGAGGTTGATGAATGAGGTATTGAAGAAATTATTGGGTAAGTTTGTGATTGTGTATTTGGATGACATCTTGATTTTCAGTAAGAGTAGGGAAGAACATTTGTTGCATATAAGACAAGTTTTGTAGAGGTTGAGAGAAGAACAGTTGTTGATAAACATTAAGAAGTGTAGTTTCATGAAAGAGGAGTTGGTATATCTGGGATTTGTGATATCTGTGGATGGATTGAAGATGGACCCTAAGAAGGTAAAAGCAATTGTTGAGTGGCCTACACTAGATAGCATTAGAGAGTTGAGATCATTTCATGGATTGGCTAGTTTCTACCAGAAGTTTATTAGGAATTTCAGTTCTATTTGTAGCCCTATGACAGAAACAATGAGAGGAGATAAGAAGGAATTTAGATGGACATCTGGAGCAGACCATAGTTTTGAATTGTTGAAGCAGAAGGTGACTGAGCAGCCTGTGTTGGCTTTACCAGATTTCAATAAGGTATTTCAAGTGGACTGTGATGCAAGTGGAAATGCAATTGGATTAGTATTGAGTCAAGAAGGGAGACTTGTAGCTTATTTCAGTGAGAAATTGAATGATACTAGGAGAAGATATTCAGTGTATGATCAGGAATTTTATGCCATAGTTCAAGCCTTGAAGAAGTGGAGATATTATTTTTTTCCTAAGGATTTTTTGTTGTATACAGATCATCCAACATTGCAATATTTGAATAGTTAGGGTAAGTTGAATCAAAGACACATGAGATGGGTAGAATTCTTGTAGAGTTATACTTTTTTTTTAAGCATAGGAGTGGAAATTCAAATAGAGTTGTTGATGCTTTGAGCAGGAGAAGGAATTTACTGATAGAGATGAGAGTGGAAGTATTGGGATTTGATGAATTAAAGAACTTGTATGAGGAAGACTCGGATTTTGCAAAACCTTGGAGAGCTTGTAGAGAACCTGTTTCAGAGGATAGAAGTCAGTTTTTGGATTATTTCATTCAAGAGGATATGTTGTTCAAAGGTAATCAATTGTGTATACCTCAGAGTTCAATGAGGGATAACTTGGTGAAGGAGAAACATAGTGGAGGAATGTCAGGACACTTTGGAGTTGATAAGACAGTGGTATTGGTGAGTGAGAATTACTTTTGGCCACAGATTCATAAGGATGTTAGAAGATTTGTGTAGAGCTGCAAAGTTTGTCAAGTTGCATAAGGAAGTAGTCAAAATGTTGGATTGTATAAGCCTTTGATAGTTTTGGAGAGACCTTGGGAGGATGTCAGTATGGATTTCATACTTGGTTTGCTGCAGACACAAAGAGGTAATGATTTTGTATATGTGGTGGTATAAATTTTTTCTAAGATGGCATATTTCATACCTTGTAAGAAGACAACAAATGCAGTGCATGTAGTAGAATTGATTTTCAAAGAAGTGGTCAAATTGCATGGATTACCTAGGAGTATTATTTCAGATAGAGATGTAAAGTTTGTTCGTTACTTTTGGAGGATACTTTGGAAGAAGTTGAAGACATATTTGAAGTTCAGTTCTACTTTTCACCCACAAACAGATGGATAGATAAAGGTAGTGAACATGAGTTTAGGGAATTTTTTGAGATGTTTGGTTGGAGAGAAGATCAGAAGTTGGGATTTAGTCCTTGCACAAGCAAATTTTTCTTACAATAATTCAGTAAAAAAAAGTACAGGAAGATACCTTTTGAGATTGTTACTGGAGTTCATCCTAGAGGTATATTAGAGTTGAGATACATTAGTAAGGAAGATAAGAGGAGTGCAGAAGCAGAAGACTTTGCAGAACACATGAAGAAAGTGCATACTCAAGTGAAACAACAGTTGGAAGATATGAACTGGAAGTACAAGGAGAAAGCAGATGAAAAGAGAAGACATAAGGAATATGAAGTTGGAGATGAAGTGATGGTATATTTGAGGAAGGAAAGATTTCTAGTTGGCACATACAACAAGCTGAAGATGAGGAAGTCTGGACCTTGTAATATCTTGAAGAAATTTGATTCAGGAAATGCATATGAAGTGGAGTTATCAGAAGGTATAGGCATATCACCTACATTCAACATTGTAGATCTACATCAGTATCATGAAGCACAATTCAGTGAAGATAGTGAAGAAAAATTGGAGAATCAATTTCCTAAAAAATAGTTACATGAGATTGAATAGATTTTGGATGTTAGAGATGGGAGAAAGACTCATGGAAGACAATACAAGGAATATCTTGTGAAGTGGAAAGGTAGACCAGTGGAGGATTCTTCTTGGATTTCTCAGGCTGAGGTAGGCTGTCTTGGTTTTCCTTTGGCCCCTATAAAGTGAGGGACTCACTTTTTATCAACCCCAGATGTCTGATGCAAGAGCATCCTTGGTTCTTGGAAATCTTGCATCAACTAAAAAAATATTTTCTTTTAGTTTTTTGTTGTTGTTGTTGTGTTGTTGCTTAGTTCATGTTGGTGGGTTCATCATCTTTTCTCACCAGACCTTGTGGATCTTTGTGAATGTTGTCAACATGTTCATTTTCCTCATTCCAAGATTTGAGTGCGATTGGACCTTTTTCCGGCAAGTTATTGCTTCTGGGTTTCATAGCAGTTTCTTGAACCGACACCAGAATAAATCCAAACTTTTCGGCTAGTTCGATCATTGTGGATCATTCCCGTGACTTACGGATCTTAACAGTATGATTTTAATTGTTCCATGGAGTGTCCCCAACCTTCATTATAGGTCCACACTTCATTTTATGAACCTATTGAAGAGTAATTCAAATTTGAGGCTGACCTATTCATGTGCACATTACATTTTCTTTCCTTGGATAATGTGATGATCTTTAGCCAATGCAGACGATTCCAAAATTGTGGATATGATATAAAGCTTGTAATCGATCATTTGAAGAGTAGTATTTAATTAAGTAGGTTAAGATAGATATAATCTATAATATTTTTCTCGCATATAGGAGCATGTTAAATTATTGTATTTTTTTGAGCATGTTGCATCAGGCCTGTGATCCGAATCTATAAGCCCGGATGTTGTCGGCCGAATGTAACTGAGATTTTTTTCAATGAGAATTTTGCATCTGCATTTGCCTCCATATTTTGTGTTGCTTTTTTTGTGTTACTCTTGTTGCACAGTCTAGATTTTTCTCTTTGAGGACCCTCCAACCGTGGTTGTGCCAATTGGTTTCATAGTTAAGGAAGAAGCAGGACTCGGTTTCTTTATCCACTGCAGAAGCAGAGTATATTGTTGCAGCATCTTGTTGCACAAAGGTTTTATGAATGAAGCAAACACTGAAGGATATTGGAGTGACATGTGATGAGCCTATTCATATCTTCTGTGACAATACAATTACTATAAAAATTTCAAATAATCTGGTAATACATTCAAGAACAAAACATATATCTACTAGATATCATTTCTTGGGAGAGAAGGTATTGGAGAATAAAGTCAGGCTAGAGAATGTGTCTACAAAGGAAAAAATTGTAGATATATTTACTAAGGCTCTTCCGAAGGATACTTTTGAGTATCTAAGGTAGAGGTTGGGGGTCCCTGGCCCTCTGAACTAGGTACACATGGAGGTGCATCAGTCCAATGGATCCAAATATTCTTCATTTATCTAGATTGATGAATGGGTCTACTCCGTAGGGGGAGTAGAAATTTTCATTTTTGTAGTATGAGTTGCATGGGTGCACTCCTAAGGAGGAGTGATCAGAGCTTTTGATCTTTTCTATTGATGTCAAAGGGAGAGAGAGAGTCATGTGAAAAATAGTAGAAGAGGAAGAGAAGGTCTTCTCCCAGAATGTTGAGAATGGAAGAATGTAAAGGAGAGAGTTGTCTTTGATGGTTTTTCACATAATGTGTTGCCATCAATGAAAAAGGGGGAGATTTTTGTAAGTATGAGCAAGGTTGGTGGTGTTGTCATTGATTCAACATAGTTCAAAATGTTGTAGATTGTGCATGTATAGTTAAGATGTTGTTGAGATGTTGTGAGTACATGGAGCTATCCTTATGATGTTGCAGATGTGTTGAAATGATGAGTTACCAAGTGCTTTTGAGAAAATTAATAAAGAGTGAATTCAAAAGTATGTATGTGTTCAAAATGTGCTCTAGTATGTGCTCCATGTTTCTTCTATGTTGATCATATGCTTTTGTGAATCTGAAGGGTTGTTGTTGGAGATCTGTTGGTGCTATCTCTTGATTTGTAGCTTTTGGTTTGATGGAGTGTGAAAGTTGTGTTCACCGGTGTGTGAACTGGTTTGACAGAGTTTCTTTTCTATGGGCTAGGAGAAATGTCTCTGCTCTATAGTACTCCACTATTTTGTTTTAGCTCTTGTAGATCTGGAATATATCTTGTAATAGTGTTCTCTGGGATCTGGCAAAGATGTTCATGGTTTGGTGCTCTGAAAGTTGAGTTTCAAAGTTGTTGCATGTGTTTGCACAATCTGGATGAATTGATGGAAGGTGTTCTATGTTTGAAGGTTGTTGCACTTGCTTCAGATGTATCTAAAGGTATTTGAGATGTGTTCTTGTGCATGATAAAGCATGTTACATCATCCTCGTGTTATCTTCTTGCTAGGAAGTGTCTACTCCAATGCTCATTTGTGTTTTCATTAGGTTTGGCCGACTTAATGTTTACACTTCATATGAAGAATTAAGAATTTAATTAAGGAAGCATGTGGTCAATCCAAGATGGTTCTTTTGGTCTTTGTTAAGCATTTTACTGGTCCACTCTTATTCCTTTCCACCGCAGAAATGTTGAGTTGCCAACCTAATTTGAATTTATGAAATGAAGAGTATGTGGCTGACCTTGGAGGATGTTTCTAAGGTTGAAGATGGTATAAATGCAAGTCGAGTTGTGAAGGATTAAGACATACAAAGTAATGAAGTGAGCCACAAGTGAAGAGCAGAGTTGTGCGAAAGTGAGTTTAGGCAACAATACTTCATTGTGTTAGATTCCTAAAAGCAGTGAGTTGAAGGTTTCTACAATCTTCTAATCAAGGTTGTGGATGTGTGTAAATTGTTGTGGTGGATCTTTCTGACATCTTTTGTATATGTAGGTAGTGAGCCTCCCTGTTGGACAATGAGCCCTTTTTGTAGGCACTGAGTCTTTTGATCGGGCAGTGAGCCCTTGGTAGTGAGCCTCTTGTATTCGATTTTGCTATTACTTTATATTGTGAGTTAATTTTCACTGTGGTTTTTCCCTTAATGTTTTTCCACGTAAAATACAGTGTTCATTGTTTTGATTTTGATTTCTATTATCTGAATTTCATGTTCATACTTAATAATAGAATAGTGTGGTTGTGAAGTTGATAAGTGTTTGGAATTTTGTGATTGAATTTGGTGACAACTAATTCCCCCCCCCTCTCGGTTGTCCTGTGCCACTTAACACTTTCTTGGGCTACAAATAAATGGATTTTCATTTCATGATCTAAATATGTCAAAGAGATGTTGAATAGGTTTGGAATGTATGACTCTAATCTGGTATGTGCTCCTATGATGACTAGTTGTAAACTAAGAAAAGATGATGATTCACCTAAGGTTGATCATAGTAAATATAGATGCATGGTTGATGGACTGCTATATCCAACTGCTACTAGACTCGATATCATTGCATGCAGTTTTTCTTGTAGCTAGATTTCAAGAAGATCCTAAAGAAACACATGTTGCAGTTATGAAGAGGATATTCAAATACTTAAGAGGCACTCCAGATTATGGCTTGTGGTATCCTAAGGATACTAATTTCACATTAAATTCTTATACAAATGTAGATTGTGTTGGTTGTGTTGATGACATGAAAATTACAAGTGGAGGTTCATTCTTTCTTGGATGTAGATTGGTTCTGTGGTTGAGCAAGAAGTAGGATTCAGTTTCATTATCCACTATAGAAGCTTTTCTTTTGATTTTTGTCCTTTATGATTCCATAATCCAATTTCCTTCTTTCTTCTTTGACCTTTTCATAATATTCAAAAGGGTCCTTTTCCTTTTTATTTCATGAATGTTAGCCTTTGAGTTTTGACCTTCTTCAAATCTGAGACCACTCTTACCTTTTACAGATCTTTGACTATTGATTATCTCATCAAGAATGTTAGACATTTTCTTGAGCTTCAAACCTTCTTCTATCTGATCCTTTGCTTTCTCCAATTCTTTCCTCAGGTAAACAATTTCTTCTTCAAGTTTGGAGCACCAATTTTTCATTCAAGTTATTGTTCAGGAAATCTGCAACCCTTTTACCTTCTTCAACTTGAACTTTCAAATTGATATTTGTCTCTTTTGATTCTTTGAGTTTGATCTCCAATTCTCCACTTTCTCTTCTTGCAATATCCAAATCTTCCAAAGCTAAAATATGTCCTCCTTCAAAGTCCAATTCACAATATTTTGCATTAATGTTTTCCATATCTACATACTTTTTAACTTCTAGAGGATTCTTCTCATTTGACATTGCATTAGTTCCCATGTGTTCTACTCAGGATTTACCTCAGCTATTATGCTATATCAAGCCACTTGGATCTGATACCAATTGTTGAACACATAGAAGCATTGAGAGGGGGGTGAATCAATACTTAATAAAATTCTTCCCATTCATCACCAATTTAATCAATTAAAACATGACAAGAAAAATAACACAAATGTAAACAATCATAACACGAGATTTACAAGGAAAACTAGTGCAGGAGCACCCAGGTCATCAAATACTTTTCAATTTTGCAAAAAGAGATGAGTGTCCAAATTTGTATTGAATCAATCACAAAAGGTCATGGAAAAATTATGTAAAGCATGTTCAAGGTCATATAAGGTCCTACTTCATGTATTTAATCCATGTAATGAGTCACTAGGAGGTCAAAATAGGGAAAGAACACAAAACTTGCATCATTGTAATATTGTCCAAAGTTATTAAGTTGACAAAAAGGGCATAAATCAGGAAGATTAAGAGTTAAAGGGTAGTTTCAACTGATGGAGGAGTTAGAAAGTCAGTTATTGAAGAGGAAATATCTTTAAAAGGCATGCAAAGGCGAGAAAAAGCAGAAGTTTGTGTTCTTGTAATCAAATTTTGAAATAAAAATTCCCTGTTTCTAAGTTTGCAACACTTCTCCATTGTTTTGTTTTCTTGTGTTGGAAATTTAGGAACATCCTAAGATAAATTCTTGTGTGAATACATGTAAGGAGGAGTCAGTTTCCAATTCCAAGAGTTGGAAGATTAGTTTTAGGCAACAAAATAATAAAAAAGGAAACTTTTAGTGCCCAGGCAAAGTACTTTTACAATGCAGTTTTGAGAGTCTAATAGGAATCTAATGGCCATTCCACCTATGTAGGGATAGTAGGTCAGTGGAATGGAATTTTTTTCTATGCCTTTTCAATTTTTTGGAGTGTGTGATTGCAAGGGTGGAAAGAACATGAAGTTGTGATGTTGTTTCAAGCCAAAAATCTCGAGTTTTCCATTCAAGAATGGAGGTTACAAACAAGGTTTTGGAGAAATATCAAGTGCATGCACTAGGAAATGATTCTAGAGGCTTTTGCAGACATAATAAGACATGTTCCAACTGATGGCCAGAGATCTGGAGGTTTTTAAGTGAGTTATACATGAAACCCTCACTTGTTTTTGGTCTTTTCACCCTATAATCAATGGTTTGATAGAATAGTCTATTCCTAAGCTTTTCAATCTTGAAAAATGATAAAATCCTGAGTTTTGTGGCATTTAAAAAGACTTTTTGTGGTTGGATAATGATTTGGAGTAGTGGGAAGGTGACTTCCTTTGTAAAAAAGGCCTATTTTACTAGCCTTTTCCCAGCGTACAGTATAAGAATCTGAAGTTTCTTTAAAGCAGAGTAATGAAGGCTTTTGTTTTGTTGATATGGACATGGAAAGGCCTCTAAATGTGTATTTGGTCTTTAGAATTTGAACTTGGGTTGTAATTTTTACCCGCTTTAGGGTATGGAAACCTATTTGACAAATGGTGCTTTGTTTGCATAGTTAATGGTAAACTGATGAACAATGGAAACAAGTGACTATAAATGCTTGAATCTTGTTTTATAAAGGTTACTACAGTTCTTCCTATGCTTGGAAAATATTGTGAAGGAAGGTTATGATAGTATAGAGGTTTGGACATGTGTATTCAATGTGCTTTGGTGATGTTTGTATGCAAAATATGATAATCTGACAGAACAATGATATGGGAGTCTATACTTGGCTTGTTTTTGTTAAGATGATGATGTTTTCAATGATTAAGAAGTCTGGTAATGGAAAAGTACATGATTGATTGCTTTGGGAGGAGATAAATGCTATTGGGTATGATGAATGAAGGAACTATTTTCAAGGGTCCTAATTAGAGTTTTGACTAATTTTAATCAACTTAATGATGATGATGATTAGGAATATGGTTTGTTGAAATGGAATATTGCTTTGTTGCCTTGGTTGTGAGTTGTATTGAGGATTCTATGTTGAAGTATGGATTGGTCAGGTTAGGTTTTGATGTTTTTTGGATGGTAAAGATGAATTTGCTATGATTTTGATGTGGTCTACTGATTTCGGGAAATGGAAGATTGATAGCTTGTGAATAGTTGATAGATTTTGTTGAATAAAAAGTGAATTTTGATGAAAGTATAATTTGATCTTCTCTTGATTTGATTTGGGAATGAAGTTCCCTGAAGAATGAGTGTTTGGTTATGATGCTCTACATCAAATTGGTATTAGAGCCTAAAGATGCTCTAGTTGATTTGTTTAAGATTAAGTTGTTGATAGTACATTGAGATTGTTGGTTGGTTGCAGGTGCTTATCCATCTAAGCTACATTGAGAAAGTCCAAGAGACTAGGAAGAGTAAGCAAAACACCTAGGTGAGGCAAGCTAAGTTGTGTTACAGTTAGAACCTGATGGATTCTTGTCTGAAAGCACTAAAGAGTTGTAGCCCTGATGAAGGAAACTCCACTTAGGGGAGTTGATAAAAAGCTGAGAAGATGATTGTTGAGGAGAAGGAAAGTGTGCAAGGACATGTTGACGTGTTCGATGGCACAACAACATGCAAACATAATATTGATATCATGTTTCTCCTGAAAGAGAAATACAACACATGGATATCTTAGCTCCCGAGGTCTTTGTAGTTGGTTCTCAATTGTGCTGATGTTGCTCAGTGGTCAATGTAACAGTAATGTTCAAGGGGCCTGCTGGTGTTGAGCTTCTGGATTGTTTTGAGATCAAACATAAACTTAAAACCTACTCTAACCAGGGTTTTTAAAGAAACATAAAAAGATAGATCATAGCTTTGAGACAGAAAAGAATGACACTTCATATGAATTAACCAAACCTGTCACCTTCCAAGGAATTCCTAACTAAAACTGTAGAACAAAATTAACTTGTGACTAACACACAATTTCATTCATTCACAGTGCTGATTTCAACAGCAGATTGCAAGTTACCATTTAAACAAAACATAAAAATCAAACTTCATTCCTTGAAAGCTTCTTAAATTAGATGATTAATTCAAGACAAACACCATTCTAGAACACAACATGAAGTAGATTAAGATCTAGTTGCTTCTACTGTCAGTGAGACAGATAAGCAACATTTACAAATTTGGAACAATCACCATTGTATAAAAAATTTGTGGCTCCAAATTGTTTCCATTTACACTAAGAAAACTAAAAGATACATTAGTCCTCTACTTAATCTAACTCCTAAATACCAGTTCCTCTCTACAAGTTATTCTCCTACTTCTACTGACTACCAACTAGAAGTTCTCTATCTACTACTTTCTAACCTTTTACAAAAAGGCCAGAATGCACTAAATACAGAGTGCACCAAGAAAGATGCGTTGTCCCTTGCATTAGGGTTTACAAAATATCTGCTTCCAAGAGATTCAGCTTTCAAATCTTTTTGAAGAGAGTCAAAGCTGTATTCAATGTGAATCCCTGTTGTCCATGCCGATGAGAGATTTTTATGGGAATCCTCATAGATCTTTCACAGTTGCCACATTTACTTTGGCCTTTCATGTCCATCTTTGAACTCCATCGGAGGGTTTCCTTGAATGCTATAAAGCATTTTTCCATTAATATCAATCCGCCTCCTTGCTAGTAGTCACTACAACTATCCCTGTGAGTCATGGTTGCTTCTTTCCTTCGGCCTCCTTCATGTTCAAGACCTTTCTACACGTTGACCATTTTCTGGAAGCATCATCAGGCCTCTCTTTAGGTTTGAACATCATCACTCGAGCTGATCCATCGCCCTGATCTCAGAATGAATCCATGTCATTTGCATTCTGTTGGTCTTCCCTTTTTTGTTTTACCAAAAAAGTCAATCAGTCAAACTGTTACTAGTCCGCCTCCTGAGCTCCTTCTGATTGGTGGAATGAAAGCCAGGCCAGATTCTCGGGTAGTCAAAAGTGGTCTGCATTAGATCACATGCTGATGAGACACTAATCGTGTCTCCCCAATGTGATTTTCCTCATAATAGTTATCGGTGCAACATGTGGCAGTCGGTGAGACCTTTTAGCGAGCTACAGAAGTTATACCAAGCCCACAAAGACCATCAGCAAGACCATCACTAGTTGGTATGACCTCATGGCAAAGCCCCTCTCTTCTCGACGAGCACATTCTGTATCGGTAAGACCCTACCGAGTCAGTGAGACTTCATGGTGACTTCTTCTTTTCTCCCCCAAGCTCATTCTTATTCTTCGGGCTCAAGCTCCTTTTCCTTTTGGTAAGACTTCGTCATAATTTCCCAGACCTCACAGCGATATCCTCATTTCTCCCGAGCCTAATCTTGTTTTGGCGAGACCTTTTCGGGTCGGTGAGAAGTTTTTCCAAGCCCTAAATCTTTCGGCGAGCTCCTTCAAGTCGGTAAAACTTTCTATGGTTGGAGAGACCTTTTACCGATGCTTCCGTCCTTTGCTAAGACCACTCTGCTTCGCCCCTCTTTCTTTGGCGAGCAAACCCATGTCAGGGAGACTCCCTTCATTTCGGGGAGATCTTACCCCGAACTTCACGTCCTGTCGTTGAGACCTTTCATCGAATTCTCTTTATTCTCACCGGGCTCACTTTGTTTTGGCAAGACTCCTCACTATTGGCCAGATGTTATGCCAAGCCCCCTTAGTCCTTTGGGGAGCTCCTTCTGAGCTCAAATTTCTTTCGATGAGACATTTCGAAGTCGCTCATACACCATGCCAAATGCATCCAGTCTCCCTGAAGACATATCTTATCAGTGAGACATAAAGATCTTGCCGAGACCTTATGGGGATGGAATCCCCTTCTGCCGAGGCCTTCATTTCATGTCGGCGAGACAATCCCACATCGAGGAGACCTTTCCCCGAGCCCTTCATGTCATATCGAAGACCGACCCTTCGGTAAGACTTTTTCATTTCGTCCAGACCTCTTGTCGAAGGAAAAATTACCGTCGGGCTCAGACCTTTGGTGGGACCTCCTCTTGTGCTTTGTTGGCAAGACCCAATGCACTCACCAAGACATCTCTCTGCCACAAAAAGTATCTCACCAAGATGCATACTCTCATCGGTGGTTGGCAAGACACAAGGCGCTCGGCAAGACCACATTCCGAAGGAACAACTCTTGCCAAAGTGCTCGCTCCATATGCGCTAGTCGGTGAGACATGAAGAAGTCACCGAGACTTCTTCCTGAAAGAAAATCTCTGGCCGATGGGAAACTCATAGTCACCGGGATGATGATTGATGGCTTGCCGATAGGTATTTGCATGTGAATTTCGATCGCTATGACATCCCTGAGATCTTGCTGATAGGAAACACATATGCCTATTAACCAAATGCACTGGTAGTCGGCAAGACATCTACAAGGTCTTGCCGACTTTCTTCTTAGAGGAAAATTATGACCAACTGGATTGAGGAATGCTTTCCAACTGAGCTCCTTGAGGAATACCATCATGTGCACGACCCAATCTTGCAAAACAAATGCCTTCATTAGTCCCCAGAGCATATAAAATATATTATAATAAACTATTCTGTTGCTTATGATTATTTCATTGAATTCCTAAAAAGAAGGAGACCAATTCAAGCTGAGACAGAACCAAACTTTGGAAAAACAAGAAGACATACACAGGAGGAAAGCATAAAAACTCCCAAGAGCAAAGCCACTAACCAAAGGCAAAGAAACCAAAACAAAAATGGGGGACCCATTTTGTTCTAGAATAAAATGGGGTGGTTATGCAAGGCATAACAAATAGCGACTAGGCTGGGAAAATGGTTTAACCATTTTCAAGAAACTGAAGGATCCAGCTACCTAGAACTCCTGGTTTATGAACATCACAACTCCAGTTGGGTCAATTTTAGCAAGCAAGGTTGAGCTAGAATCTCAAATGTAAGTCAACAATAGCTACTCCTGAATCTATGTGTGTGCTTGATTGTGCATCACTCTTTTATAAAGTTTTCTCGATCTTTCAGACAACAATGTGCAAGATTTGAGCTACATGAGTTGATTCCCTTTAGTTGTTGTGCAATGATATCCTGGGCATTGCTCTGCTGCCAGTCAGGTGTTCATAGCCCCGACGAAGATACCTCTAGTTTTCTCACAGCATTGCTCTATTGCCAGCTAGGCATTCATAGCCCCGGTAGAGATACTGGAATCACCCATTCATACTGAATCCTCTTTTCTCTTTAAATAATTATTTTCTTTTTCTTTTCTATTTTCTCTTGGAGTTTCAGACATTTCATTTAATTCTTTCTCAATATGTCAGACGTTTAACATCTGTTCTGAGTTGAAAACTACCATGGACGTCATAACAACACTTGGGAGATCGAATTTTTCACTCAACTCTTACAACACTATCATCCTAAGATGAATATACCATTACAAGAGGAGATGATCTTGATGATTTGTGACAGATTCAGATGGAGCAAATGAAGGTTATTTACTTTGCACCTTGTTTTCAAGACTTTCCACAACTCATGTTGACAATGGGCATAAAACAAAGAGTTTAGGACAAAATCACCCAATCAGCAAACCTGAAAACATCTAAACCACTTCTCTCCTAATAACCAAAGTATACTCAAAATAATAGCCACCATTTTAAGATGGGAAAGAATAGGTAAAACCCAAAAGAACAAAACAAAACATAAACCAAAAGAACGAAGGAAACATAAAGGCAGAAAGGAAGGACAAAAAACAAATAGCAAATTATTTACAAACAAAAGAGAAAATTACTTACACAAAGAGCAGCAAACAAACTACTTACAAACAGAGAAACAAGAGGACACGGGAAAAAGAAAACAACAGAACAAAAAGAAAACTAACCAAACCAAAAACTAATACTAGACAATCCTACTCCTAAACTAACTCCAAAGTTGAGCTTTATAAACACAAAACTGTAAAAAATTATACATTGACTTGACTGATTTTTCATTATGTGCAACAATCTTAACTTACTAGGCACAGTTCTAAACCTAGCAAATTTATCTTTATACTCAGAAATATGAAGCTTATAGGCAATAAGTTCATTCTGAGGGCATAAAGCTTGAAATATTATCAATTGTGGGTTCTCAATTTTGTCACGATTTACCCACAAATAGGTTTTACTATCCCCAATGCCATAATCAAACTGAAAATCATTAAAACATGAAGGATAATGAAAGGACACCACCTAATTCTTAAGATTTCTAGTTACTAATGTAGACTTGTGGTGTATGAATTCCTCCTCTCGAGGTCTCAGCTCGTGGAACACCACTGAAACAAGGTTTGTCTTGCAGTTAGGACATTCACTCACCAGCATCTCTGTATTCATCTTGGGCACAGAGCCAAATTTTTTCTGAATTTCTTGAGATGAAGTCTCACTTTCAACATTCTTTTGAAACATGTCACCCCCAAGGGTTTGGGAATCTGCCTCTAGCTTATCACCATTGATATCAGGGATACGATCACTTGGTGAACAAGGATTTCCTTCGAACTAATTTGAGTGCACGGAGTCAAAGTCAAGAAAGCACTCTCTCAATTCATATTCCTCTTGGTCTTTTTCTTGGCATTCCTCTGCTTCATCTAAATGTACCTCGTCATGAATTTCCTCAGGGAACACTTGACTGATTTGTACATCTACTTGGACTTCTCCCCTTAACATTTCATTTTGGCATTCAAGTCCTTGACTTTGACCACAAGATTCATTGGCAATTTTATCTTGAAGCATGTTATCTATTCCAATCCATTCACTACTCAAATCAGCAGAATCATCCCCTTGTGTTAACCCACCAAAGTGTTTTTCTTCCTCATTCACCATCATGAAAGAATCTATGAATGCATCGATGAATCCATTCTCCACTTCTATCAAGTTTGAACTAGGTAGAGGAGTTTCACCAGTTGTTGAATTCATCTCGATGCAAGGATCAAGGTCATCAAAAGATAGGGAAGAATTAAATCTCCTCACACAGTCATTCTCATCATGTTGGATGAACTGATTATCCTTTTCATGTGTGCTAGTTGTTTCATCCTCCTCATTGAGGGGATATGTACTCCAAGGATCCTCCATGAGTATTCCTTCAATAGTGATCAGTTGCTTGAAATACAACTCCATCCTTCCTAGGAAGACATGGCAGTCCATCTGAGAATGTTGATCAATTCGATGTATCCTACATCCACTTGGCCCAACAAGTTCTGATAGTTTCCAATCTCCTAGCTCTTCTAACTTCTCCCTTATTCGATTATGCATACGAGGGATATCAATCCAACATGAACCATGTTCCTATATCCATTCCTCATCACCCTGATTCTCATCTTGATCAGAAAAGTTGTTTAAATCATGGGAAGATATTGTTGATTTCTTATAGCAGCAATCCCATATTAATACCTTATCTCCTTCAAAGCCATCATTAGCACTAGCATTTTCAACAAAGCTAGATTCCATCTTAAGATTTGCATTATGCTCTAAATCTACATTCATTTCATACTTTTTACCAAACAAGTCATCAAAATTATATACTTGCTCATCAAATGTTTCATCCACAACTTCATTGTGATGCAATGGACTATGCTTTGAAATATGACCAAAAAGAGATGATATGGTCACAACTTCATTGACGAGTGGAGTACCTAACCCTGTGATTGGATTTTGTAGAGATGAGTTCTCCCAGTGGTCTTGTGTGCAATTGACCTGATGTGGGGTGTCGAGGAATGTGGTACTTGGAACCTTGGGAAATATGTAGCTACTTGGTGAGAATGATTGCACCTAGGCAGGGATGGTGGGTGAAGTGGCATAAGGCTGCAGATGATGGCAGTTTTCAAGCACAAGAGGATTATAACCCTGAGTTTGGCTATCTGAATTCCTAGTGTCACATCCGAATTGTGCCAATAAGAGAACCTTTTCTAATGCATCATGCAAGGATGTAGCTTCACCACAACATCTGACTTTGGTTGAAAATGAGGGGTTGAAACCCCAATAATAATTTTCTATCAGTATATGATCATCCACAACCAAATCTAAAGATTGAACCCTTTGATACATAAACAAAAATCTGTGATTGAATTGATAAATGGGTTCTAATGGTATCCTTTTTGTGGTTGCAAATTCATGTAATGGGTGTAGAGCATGAGGATCAAACTGATCTAAGAATAAGATTTATAATTCCATCCATGAATAAATAGATTTTGGTGGTAGATTATCATACCATTTCCTGGGTGTACCTTGAAGCGTTTTGACAAATAACTGGGAGATGATATCCTGATGCTGAATCTGGAGGAAAATGAATATATGCCTGCAAGTTTTGATGTGTTCAGAAGCATTTTTCCCAATGTTAGGGAAAAATAAAGGAAGCCTATCATACAGATGACTAGGGATTTCATGGAAAAATCCTGGTGTATACAAAGGGCTACCCATTAGAGCTAGGTTTTCCAAGACCTGACCCAATCCAACTCACAATGATCCAAAATTGCTCAAGAAGGCCCTCCTTCTAGTGCTAGTTTATGTTGATGTGTCCGATGGCACAACAACATGCAAAAAAAATATTGCTATCCTGTTTCTCCTGAAAGAGAAAGACAACACATGGATATCTTAGCTCCCAAGGTCTTTGTAGTTGGTTCTCAACTGTGCTGATGTTGCTCAGTGGTCAATGTAACAGTAATGTTCAAGGGGTCTGCTGGTGTTGAGCTTTTGGATTGTTTTGAGATCAAACATAAACTTAAAACCTACTCTAACCAGGGTTTTTAAAGAAACATAAAAAGATAGATCAGAGCTTTGAGACAGAAAAGAATGGCACTTCATCTGAATTAACCAAATCTGTCATCTTCCAAGGAATTCCTAACTAAAATTGCAGAACAAAATTAACTTGTGACTAACACACAGTTTCATTCATTCACAGTGCTGATTTCAATAGCAGATTGCAAGTTACCATTTAAAATAAAAATAAAAATCAAACTTCATTCCTTGAAAGCTTCTTAAATCAGATGATTAATTCAAGACAAACACCATTCTGGAACAAAACATGAAGTAGATTAAGATCTGGTTGCTTCTACTATCAATGAGACAAATAAGCAACATTTACAAATCTGGCACAATCACCAGTGTACAGAAAATCTGTGGCTCAAATTGTTTTCATTTACACTAAGAAAACTAAAAGATACATTAGTCCTCTACTTAATCTAACTCCTAACTACCAGTTCCTCTCTACAAGTTCTGCTCCTACTTCTACTGACTACCAACTAGAAGTTCTCTATCTACTACTTTCTAACATTTTATAAAGAGGCCAAAATGCCATATATATAGAGTGCACCAAGAAATATGCGATGTCCCCTGCATTAGGGTTTACAAAATATCTGCTTCCAAGAGAGTCGGCTTTCAGATCTTTATGAAGAGAGTCAAAGTTGCATTCAATGTGAATCCCTGTTGTCCATGCTGATGAGAGATTGTTCTGGGAATCCTCTTAGATCTTTCATAGTTGTTGCATTTACTTTGGCCTTTTGTGTCCATCTTTGAACTCCATCGGAGGGCTGCCTTGAATGCTCTAAAGCATTTTTCCATTAATATCGATCCGCCTCCTCACCAGTAGTCACTACAGCTATCTCTGTGAGTCATGGTTGCTTCTTTCCTTTGGCCTCCTTCATGTTCAAGACCTTTCTGCATGTTGACCATTTTAATGGAAGCATCATCAGGCCTCTCTTTAGGTCTAAACATCATCACCTGAGCTGATCCATCGCCCTGATCTCAGAATGAATCCATGTCGCTTGCATTCTGTTGGTCTTCCCTTTTTTGTTTTACCAAAATAGTTAATCAGTCAAACTGTTACTGGTCCACCTCCTGAGCTCCTTCTGATTGGTGGAACGAAATCCACGCCAGATTCTCGGGAAATCAAAAGTGGTCCGCATTAGATCGCATGTCGGTGAGACACTAATCATGTCTCCCCGATGTGATTTTCCTCATAATAGTTATCTGTTCAACATGTGGCAGTCAGTGAGACCTTTCAGTGAGCTGCAGAATTTATACCAAGCCCACAAATACCATCGGCAAGACCATCGCTAGTCGGTATGACCTCATGGTGAAGCCCCTCTCTTCTCGGCGAGCACATTCTATATCGGTAAGATCCTACAGGGTCGGTGAGACTTCATGGCGACTTCTTCTTTTCTCCCCTGAGCTCATTCTTATTCTTCGGGCTCGAGCTCCTTTTCCTTTCGGTAAGACTCCGTCATAATTGCCTAGACCTCACAACGATATCCTCATTTCTCCCCGATCCCAATCTTGTTTCGGCGAGACCTTTTCGGGTCGATGAGAAGTTTTTTCGAGCCCTAAATCTTTCGGCAAGCTCCTTCAAGTCGGCAAGACTTTCCGTGGTTGGAGAGACCTTTTGCCGACGCTGCCATCCTTTGCCAAGACCACTCCGCTTCTCCCCTCTTTCTCTAGTGAGCACACCCATGTCGAGGAGACTCCCTTCATTTTGGGGAGATCTTACCCCAAACTTCACATCCTGTCGCCGAGAGATTCCCGGGTCGCCGAGACCTTTCATCGAATTCTCTTTATTCTTGTTGGGCTCACTTTGTTTCTGCAAGACTCCTCATTGTCAGCCAAATGTTATGCCAAGCCCCCTTAGTCCTTCGGGGAGCTCCTTCTGAGCTCAAATTTCTTTCGGCGAGACATTTCAAAGTCGCTTAGACACCACGCCGAATGCATCTAGTCTCCCCGAAGGAATATCTTATTGGTGAGACATAAAGATCTCGCTGAGACCTTATGGGGATGGAATCCCCTTCTACCGAGGCCTTCATTTCATGTCAGTGAAACTATCCCACATCGGGGAGACCTTTCCCCAATCCCTTCATGTCATATCGAAGATTGACCCTTCGGTAAGACTTTTTCGTTTCGGCCAGACCTCCTACCGAAGGAAAAATTATCACCAGGCTCAAACCTTTGGTGGGACCTCCTCTTGTGCTTTGTCGGCGAGACCCGATGCACTCGCCAAGACATCTCTTCTCTGTAAAAAGTCTCTCACCAAGATGCATACCCTCATCGGTGGTCGGCAAGACACATGGCGCTCGGCAAGACCACACGTCGAAGGAACAACTCTAGTTGAAGTGCTCGCTCTATATGTGCTAGTTGGTGAGACATGAAGTCGCTGAGACTTCTTCCTGAAAGAAAATCTTCGGTCGATGGGAAACTCATAGTCACCGAGATGATGATTGATGGCTTTCCAATAGGTATCTGCATGTGAATTCTGATCGCTGTGACATCTGTGAGGTCTTGCCGATAGGAAACATAGACGCCTATTAACCAAATGCACTGGTAGTCGGCAAGACATCTACAAGGTCTTGCCAAATTTCTTCTTAGAGGAAAATTATGACAAACTAGATTGAGGAATGTTTTCCAACTGAGCTCCTTGAGGAATACCATCATGTGCACGACCCAATCCTGCAAAACAAATGCCTTCATTAGTCCCCAGAGCATATAAAATATATTATAATAAACTATTCTGTTGCTTATGATTATTTCATTGAATTTCTAGAAAGAAGAAGACCAATTCAAGCCGAGACAACCAAACTTTGGAAAAACAAGAAGACATACACAAGAGGAAAGTAGAAAAACTCCCAAGAGCAAAGCCACTAACCAAAGGCAAAGAAACCAAAACAAAAAGGGGGGACCCATTTTGTTCCAAAATAAAATGGGGTGGTTATGCAAGGCATAATAGGACAATCCTATGTCTTGGTTGAACAAAGAGTTGGAGAAGAGATGAAAAGGGTAGTCCTTTGTCCATTTGAAAGAGAAATTTGTTGAGAACCTGATGATGAAGATTGAGAAAGGAAAGAGGCAGAGATGAAGATAGAGATGGAGAAAGAAGATGATAAGAGAAAGAAAAGATACAATGAAGACAAAGATGAAGAAAAGGAAAAGGAAAATGAAGATGAAGAAGAAAATGACAAAGAATAAGGCAGATTAGTTTTTTTTTGCAGGTACAAGTGAAGATGATGCAGCATGGTGCAGGAGCACTTAGGTCATCAAATACTTTTCAATTTTGCAAAAAGAGATGAGTGTCCAAATTTGTATTGAATCAATCATGAAAGTTCATGGAAAAATTATGTAAAGCATGTTCAAGGTCATATAAGGTCCTACTTCATGTATTTAATCCATGTAATGAGTCACTAGGAGGTCAAAATAGGGAAAGAATACAAAACTTGCATCATTGTAATATTGTCCAAAGTTATTAAGTTGACAAAAATGGCATAAATTAGGAAGATTAAGAGTTAAAGGGTAGTTTCAACTGATGGAGGAGTTAGAAATTCAGTTATGGAAGAGGAAATATCTTTAAAAGGCATGTAAAGGCGAGAAAAAGCAGAAGTTTGTGTTCTTGTAATCATATTTTGAAATAAAAATTCCCTATTTCTGAGTTTGCAATACTTCTCCATTGTTTTGTTTTCTTGTCTTGGTAATTTAGGAACATCCTAAGATAAATTCTTGTGTGAATACATGTAAGGAGGAGTCAGTTTCCAATTCCAAGAGTTGGAAGGTTAATTTTAGCAAACAAGAGAATAAAAAGGCAACTTTCAATGCCCAGGCAAAGTACTTTTACAATGCAGTTTTGAGAGTCTAATAGGAATCTAACGGCCATTCCACCAATGTAGGGCTAGTAGGTCAGTGGAATGGAATTTTTTTTTTTATGCATTTTTAGTTTTGTGGAGTGTGTGATTGTAGGGGTGGAAAGAACATGAAGTTGTGATGTTGTTTCAAGCCAAAAATATTGAGTTTTCCATTCAAGAATGGAGGTTACAAACAAGGTTTTGGAGAAATATCAAGTGCATGCACTAGGAAATGATTCTAAGGGATTTTGTAGACATAATAAGACATGTTCCAATTGATGGCTGGAGATTTGGAGGTTTTTAAGTGAGTTATACATGAAACCCTCACGTGTTTTTGGTCTTTTCACCCTATAATCAAGGGTTTGATAGAACAGTCTGTTCCTAAGCTTTTCGATCTTGAAAATTGATAAAATTTTGAGTTTTGTAGCATTTATAAAGACTGTTTGTGGTTGGATAATGATTTGGAGTAGTGGGAAGGTGACTTCCTTTGTAAAAAAGGCCTATTTTACTAGCCTTTTCCCAGCGCACAGTATAAGAATCTGAAGTTTCTTTAAGCAGAGTAATGAAGGCTTTTGTTTTGTTGATATGGAAATTGAAAGGCCTCTAAATGTGTATTTGGTCTTTAGAATTTGAACTTGGGTTGTAAGTTTTACCCACTTTAGGGTATGGAAACCTATTTGACAAATGGTGCTTTGTTTGCATAGTTAATGGTAAATTGATGAATAGTGGAAACAAGTGACTATAAATGCTTGAATCTTGTTTTATAAAGGTTACTATAGTTGTGCCTATGCTTGGGAACTATTGTGAAGGCAGGTTATGATAGTATAGAGGTTTGGACATGTGTATTCAATGTGCCTTGGTGATGTTTGTATGCAAAATATGATAATTTGACAGAACAATGATAGGGGAGTCTGTACTTGGCTTATTTTTGTTAAGATGATGATGTTTTCAATGATTAAGAAGTCTGGTAATGGAAAAGTACATGATTGACTGCCTTGGGAGGAGATAGATGCTATTGGGTATGATGAATGAAGGAACTATTTTCAAGGGTCCTAATTAGATTTTTGACTGATTTTGATCAACTTAATGATGATGATGATGATTAGGAATATGGTTTGTTCAAATGTAATACTGATTTTTTGCCTTGGTTGTGAGTTGTATTGAGGAGTCTATGTTGAAGTATGGATTGGTCAGGTTGGGTGTTGATGTTTTTCGGATGTTAAAGATGAATTTGCATCTGATTTTGATGTGGTCTACTAATTTTGGAAAATGGAAGATTGATAGCTTGTGAATAGTTGATGGATTTTGTTGAATAAAAAGTGAATTTTGATGAAAGTATAATTTGATCTTCTCTTGATTTGATTTGGGAATGAAGTTCCCTAAAGAATGAGTGTTTGTTATGATCCTCTACATCAAAAACCCAACAAGGGAAAAACCACAATGAGCAAGTTGCTTGGATCTACTGTCCAAATTGAGCCTCATAAATAAAAAAGTTTTTACAATGGGTATTTATGGTCTTTAACGAAAGGAAGTTCACTACTCCTTGCTCAATACAACTTCCATATACCTCCAGCTCACTGCCTCTGCTACATACATCTTCTTCAATAAGCTATGTTTCCTATAGCTCACTTCCTTCAACAAACTTTTCTCATTTATTGGCACACATTCTTCTTCGTAGTCTCACATACATTCACTACTGATCTTTCAAAAATGATCTTTAACACATTTCATTATCAAAAGATATTATGTGAAAATCTATTTGTACATTGTCTACTCAAAACATTCACAACACACTCGCATATTTTCTAAAAAAAAATTATCTTCTATTTATACCCTCTGCATCCTTCAAAAAGGTTCTCCTTGCCATCTACAAACATGTAAAATAAGATATACAATATTTACAACAATTCGGCTTCAAACACATTTGTAGAAGAGAGAAATCTTATGTGGTCTAAGCTAAAATATATTCAGGACCTATTCTTCATGAAACACATCTTCAAAATTAGTACACACATCTAAACACTTGACACAAGCAACTCAACATGATAAGTCCTCCTGACAAGCAAGAAAATTGTCAAACATCAACTCTAGACCAAGGCAACACCAAAGAAACTAAGAAACTCTATGAGGATTATTTCAACAAATTGATATGCCATTGTAGCAATACTTCTTTGCACTCCTATTTTCATTTAAAATCAATTCCTTTACTATTTTATTGAGAAGTATGTTTGGTGCTCTTATTCCACCAAGCAACCCACCTAGTCAATTGAAAATGCCTAGCCTCCAAGATCCAAACTCAATGGATGTGGGATAGTATGGGCCAATGAGTCAACAAAGAGGTATTAAAATAAAACAAGTTTGTAGCCTTGAGAAGAGCATTTTTCCACTCAATGATAAATCTAATAGGACAATAATAATAATAAAAAGTAAATTTTGGCAAAGGTTAAACTAGAAGAGGAAATTAATTGGCTAAAGAGAAGACAAGTTGAGTAGAAATCATAACATGATTAGGGAATATGAACATTCTATTAGGGCCAACATAGAAATTTTCCACATAAACCAATGCATATAATAATTTTAGCATCCCATATTGGGATAAAAAAGCCCAATTTATTGTGCATGTAGTACTAGGCCTCCCTTTTTCAAGCTATCAAATGCATAAGCATAAACCCATATTTTATCATAAACCATCTTAAACATATTAAAATCCTTGCATTGAACCTAATTTGTGGTAATCATTAAATTGGTGAACCACCACCATAAAAGAGATCTCTCAATTATCATTGGAAGCATAAATATTGATAATACCAAAGGAATATTTTTTAATATTTAAGAGGGTCCAAATCACTCAGTTGGAGGGGTCATGTCCATGATCTACCACATGCAGGAGCCACTTAGGTAAGAAAAAGGTGACAACACCTCCATGACCTATGTTGTGATTACTACAAAAAATGAACTAAACATGACAAGGTGCAAAAAGCAAGAAACTAATAATTTTAACCTATTATAAGAAAATAATATCCAAAGCTACATTTTTTTGATGAGCATCCATCACATCATACTTCTTGGGGAGGTCTATAAGACTTTGAACATTCTAGGAGACAAAAATTATTAGCTAGAATCAAGATGCATGCTATCATTATTTGACTCTTCAACAAAGCAATAGAAATTTTGCAAAAAACCAATCTCAAGAAAAACTAAACAATTGAATGTTGGGAAATTATATCCTTGTTTTTTTTGTAATAAATTATTCTTCCTCTAAATGCCTCGACAGACTGCAAGAACACATAAGCTCATTAGAGAAGGAGAAGAATGAGAAGTATTCTCCAATTGTAAAGATACCATAGATGTTAGTTGAATTATTCTAAAAAAAATAGGGTAGGTGGAAGGATCATCATTAGAGGGAGCTACCTCTTTTCCCTTTTCTTGAGAGTTTGAAGAGACCTCTATTTCTACCTTAGCAATTCAATTACCAACATTAACTCTAGGTTTTGCTTGAGTTTTTCCAATTCCAAGATTTTTGTTTTTATGATTCCTAATTGTAATCCACCCTTCATGATTTTTCGAAGGAGGAGCCTCAACAGGTAAAACAATATCTCATTTACTTCTTTCATTGTAGTAGTAAAAATAGAAAATAGAAATCGCCACTTATATCATATGTCCAATGCAATTGTCAAATATAAATATTGTAAAGCACAATGTGTTACCATCTCCTATTATTGCATTGATTAATGAGCATATGTTGTTTTGAACATGAAAAAAGATAAGACCTTCCAATACAATTACAGGTTGACTTGCAAATTCACTATGATTTTTATAACTTTTGTAGTAGAATTCAACTATTTGGATTGCCTATGCTCTAATACTACTGTCAGATTAGGATAAGAACTTAAAAAATAAAATAAAATATTTTTTATTAAAATGAAGAACATTTAAGAATAACTTAATTATTACAAATAAATTGATTTTTTTATAAAAAAAAATTAATCCATAAAATTAACCTACAAGATTAGTAGTTACACATTTACAACCAACAAACGTTGTGCCCCTTCTAGATGGTGTTGTGATTTCCTCTCAATGTTCAATATCCCTAATTGGACATTCATCCCCTTGCTTGTTGATCCAAGGTAATTTGGAGAGGGTTTCCCCTCCTCCCTCTCATGATTCAGTATATTTTAATGATGAATTTTCTTGGATAGTGATTCAAAGAAGGAAGGTAGGTCTTCCAAAACATGTGTCTCAACCTTGAGTGAAGGGTATTCATCCTTCTAGATCTAGTTCTTCCATTGTGTAGTTCTTTTATGATAGTTATTTTGTTTGGATGATTTTTGTTCTCCATATTTATTGTAAAAGGGTTCGGGCCCTTCCAAAAAACTCCTTATCTAAATAAAATCCTACATAAGATATGATGGTGGAGCGAAAAAAAAATGTAAGGGAAAAAATAATGAACAAATCAACCTAAACAAGTAATACATAATAGTGAAAAAAATAATTTATATCCCAAGTTGCCATAGTTAAATATAATTTGTCTCAATCAAATTCCTTGTTATTTAAGCACAATAGTTTTGACTAGAAAGTGGCTGATGGTTAAGCCCAATTGATTTTTTCCAACAATGTATGCTTCCTCCAAGTAAATAAACTACAAATTGGTGGCATAACCATACATGAAGACGCTACCAAATTGTTTTCAAGGTAGCAAAACAATACACTCTACACAATACACTTTATATCATTATTTCAAATTGTTGGTTGGTTATTTGAAGTTAAAAGAGCACCAAATATAATCTGAATTTACAAGTTCAAAATCAAACCCAATACAAATAGAGTGTCAAAAAAAAAAGTAGTCTAAAGATCATTTATAGAGCATTAGGAGGCAATGCAAATCCATCCAATATTTATATCTTTAACCAATGTTTTGACATCAACAAAAGACCAGCTTTGGACTATGTATCTATAATAGTATTTAACTTATGATAAGCATGTTTGAATGAACCAAAAGTAATGATTTCAGCCAATTAATTAGTATGGCCAAATATTGGTATCAAAATAAGGCTTCTAATCTTATATAATTTATGAATTCAATTAAATAATTAGCCTTAGATTCCCAAACAATCCCAAAGAGCAGCTCAAGAGAAAATAATTCAACAAAATTATTAGATCCCAAGCCTATCCTTGCTTTGTAAAGGATGAAATGTTTATCACTAAGATAAAGAACACCTCCCAACACCACAAACCCCACGAGTACCTTGACATTACCCATCAAAATACCCTAAGAAATTTTTTATCAACCTTCATCATTGAGAGTTTTCTTGTAACCTTTATAGTGGAGGTCTTTTTCAAGCCTTTAAAAACATATTTGATTTGGATGGTAAATTAAAAAATTGGAGTATAGTTGCTATTAAAATACCATTATTTTGTAAAATGGGGTGTGCTCAAGTGGTTGGGCTATTAGTTTCTCATGATAGCAACCAACCTGGTTCAAATCCTCCCAAGGAAACCTTAGCAATGAATGACGCATTGAATGAATATCTTTATGTTTTCTCCATGAGGTGGTTTGCAACTAGATAGTGTTGGAAGGATGTTGTAAGGATGCAACAGATGGTGTTGGTTGTGCAATAGGTAGATCTAGAATGATCTAGTAAGTTGGTAACCAAATGTTATTGGCACTAAGTGAGTTTTTCCTTAGCTACATGTGTTTTGTGAGCGTCTTGGATTGTTAGTTGTTTTGTAAATTTTGGTTTACAACCTTGTTGTCGTTGGTCTTGTTTTAGTCTCATGGTTGTTTATGGGATGCATTGATTTTTCTAAACTTCTATACAAGGTTTTGGACCCTTTCAAAAACTCATTTTTATTCCTAACCATAAAAAATAAAATGATACTATTCCTAAACAACCATATCTTCCACGCTACTGCAAAATTTAGTACTCTAAATCTTTTCAATTTTTTGACATCAAACCATTGCTCTAAGCAATCAACAAGAGAATTTCTTTGTCAACAGCTAGGAAACCCAAAAAGGACTATCAACTTTGCTCATAAATATCAATTATAAAAGCAATCATTAAATAAATGTTCAATAGTTTTCAAAACCTCTCAACATATACACCTACCAAGACCTCGCCATCCTCTTCTTTGCAACATATCTTAAGTTAAAACCTTATGATTAAAACCAAACCATATAAAAGTACAAATTTTCAATGGAGTCCTAACCTTCCAAATAACTTTCCACCATCAAACCTTATCATCTTATTCAACATAAAACTAACTTTATATCCAAGTTTAACAATACATAAGATATGCTAATTTATATAAACTATACAAGATGAGTCTTCTTGCAGGGTTGTAGTGTCCATCCGCAGGAAACTAGTCTCCCTCATATTACTGCTCTAAACGCTAGACTGGATCACAGAAATACCCTATCGTAAACCAAATATATATATATATTATATTTTCTTTTAAAAATAAATCTAGCTTAAAAGACACATATTTTCACCTGAAGCTATGAAGCTATTGCACCATTGACGCACCAAAACAAAATGGATTCCAGTCTCTGTAAACACACTGCAGCTGACCCACTAAAAGTTTTCATTAAAATGAGTCCCTTAAATGGCTCAAATAGCTGGTATCCTACGAACTATTTATTAAGCAAATTCCAGTGCTCAAATATGTCTGTTCCCCATGCCTTTTTTTTTGAGAAGCTGAGGATTTGACATAGGGGTTTTGGACGGATTGTAAGTTGTAAGGCAGGTACAACTGAAACTTCCTTTTCGAGCCCACAAATCATTTGATTTTCTGCATTTAAACATCATTACTATGCTTTTTGCCCTTTCGACATTCCCAAGAGTGCAAAAGCCCTTTCCACAGTCCCAAGAGTGCAAAAGCCACACAATTTTTCTTCTCACATGGGTACTTGTAAACTCTCAAATCAACAAAAGACAAGGAAACATAATAAAGGGAATAACTTTTTATAGCTCAAGCATTATAGTACGGAAGGGAAAAACAAACAAGTGTCATTAGGTGGTGGTGAGTACTTGAAAAATAAGTGTTTGAAGAGCTAGAGTCCCTGCAAGGGAGCAAAAAGTTTGTCTATGATATTTGAAGTTATTATGATAGTTGTCGTTGAATGTGTTTGCATAATGTTGAGCAGTTGTCAGTTCGGAATGACATAAAGCATGACGATATGGTGTTGAAAAACAAGTTTTTTTAATGTATGTATATATATTTGCACATATATAGACATAGATATATAGTCACAGATGCATACATATGTGCATATATATGTAAATCATGTAAGTTGAAAAAGTTGAGAATTCAAGTGAGATAGTTGTGGTTTTCAATAACAAAATAAAATATTAAGAGCATTTGATGAAGGAGCAAGGGAAGACAAATAATGTATTATAGTATCAACAGGAAAACGAGGTTGTCCTAATCAGTTTGTCCATAGTATAAGCCAATGAGCAAATTGTCCTAATCAGTTTGTCCATAGTATAAGCCAATGAGTAGATAAAAGTTTTGTTAATATAGGTCTCGGCTCTGCGTCTTTTCTCTTGTGAAGCCTGGCTCATCATTTTGAATTGATCTTGTAATTGTAAATATTGTGTAGGTAGATACTGTGGGTAGATGTATGACTTATTTTGTAACTTCTACACCTTGACTAGCCATATTTAATCATGAAGTCAATGAAAAAAGAATTAATGATTTCGAAACAAAGTGAGATATGTAGGTAATTTATTGTACATATGCATATTCAGATGTGTATGTATACATGTAAAGTTCATTTATAGATGATAATTATATATAAAATTGAAAACTACTTGTTCATATTTATTTCCTTATTTAACCGTAGCAAGCATACTATGTATTTTGCATAAAGGTGAAACTAAAAACACTTGTAGAATGACTTTTGGAAATATATTTTAAATAAATGTTCATTTGTTCTTTTATTAAATGTAAACTATTTAGGTTAGTTTATACATTTCAATAAGTTGTTCAAAGTATTTGTAAATTAGTCTTGTGAGTATAAATTGTGGTAGCAAATTGTTGAAAACATGTAAAAATTGTTTGCAAATTGTTCTTGAAAGTAGAGAGTAATTTTACTATGTATTTTAAAAATAAATTAATGAATATCTATATATTGTGAAAGTAAAAAGTAGAAAACATTAATTAAGAATCTTCTTCAAAACAGAGTACAAGTCAATTCAATTTAGACCAAAGTTGAAGATTGAAAGGGCAAGGTAAAAGCATATATATAATTAAACTTAGTAAAACAAATTATTATTGTACTCATATGCATATTGATATATTGCAATAATAATAATCGGACCAATACATGTAATGAAATAAATGCTTACATTTATAAATATTCAATTAAAATTTGAAAATGCATTAGGAATTATGCAAACATACGATAGAAATGTGATGCACAAAAAGTGATCAATGTAAAACTTAATAAGTTGTTACCAAGCAATACTATTACTGGTTAGTTTGGACTATTCTTACTATTTATTACTGGTTAGTTTGGACTATTCTTACTATTTATTACTGGTTACTAATAAAAGTAAATAAATCTAGTTTTTTTTGTTATATTTAATTTGATTTAAGGTGAATGCTTGATAATCACTAAATAGTTTTGCAATAAATGTAAATAATTTTGGCTTGTTTCATTTCTCTTTACTATTTTTTTCATTAAATTATTTTATTATTTATCCTAGACGAACAAATCTCTATTAGTTTCATGGATTAAAATTGAAGGTGTTTTGATTCTTTTTTTTACCATGTAATTAATAAATGTTTTTTTTTAATTTTAAATTATGTATGTAATATCAAATTTAATTTAAAATATTTTTTTAGTGAGAAAAAGCAAGGAGGAAATTTTTTTTTTTTTTTGAAAAATTGCATTTGTAGAAGAATTGAAATATTATATTTGTGTTTGGAATGCTGATAATAAATATGTAAATGTTGTGCTTGTGAGAAAAAATATTGCAACTATTATAAACACTTAATGTTTTCTTTTAGAAAAAATATATTAGTTTGCAAATAGATTCTAATTTTTTAATAATTCTATGTATTTTTAATTTAAAGTAAGCTAATGCACTCAACTATTGAGAAGATCTAGAAATTCACTGTTGGAAATATAATTTAACTATTATCAATTTTTTTATAAGACAAGATTGGAAAGTAAATATAAATTTAGGTAGATGTACTTTTTTTGTTCAAATTTTAAGGTATTAATATAAAGTCTTAGAAACGTCGTCTTTTTACATTTGCATTACAATAAACATAGTTTTAGATGTGAGTGTTTTCTAGTAACTTGGCCATAAATTTCATTTTGATTTAATAAATTCAAGTGCAATAATTGAAAAATGCTCAAGAAAAGAAATAAGATAAATGATAAATGAGTATAGAAAAACACAATACTGTACAGTGTCGATATGAAGAATGCATGGGAAGAGACAAGCACATCAACAACCCCATCAAATATTATGAATGGAAAAACTTGTTAGATTCAGTAGTATTATTAAAACAAATCAGGAGAATATGAAAAGCACAAGGAAAATAGCATTGGCCAAGATGAAATTGAAGTCAAATGAACTTTGTACGGGCATAATGCATTTGTATCAAGATCGGAATAAATATTCCCATCTAAGTACCGTGTGTAATAAATGTCATATCTGATAGATTACAATGAACAATATAATGTATAATTGATGTGAATCCAAATAGTTTTATGTACATAGAGTTAGTGAACTAGAAGTATGTGGAAACGATAACTTCATTGTCATTATAGCTATGTGGATATCAATCAGCATCAACTGAGCCTCCTTATCAAACTTCACTGATATAGGTAACTACATGAAGAGATTAAAAGTAGTAATTAGCTTATGCAACTAATAGTTGAAAGCATAAAACTTGTAAATATTAGAAAGAGCAATTGTTTAATATAGAAGACAGTGAAAATGGGAAAATTGGTACAAGTATGCTTTTGAGTGCTTTTGAGAGAGCAGCAAGGACAAGAGCTTGATACCAAAATCCATTGATGGGGAGTGTGTTTGAGTCCATTAGATGCCTTGTTAGTTGTCGGTAGCAAAGGAGCGAGCATTGATGAATTATGGTGTGAACTCTAGAACTGAACATGAAACAATCAATGATAAAGACAGTGAAAGAGGAAAAAGAAAAGAAAATGTAGAATACAACAGTGTAAATAATGTTAAAACTTACAAATGTCTTGTTTCTTGTTTCGAAGATGAAAGAAATTATGCCTGGCAGGAGACACGGTTTTCATGTTGATTAGTTTTCCCGAGCAAATGAATATACAATGCAGAAAATGAGTGTGAACAAGATATAGAAACTTACAAACCACTTGTTTTTGGCCTTCAATATGATATGTATAAATCTTCCCAATAGACATGGATTTTGTAGAGATATGAAGCTATAATCAATTTTTTTTTTTTTTTTTGTGTCGAATGTATAAGACGTAGATCCTGTTAACACAAAGAGACGTGTGCATCATCAAACAATCCATGCAAGTCAGTAAAGAACACTGAAATGACAAGGCAACAACAATTTTTGTAGTTCCTGTCTTGTGAGGGGGTAGCGCAAAGAAATGAATAAACACTGCAAGGGTTTCAAGTTTATAGCAAAAGCCATTAAAAAGAGATGCACTAGTGTGTATTGACATTAAACAGAATTGGCACACTGTGTATGCATAAGCATGTTCTTAGAATGCTATTGATGCACAAAAAGAGCAAATACGAGAGGACAACCATATGAAAAAAGAGTAGAAGCGATGAAACATTCCCAATGTCTATAATTATTTTTATTGTGTCCACTCATGTGTTACAACTGCACTTGAATTTATTGAATGAAAATGAAAATTAGATCAAAGAAAATGGGAAATGTTGTAAGGTTGTATGCCTTTTGCAATGTTGTTCTAAAGTGGTTTACATATTTGCATTGTATGGGTGAATGTGTATTGATTGTTGTTTCCATCTTGTGTCTAAATTTGTATCCTTCACTATCATTTATGGGTTAGTCTGTTGTGGAGTTAAATACTTAGTTACACTTCAACATATTGAATGAAAGTGGGGATAGTTCATAGTTTTAAGATTTGCTGATTTTCAAGTTTTAATTGTGTTGAGCTAAGTATTTTTTCTCTTGTAGGAATAGTAGGCAGTAACACATAAAATGCAAAAAATGCAAAAAAATATAAAGTGACAGTGCAAAGGATAGAGAAACTTACGGGTAGCTTGTTTATCAGTTCAACTACAATGGGCATAGATCTTGTCAACAGAGAAAGGCTTTTCCTGCATTAAATATTGTAAGGAGATGAATAAGTAATGCAAAAAAAAAAAATTGAAATGTATTTGGCATTGCAAAAAGGTCTAGGAACTTACATTTGCTCAATGGCTCACTTGCAATACTGTAGAGATAAAATTTTGTGAAGAGAAACAAATTTGATCAGCATTAAACAATATGAGGAAATGTGTGCCAAAGAAAAGGAAGTGACAGTGTATTTGATATTGAAACTTACAGAAGCCTCGTTCTTTGTGCGGAACCCAACCTGAGTAGACACTAACCCATAAAAATATTCTAACAAAGAACCTCAACAAATGAAAGAGCAACACAAATAACACTTTGGTTGAGAGAATTTAAACTTCAAGTCCAAGAAATACTTCAAATACAAACAATTGTCATTTCCACCCGAATAAATTGAAGTGCATTTAGCTACTTCTATTCTTAATCATGGATGGAAAAGAAATTCACATTAATGAATCACAGTGTGAAATATTTAACTTGACAAAAGACAACAACCCATAAAAGCAACCACCAGACAAGAAAGGGCAACCCATATTTACACTCACAGAAACTTACACAAACAATACTTTGGTCAACAAAATTTAAACTTGAAAACCAAGAAATATTGAAAACATAAACCATTCTCATCTTCATGCAGTGAATTGAAATGCAACTAAATTTTTAACTCGGAAACAAACACCAACCCATAAAGAATAGCAAAGAATAGACATATACATGCAAAATGAAAATGACACCAAACAATAGACATTGACCCGTAATATGCAAATATGTAAACTAGTATAAAACGACAATGTGAAACACTATAAAGCCTTTCAACCTAGACACAAATTGAATGATTTTATTCCCAGACATTTTCCATTTACTTAAACCTAAATTTCATTTGCATTCAATAAACTCAACTGCATTGAGTAGAAATTAACCATAAAATGCAGACAAATTTAAGAATTCACAATAAAAGCCATAACTCAATTGCAATTGCATATAAATGAAATACATGATAATTAATAGATTCTAGTGTGAATAAAGAAGATGAACAATTGAGTACACAACACATAGGAATGAGAGTGTTGTAGGTGTCAAAACCAACCGTAGATACAAAAAATGTAAGAATCAAGGAAAAGAAAATGAGCATTGCATTTGAACAAGGAACACAAACAATGTTATTCTGAATGTAGTGAACACTTCACGTCATAACCTATTGAAGAATTGCAACAACATATAAATTATAAGACAACATCGAGAAGGGTCTGAGAAGATACACACATCTGCTTTTTTACCCATTAGCAATCAATAAAAATAAGACATGAGTAAAGTTGCACCGTCTTTGAAGGGAAAAAGCATGTAACTAGATTGGTAAGTATAATCAATTGTGAAATAAGACGAATAGATTGAATGTGCAATATAAGTTTTATGGATCTACTCTAAGTACTATGTTTGTGCTATGTGAATGCCTCTATTTCTTTACTATTTTTTGTATTAACGTCTATTTAAACAAAGATTCAGTTTTCAAAAAGGGCATTGCAAAGAACCCTACAAACTCTTTTTTAGATAGAAAACGCTTTGTAGAAATATCTAATATTGATTCTATCTCGAAGAGGGAGCCAATTTTTTTTGGAAGAGTACTAGAAAGAAAGACATAATCATTTATGTTGACAAGTATTTTGTCAACCAACAAAGCATTGTATCCAAAACAGGCAACCATTTTTTTGCAAATAATTTGTATGTCACATAAAAGCATTGTTCGACTATTATAGTTGTCTTTTTGTATCACAAACATGCATTAGTATGATGTGCAGACAACAAAGGGAATTGCACATGAAACTTTACTTATAATTGTTGTTCAAACTATAGACACTCTAATTTATATGTATAGTATGTTGGGTGGAAAAGAAAAATAAACAAGTTTCAAGTTATGTGCTGCATAGGAGGTCAAAATAAAGTAAAACATAAATTGTAAGTGTCTATGAAATTGAAAGCAAAGTTGTTCATATGTATAGTACATGTATGTTTAGAATAGAAGAAAATATGACTGTCAACTTGTTCAATGCATAAAAGAATTGAAAATAAAGTATCAGATTAGTTTCCCTAAAGGATTTAGCACATTTGTTTTCTTGTCAATTGTGTCCAAAATATATAAGGATATTAGACTCTTAGACATTTTGCTTATTGACATTCGCTACATGCTGGAATGTTGCATTTCATTGATCCTAATTCACAATCAATGAGCATTATATTCATGGCACTACAATTTGCATGATTTGATATCAATGAATAAGAATTAAAAATAGAATGGTGCAATGTAAGCACCTGTGCGAAATTACAAATGTTTTGTCAAGTTACTGGAGGTTCTTTACTACTTGCTTCACCTACAATTTGTATGATGCAATTATCCATTGCAAGGGTGAACGTCCCTTGTAGTTGAAATTTTTGTAGCAAGAACATTATTGTGGACATGTCTCTCCTGTACTCTTCAAATGAAATTGTAGCTAGCTTGGGGAAACTATTTCAGAGCTGTTGTTTGTGTAGATAACATTCCATAGCTCCCTCTATTGTCTGAACAATACATTGGAGAAAGTGGGCATAGACAAATCTTGTGTCAACTCCACATGCAGTGCACTGTGTAGTATCATTTTATGTTCTCTATGTAAAGAAAACTCTTTTCCTACACGAAATACAAATTGGTTTGTATGGGGGAAAGTGAACATTTTTTAGGTCTTAGTGTTCCTGTCACCTACAGGGGTAGTGCAAACACAATTAGCAATAAATCATAGCAATGCACTATTTACAAAGTTCGCTATAGAAAATCATATATATGGAAAATTCTTTTGAACAAAAAACTATGTTATAGTGTAAAAGCTAAATGGTTGACATGTATACTTCCATGTTTGAGGTCTTCAATGGTTCTAGAGATGCTTTTGTAGATGCATCATTGAGTTCATCAATGAAACTAGACTATGTTATTTTCATCAAATTTGTGCCTTTAGGCCCAGAACGAACAATATTTTTGAATAATATGAAAGGGGATTTTGTTGATGTCGGGATCAATTGAAGCCTTGCATACAACTTTGCAAGGCTAATGGGAACTATAAGCTACAACATAGAGAATTGTCAAAATGCAAGTTTGCAGATGAAATCAATTTAACAATTGAAAGACAATGAAATAGTTATAACAGTAAACCATTCTATTAGTAAATTTATTGCGTGCAAAACAAGCTGAACAAACTCTTTAATAGATTCGAGGAAGCAAAGTGTTGAATTATGTATGTTATTGCCATGATTTGTGCAAGACATATTTCACTCGCAAAATCATCTTGGTTCTCCCCATCTTTAACTTGCAACTCATATTGTGTTGGTGCTTGGAAATTACTAGTAATAACAACACCAATTGATCCAATAGAGAAACTGTCATTTGATTTGATGAGTTGCAAAATGGTTGTCTTGGGAATCAATCTACGTTCTTGAAAAACTTTCTCAATGGGCTCAATAGTGCTCCTAGCAGTCAAAACAAGGGAGTAATCAACATCTCCTCTTTCATATTGTGTTTTTTTCCTAATCACAAAGTTCCTGAGGTGGACACTTGTATCAGGTGATAACAATGGCAGAAATGTGTCAATTAATTTGTTGTTGATGTTTGTAGTGATTGTCATTTGACCATGATTTTCAACTAAATCAACATGCACAATTGGTGCTTTTGGTGGTGTTCTAGGAGTTGTGGTAATAGCAAGCCCATAAACAGCCAAAACGTCACCTTCAAATGCCAAATTTGTTTGCTTCGTGCATATATCGAAGATGGTTGAAGGCTCTCTAGTTGTTGTTTTGAATCTGCATGTTGCGATATGAACAATAACTGAAAGTAAATTTTGAATTAAGCATATAAAAAGTGAAATCAATTGTGAAACAAATAGAATAAGATACTTTCCTTTTTTCATCTTGTTTTTCAATTGTTTGAGCCATCTTCTATTTTATAAGAGAACCAGATCATGTTTTCCAAGTGCCTTTGCAAATATATGAAATGAGATGTTTCTGTCAAGCATGTATCAACATAAATTGAAAGGAAAACATTAATGAGATTTGATATGTTTTTGAAATTTATTCCTGCCAAATGTGTAGGGCTTACCTATTTCTAGATGTTTTGAATGTTGTGTTTGAAGGTGGAAAATTATGAGCTCTATGTTCTACGAAATAGCACAATATTTCCAATCTACGATTTGCAATTTATAGATTTGATGTGTAAGAAAAATATTTCCAAGCCTTTGATAAAATGTGGTGTTGTGATGCATAACTTTTTTGGATTTTACAGTATCTCTGTAATAAAAAAATGTACTACGTGCTATTTTTTTCAATATTTTGCATAACACCAAAACTATTTAAAAACAACTGTCCAAAAATTTGCAGTATCAGAAGCATGGAAGATAGATGCAACTGTATGATTTATACTACTATTTTTTGAATGGTAGAGAGACTAGAAATTGATAGAAGTACAAAACATAACCAATTACATGAGTAGATTGCAGGAACCAGGCTAGATATTATTAATGAAAAATCAAATAACAAATAGAAGAAACTTTAACATCAATATAAAATGTTCATGTTTGTTAAGTAAATACTATGAGGATGTGGTTGATGGTGGTTGTACAATCCGAAAAAGACTTTTGTAATTTTTTCCTAGTAAAGAATCATGTGGTATGGAAATCCATAGCAATACTATGTGCGAGAAAAAATCTGTTTTATAACAGATATATGTTGAGTTGCAAATGCATAGCCATATCAATGATTTGGAAGAGCATTATTGATGGTCCTAACCAGGGACATTGGCAAACTAGAGATCTTCATGGGAAGAGGTATGGACAAGCAATTAACCTGTGTAGAGACATGGACTGTATGAAAAAAGACTAATGCAACTATTCTTTTGCAACCTACATAAGTTTGATGTTGATTATGTATAGTAGTGTGGACCACCAATAATAGAACAGTGCATAAAGGATGGTAATTCAAGACAACTGCAGTTGTGAGGTTGGCCTAATCACTAGAACTGAAGGGATATTGTAAAATGGTTTGACCAATACGTATCTAGCACTTTGAACTTGGCAGGGTCAATTTCAGTACTTTGTATCCAAAAGTGATCCAACAAAGTGCCTGAATGTGTTGTTGGCTTGTCAACTACCAGCGATAATTTGCATTGTTCCATAAATTCAAGAAGTGCTTTTGATCTTGTAGATTGTAACATGTCAATGTTGAAGTCTCTGACAATTACCAATTTCGAATTAGCTAGCAATGAGGTTATAACAGTTTGTAAAAAGTTGAGAAGATCATGAACTAGTGTGTTTGGTCTTGCATACAGATTTATGATGCGCATAGCAATATGCATGTGCAATAGGTCAATGGTTATTGATTCTAGATATTTTGTTGAATTTTTTTGAAAGTCTTGCACCAAAACTGTTTTTCTTGAGCATGTTAGTAGCCCATGAATTCCAGTTGTTCTATAGCAATTGTATGTTTTGTCAAGGAAATCAATATGATCAAGAAAACTATGTTTTGTCTCTTGGAAGCAAAGGATAGTTGCTTTTATCAAATCATGGTCATGTGTTATTTCTTGGGCATGTAGTGCAAAGCCATGTGTGTTCAATGAGCATATGAAAAAATGGTCTAGAGAGACAAACAAAAGGCTGTATTGCACTTTCCATTGTGCAAATTCCACTAGGCGTTGCATTTCACTATTTACTTTTTCTAACACTCTGAAGTTTTTTTCTTGCAGTCTATGTGTCAGATACAGTGATTAAATGTTTCTTACATGCAACAAAGTAGTATACACAAGGCCACGTTGATGAACTTTACATGGGTCAAAAGCAATTGTGTCCATTGTCAAACTCTATGCTCTATGGATAGATCGTGCACATGCAAGTTGCAAAGGAAATTGTGCTCTGGTCACTATTTTTGTACCTATTTTGACTCTTCTAATGATTCTCATTATGGGTGTCCAAGAAGGAATAATAG
Source organism: Sequoia sempervirens (assembly GCA_007258455.2). Taxonomy (NCBI): domain Eukaryota; kingdom Viridiplantae; phylum Streptophyta; class Pinopsida; order Cupressales; family Cupressaceae; genus Sequoia; species Sequoia sempervirens. The sequence goes on from VDFB02271358.1 coordinate 215,682,900, forward strand.
AATTTGTGTATAGATTTTGAATCTTTTATCGACACAATTTTCCAACAGTTCAATCATTGAATTGCACCCAAAAAATGTCTTCTTGCATGGTTGTATACAATTTGAAAATCCCATCTGCACCATTGACTAGCCCATCCAGCCCATCCTCTGTATCGATGTTGGAAGCAATCAATTCAACAAAAATGTCTTGCTTTAGTAGAATCATAGTAGGCAGTGATGATTTTGGAGGTTGACGATGAGTGTTATCAATTGCTATGTCTTGTTTATCAATTGCATCTAGAACACAAAGCTTTGTCAGTAAATTGTCTAGCATTTTTTTGTTGTGCATTTTGATTGTTGTATTTTTGTGAAACAAATATGGAAATTGTGGATCATTCAAAGGTGCTTTATAGCACATTGTATTCAAAAACTGGATGTCCCTAATTGTTTGTTGTCCAGTTCTAGCACGATTAAGTATAGAAATGAAATGTTCATTTATTTGTCTAATTACACTATGTAGCTAAAAGCATTTGACATTGTTCGTCCAAAGGGTGTATGACATTTTTTCTTTATCTATTATTGGATCTTCAAATATCCAAGTATCACATAGGTTGTGCCTAGTAAAAATCACCACAAAAATGATATCTATGTTTCCAAAAGGTGTTGTTGGTGTGTGCTTGATTTGGCGAAATCTTCTATCAATGTTGTAAAGTATTTTTGAACTGATCAAGGACACTTCATTAATAAGGAGTATTTACATTTGATCCAATTTATTGTTGAGGGCATTGGTTGTGTTTGAATCCAGAGGTAGCATTTTCGAAGAATTGCATGGCAATTGAAAGATTGAATGTGCAGTGATGCCTCCTACATTGAATGCAACTTTTCCTGTTGAAGCAATAATGATTCCCTTAGGCTTTAATGGATCACTATCCAATTGTTTATCATAGTATCAAATCATTGCCTCAAAAAGTGTTTTTGTTGTAGAGATTTTCCCTGTGCCAACTCCTCCTATCAAGAACAAGTACAATGCTTTTTTTGGAGTAAGCCTTTTTTTCATATACGTACTTTACTATTGATTGTTGTTATCTGTTCAATTTCCTTCATAATTTGTAGTATTCTTTATTTCTTAAAAGAAGCGGGTGTACGGTTTTTGAAAATAGTTTTTTGCAAATAGAACCTTCGAGCATCGTATTGTTGATATGCTTTAAGTTATTCATGATGTCATATTTTTGTATCTCATTTTCCTCTGTATTTGCATCGAGCACATCTACAATGTCAATTGTTGGGAGGTGATCATTTTCAGCCTTTGTGGAAGCTTCATCTATGTCACCCCATTTAGGGACAATTTGTGTGGTGAACATCTTTTCGATATTTGCAATTTGCACTTTGTTTGCATTGAATGGTGCACCTCATATCCATCTAGAAGACTTTGTTCAGTACATATGAAAGGCACATATATCATAAGTTTTTCTCTACAATAATTTTCAGGATCAATGTGTGGATTGTATCTTACATAGTGTATGATCTGTGGCATTGCTCTTCTTTGCATTTTCCCAGCTTTTCCAGAGTAAAAAGCAACATATTCAGCCAAAGACATATTGTCTACAACTTTAGGCTATTGCATGCATTTTTCTATTATAGATTCACACATGATATTTTCAAAATCATCTCGCTCTTTCACCAACAGCTTAGGGATTTTTAACATGTAGACTCGCCTTTCCATTGTCGATGTATTGATGAAAATAATATTCCTTGAGCATTTGCGCAATGGAAATGATAGAATAATATGAACGACTTGGCGGCTAGACATTTGTTGATAGTTAAGCAAAGCATTGCCTAGTTTGCATATAAATTGCACTTTTCCATCATATGCAGCTGTGTATTTGCATCTTAGTTTCTAAAATGCAAGAGACAATGTTCTATCTTTTTTTTATCATATATGAGCTACAGTAAGATGCAACAACATATGCATCCAAAATAAATTGTGTATCTATATTTGCATACCATAGGCTGGGCACTTTCTTTGCAAATGCATTTATCCAAATGTCAAATGGGTCTCTTTTTAGCATGACAATTTTACGTGTCTATGTTGATCTGAGCATTGTTATGTAGTCAATTTCATTCATTTCCAATTCATGTAGGAAAATTTCAAATAAAAATTCCTTTGTGTAATGTTTATTTTCCAATTGTTTAATTTTTTTTTTGCTTTTTCCTTCATTGTGGCATCAGGCAATGGGAGTGGTTCCAAAACAATTGTTCTTCTCATCAGAGGCAAAGGGAAGCTAAATCTGCAACTTGAATTTTTGAATCTCTTGCAGCTCTTTGTGTAATGGTGTGTTTGCATTTTGGAAAGATTTGTATCGAGCAAGAGCGAGTCACATGAAATATACTTTTCCACAAAGCTTTCTAATTCAGAATTGAGCATTGGTATGGAGCCAGTCCAAGGGGAGCTCGGGGCCTGGAGCAGAGTTGAGCTAGATCAACGTGGGCGAGTTAGTAGTTGGAAGTCTTATGGGGGACGAAGAAGACAAAGACTCGGGTCAACCCACAGGAGTTTGTACATTGGGGTACAGCATAGTCCAAGGAAGTGGACGTAGTGATGTTGAAGGCAAGAGCTGGAGTAGGTGAGCCGGAGGCAAGGAGCATTGAAGCGCCAAGGGCGTGGAGCTGGGGGTGTAGGCGAGCCGAGCTAGGTGAGGCAAGTTGAGTTGGGGTCGCTCTCAAGGAAGCCCAGAGTAGGGGCAGAGTTTGGAGATCATCTGAGGAGATAGTATGGGTTGAATTGGAGCTTGGGAGTGAAGAGGCGTTGAAGGGGTGGTATGGGACACTCTGGAGCCAGGGCTTGTGTGAAGAGCCGCATGTGTTACCATTCTGTGGTGCATGTGCAAAGTCGAGTTCTGAAAGAGAGGCTCGCACCAGTTGGAGAGGCGTAGTCTGTGGGTCAGAAAGGGCTCGTCCGGAGAGGGAGTCACAAGTATGATTTGGCAATGCCACATGGGGGTTGGATTTCTTGGTGTCAAAAAAGTGAAAAGTTGACCCAGCCTACCAGCCCCATGCCAGTTGTTGAGCATTTTCCATATACAGGTGCATCTTTTATCCATAGCAGGAAATGAACATGTTCATTGCCTCGGTTTTGGAATTCTGTAACAAAAGAATAGTCAATGACTTGTCCAAATAGCTCATGGTTTTTTGGCATCAATTTCTGGAATGCATTGACTCTGTGATTGAAATAGTGGCTGCAAAGCACAAGATTTTTCCTTATTTTGAAATCCAATTCTTTGTCTTCTATGGTTTGATTACATTTAGATTCTTGTGCAGCACATATTCCATGCAAAGCTTTGCACAATGGCTCCCAAAAATGCTCAACACTTGTTAACATCACAAAGAAGGTTGGAGGTCCCAATTGTCTTATCATTGCAAATATGTTTTTTTTTTGTGTTTTCCAAATAATCAGGAGAGGCTCTAATGCTTTTAAATGTTCTATAGCCCAATGGGGATCATAATATATTTTCAAGTTTTGTTGGATTGTGTACATCCTTGCAAGCAATTTCCCACCTTTCAATTCAGCCTTCCATATGCAAACCCATGCTAGCGAGGACACTTGGCGAATAATAATTTTTATAGCCTTGAAAAAAATGTTTGTAATTTGTTATGCAAAGTCATTGTCTTTATGCATGAGCTCCCATCTTGCAATTTTTTGGTATGTCAAATTTCTAGTTATGTCAGTTGGGTGTGCTAAACCATATAACAAAGTCAGGAAATTCATTTCCTCTGCATACATGTCTTGGAAAATACCAAGAGGTTTGAACCCTTCTAATGGTGCAATTTCAATTATTGTTGTGTCAATCTGTTTGACCGATTGTGCTTCATTAAACCAATGTATCACTGATTCAGCTATTGGATCCTCATCATCTTCAAATGTACCATCTTCCATAGCTTGTTTTGTTTCTAAACATGTCTCTATTGATTTGGTCTTTTTGTCAGCAATTCATGCCATTCTTTATTTATAGAGATGTTCTCTTTTTTGTATAGCGGTGTTTTGGATAGAGTGATCAAAGCATTCATAACCATGGTAGGTCTAACATTTCCTTGTGCATATGCATTATCATATTCTACCTTTCACTTTAGCCTAACTGCTACTATTGTGGGTTCATCCACTTGCCTAGGCAAGGCTTGTTGCACTCTATTGAAGTCTACAAGAACATTGATAATTGTCCCGAGCAAGCCATAGTACGCTTGTTTATATCCCAATTGCCTAATTTGTGCAAAAGTTATGTGCAAAGACAAAAGTCTTTCTTCAAGACTAGTCAAACAATGGACAACATATATTTGTGCATTTTGTCTTATTCTTGAAGCGTCTAGTGTGGATTTTACACATTGTTTACAAATGGACTAGCCTATCTCCATCTTCTTTTCATATGCCTGATCAAAAGCCAAAGAAAATGTGTCTACAAGTGCATTGTCAACTTTATAGATGTTGCAATGGAAATGCAACATGTCACAAACAGAGCATGGTTGTATGGGAGTGTCATTTATCATTTGCAAGTACAAGTTAATAGATTTTTGGACTTTGTTGTTTTTTCTATGAACATTTTTTTCCTTTTTTTCGTTGATTAGTGCCATTTTCCTTTTGCAACATTGAAAATATATATGGTTTTTGTGTATTTTTTTGCAAGGGCAAAGCACAATCCTGTTTCCCACTTCGTATTTACCTCTTCAAAGTGCATAGTGATTATCGTTTTCCTATATTTTTAGTGGAGTCATAGTATTGAATTTTTCTATTTGCAGTGTTGTACTGTGAAGTATTTGCATTGGGCGGTTGTGCATTACACATTTGCGCTTTGAAGGAGTGTAATGTCTGATGCATTCCAAACTTTTCTATAGCAATTGTATGTCTTGTTGCAATTGTTTGTTTTTTACAAGAACTATTCACATTGTTCATTATCCTTGATACAACAAAACTTGACATAACTTGAACAGAAACTGGATCGTTCATAGGGATGGTCTATGTGAATTATTCTTTTTCTTGAAGCGATTCATAGTGAGAATGACCTGAGCTATTTCAGAAACAAACTAAATTCAAATTTCTTTTTGGGTTCATTGAATTAGAGTATGTTGTTCGCTCAGGCAATGGAGATAATTGCCACATCTATATTTTTGCATCAAAAATATGTAATAGCCATAGAACACAAAATTTAGTTCTTCAAGCTAGATTTTTACATATGGCATGCCAATTCTGGAAAGCAATGAATGTAAATGCAGTAGACGATTATTGTTGTCTAGACTACCTCAAGCAAAACTTTCAAAACAAGCATTTGCATATTTGTTCTGAATTGTCAATGCGTTGGCCAATGGCTGTGCCATAAATAATTGCAAAGAAATTGGATGAAATTGTTCAAGAAACATAAAAGCTATGGAAGCAAACATGCTTTCTCCACATGCACTATGAAATGTAGGCACACTAGAAAGCCCAATTATTTCAAACACATTTCCTATTGCATGCCAAATATTGTCGATATTGCAGTCTGCCATTTGTAAATGTGGCTAGAAATTTTTGATATGAAAGTATGTGTTTAGTCGTGAGAAGATAGGCTCATAGTAGCCAGTAGCAGGAGTTATGTCATGGAAAAGAATCGATATGGCAGGATTAGCTGCATGCTGATTGAAATGCAAATACATTGTTTTGTGCATCAAAGACCAAATGTGTATTGGAATGTCTAGCCAATATACCAACCATTTTAGACAAAATGTGTCACCCCATAGCCCAGTTTCACCATTGTTATTGATTTCTATCACTGACAGCCTCATTCTTTAAAAGTACATGTTTTTGTCGTGTACATTATGCAAACTGATTAGTATTGTTGGGTGCAAATCAAACTCATTAGAATTTAAAACTATAGGACAACAATTATGAAAATGGTTTAAAAAAAGATTGACCAAACCATTGCGTAGTTGCTTTGATGTATAGTGGCAATGCACTTGGACATGTACTGTGTCAAATAAGCAATTGCCAATTTTGTAATTGAATGAGTCTATTCAAAAACAATGTGCATGTCACAAAGCTTCATCAATAGATGTATAAGATGCATTTGCAATTGGCTTGTAGGTTTCTACTATGATTGGCTCATGAGATAGTTTCTGTCTCTTCACACAATTATTTGAAACCCTATGTGCAGATTCCATGTCGACTATTTTAAGAAAAAACTAATTGTATTGACAAATGTCATTAAAGTAATTATTTGAAAGAAATATTCGATGTTTGAAACATTGAATACATACAATGACAAAAGGAATAAGCAGCTACTTACTGCAAGTAGGTGCAATATAGAGCTCCCACCTATAGGACTGCAATGGCAACTGCATAGCAAGGAAGGCAAAATGCAAATAACAAATTTTAAGATCAATTTGTGTAGCTGAAATAGAATTTGTTTTAGAGCTAGTAAGCAACACAACAAACATCTGAGAACTACAACAAAAAGAAATAAACATGGATATGTATTTCTCACATAAATCAACAACAATTTAAATTGTGACGATATATGGTAGCAGTAAAGAGCATATATAGTGCACAATTTGCAAAAAAAGGAACAAAATAAATTCAACAACGACAATTTTGTTCCAAAAAAAGAAAATGGACCAAGCAAAACCAAAAAGGAAACAATGAAGTTTGCTACCAAGACTGTCAAGTTTTGCAACTCCATGCATCGCTATAGCATTCATACATATATGTGTACCCATAGGCATATGCATATATATATATATATGTATGTATGTATGTATACACAACAATATATATATATACACACAACAATACATATATATATACATCTATATATAGACATATATGTATAAGTGTAAATGCAATCTTGCGGCTTGAAAGAAAGCTCTGGACTATGAATCTGTAAACACCCAAAGCTTTGCCAGGCAGGAGAATTTCTATGCTCTTTTTCTTGGGTCGAAAAGGTCAATGAAAAATGCACAACACATAAGGAAAAAATAATACTATGTCGTGTGTGTGTTTGCTATGAGAAAGGACATTACAAAATGCAGTATGGAAGAAAACTCTATGCTCTCAAGTCCTAAGGAGTGCCAGTCTTGGACTGCTCGCAACTATGCTTTATCATTTTTTGCACTCTATTTTTTTTTTAAATGTAGCTTTTTCTTCGCACGACTTAAAATGCAGGACTAGTTTTCCAACATAGCTTTATTGATGGCTGGTCACTACTAGTTTGAACATAACAACAATGGCCAAAATTTGTACATGGATAGCCAAGGAGTTTGACAGTTCTATGAAGCTAGCTAGTTTGTATATTGTCTTCTTCCTAATCATGAACATGATCTTCACAAGTGTTTCTTCTTGTTTGCATTTGATTCCTATAACAGAACAAATCCCATTACAAACACTTGCACATAGATAATCAAGTACTAATATATATAACTGCAAGTATGAATAAAATATTCATTTCAATACCTGTTCATCAACATGGAGGAATATCATTGTTCAAGAGCATAATAACAATATAAATCCAGAACATAACAATAATTCAACAATTGCAAAGAAGAGCACAAGGAAAACAGACTTCAGACATGAATATAATTGCAATTTAGTAGACATCCCAAATTTAAACAAAATATTTTTCTTGCAAGTGGAATAGGATGCAAACATATAAACTAGGCATAAAAAAGAAATTGAACTTACAAATTTACATCATAGCATATTATGCACTTGATCTCTTATGCTCTCACATATGCAACCAACATTTGGTCTTAGTCACAGTTACCCCCTAAAAAAAAAAGGACCTATCACCCTTAATAATAAATAGGAAATTTGTATAACCATGTATTCCAATTTCCAATGCTCTAGTAGCAACAGTTCTAGAGAAAGCATGTCAAATACTATAAACAATGCCACTTATGTACAAAGACATATGCAGTGAAAACATATATATAGTAAAAAACATTAGAAGGTTATAAACCTATCACAATTATGCACATGACACTAATAATAATAATTATTATTGTAGGAAGCTTTGCTATTGGAAATATTTCATGAGTTTGTTGGTATAGTCGTGTCTTGCCATGGACTCATCATGGAGATGTGTGACATCTTCAACACTACATTTGCATTTACTATTTGTGAGCTCTCATTTATTGTGAGTAGACTGAAGTGCACCCATTATTAATGACTTATGGTCTAAAGTTTTAAATTTGTCAAACAAACTATTATTTGTGTTGTTTTTTCATTTGCTCAGACCCATGGAAAATTAGACATATCTTGAATAGGTAGACATCCTTCAATGTCTATCACTTTTTTCATGAACACACAATAGATTTGAATTATGGAAACATGAAAAAAAGCCAAAATATCAGAAACAAATCACAAGGTTGCTAAAACAGAGATTCATCCATAGGAACACTAATTGGTAGGGAGTAGCAGAGATTAAACAATTGCCAAACTATACATAACAATTCAGACCATGAAATTGGTACCTGTTGAAAGGGTTTATGTCTATTGTATTGGAACCAAAAAATGAGCCACTTGTAAGTTCCTATATCTTTTACAATGTCATTCTATAGTTTGTTACATCTCTGTGTTTTATATGTTAATGTCTATTATTTCTTGATGTCTGCACCCTGTGGCTTATTCTCTATTCTTTCCTACCTTCAAATTCTTTTATGGTTCAGATTTTGTTCTTTAGAAGAAGACTTAACACCATAATTCATTAATGCCATCTTCTATGTCGAGCATGGTAAAGACATGTATGGAATGAGACTCAAAATCGGTTCTAAGTAATTGTAAAATGTTTGCATATAAAACCATTATATCTGTATCTGTGCAAAGGATTTATGTCTATTGTACAGATAGGCAAAGACAAAGCATTTGTAACTTTGTATGTCTTTTACAGTGTCGGTCTATAGATTTTTTACATCCTTCCATTTTATGACTTTATATGTATTGTTTATTGTTGGTTGTATTTTGTTTGTTGATGTCTATTCTTCACAATTCTTGATCGTTTCCGTCACCTAGTTTCTATTCTTGACATAAACATGTAACAATATAACTCATCAATGTCTATTTTTTTGCTAACTTTGGTTAAGTATAAAGCCTACACAGGTACAATAATTCAATGTGTGTTTTTTTGACATGGACTTTTATCACTTCCTAGTCACTTATTCTCACTCATTGCAGTTGGAGTGAAATGTAGCTAGCATTAATTGATCCCTCCACCAGATTTAAATACTGTTGAGCAAAGCATTACCTGTATTGTCTAATCATGTTGACAAAGTACTCCTTGACAATAAAACCTGTTAAAAAAGTAGAAATTTGTATTTCACATATCCTTTACATTGTCTTTTCTGCATTGTCTAATCAATTGCTCATATTGTTTGATGAGACTGAAATCTGCTTCTCTTGAGTCTGAAACTTGTTATATCTTTTACATCACTATTGGCTTTTTTCTTCTATATACTCTATAAATTTTCAGTTCTCTATTGTCCATCATCCATGATGCAACTAGTCTATTGTCTGCCACAGTAGCATGCCAACTATAGCTCGGTCTCATAAAAAAAGATTAGATCTAGGAAAATGTCAAAGCTCCCAACATAAATTCTGTAATATTCCACAAACATGCAATGCCATGGATGCCAACTGTATTTCAATCAATTAGATGAGGATGAGAATTTTCCCTATTGGAAATATAGTAATGTGTTTGTATGAACTGAGAGATTTTGTTAGAAACCCTAGCCAATGTAAACAATGAACAGTGAAAAATGACAAGAATATGGAAAAAACAAAAATGACACTTAAATTTATCATGCGTTCCATGGAATTATTCTACCAAAACATAGTCCGACTTGGTTTTTTTCAAAGTATCTATCCAATCCAAGTTAATTGTATATCCATGAAACAACAATAGTTATCCAAACATATCCACCTGTTCAAGATATTTGCACCGACTTGTCCATGCCTTTATCCATAAGCATTATGCACATTTTCAAGAAATCACTGTCAATATGTCTGGAGGATAAGTTGCATTGTTACTAGCAGTTGTGTTGCCTAATTGGAAACTGTCATGCATGATTGAATAGATTTTATTTACTATTAAGGTTGATAGGTGCCTTGATAGTAGAAGCAATAGCTTATTGTTTCAAGATAGTGAAGAGATGTAGCTAGAAAGATCAAAAATCACTTCAAACAAATAGAATTTTGATTTTGTGATTCTAGCTACCTTTGTTGAAAGCACATTCCCAACATTTGAAGAATCAATAGCAGCAACATTACCACAACTCTGACCACCAGAATAGCAGCACCTAGCAGCTAATTGTCGAAAGCCAAACAAGATTGAAGTATAATTTTGAAGAGTGACTTATGCAATTGGCACAATGGATATCAATTGCACAAGAGAAGATCTAAAAAGGATATGTGCATAACACATAATAAATAAGAATCTTATTCAATCTCTGAAATGCAAACTGAAAATAAAGGTGGAGTATTCTCTAATACCGCATTGATGCATTCAAACAAACTGCAAAGTCTTGTTAGACAGACAATAGCTTTGTAAGACCATATCCAAAATCTTGTAAACAACATAAGAAAATTACATGAGTGAAAATGGAAAAAGACACTGCATTGTCTATTGTGGATTTAATTTTAATCTTTAGACATCACACAATGCAAGGGACAATCCAAAATGAATATATATGACAAACAATTTGAAATCTAACTCACATCCTACTTCACTTTTCAAATGTCTATCTCTACATTGTGAACAACAGAGGTTGTCATAGCTCCATGTCCAAGTGCATTCTCACTCTATTTAGCTACAATTAGCTTCAAAACTGTTCCAAAAAAAGGTCACAAACATATACTATAGTGCATTAATTGCAACTATTTACTATCTCTAAAACAAATGACATTACAATTCACCTAACAAACAATGTATGATTTTATTAGTCACAATATGAAAATAATAGCTACATATTTGATCAATGCATTTGGATGTCAATGTATTATTTCTCATTCTTTTGTACCCATGGTTTTTTTGCGAATGCATAAACTGGTTCAGACCATACCTCCTCACATTCTTCCAGCACTATGTCAAGTTGTATAGCAGAGCATTGATGACAAACAATAAACAGTTGACATAGATCCCTACAAAATCAACAACCATTGGAAAAGACACTATGCAATGCATCTTGAATGAACAACATCCTTTTTGTTTCAAAAACCACATATATATAGATACACATATATATATTTATATACATAGACATATATATGTATATACACACTCAATTATATGCAGACATAGGTGTACACACATACACACACATATATATACATATATCAAGACATACACATATGTAACATATGTGTATGTCTTGATATATGTATATATATGTGTGTGTGTGTGTACACCTATGTCTACATATAATTGAGTGTGTATATACGACATACATATATGTAACAACATATATGTTTACATACATACATATATATGTATATATATTGCATACACATATATATGTATAAACATCTACACAAGAAAAATGTAAATATGTATGTATGTATATACATTCGTATATACATACACATATACATATGTATATACATACACATATGTAACTGTATGTGTGTAGAGTTATATATGTGCATATGCACATACATATATACACATATATATACATGTATGAACACATAGCTTTATATATACATATCTACACATGCACATGTATGTATGTGTCATTTTGTAGTTTTTTACACGCTTGTATCTTATGGGTTAATGTCTACTATTTTTTGTTGTTTGCATTTTGTGCACTCAATCATCGCATTGTAGCAGCACTTGAATCTATTAAATAGCAATGAAAATTAGGTCGAAGCAATTAGGATATATGGGTATAAAATCATTAAATTTGACACCATTGTAGCCCCAGGTCTTGACAACATTATGCATTTATGGAAACTGCACTTGCATCTATTCAAAACAAACAAAAAAAAATCCTAGTTAATGCAAAATGCAGAGCGCGCACACACACACACACACACACACACACACACACATATATATGTATACATAGAAATATATGCATACATATATATACATATATATATATATACATACCTATATATATACTTGCATATATGTATGTCTTTGTGTGCACGTATGTACATACACACACGTATAAAAACAAACATATATGTATGTATGCATATATGTGTGTGTGTGTGTGTGTATTTATAGATAAGACAGTGTTAAGTATCTAACTCAACAAAAGGACCAAACAAGAAAGTCTAACCCATATTTAAACTCACAGGAACAATGCGAGAAAATGGGAAAACAACACAAACAATACTTTTCTCAACAAAATTTAGACTTGAAAACCAACAATCCTATAAACAGCATAAGAAAATTGCACGAGTGAAACTGGAAAAAGACATTGCATTGTCTATTGTGGATTTAATCTTAATCTCTATACGTCAAGCAATGCAAGGAATAGTCCAAAATGAATATATAAGACATAATATTTGAAATCTAACTCACATCCTACTTCACTTTTTGAATGTCTATCTCTACATTGTGAACAACAGAAGTTGTCATAGCTCCACAACTGAGTGCATTCTCACTCTACTTAGCTACAATTAGGCTAGAAACTATTTGAAAAAAGTCACAAACATATACTATAATGCATTAATTGCAACTATTTACTATCTCTAAAACAAATGACATTGCAATTTATCTAACAAACAATGTATGATGTTTATCAACCACAATATGGAAATAATACCTAGATATTTGATCAATGCATTTGGTTGTCCATGTATTGTCTCTCATTATTTTGTACCCATGGTTTTTTTGCGAATGTATAAACTAGTTCAGACCATACCTCCTCACTTTCTTACAACAATATGTGAAGTTGTATAGTAGAGCATTGATGACAAACAATAAACAGTTAGCATAGATCCCTGCAAAACCAACAACGACTGGAAAAGACACTGTGCAATGCATCTAAAATGAACAATAGCCTTTTTGTTCCAAAAACCATATATATATAGATACACATACATATATATACATAGACATATATATATATATATATATATATATATATATATATATATATATATATATATATACATATGCGCATATATCAAGACATACATATATGTAAGAACATATGCATTGACACATATATATACATGCATACATTTAAATATGTATATATATATATACATACATACATATCTAGATATGTGTGTGTGCGCATACACGCATATATATGTATAAACATTTATACAGAAAAATGTAAATATATATGTATATATATATATACATTCGTATATACATACATATATGTAACTATATGTGTTCAGAGTTATATATGTGCATATACACATACATATAGACACATATATACATGTATATACACATAGGTTTATATATACATATCTACACATGCACATATATGTATGTGTCGTTTTGTAGTTTTTTACACGCTTGTATTTTATGGGTTAATGTCTATTGTTTGTTGTCGTTTGCATTTTGTACACACAGTCATTGCATTGCAATTGCACTATATGTATACATATAAATATATACATACATATATTTACATATATATATATATACACAAAGATATATATATCTATATGCACACACATATATATACACATATACAAATACATATGCACATATATATATATATATATATGTATGTATGTATGTATGTATGTATGTATGTATGTATACATACCTATATATATACTTGCATATATGTATGTCTTTGTGTGCACGTATGTACATACACACACACATACAAACACACACACACACACACACACACACATATATATATATGTATGTATGTATGTATGCATATTTATAGATAAGACAATGTTAAGTATCTAACTAAACAACAAACAACAACCCATAAAAGTATCCCATGATTGCAAAGGACCGAACTTGAAAGGCTAACCCATATTTAAACTCACAAAAATAACCTGAGCAAATGGGAAAACAACACAAACAATACTTTCCTCAACAGAATTTAAACTTCAAAACCAAGAAATATTGAAAACATAGACTATTCTCATCTTCATCCAATAAATTGAAATGCAACTAACTATTTAACTCGGCAACAAAAACAAACCCATAAAGAATAGCGAAGCATAGACATAAACACACAAAATACCCATAAAATCTCTTTCACAAACCCTAGTTTTCCAAGAAAGCCTAACCTATATTCACATTCACACACACAATCTAAGCAAGTTGACAAAGAACACAAATAATACTTTCTTCAATAGAATTATAACTTGAAAACCCAAAAATATTTAAAATACAAAGTATTCTCATCCTCATTAGCTAAATTGAAATGCAACTAATTATTTAACTCAGCAGTAGACACTAACCCATAAAGAATAGCGAAGAATAGACATAAAAACATAACATGCAAACAATAACAAACAATGGACAGTGACCCATAAAATGCAAATATGTAAACCACTATAAAATGACATTGTAAAAGACACAAACCTACAAACGCTTCATCTTTCGCTTCTCATACAATAGATATAAACCCATTCAACAGAGAGGGATTTAATGATTATATACCTAGACATCTTCCATTTACTCATACCCAATTTACATTTCCATCAAAAAAGTTCAAGTGCAATTGCAATGCATGCATGCACCCATAAATACACTTCGTTAAACAACCTCGACAAATGAGAGTAGAACTCAAATAACACTTTGGTCAACAAAATTTTAACTTCAAGGCCAAGAAATATTTCAAATACGAACAATTCTCATTTTCACACAAAAAATTGAAGTGCACCTAGGTACCATTTTTAATCATGAATAGCAAAGAAATCCACATTAATGAATCATGGTGTCAAGTATTTAACTCAACAATAGACAAAAACGCATTAAACCAGCCACTGGACAAGGAAGGATGACCCATATTTACACTCATAGAAACAACCCAGGAAAATGGAAAAATAACACAAATAATACTTTGCTCAACAAATTTAAAACTTCAAAACCAAGAAATATTCAAAACATGAACTATTCTCATCTTCATCCAATAAATCGAAATGCAACTAACTATTTAACTCGGCAACAAACACAAACCCATAAAGAATAGTGAAGGATAGACATAAACACACAAAATACCCATAAAAGCTCTTTCACAAACCCCAATTTTTCAAGAAAGCCTAACCCATATTCACACTCACACACACAATCTAAGGAAATGGACAAAGAAGACAAATAATACTTTCCTCAACAGAATTAGAACTTGAAAGCCCAAAAATATATAAAATATGAACTATTCCCATCTTCATCGGATAAATTGAAATGCAACTAACTATTTAACTTGGCAACAGACACCAACCGATTAAAAATAAAAAACAATAGACATAAACACACAAAATGAAAACAACAACAATCGACGGTGACCCATAAAATGTAAATATGTAAACCACTATAAAACGACATTGTAAAAGACATACAAGCCTACAAAGGCATCGTCTTTTGCTCTCCATACAATAGATATAAACCCATTCAATAGAGACAGATTTAATGATTTTATTCCCATAAATCTTCCATTTACTCACACCCAATTTTCATTTCCATTTTAAAAGTTCAAGTGCAATTGTAGTGCATACATGCACCCATAAATACACTCCTTCAAACAACCTCAGCAAATGAGAGAACAATGCAAATAACACTTTGGTCATTCTCATTTTCATGCAATAAATTGAAGTGCACCTAGATACTTCCATTCTTAACCATGGATAGCAAAGAAATCCACTTTAACGAATCACAGTGTCAAGTATTTAACTCAACAACAGACAACAACCCATAAATGCAACCAGCAGACAAGAAAGGCAAACCCATATTTACACTCACATAAACAACCCAACGAAATGGGAAAATAACATGAATAATACTTTGGTCAATAGAATTAAAACTTTAGAACCAAGAAATATTCAAAACACGAACTGTTCCCATCTTCATCCAATATATTGAAATGCAAATAACTATTTAACTTGGAAACAGACACTAACCCATAAAGAATAGTGGAGAATAGACACAAACACAAAAAATGCAAACAACAACAAACAATAAGCATTCACCCATAAAATGCAAATATTTAAACCACTATAAAACGACAATGTAAAACACTATAAACCCTTTCAACAAATAAATTTAATGATTTTATTCCCAGACATTTTCCATTTACTTACACCTAATTTTCATTTTCATTCAACAAACTGATGAGGGCGCAGCTTGAGAATTAGAAAATAACCCATAAACAAGAGAATAATTTTATTATTCAGAAAATGGAGCTTCTTACATGTAGAGGATCTCAAATCCCCAAGTTCTACAACACATGCAAGTTATAGAAAGCTACAAAATCACCCTTTCGCAATATGCGAGCTTGTCCCCAAAAAGTTACCCAAAGATTAGAAACCCGCCCATAAATAGAGCTCCTCTTTAGTTTGGAGCCAAAACAACATTCAAATTTGAGTTTAGGTGGTTTGGCACTGAAAATTTACAACATGAAGTTCAAATTTCAAAAGAGCATTTGCAATTGCATCTTCTAGAAAGTGCGCCAACTTCCCGGGGCCATAACTTTTGATCCGGTTCTCTGATTCGCAAACTGTTTGAACCATTAGAAAGGTCATGAAGTCAATAACGCGCTCATACTCTGCCATGCCAGTTTCAGAAAGTTTTGGGGCCGATCCGGGAACTCTACGTGCCTCAAATCTAACTCGAGAATTTTCAAGTGCAAATCTAGGAAACTAAAACTACAATATCTTTCCACCCAGGAATACAAAATAAAAACCGTAAATTGAGAATTTCATTATGACAAAAAGGGTATCCAAAAATGTAAAAACATCTAAAAACTAAGAAACTTGAGATTTAACTATTTTTGGGTGATGCAAGATTGCCTTAATTACACCGGATGCTCCTGCGACACCCAAGGTAATTTGAGAAGTGACCATCACATCTCGATGGTTGAGGAAAACCCAACCGGTCAACTGCTGCCTTAGATAGTAAGGATGAATCTTCCATAGGCCTTCCTCTCCATTTCACCAGATATTCTTCATACTGCCTATTTCTGGTACTCCTTCCCACACGACTATCCAAGATTGCTTCAATCTCCTCCCTTTCTAAAGTAGGTGCTGGAATGTCATACTGCCCTATTGTTGGTGATTCCTTCGTTCCACCTTCATGATACTTTGTCAAATCTGAAATGTTGAACACAAGGGAAATGTTGATTCCATCAGGCAACTCTACCTCATATGGATTCCCTGAATCATGCTTCTTCAAAATCTTATAGGGACCGAATTTCTTCATCTTTAATTTGTTATATGTTCCCATGAAACCTTTCTTTCCTCAAGTGGACCATCACTTCATCACCAATCCGAAACTCCTTATACCTCTTCTTAATCACTTTAGCCTTTATAACGATATTCATCTTGTTAATATGTTCTTACCTTCATGTATATCCTTGATGTGTTCTACAAAATCAACTTCAACACTTATTTCTTCTTGGTCCATCTCCCTCACACCGAGCTGTTTTAGGCTCACCCATACACAACTGAAGGTGATCTAACAAAGGTTTCCTCAAGGCGGATAGAATTGTTGGGGCAAAATTCCTGCCCGGGTAAGATCAAGTCCCATCCCTTGGGTTTATCTCCTACTCAAACATCCTTCTTTAGTTACCCAAACTCGCTAACAATCCTTTGTCTCACCATCCATTTGGATGGTGTGCATAAAATGAACTTCAACTCTATCTTCGCCTTCTTCCACAAGGTCCTCCAAAAGTACCCCACAAATTTGGTGTCACGATTTGAAACAATACTCTTTGGCAGACCATGTAGCCTCACCACCTCTTTGAAGAACAAGTCAGCAATGTGGACTGCATCATGGGTCTTCTGACATGGAATGAAATGTGCCATCTTCGAAAACCTATCAACCACCACAAAGACCGAATCATTCCCTCATTGTGTCCTTGGCAAACCAAGAACAAAGTCCATACTTATATCCTCCCATGGCCTCTCTGGTACAAGTAAGGGCTGATATAAGCATGTATTCTGGCTCACTCCTTTAGCCATCTGACATACCCAGTAGCTTTGAACAAACTTCTTCACATCCTGTGACAATTGGGGCCAATAATAATGCTCACTGATAATGGCAATGGTCTTATCTCACTAAAATGTCCGCCATTCCAATTATGCTTCTCCTTTATCAAAGTTCCTCCTCATGGAACCCTGGATACAGACTGACTCTCTTAAATAATATGCCATCCTCGGATTATGAAATCCAGCCAATTTTGTCCCCGCCCATCGTAATGTGTTCCTTGCAAGCTTTCCAAGCCTCTGCAAAATTAGGATCTTCTGCGTATAGTGTCTTAAGTTCATTGAACCCAACCACTTAAATCTACATCTTTGTAATCAATGTATGCCTCCTACTTAAAGCATTTGCAACCCTATTTGACTTTCCACTCCTATGTTTATGTTGGTGTAATTAAATGTCTTGTACCTTGTCCTAGGTCTTGATTACACCTTAGTTAAGTTTACTTAGGGACCACATAGGAGGTTGTTGGAGATTTTCCACCTTTGGTGGACTTGACATGTCATTACCTCATCACTTCCACCTTTTGTGGACACATCATGTGATTATCTCTCCACCTTTTGTGGGTGATCCACCTTTGTGGTGATTATCACATTATCTCTTTTCCACTTTAGGTGGAGTGATAACTTTTCATAGTTGTCTCATGTCATAAGATTACGACACTTGTCATAATCTTATGCCCTTCTATGTTCTCACCTTGGCTATATAACCAAGGGGTCTCCTATGTACATTGTACCATTCTATCATCTCATATTATTAAAATTGAATACAATTTATTCTTGTCATATTCTTTTCTCTCTCTCTTTAGCTTATTAGGCCTCTAGATCTTGGTGGCTACCTTCATAGCCAATCTATGCTTTCAAACAGCGGCATAACTCCGCAGTAAACTCTACCCATTTCATATGCCCTAATTTAATTCTTCTTGACTATTTGTGGCATCGCAAGGCTTGATGATCAAAAGATAGAAAATTCCTTCGGCAAAAAATAATGTCTCCATTTTTTTAATGCTTGAACTATTGCATAAAATTCTTGATCATATATGTAATACTTTCTCTTGGCATCATTTAACTTTTCACTGAAATAGGCAATGGGCTTACCTTCTTGGCTCAACACTGCTCCAATGGCACAACCACTGGCATCACAATCCACCTGAAACACCTTCTTGAAATCTAGGAGGTTGAATCTGTTCGTCACCTTTGCTTCAATGGGCTCAAAATTTTTGTCATTCCATCGCCTCCACTTTGAATTATTTTCATCCTCCTGTTTCAATGGGGTCCACAAATACTACTGAAGTTTCTAGTGAACTTTCTATAAAAACTAGCTAAACCATGGAAAGATCTTAGCTCGGTAGTAGTTCCTGGGGTAGGCCATTCCAGAATAGCCTTCACCTTCTCTGGGTCCATCTTGAGACCTTCTGCTGATACAACAAACCCCAAGTACACTAACTCCTCTTCACAAAACTGCACTTCTTCAGATTAATCAATAGTTTCTCTTCTCTTAAATTCTCAAAGGCTCTCCGAATATGCACGATGCCCTCCAACATCTTACCTAAAAATAAAATATCATCTAAATACACACAACAAACTTCCTGCAAATTTTTAGTACTGCTCATGGTCGATGAATGTGCCTTGCATTGGTTAGCCCATAAAAGGCATGGACTAACCACTGACAGCGCCCTTGGTCTTGAAGGAAGTCTTCCATCTATCTCCTCTCGAATCCAAACTGTGATATCCACTCTTCGGGACTAATCTTGTGGGAAGCATCAGCTCCACTCAACAAACGATCGTGTCATCCATCCTGTAGGGGAAATCTATACTTGATTGTTATCTTGTCAGGCTCAAGAACTGTATACATCCTCCACTCTATCCTTCTTGGTGCTTAGTATCAGAGGTGCTGCACATGGACTCACAAACCTCCTCAGACAAACCCTTTTCAACAACCTAAACTGTCTATTCAACTCCTCATTTTCGATTACTGGCGAGTCACTTTATTTGGCAAATCGCCTGTGAATTAAGTCAATCTGATGATTGATCTTCCTTATTGGTGGTAAAACCTCAGGTACATTATCAGAAACAATATCCTGAAACTCATCCAACATCCCATAAACTTCTTTTGGAACCTTCTCACTATCCTCCTTACTCACTCTAGGAATCAATGCATAACACACATGCTCATGCTTCATACCTTCAAAAATTTTCTTCCATCTACATAACAAATTCTAGCACTACTGCATACCTTTCTTTTTGGTCTCCTTCGGGGTTTCAAACTTTGTTGACGAACCCCATCCTCGTCAAGGAATAAGTGTTTCATGGCTAATGCGTATAGCTCGCTTATCAATCGCCACGACCTCCCTAACAACATGTGACATGCATCCATGGGGGATGATACTCACATAGTACCCTCATCATGGTAGCTCGACCCTTTGAACTTTACTAGGCACTGCTCATTGACGAAAAAATTTTGGTCTTTCTACAACCAGGCAATCCGATATGGATGCGGGTGCCTTTCCCTCTTCAGCTTTAACTTTGTGACCATATCTTATGACACCAGATTATCGGTGCTCCCACCATCAATAATGACATCACAACATTTTCCTTCACACTTGCACCTGTGTTAAACAGCCCTTTCCTATGTGTCTTTTCCTTTTCGCCACTGTGGCTCTCCTAATCACTAGGGATTCTCCCCTTTTAGCATCATCTAAATGTTTAGATTGGGCCTCCTCATCTGCATGCGCAACCCTTCCATGACCTTCTGGCCTTTTGTCTGCCCTTCCTTGGTGTTGTGGACATTCATAGGCTTGATTCCCTTCTTCACCACACCGGAAACACGTTCCTTTGAAACCACCTCTTCCAGATCCTTGTCCATATCTCCCTCGTTTTCAATTTTGATCACCACTATTTTGATCACGAGGGCTAGAGAAGTTGTCATTCTTTGGCTTCCTACCGGGTACCCACATCTTCACTTTCTTTCATCGTCATTTCATCAAGGTCTTCCATTGTCTCTTCCACTTTGACCTCTCATCCTTTTTGCTCGCAATCAAATCTTTTAGCCTTCCACCTTCAGCAACCGATACACATCCTCAAATGGTGGTCATTCCTCGACTAGGCTTAACCCTCCTAATGCTCTCTAATATAACCTAATAAGATATTTGACTACCTTTCCTATCGTGGCCTGTGGTAACTGTTGCTTTGATGATTATCTTGTGAAAATATTCAAGATATTCTTTCACAGATTTGTTTCCTTGCTCAACCCTTGCAATTCTCTCAACAGATCTAATCAGAACTAACGTATGAACCGCCTTCGCTTTCTACCATGTGATCCCATCCGTGATATTTCATTTTGATTTCTTTCCAACCTGACCTCTTTCCACCTCAAATACTAGCATGGCCCTTCACCATTTCTTCGTAAACTTAACCTAACTGGGTCCTCTATTTCATACCAAAATATTCTTCTAGCTCGCTTGTCCAATGATCAACCTTCCGGTTCGGGATCGCATCAATCGGGACTTCGCCTGGTCTTTTCCCAATCTTTCAAATGGCCCATACGTGACGGTCTTGATCAATTGCTTCTTCTTCCTATTCTACATTTGAACCTTCTTCCTCTCCTTCATCCTCACTTTCCTCCCTCAGGTTTAACCCTCTTCTCAACTACTCTTATAACGCATCAATCTGTCTTTGGAGGGCTGCCAGTACAACTCTTCCACTAGCATTTCTGCCACCTTGACCACCTCTGGCACCACCATGCCTACCAGGCATCACTGGAGGAATCTTTCTTGACCTCAACCCACAACCACGATCCTGGTGCGAACTACCTCACGATCGACGATCTGTCCACACGCTCAAGAAAAACCCGCTTTGATACCACTTGATGAGGGCGCAGCCTGAGAATTAGAAAATAACCCACAAACAAGAGAATAATTTTATTATTCAAAAAATGGAGCTTGTTATATGCAGAGGATCTCAAATCCCCAAGTTCTACAACACATGCAAGTTACAGAAAGCTACAGAATCACCCATTCGCAATATGCGAGCTTGTCCCCAAAAAGTTACCCAAAAAATAGAAACCCACCCATAAATAGAGCTCCTCTTTAGTTTGGAGCCAAAACAACATTCAAATTTGAGTTTAGGCGGTTTGGCGCCGAAAATTTACAACATGAAGTTCAAATTTCAAAAGAGCATTTGCAATTGTATCTTCTAGAAAGTGTGCCAACTTCCCGGGGCCATAACTTTTGATCCGGGACTCCGATTCGTGAACCATTTGAACCGTTGGAAAGGTCACGAAGTCAATAACGCACTCAAAATTGCTATGCCAATTTCAGAAAGTTTTGGGGCTGATCTAGGAACTCTAAATGCCTCAAATCTAACTTTGAAGATTTTCAGGTGTAAATTTGGGAAACTAAAACTGCAATATCTTTCCACCCAGGAATAGAAAATAAAAACCATAAATTGGGAATTTCATTATGACGAAAAGGGTATCCAAAAATGTAAAAACATCTAAAAAATGAGAAACTTGAGATTTAACTATTTTTGGGTGATGCAAGATTGCCCTTACACCACTGGATGCTCCTGCATCACAAACTCAACTGCAGTTGCAATGCATGACTACGCTCAATAGAAATTAACCATAAAATACATAGATGCAAAGAACTATAAAACCAGACTGTAAAAGATATAGGAACTTACAAACGCTTCATTTTTCATTTCCAAATTCGTAGACAAAACTGAAGAAATCAAAGTGTAAAAGATAGAGTAACTTACAGACGCCACCTTTCTCGCTTCCAACACCGTAGATGAAAACCCTCCCAACAAACACATATTTTAGACTCATCAAACAACTTGAGCATATGACCAAACAATGCAAACATAATTAAAACTTAAGAGCATAACCCACAAATGATAGTTGCACTCCAATGTACTCACAATAAATGAGAGGACACAAATAGTAAATGCAAATGTATTGTTGAAGATGCCACGTGTCCCCACGGAGAGTCCATGGCAAGATAGGACTATACAGACAAACTCCTAAAATATTTCCAATAACAAAGCTCCCTACAATTATTATTATTATTATTATTATTAAAAATATTTACAAAATGTCAAAACCACAAGGAAAATCACACCCGCCAATCGCAAAATTGCAAAAACAGTAGAAAATTTTTGCTTTTTCTAAATATTCCCCTAAACATAAGCTATACTTTAGCTTTATTTTTGGCGTGATTCCCAAAGCATAATTTTAATATGCAAGATTGAGGTGATAAAATGCCAATTGCTCAAGACACCACGTGTCCCCACGAAGAGTCCATGGAAAAACACGACTATACAAAGAAACTCATGAAATATTTCCAATAACAAAGCTCCCTACAATAATAATCATTATTAAAAATATTTACAAAATGCCAAAACCACGAGGAAAATTGCACCCACCAATCACAAAATCGCAAAAATAGGAAAATAAATTTTCTTTTTCTAAATACTCCCCTAAACTTAAGTTATACTTTAGCTTTATTTTCTGGCGCCATTCCCAAAGCACAATTTTAATATGCAAGATTGAGGCGATAACAATAGTTCCCTGCCTTATATAAAGGCAAGGACTAACAAACAAGTGTCACTCAGTGGGAGTACTTGTCTTTATAGTATTGTAATTATAGTTTGGAGGATTGAAAAAAAAAATGTAAGTTTTATTAATGTGAATAAAAGTAAATATAAGTTTTGCTACTTATAGTATTTTAATTTTGTTTTTTAGTTATCTGATGTCTATATTGTAAGATACTGCATGTCTTAATGGAACAAAAATGTAGCTATAGGATCATGATTTTATAACTATAATTATTTAATGTATTATAAGAAGTTAAACATGCAATTATAATTATTTTTAATAATTTAATTAAGTCGCGAGATTTGAGCTTGAAACAAGTCTCATGCCTACAAACCACAAAAAAGTCTCATGCCTCCAAACCACTTTTGAGTCGTAGGAAAACAAGTTTTAGGTGACGTTTAATCTCACTTATCATGTAAGATCCAAGATAAATATTGATTTTCTAATTGGATGAGAACATTCTATTTCTATTTGCAATGTTTTTTGTCAATTTGATGGCAACTTTCTTTTTATTTACATTGCTTTATGTTTTGAAAATATATGTAAATATTTGAAAATCAGATAATACTTAATTTCTTTAAGAAAAAAATCTAGATTTGTTTAAGTTTATTTCATTCTTATTTAGCACTTATTATTAATTGTTTAATCCAACAACATACAACTAGAATTTGTAGCACATGACATGCATACACACCCATGCACAAACACACACTCTTTAACATATTAACATACATATATAGTTTTCTATGGATGTAATCATTGAACCTCATTTAGACGCAAGTGCTAGTTTATAAAACATATCAACAAATGTCAATTTTATTATACTTTTATTTAGTGAAGTTCATAATTTGTTATTTTATTTACTTCATATTGATTTTATAATTGTATATTTAAAATTTATAAATAATATTATTTAAAATTATTATAAAATATTTAATAAATGATTTAAAAATAAATAAATTTATGAATTATCATTAAAATAAATTATTATATAAATTATAACCTTTTATATTTTTAATTTTTATATTAATAATATTAATAAAACATAAATACTTCCTAAAGATATATTTTTATAAAGAGAAAAATAAAATACAAATTAAAAAATAAACATATTAGAATTTTTACATAATCATTATATAAAATATAACACATTAATAGTAATAATTATTTAAATTATGTAAATAATATATTAATGGAAAACCTATATTTTGGCTTATGAGAGGTTGCACGTCTATTTTCTAGCTTGATGGCATTATATTTATTTTAATATAAATAATAATAAACAATTAAAAAATACAAATTTAATATAATTATTTATATATTTAATGGAAAAAAAACAATTGCACGACTATATTCTAGCTTATGGGACAAAAATGTTGCATGCCTATATTCTAGCTTGATGGAACATATTTATAGCACCTTATATTATAAAAAAATAAAACATAAATGTGCAATAAGGTGATTCATAATAATGATATATTTATTTATTTATTTATTTTTGAAATTAAGATTAAATTAATAAATTTTCGTGGAACTTTCTCAACTATTATTTTTTACTAAAACATTTATTAATATTATTTAATTTACTTGTAACTTAATTTATAAAAGATAATGCATATGGAAGGAAGGCAAAATCTATTAATGGCACAATAATAGTTCACCTCTATACTTCTTAACACAACTTAGAATTCCTATTACATGTCCCATTGAGATTTGAACTTGGCTCTCCACATTGAGAATTCAATATTTTAACCAATTAAACTCAACCCCTCGAACACATCCTCCAAGTAATTTTATTTAAAGAGACATTCCATTAATAATAGTTAAGTTATATTAAAGTGTATATATTTTAGATTAAATAGTTGGGGTTTTTATTAAACTCTATTCATAAAAGAAAAGTGTAATTTTTGGAAGTAGATGCTTCATCAGGAGAGATGAAGGATTGGGAAAGTTTGATTCAAGATTAGATGAAGGAATCTTCCTTGGGTATTCAACTAGAAGCAAAGCATGCAAGTGATATAATAAAATATTGAGGAAGGTAGTTGAAAGTGCAAATATCAGAGTGGATGAAGAATTTCATCAAAACACACATGGGTAAGAAGACTGCTAGGCTGGTGAATCTACCTTCATAGAGGAAGAAGAAGAAGTTGTTGAAAAATAGGAAGCTCAAGAGAAAGTCCCCAAGACTCCTACCAAGTATGTTCAAAGGAATCATTTAGAAAATTAGATCATTGGGGATAAAAATGAAGGAGTCCTGACAAGAAGAAGGTTTGCAAAAGAAATGAACAAGTAATTTTTTCTCTATTGTCAAGAATAGAGCCAAAAAAATTTGATTATGCCATCAAAGATGAAGGATGGAATTAGGCTATGGAAGAAGAGCTAAATCATATTAAAAATAATTAGACTTAGGAATTGGTTCCAAGGCCTATAGACAAGAATGTAATTGGAACAAAATGGGTGTTTAGGAAAAAACTGAATGAAGATGGAGAAGTTGTGAGAAACATTTTCTTTGGTGGAAAGAATGGAGGCCATCAAAATGTTTCTTGCATTTGTTGTTCATAGGAACTTCAAAGTTTATCAGATGGATGTGAAATTTTCCTTCCTAAATGGTGAGTTAGAAGAAGTATACATAGAGCAGCTTGATGGATTTTAGCTATCAGTAGATTTGAAAATGGTTTGCAAACTTAAAAAGGCTTTGTATGGTCTTAAGCAAGCCCTTGAAGCTTGGTATGCAAGGTTGGATAAGTATCTATGTCAGTAAGGATTCAAGAAAGGTATTGTAGAAAATAATTTATACATTAGAGGATGAAAAGATTATAATTGTTGTGGTATATCTTGATGATATAATCTTTCGAGGAAATGATGAAATGTGTAAGAGGTTTGCTAAAGAAATGCAGAAGGAATTTGAAATGTCCATGTTAGTTGTGTCTTCATTCTTTCTTAGACTTCAAATCATATAGTTAGATAAGGGCATCTTTAACTCTCAAGCAAAGTATGTTAAGGAAATGTTGAAAAAGTTTGGTATGAAAGATTGTAAACAAGTAATTACTCCAATGGTAACTAGTTGTCATTTGAGTAAGGACGGTGTATCACCTAAGGCTGATTAGACCTTGTATAGGTCTATGATTAGAGGCCTACTGAACTTAACTGCTTCAAGGCTTGATATAATGCAAGTTTTTTTTTTGGTTGCAAGATTTCAAGCTGATCCAAAAGAAACTCATGTAAAATCTGTCAAGAGGATTTTCAAATATTTGAAGAGCACTCCAGACTATGGATTGTGGTATCAAAAGGGTAATGAATTCTCTTTAAATTTATATACTTATGTTGATTGGGCTGGTAGTTTTGATGATAGAAGAAGTACCAGTGGTGGAGCTTTCTTTCTGGGAGACAGATTGGTCTCTTGGTTTAGTAAGAAGCAAGACTTAGTGTCCTTGTCAAGAGTAGAAGCAAAATATATTTCTACAACATCTTGTTGTACTCAAGTGTTGTGGATGAAGGAAAATTTGAAGGACACCAAGGTGGTGTATGATGATCCCATTCCACTCTCATGTGATAATACAAGTACCATCAATATTTCAAAGAATCCAATGATGCATGCTAGAACAAAGCACATATCTATCAAATATCACTTCTTAAGATATAAAGTTTATAATCCGAAAGTAAGGTTGGAGCATGTGCCCACAAAGGAACAAATTGTAGGCATCTGCACAAAGGCACTTTCAAACGATACCTTTGAGCATCTCAAACTGAAGCTAGGGGTTGTTTCCTCTCCTTCTAACTAGATGCATAATTGGTGTATCTATCCAGGGGGAGAAATTCAAGACACATTTTTATCCCTAGGTTGATGGAGGATACCTCTCAGGGGGGGCAAGTAGAATAATGTTGAAGGTTATATAGATAGGGGGAGCTTGTATGCCTTGGAAAGCTTAGTTGAAGTCCATTGGCCCTTTGTCCTTGATGTCAAAGGGGGAGAGATGGAGCAAAGATAGAGAAAGGGGGAGATAGTGCATATATCTTTGGTGTTGCTCTCCCTAATGTTGCCATCAATACCAAAGGGGGAGATTGTTGCAAGTATGTTGCAGGTGGTCATTGATGTCAATAGTGTGGAGTTTTCTAGTTGTCATTGATATTAAACCATATACAGGTTGTTGATGATGTTGTCTCTATTGTCTACAAGGTGGTAGTTTTTGGTTGGTTGCATGTGTTGCAATCAAGATGATTAAGTATAATGTATGAAGTTGGATGTCATACTCATGAATGTGTATGCAATTTTGTGGATGATGTATTCACTGTCTATTGTTGTAATTTTCTTAGAAGAATCTCTTTTGGTCAGTGGCTCAGGAAAGTATACAGAAAAAGGCTCTAGAGAATGCTTTGTATTCCTCTACATCTTAAGATATGGTCCTACTATTTGAATGGTAGATAGAATGAAGTATGAAGCATGTAGTTTCTAGTTTTCATATCATTTATGTCACTGTAGAAGTTTCCTGAGTAAGCAGAGTGGTGACTATACTATTGGAATCAAGAATGGTTCTGAGAAATGCTCTGCATTTCTCTGTAGTTTCTTTTGTGGTCTTGCAGTTTGGAGGAAGTATTTTCAATGTTTATTTGTTGTCTCTTCTTGAGGTTCCATTTCTGAGGTGTACCACAAGTTGTGTTTTCAATGTTATATTTCAAGTCTATGTTGTCTAGGTTTGCATTAGCTACTGGTTTTATATTTCAAAGAATCTAGTGATGCATGCTAGAAAAAAGCACATATCTATCAAATATCACTTTTTAAGAGAGAAAGTTTCTAATTCAAAAGTAAGGTTGGAGTATGTGCCTACATAGGAAAAAATTGTAGGCATTTGCACAAAGGAAATTTTAAAGGATACCTTTGAGTATCTCAGATAGAAGCTAGGGGTTGTTGCCCATCCTTCTAACTAGATGTATAACTGGTGCATCTATCCAAGGGGAGCACTTCAAGACACATTTTTATCCTTGGGTTGATGGACGCTACCTCTCAGGGGGAGCAGGTAGAATAATGTTGAAGTTTATATAGATAGGGGGAGCTTGTATGCCTTGGAAAGCTTAGTTGAAGCCCATTGTCCCTTTGTCCTTGATGCCAAAGGGGGAGAGATAGAGTAAAGATAGAGCAACGGGGAGATAATGCATATCTATTTGGTGTTTCTCTCGCTGGTATTGCCATCAATACCAAAGGGGGATATTTTTGTAAGTATGTTGCAAGTGGTCATTGATTTCAATAGTGTGGAGTTTTTTGGTTGTCATTGATATCAAACCATATAGAGGTTGTTGATGATGTTGTCTTTGTTGTTTGCAAGGTGGTAGTTTGTGGTTGGTTGCATGTACTACAATCAAGATGATTAAGTATAATGTATGAAGTTGTATGCCATACTCATGAATGTGTGTGTGATTTTGTGGATGATGTATTCACTGTCTATTGTTGTAATTTTCTTAGAAGAATCTCTTTCAATCAATGGCTCAGGAAAGTACTAAAAAAAAGGCTCTAGAGAATGATTTACATTCCTCTGCATCTTAAGATATCATCTTGCAATTTGAATAATAGATAGAATAAAGTATGAAGCATGTAGTTTCTAGTTTTCATATCATTTATGTGACTACAGAAGTTTCCTGAATAAGTAGAGTGGTGATTGAACTATTGTAGTCAAGAATGGTTCTGAGAAATGCCCCATATTTCTCCGTAGTTGCTTTTGTGGTCTTACGATTTGGAGGAAGTGTTTTCAATGTTTATTTGTTGTCTCTTCTTGAGGTTCCATTTCTGAGGTGTACTGAAAGTTGTGTTGTCAATGTTATATTTCAAGTCTGTGCTATTTGGGTTTGCATTAGATACTGGTTTTGTGTCTATTTTCTTGTGCCAACATAATGTTGCATAAAGTTGTGAAAGAAGGGCATGAGAATATTATTGAATATTATTTGATGCTCATAATGTGATCCACGTGATGCTAACTTGCTTCTCTAGTATTTCTTATGGTCTGGAAATTAATATTTCAAGGTTTGAGTATTTTTTGGGCTAACTTAGTGTTCTAAGTTGCTTGTG
This sequence comes from Sequoia sempervirens, assembly GCA_007258455.2. Lineage (NCBI taxonomy): Eukaryota > Viridiplantae > Streptophyta > Pinopsida > Cupressales > Cupressaceae > Sequoia > Sequoia sempervirens. Next base: position 215,712,678 of record VDFB02271358.1, read on the forward strand.
CCAAGTTTTTGTGGTGTGTTCCAACATAGGGATGTGTGTAGATTTGAAATAGGTCATGCTTATCTCATAGCTTGGACTGCATTTGATTTCCCTTTCTCATGGATGTGTTAAAGCTGACTCAAATATGGTGGTTGCATGTTTCATATTCATATATTTCAGGATGGTCGACAAGGAGAAACCTTTTGATGCTTGTGGATGGTATAAATGTAAGATTAAGTGTGTGATAAAAAGGTATAAGTGTTAAATGTGCAATTAATGTAATTTTCTGACAATAGTATGCTAAAAGCAAAGTAATGTGTGCAAATTTTTAGAAATATGTTTAATGCATGTTGGAGGTAGTGAGTTGAAAGTAGAAGAGTTTAAGTGGTGTGTGGAAGGTAGTATTCCATCCAAATTATGTAAGTGTTGGAGGCAACTTGAGCCGAAGGCAAAAGTGGAAGTGTAAGTTCCAGAGGTAGTGAGCCAAAGGTAGAAATAAGTATAGAAGTACTGAAACTAGTGAGTTGGAAGCAACAAAAGTATTACAGTTGTGATTTGTCATCTGGTTCTTCAAAGAGTTGTATTCAAAGGTTGTAGCCTCATTTTGTAAGTGAGCAAGGACTTGTAAACTTCCTTAGGTTAAAGACCTTAAATATCTTGTAACGAGTGGTTCATTTGTGAGGCTGGATTTGGACAGTAGCTCAAAACAACTTTTCTCACTGTGGTTTTTCCCTTGTTGGGTTTCCACGTAAATTCTAGTGTTATGTCTATGTACTTTTTCTTTTGCATGTGTTATCTGATTTAGGAAGTTATATGTTTTGATTGATAAGTTGGTTAAGTTGAATTGAATTGGTTTTGAGGGATATATTGATTCAACCCTCCCCTCTCAATATATATGTTTTCTAACAAGAACTCCAAAAATCATTCCAAAAGAAAAAGTCCCTTCTCCACTCAAGGAAAAAGAATAAATAGAAAGAGAAAAAGAAACTACATTTCCTTAACCACCTAACTACCCAACCAACTCTAATTTTTGCCACTTTTCAAAACTGTGGGTAAGTAGAGTGGATTTTAGACTTTATTTAAGGGTTTTACAAGATAAAATGACCACTAAACTATAAGTCTAACACCTAGGGGACTTTTTTAAAAAATAAAACAAAAATTTAACCCACATAAGAACTTTATAAATCACAAAAGAAATAATCATAATAAAGGATAACTTAGAAGATTAATAAAATAAGCTCACATATTTACAAAATCACATGATACATAAAACAAATCAATACATTACATGACCTTATTCGCCCTACAAGACAAGATCAAAAATTCATAAGGGTAAAATAATGGAAGTAGCTATGTGACCCCTACCACCATTGGAAAAATCCACCCGTTCACTCAACAAAATGTCACTACATGTCCCATGAATATATATAGTCGAAGCAATTGTCATATTAAAAATAAAATTTCAAAAATAATAATCAACTAGGAAATCAAATTTAATAATCATCATAAGTAAACATTAACATATTAAATCTCATCTCCATAATAACACCTAATTACACATACACAATATGTAATCATCTTATAATAATTTCATCTAATAATAAAGTCAATCATCTCAACAATCCCCTATCAACATAATGTAATCTATCTAATATACATAATAATACTACTACTAAAAATAAATAACAAATAACCCATCAAAACTAAACATCTTAATCAACACATACTTACATAATCAATGAAAGAAACTCATTTGGTTATCACAAAGAAATCACAACAACCACTAGTTAGATAAAATTAATTAGTTAATCATATCCAATAACAACCAAGAATACAACATCATTGATGTATAGAAACAACCATCACTCATAAACCCATGTATAACATCCAAACATAGAAGCACAAAAAATGTTGGACAAGAACCATCAAAGACCCATAGACTCAATAGGATAGCGAAATATGGGGTCTTACAAATAAAAATTTAGAGTGATGCTTTAAGTGTTATTCCTTAAAAATGCGTATAAGTACAAAGTCCTTTGTCTTCTTATAAAATATATTATATCTCATCCAAAAATAGAATCTCATAACCAACCTTGGTAACCCTTTCACATGATAAGACTGTACAATAAATAGAGAGCCACCTTACCTTTCCTATATGGTCATTTTATTTTCCCCTTCTCAATTTTATAATATTTTGTAAACAAAATATAACTATATTTTGTAAACAAGCATCATAAAGGTTTTATTATATACATTAGAATAGAAACCTTATAGTAAAATATTGACTCTTCATACAATTTTGATGGGCATATGCATGTCGTATCATTTTTTCAAATAAATTAAATGTGTTAGTTATTGGTGACCACTCATCCTAAAAATTTAATCAAACATTTAAAAAATGTCTTTATTCTCTTCACATAGAGTTCTATTATGTACTCATAAGCAAACTCTAAATCAACTCCATTATTGATTATATTGGAGTAAATTGTAGATGTAATGTTTCCCTTACCAATAATTTGAAGCTCTAACATTAATATCCAATCTAATGACAAATGCAAATCACAATTGTCAAGAGTCACACTAAATCTAACAAGGACTATTATTCTTCTTTGAAGTAGATTTTCTATACAATTTATTTCTGAACTACCAAGAGAGTCATTAAAGCTAAATTATTTGATGATGCAAGAGTTGTAGAATGGAAAGTAATTCTTCCATACTTGATGTTAATTAGCTTCGAACTCAACAAATTATCTCTACTTGGCTAAGTTAATACTGAAGATGTAACTTTTTTAAAAAATTGTCAATTCACTAATGGTATGATCCAAGAGTTGGTTGCACTCATGACTATGATCAGTTGCCCTTCTCACATAACCATATAGAACCCTCCACAAATGCTTGGCTCAACTAATCATCATGAGTGAAATGGCATCTACTCGAGTCACATGATGTACCTAATCTTTTGAGTTAGTTCGTAATGATGTTTCCATACTCCCTTTTACTATTCTCAATCCCTGGATACAAGCTAATCTCTATTCAAATATTTTCTTTGTGTGTCTTCATATGTAAAATAATTCTCCACAACTAATTGTTTTGCAGCAGGGAAGAGGACCCAGTATCTAAGCATGTTCCAATAGTTGTTATAGTATTTGTTGGTTTAATGGCCAATATTTTTAACAATATTGGACCAATAGTTGTGACTTTAAAGTTGTTAATGTTGATGATGACTACTCATAATTGAATGAAATGTATTCCTTAGAACTAAAAATCAACAAATCATGTGATGCCACATCAGCGCAACAATAAAACATGATTTAGTGCACAAGTATCGGTCTCAATTTTTTTGGGCCTTTTTGGGCACCTCGACAAAAAGCATGCCGATGTGGGCATCATCTTTGATGATGTGGCCTTGAAACCTTAGTTATAAGAAGGGGACTTGCTTAGTAAGCTGCTGTAAAAAATTGGGCGTGATTTGAAATTTCCATGTAAGATTTTGAGAAGCACGAAGTTAGGGTGTTCAGCTACCGGATCCTCTCCCCTACCACCATGATTAATTCTTTGGAGCCACAGTGTTGATCTACATTTTTCTATAAATATCTTGATCACAATATTGTCAAGATTATAAATACAACCAGATTCATTAATCTCAAAATATACAACTTGTACTAAATAATAATGTAAATGGATAAAAACTATGCCCTCTATGATAAAACAAAAACCTTTCATTTAGTTTGATTTGAATCTAATTTGAACCACGACTAATAAAGCATATTCTGAAGGTTGGTAGAGATTTGCCAAAAAAGTCTCAATTTTGAGGAAACATCACAAAAGAAGAAGATTTGGTAGAGATTTGCCAAAAAAATCTCAATAAGGGACCTTTAAGGAAACTGCACAAAAGGAGAAGGTTGGTAGAGATTTGCCAAATTTGGCTATACATTTGCTTGAAAGTTTCAAACACCTTTATACTATCCATTTTCTGAGATGCCATCAAACGTTTCATGTTCTTTGTTTCTGTTTTGGCATACAACATGTGACAAAGTTTCATTATACTTTATGCATTTATGGCTTTCCATGCTTTGTTCCAAGGATGCCAATTTTGTCACAGGCATGAAGTACACTAGTAAATATAGATGGTTGTAAGGGGCATGAAAACTAAACTTAAGAGTGGCTAGTTATATCTAACAATCATGGCAGTCTGAGAATAAATTTCATTGAGGCGTTTGTGGGTCTCTTCTATTTGCGAGATGTTAAAAATTCCAAGTACAGAAGAAATTTCATGGACGGTTGTGGAACTTGGCAAGATGAGGGGGAAAAGAGCTGTAATGGGCACTTTTACTGATCACTTGAGACTCTACTTTTCTGCATGTACAGGAGCATTTTTAAATGATTTCTTACCTTTTTCTCTTTTCCGGCCCTATAAAGTTGTGACTATGAAGGTATAAAGCTATCATAAAGTACATCAAGATAGTGCACTTGTAATGCTTTCATTAAGATCATGTAAAATAGATTATTATAAAATTGTGATTTGATGTAAATATCTTTGTGATGCTTTTAGGAGATTGAACTTTGTTGTCGATCACTTGTGATTATGATCATAAATTGACTACTTTGAGTTTGATAGACAATTTAATATTTTAAAATGTCGGAACGTTCTACGACCAAGACTTAATAAGACATGTATTTTTTTGGATTTGATCAAATCAAGGCAATAAAGAACTTGATATGTAACTAGGAATGCTAACATCACTTATAGGAGATCAACTCAATGATGCGTGATGCGTCTCATTTTAATGGACATGAATTTGTTTTAAATTTTGCAAAGACAAAAACACGGATAGTATTGTCTAAGCATGCTTTTCCATGATTTAATACTTCAATTATTTACCTTGTAGGAATTTACTAAAAAGAACTTAGGATGTTCATATTCTTCCATAGCCTTTTATAAGTAAACGATAGCTATAGTATAAGATGATGCAAAAGAGAAACGCTAAAAAGATTTAGAATAGTTTGGACTTCTCAAGAATAATGCCTACTTGAGTACTTTCTTAACCTCCACTAATGAATCAATTGGCTCCTTACTCTACATGATTGATTTCCCTTCTTTTAGTATCTTAGAAATGGCCTTTAACTTCTCCATAAAAGTTTAGAATAAATCTCCAAACAAATGTCGTATCCCTGCAAACTTTATACCTTCTTTTGTGTTAATTGTGTGATGTCTTGATATAATTTGGACAAAGGTGGAACCCTAACATTAAGACTATGATCATACTTTTTAATTTAGATGTTTGTGTGGACTTAATGACTAATGATGTGAACTTAATATTTTAATTGTCAATTAGTGCAATTGTCAAGTAATTGAAGGTTATGAATTAAATGGTTTAATTTTAATTTATGACATGGTTGTATCTATACATGCATGTTATATTTTCAAACTAGTCAAGTAGTGGTATTTTTTGGTGATGTGTGCATGACAATTGAATTGGTTTTGTAGGTGCCTAGGGTGTAACAAAAGGATACCTATCAACCTATTTAGAGAACAATCCTTGAACCTTATAGCATTGTCTTGCAATTAGGAGGTTGAATTGCCCTAGATAAAACACTTGATTGTGAATTTTCCCATCAACTACACATAATATGAACACTTGATTGTCACTTCACTCTAGATGGATAGTTAAGTTAACCCTATAGTTGGCATTAGTTTTACACAGTCCATCAGTTAGAAATATGTAAGCTTCTGGATTCAACTGTGTAAGTTTTTAGATCGATGTTTTGGATCACACTCAATGATCCATCATCGGGAAGAGGAGAATGTGAGATAGGAGTGTGGAAGAAGCCTTAAAAGGAGAGGAAGGGAAAATAGGAAGGGGGAAATAAAAATTAAATAATAGAAAAGAAAAATAAAAACTACTTAAAAATACAAAAATAAAAAGGAAAATAAAGACCTATATAATAACAAAGCTGATCCAATCATGAAAATAAATTAAGAGAAAATTACTTGCACTAAAAAAATATCTAATTTTATATTTATGCATTTTTTCAGTGCAAGTAATTGTCAATTTATTTTCATGATTGGGTTAGTTTTATTATTATATATATGTTTTTGTTTTCCTTTTTATTTTTATATTTTTAAGTAGCTTATATTTTTATTTTTTATTCTTTAATTATTATTTTCCCCTTCCCATCTGGCCTTCCTCTCCTTTTAAGGCTTCGTTTGCACTACTATCTCACATTCTCCTCTTCCCGATGATGGATCATTAAGTGTGGTCCAAAACGTTGATCTAAAAACTTACACAATTGAATCCAAAAGCTTACATATTTCTAAGTTAACCCTCTCACCCTCCCATGATTGTTCATACTTGAAACTAAATAATAAGAAAACTAAAAATAAAATAAAAAATTTAAATAAAAGAAAGAAAATCAAAAATTAAACTAAAGCTTAAGGAAACAAATAAAATAAAAAATAAGAACATAAAAAATGAAAACAAAAGCCATAAAAAAATCTTGCCATGGTTGTGGAATTTCTCCAACGACCTAACAAGGAAGAACAAAGGGTATTGCTGGTGGAATTTCCTCCTTTCCAAGGAGAGACATCCCACATTGAAGAGGAGAGGGTGCTTGTGTGTACAATATGGTCACCCATTTAATAAGGTATGTCATCCCTACTCCTTGGGCCATCCAAAATTCTAAGTCGTGTGGAAAAATGGCATCCTATATAGCTTAAAACGCTCACAAAGACCATAAATCTACTCATTTATGCTCGCTTTAGGAGGAAAAATGTCAAAGAAAGGATGTGGATAGGAGCGACTAGGAAGTGTGGGATCAACCCACAATAGTGTGTCCCACTTTTTGGCAAAAGTGCAAAATTGAAATCAATATTTTAAATAAGATCTTTTCACTTTCCATCATGCATAGCAACTAAAAAATAAAGAATTTGATGTGAACTAGTGATTTTAATTTTTTTTTTTTATGTAGATTGTATATGCATTTGAAATATATATTATTTCTGAATTCTTTTACATATGCTTTAATCTTGTTTTTAATAATTAACAACATTTTAAATAGATGATGATAGATGATGAATCATCTGATATTTTTCATTCCACTTTTCCTCGCATATTGGTTGAAATAGATGTTACAAAAGGGCTGCCTGCTGAGGTTTTACTTAAGTCCTCTAAGGGTTCTTGGGTCCAAGCTTTGGATTATGAAGGGATTCCCTTCCAGTCTAGAAGATGTTTTAAAATAGGCCATGCTGCTGCACAATGCGGATTTGAGAAAAAAACTATGAAGGCTACATGGTGGAATGGGGCTTCTCAACAACATTATACGGTTGAGAAGAAATTTGATAAACACATAAGTTTTTTTGAGGTTGTTGCTTCGGATTCTTAGGGTCTTGGGACATCCCCTCCGAATGTCTCAAATGGTGGGGTTGTTGTGGCTTCCCCTCTTGTGCGAGAGATTGGATCTTTGGCTACCATTTCTGATGATAGTGCTACGATGACCAGTTCTGGTGGCTCTTTTGATATGTCTATGTCTACACGAAGGAATAGTGATGAAATCTCCGAGTCAAAGGCTGCAAGCATTGATCTTTAGGATTCTTGTGGGTTGGCCTGGCATGATAAGGCAACGCGTGTGGAAGAAGGTTGGACTACTGTTATGGGCAAGAAAAAATCCTCTAGGCCTTCTTTTGACATGACTCTATGTTCCCACACGAGTAGTTCTAAATGTAAAACTTGATGGGTCTTGTTTGGGGGCTTGTTTTTGGCTAGTTGTAGGTTGTTCTTTCTGCAGCCTTGTTTTTTATTGTAAAGGGTTTCGGGTCCCTTCAAAACTTGTTTTTACCTAAATCAAAAACATTTTAAAAAATGGCATTTATTTGATATCACATTTTTTTTACAAATGAGTATAGAGTTATAATTTCATAAACATGTATCAACAACACCAATATTTAGTGCATAGATATATTTTGATATTTTTTTGTTACATATTTTATTTTTTATTAATTTTTGAAGTAAGATTAATTATAATTTATAGATAGTTTTGTTTGATAGCACATAAATTTTTATTTATATATCAAAGTAACATTTTCCTTTATTGAAATAAGGAGATCAATATCTATTGCACATATTTTTTAGAATTTTTTTTTTCTCTATTTTAGCAATATGAAATTCAACATCCATCCACCATAAATTTTCAACGTACTTGCAACTGTTAGAAAATTTGTAAGTGGAAAACCTCTATAGTATGCTACTTAAATGGATAAACTAGTAAATAATCCTATTCTAAATACTAAAAGGTGTTTTAGCATTACATTCCAAGAATGCATTTAAACTATTAGGGAGCACCCAAAATGTGATAGGACTAGTTGTTAGGTACATGAAAAAATTGGAAAAATATTTGGGTAATGTAAAGGATTCATGATAAATTGAGAACCATACTTGGGTAGAGGTTATAGTTCTTTTTCTTAACCCTTCTACTTTGGAAGGAAGGTATCCCTACATTGCTCTCTATTAAGATGTCTCTACTTTTATCCTTATAAACTATATAATGAAGGAATATTTAATATTGGACCACACTCATGATCTTAAAAGTATACTGAGGGGCTATTTCATAATCCTCGATAGCCAAATTTATTTCTCACCAAACCATCATCTCTAACTTTCATGGATCAGTTATGATTCACCTTAGGTTCTTGCCAATTTGAGTCAATTTTAACTAGAATGCTACAAGTTTTTGAGAAATAGATAACCCAAGTTTGAACCTTTAGAATAATAGAGTAGTGGCAAGAATTCATTGGATTGTGCCAATAATTGATGCTTAGGGCTATTATTGTAGCTTAGGGACTAGACAATATTCACCTATATCAAAAAGTTGAAGGATTTTTTAAGGGCTACTCTAGTTGTGATACTACAGCTCAATTAAGTTGGTAGTTACCCCTATCATGCAGGTAACAAAAAGCAAACCTTAACATTATATTAGGAGGGCTAGCAGGTAGTCACCTATAGCATGGAGGTGATCACTACCATGTGGTACCCATATTGTCAAGGGGATAGCTAATAATGTCACTAAGGTCACAAAGAGGTATTTGTTAGAAGCTACTTCTTCTTGGGTGGACAAACTTGTCATTGGTGGCCTATGGGTGATTGAAGTTAGAATCCACTAGTCTAGATAAGCTCACTACTTGTGAAAATATCTCTTGTGCCTATATGATCATTTATAATTGAGGGTGGACCCTTGATGTAGTATGTAATACACCAAAACCATCTTCCCATTTTTTTCATGGTATATTCAACTCCATTGGGTTGAAGATGGATGCCTAGTGGAGTATGGGGTACATCAAATTCCTCTTCCCAATTGTCCAATGGACCCCTATTATAGTATGGGACACATCAAAATCCTCTTCCCAAACAATCCTTAGAAAAACCAATCTTCATCTAACTCCATGATCTTTAATTCTTCATCATAGGATTGTTCTCTAGGATAGATTTATGGGTCCAATTGGTTGGGGTGGATAGGGAAACAATTAACTTGGTTGGGTTTGTTGCACCCATGATGATGGTAAGAGGAAATCTAGACTACAAGGATACTACTCATGACCAATCAAGTTCTTATTTCCCTCTAGGTATTTGTAAGTTAGGATCATTGCACTTGATTTCTATTTTACATGGTAGTATAGTGAAATAAAATAAATATTCATACTACTAATTGATAATACTTTTTGCATTTACATATTAGTTTTATTTTATTTAAAAATTTGCACTCATGGCTTGACTTTTACATAGGTATCAAAGAACCCAAGTTCTAACTCTAGACATTGTTACCCACATGATCCACATTTAATAAAATCTTCTTGTATCTTATAATCATGGGATGTAAGAAGGAAAGATGACATAGGGCTTCCAAGAAAACTCAAAAAAAACAAAAAAAATACCTATCCTTGAGGAGACTCAGAAGGTTATACTAAAAGTGGAAATAGAAACAATATTTAATATAGATACTTTGACATTCACTTTAAAGTGAATCAAATTCATGAAAGGGAAACATAATGTAGGCCCATCTTAGATCCAGGAATTGGTAGTCAAGTCAAAACCATTAACAGTTAGGGACTTTCCCTTTGGATGTGGATGTTATGCCCCAATTATGTCCAAAGAAATCGTAGAAGAATATATGTATGTGTTCATTAAAAGGTCAATGTAGCTAGGGAAGCCTCTGAGGAGGAAGAACCCATTGAAGAATAGATCCATATTGTAAAAGAGGGAAATTATGTAACTATGTAATCACAATGGTTATAGTATTAAATAAATGACATAGTGCCTATGTGTTCTATGTGTTTGTAAAAGAAGAAACACACACACACATACATATTGCCTTTATGATCTAATAATGATATCTATGTATTGAAGAAATGAAAATCTGATTAAAGTTGGGTAATGGTTAATGGGCTGATTGAAATTGCCTTATTTCATTTTTGTGACGATTTTTAGTATGAAGCTTGATTTAAGTAAATATAAAATTTTGCACGGTTAACCATTCAAAAGGAGACAAAATAAATTCATTTCCACTTTTATAAAGATATTAAATGTATATACTATGAGGATGACAACTTGGAAGGGAGAAAGTCCTACCAAGCTAAAATCCTATCTGTTACTAGGAATATATCACCTCCACCAACAATGTTGCCAAAATCATTCAAGAATAATTGAATCCTCTTAAAGAAAAGATAGCCTCCCAAGAATGAAAAATAAAGGAGTTTAACATGGCAACATGAACAAGGGAGAAACCATAATACATGTTTGAGCATTGAGGAATATATAATGGAGGATGAAGAACCTTCATATTTTGATCGTGGAATAACTCTCAAATACTCACCAATAGTCCATCACCTTTGGAAATATGATAGTATGAGAGGAAAGATCCCTTTATTATGGAATTCAAAGAAATACAACTATAAAAATATGATGGGTTAGGTGGAAGAGACACAACAAAGGCATGATTAATAGGTATGAACAAGTATTTTGGGTTGATTGATATGAACATCAATACTAAAGCTTTGATAACTATATATTAGTTTGAAGGGGAAGCTTCCCTATGGTGGAATCATCATCTATCCATTAAAGCATATTATGTAATATATTTCACTTGGGATAAATTTAAAAGGAAATTTTGCAAGAAATACCTAGTTTTTTGTCATCATGACCAAAAGAAGACATAATTTCACTCATTACATCAAGGAACCATGACCGTGAGTAAGCGTAAGTTAAATTTATGATCTTGTTATGACATGTGCATTACCTAAAAGAGGAGGAAGATAGGGTGGGAAATTTCATTCTTGGTTTTAACAAAAGCCTAATGTATTCTATTAAGTTCACTCAACCTAAAAACCTAAGTTTGGTAGTAGAGGCAACCACCATTTCAAAAGAAAAGAAAATAAACAAGTAGGAAAGGAGACATAAATCATCCACTTTTTCCAATATAATAAATGAATATAAGAAAGGAATATGAATAGAATAAACCCTAGTAAAATATAAAAAGTGTCAAGGAGAGAACATAAATTCTAGAGTAGCACCACCAAGGAGTAGACAATAAAGGTGGAACCAATCACCTCAGCCTACGACCTACTCAAAATCATATAAGGAAAAATAAATGGAAGGGGTGGGATCCAAAGAAATATGTTGGATATGTGGAGGTGATCACTTCAAGACAAAGTGTCCTAAGAAGGCATATCACAACACCAAGCCAACCACCAAGATCTATACAGTCGTGGGAAATCATGAAGCCAACAACCAAGCTTCTCTAATATAACTTTTAGGTACTTTAATTGGAAATCCATCACTCGATTCTAGAAAATTTAGGAGAGAATAATAGCTTCATATCTCCTAATGTATTAATTAGATACAATGTTATTCTTGAATTTCTAAGTGAAGAAGAGATGGAAGTAGATTTTGGGTCTAGTAAGACTCAAAGGATAGATTTTTGCCTAAGAGATGTAGATATTGATAGATAGGAGGTACAAGGACCAAGGTAAATTTATTGGTCACTAGGCTAGGATCATATAACATGATTCTAGGAATGGAAAAGTTTAGAAAGCTTGCATGTGAGAACTTTTAATTGCTACAAAAAAAAAGAGTGTGGCCATGATAAATTAGTTGTGCTTCAAGGCATGCCAAGGCCAATAACAATCCAAATAATCTCTACAATTAGATTCAAATGAGCTATGAGGAAGGGGTATAAAATATTCTTAATTAAGTTAAAGGGGTGAAAATCCATTTCCAGTTATGAATAACCACCCAATACTAAACAAGAGAATACCAAGATGTATTCCTTGAAGAACTAAACCTATCTCAATGGCCCCATATCAAATGAATTTACAAGATGTATTTCTTAAAGAACTATAATTTCCCCCTAAGTGTCGGTTTGAATTTTCCATTGATATGGTTTTGAGAGCTAAACATATCTCAAGGGACCCATATCAAATGAACATATTATAGTGTCAAAAACTCAAAATCTATTTGCTAGAATTGATGGAAAAAGGATTGATTTGACTTTGTGTGTCCCCATGGAAAGATCTTATGTTATTTATCAATCTAGAAAGATAGGATACTACAAATGTGTGTAGATTATTATATTTTTAACAAGGTAGCCATTAAAAACAAATATCCACTCCACATACTTGATGAATTCTTGAATCAAATGAAGGGAGCTATCATCTTCTCCAAAATCTAAGGTTTTGATGCCATCAATTTAAAATCAAGGAAGATATTCCAAATATAGCCTTCAAGACTAGGTATGGTCACTACAAGTTTCTAGTAGTATTATTTTTATTAACAAATGTCCCTTCTATTGGCAACACAAGGGGAAACAACTAAGAGGGGGGGTGAATCAGTTGTCTCAGAAATTAAACTTATTCTCAGATCTGATAAATAAACATGAAATCATAAACCATCACCACATCAAAAACACACATAACACCAAGATTTTTTACGTGGAAACCCTGTTAGGGGAAAAACCATGGTGGAGGTTAATCCACAAGATTATACCCTGTTAAAATTTTAAAAGTACTATAAATGGGGAATACACATGCATTTAGGCACATTGCCTAGAGCACACTGCTCAAATAAAAAAAGGCTTATTGCCCAAAGGAAGACTCACTGTCTTACAGTCACACTTGGATTACATCTGAAAGATTTTGAACTAAGAAAATAACATCTTCTAATGCCTGATTACAGTTCTGGTTAAGCACATAAACACTTCCTTCTGCTCACTCTTCTTCACACTTTACTTCTACCTTCGAAAGATTAGAACATTATTCGCACACAACACTCAACATACATCGCACATCATGCCTTCAAATGGTATAATCAATTGATCATAGATATCCACAACTAGGGATAACATCAACTACATGTTGACCCAACAAAATATAAAATGTGTACAAACTGTCAGCCCAGATCAATAAACAATTTATCAATTTGAACCAAACAATGGTGGCCACAACATAGTGAGGACCCAAAACAACATCCTCAAACATGAACCACCTTAAACAATTATGCCTCGAAGATCCGCAACATGCTACAATCACCCTATCGACCATGATCATGAAAAATATGAACTCCCAAAAGAAAATCATCAATCACGAGCACAACGATCAATGCAGACCAACAACACAGATAGAGCACAATCTAGAAACATCCACAAGAATCATGAATCACCACAAAAGCATCCGCAAAAACTCAAATTACTAGAATCACATTATCTTCTTTCAGGAACACCAACTAAAGCAACAAAACAACTACCAGAACACAGATACTCATAACTCAATCAAATCTTCATGCGAACCTCTAAAACTTCACGTGGATAAACTAGATATACTCAAAAACAAACCCTTTAATCCACAACCTCTTATCATCAATATATTGAGCTAGCCACCATACTAAACTTCACTGTATCACCGACAACCTGCAACTTATTTTATTACAATTTTCTCAATATCCTCGACATATATAGCCTTAAAGACATTAATACCAATAGTGTTGACATCAATGACAACCACATATCAACAATATCCAAAAAATCTCCCCCTTTGGCATTGATGGCAACACATGATGTGAAAAACACCATCAACGAAACTTTCTCTTAGCACTTTCTCCCCCTTAGATTTTGACTCTTTTTTCCTTAACTCTTTCACAGTTTTGACTCTTCTCCCCCTTTGACATCAATGAAAAAGATACACATTATCTTTCTCCACACATCCTCTAAATCACATTTCTAAACATCTGACTACTCTCCCTGAGTAGCAGCCACCCCAATGTCAATTTGGATCACAAGATATGACTATGAAATGCACAGATTGATGCAAGTTAATGCATCTTAATTCTGATTAGGAGGGGTAATCACCCCTAGCTAACCTCTAAGATACTCAAAAGTATCCTTAGGCAAGGGCTTCATAAAGATATCTGCAATCTATTCCTTAGTGGGCACATACTCCAATCTGACTTCCTTTTCACTCACCTTCTCTCTCAAAAAGTGAAACTTGATAGATATATGCTTGGTTTTTGAATGCAACACCAGATTCTTAGAAATGTTAATTGTACTTGAATTATCATAGAATATAGCAATAGGTTCATCATACACAACTTTGATATCTTTCAACATCTGTTTCATCCACAATACTTGAGTACAATTGTTAGCAGCAACAATGTATTCTGCCTTTGTAGTAGATAAAGAAATAGCATTTTGCTTCTTACTTAACAAGGAAATCAGCTTCTTTCCCAAGAAAAATGCACCATCACTAGTACTCTTTTTGTCATTCACATCTCCTTCCCAATTAGCATCAGTAAAAGCACTCAAATTAAGGTCATCTTCTTTAGGATACCATAGGCCAAAATCAACTGTCCCCTTCAAGTACCTGAAAATCCTCTTCACAGCTGTCACATGAGATTCCTTAGGATCAGCTTGAAATCTTGCAACAATGCATACAACATTCATGATATCAGGTCTAGTTTGAGTCAAATAGAGCAATCCACCAATCATGGATATGTATCTAGTCTGATTTGTTTTACGAGAATTATCATCTGGTGTCAACTTACATCTGGTCACCATAGGTGTACCAACCAGCTTTGAATCTTCCATACCAAAATTGTTTAGCAATTCTTTCACATACTTGGACTGAGATATAAAGATCCCTCTATCTAGCTAAGTAATTTGAAATCCCAAAAAAGAATTTCATTTCTCCAATTATAGACATCTCAAACTCACTCTGCATCTCATCAGTAAACTTCATGCACAAAATATCATCTCCTCCAAAAATGATATCATCAACAAAGACTTCAACAATCAAATCTTTATCATGATCAATCTTGAAATACAAATTACTGTCATCAGTACCTTTACTAAATCCAAGCTTCAACAAATACTTGTCCAATTTTGCATACCATGCTCTTGGGGCTTGCTTAAGTCCATATAATGCTTTCTTCAACCGACAAACCATATCTCCCTAGTCAGTCAATTAAAATCCATCAGGTTGCTCAATATACCCTTCTTCTTCCAATTCACCATTTAGAAATGTTGACTTGACATCCATTTGATAAACCTTGAAGTTTTTGTAAGTAGCATAAGCAAGAAATAGTCTCACAGCTTCAATCCTAGCAACAAAAGAAAATTTTTCTTCAAAGTCAATTCCTTCTATCTGAGAATATCCTTTACACACAAGTCTTTCTTTGTTTCTAACAACTTCACCTTGCTCATTCAATTTGTTCCAAAAGACCCATTTAGTTCCAATGACATTTTTTCCTTTAGGTCTAGGAACAAGAATCCATGTATCATTCTTCTCAATTTTCAATAGTTCTTTCATTGCTTCCACCCAATGTTCATCTTTGCATGCTTCATTGACACTATTAGGCTCAGTCTTTGAGATCAAACAATATTCTTCTACAATTCTTCTCCTAGTCTGAACACCTTTGTTCTTATCACCAATAATTTGATCTTCTGAATGGTTTAGTCTTACATACCTTGGAGTCTTAGGGTGTTCTTGAACTTCAAGCTCTTGTGATCTCACTTATGCACTTTCACTAGTTCCTTCCTCTTGATTTTCCTAATTTGCCGGAATGATATGGACTTGATTTGGAGTTTGAACTTTATTTCCTTTATCTAAATTGTCATTCTGATCGTTTGAATCATATCCATAGGTTCTAGATGGTCTAACTATGTCTTCATCAACCTTGACATTAGCACTTTCAATTACTTTCCTCAATCTCTTATTGTAGCACCGGTAGGCTTTACTTTTGGTAGAATAACTAAGAAATATTCCTTATTCCGTGGGGTAGATAATTGTCTCTTTATCCCATGCTCTTCACAAAAATAATTAAACTCACTGAAAGTGAATTCACCACCTCTATCTGATCTTAGACATTTAATCTTCGAACCTGTCTTTGTCTCAACCATAGCCTTAAAAATATTGAATTTCTCTAGAGCTTTATATTTTTCCCTTAAGAAGGTAACCCACATCAATCTAGAATAATCATCAATAAGTAACATGAAATACCTATCTCCTTGTAAAATTTTGACTCTAGAAGGACCACACAAGTCAGTATGCACAAGCTCCAACACTTCGTTTGAACAATGTTGTTTGATCTGAAATGAAACTCTAGTTTTCTTCCCTAACTGACATTCCTTGCATATAGCATTAGTAGGTTTTATCAACTTAGGAAGATCTCTCACTACCTGAGTAGAACTTATCTTGATAATATTGTCAAAGTTTACATGACACATTCTCCTATGCCACAACCAACTTTCATCAACTTGAGTAATCAGAAAAATTTTACTAGTAGCACTTAGGTGAAAGATATTACCTTTTTTTTTTGTACCAGATGCAATCACATTTTTTAGAATTCCCCAATATTATACACTTTCCATTCTTGAATTGAAGATTGTATCCCTTGTCAACCATCTATCCAACACTTCAGAGATTATGCTTCAAACCTTCCACATATAGAACATCATCAGTATTATGCTTACCATCAAGAGAAATGGATCCTCTACCATGGATTACACCAGCTTTGTCATCACCAAATCTTACAACACCACCATCATACTTTTCCAAGCTCACAAATTTACTTTTATCACCTGTCATGTGATGGGAGCATCCACTGTCAATCACCCATTCATCTTTTTCTTCAACTCTGGTAGCTATAGCTTTCTCCACATTTATGCAACTAGCAGATTCAATAGGTATTGGATCATTTTCCTTGATAGCAATAAATACCCATTCATCCTCACTTAAATTCCCTTTATCAGATTCATGATTTGTCACACCTTCATTAGCAACATAATAACACTTTCTTTAAAATATAGGCTTGTTAGGTCTTGGCTTAGGAACTCTTTCTAGACACCTTGAGGCAAAATGACCAATCTTATTACAAGAAAAACATTTAAGAGGCAATTTCCCTTTATACTTACCTTCTCCTCTTGCTTCCCTTTTGACAATAAGTGCTTCAATCTCGTCTAGTTTTCTCTCTTCTTCTTCAATCTCTCTCATTTCCTACTCATACTTGGAAATTTTTCTAGAACTTTCTCCTAGATCATATCTCTACTTATCTTTTCCAAAGATAGTAGCTTTGAATGCAGATTATGTGTTAGGAAGAGATTCACCAAACTCACTTAACTCAAAAGTAGTAAGCTTACCAATCAACATGTCTCTAGTTACATTTTTCACAGTCTGGATCTCCTCAATAGTAGTAGCTTTGTGTTTGTATGCAGTAGGCAAGGATCTGAGCACTTTAGCAACAATCTTTGATTCTTCTAATGTTCCACCAGCACATCTGATACTACACACAAGTTCATTCACTCTCTGCATAAAAGAAGTGATGTTCTCATCTTCACCCATTCTTAACATTTCATATTTCCCTTTCAGGCTTTGTAGCTTAGCAATCTTCACATGGGTATCACCTTCATACAAAGTTTCCAACTTTTTCCAGATCTCATAAGCAATCTTCAACTCCATTATTTTTTTCATCTCAGAATTAGTCAGAGCACTCAACAATGCTTCTTTAGCCCTGATATTGTTCTCGGCTTCTTTAATCTCACCTGCAATAGATGGACCATTCTGTGGGATAATATACCTATTCTTTGTAATTGTCCAGTAAGGTTCACCAATGCATCTCAGATGACACTACATTCAAGTCTTCCATAGAGAATAATTAGCTCCATCAAATCTTGGACTATCCTTCTTATATATCACCATCCCGAATCACCTCAAGCTATTAAACTTCTTCTGAGGAACTTGCTCTAATACCAATTGTTGGCAACACAAAGGTAGACAACTGAGAGGGGGGATGAATCAATTGTCTCAAAAATTAAACTTATTAAAATTATTCTCAGATCTGATAAATAAACATAAAAGAATAAATCATCACCACATCAAAAACACACATAACACCAAGATTTTTTACGTGGAAACCCTGTTAGGGGAAAAACCATAGTGGAGGTTAATCCACAAGATTATACCCTGTTAAAAGTATAAAATTATTATAAATGGGGAATGCACATTCATTCAGGCACATTGCCTAGAGCACACTACTTAAATACAAAAAGGCTTACTACCCAAAGTAAGACTCGCTATCTTACAGTCACATTTGGATTACATTCAAAATATTTTGAAATGAGAAAATAACATCTTTTAATGCCTGATTACAGTTCCGGTTAAGAACATAAACACTTTCTTCTGCTTGCTCTTCTTCACACTTTACTTCTGCCTTCGAAAGATTAGAACATTATTCTCACACACAACACTTAGCATACATCGTATGTGCCATGCTTTCAAATGGTATAAACAATCGATCATATATATCCACAACTAGGGATAACATCAACTACATGTCGACCCAACAAAATATAAAATGTGTACAAATTGTCAGCCCAAATCAATAAATAATTTATGAATGTGAACCAAACAATGTCAGTCACAACATAGTAAGGACCCAAAACAACATCCTCGAACATGAACCACCTTAAACAATTATGCCTCGAAGATCCACAACACACTACAATCACCCTGTCAGCCATGATCATGAAAAATATGAACTCGCAAAAGAAAATCACCAATCATGAGCACAACGATCAATGCAAACCAACAACACAGATAGAGCATGATCTAGAAACATCCAAAAGCATCATGAATCACCACAGAAGCATCCACAACAACTCAAATTACTAGAATCGTATTATCTTCTTTCAGGAACACCAACTAAAGCAACAAAACATCTGTCAGAACACAGATACTCATAACTAGATCAAATCTTCATGCAAACCTCTGAAACTTCATGTGGATAAACTAGATATACTAAAAAAAAAACCCTTTAATCCACAACCTCTTATCATCTTGATATACTAAGCTATCCACCATACTGAACTTCACTGCATCATTGACAACTTGCAACTTATTTTATTACAATTTTCTCAATATCCTCGACATATACAGCCTTAAAGACATTAATGCCAATAGTGTTGAAATCAATGACAACCACATATCAGCAATATCCAACACCTTCTTCCTTTATGATTCTTATGAACCATGTCTTCCATAAATTCTTGGATAAGTTTGTGCTAGTAGTTTTGGATGAAATATTAATTTACTCTAAGAATTAGCGAAGCATGAAGAATAATTGAGAATTGTGTTATAGAGCTTACGTGAGCATAAAATTTATGGAAATTTGACCAATTAATATTTATTTTAAGAAAATATATATTAATTGGGGTGCATCATATCTTCAAAAGGTATTTCTATTGACCCTTCCTGTTGATGGTGTTTTCTACACAGCAACAACTCAGACAGAATACGATATTCTATCTCTCTTGAAAAGTAATCTTCAATAATAAATTATCAAAAATCACCCCAAGGTCTCTCGGGTGTCAAGTCATGACAATGCATAAAAAACTCAGATAATATGTGAAAATGCTGGTAATCACAATCGGACCTTACTACAAGCAGACTGTATCTTTCCAATTTATTAGATTGTGCAATATGATGATCTCAAATCCTAAATATAACCCAATGATAAAGAAATAGCAAAAGATAAGGGTGCCAGAATATGATAAGATCTAAACTATTCCTAGAATGAGCAATGCAAATGACAGATATCTGGAATAGTCCAATCTCAAATAACCAATCCTTGATCAACCCACGATGCAATATCACAAGAATGGTGCAATCTTCTAAGGTGTATAGATTTTCAAATCATAGATATTCATCCACAATCGAACTTAAGCACATATGAATATATGGTCCAGGTTGACTTCACCAGCCTACTACAATCAGATAGTTACTGGGAGTATAGACCAAAGATTGCTACAAACATTCCAAATATGAAATCATGAACATCATTCACCAAACTAATCTAATTCTCAATACCAAACCCTAATCTTTAAGCAATGTGAAAGATAAAACAACAGGAACCATGCAAGATAAGCTAACACAAGAGATTTCACCAAGAATACCACAATGTCTTTAATTGTATTAGATCACCAAAATACTGCAACAATTCCACTGTTCTGTTTACAATACTTGCTTCAAGAAATTCACAAAATTACTCTAACTCCTTCTCTAACTTAATTCCATTATCTCTTCTCTTTTCTCTAATGTCTCTCCTCTAATCCCCCTTACAATGAGGCAGGAATTCCCTTTATAGAAAATTCTCAAGACATGTCGGCCCAGCCAAACATTTACAAAATAAAACCAACTGCCAAAACAAGTCAGTCTTAGGAATTTCAAAATAAGGCACACATTAAATGCCGATATATCATCAAGGTCGGCCCAGACACAATCACCAATGTAGCCCAGTTCAATACATGCCCCATAATAATAGGGAAGCACAAATCTCAAAATGGCATTAAATACCGCCTCCCTTATCCTTGTTTCTGGTCCAACGATCCTTGAACCCTCAAAAACACCCTATCCAGCTCAGTGACAGGTGGCAAGGGAAAGATCTTAAGTCTACATTTAATGGAGTCAATCTCCTCTTTTGACTGCTCAATAGTCTTATTCCAATCACCCTTGTGAGATTGATACTTATCCAGTACTGCCAAGTAGGTTGCTGCATCATCTAACTGGTGTCCCGTTATAACATTCTCAGAATCTAGAGCATAAACATCATGCCACCATTCCTTTAACTGTTCCAGACTCAGGTACTTAGGAGCAATCTTTCTCCTGCCAGTCATAACCTCAAAAAATACAATGCAGCCCTCATAGACACCAGTCAGGTCACCATCCATCAGCTTCTTCCATTTCTGAATCTTCCTCATGGCCTTCTGCCAAATCTGCAGAGCCTCAAACCATTCCCTAGGTTCATTTAATCTGGAGGAAGGAAGGATCCCATCTATAACCAACTGATCTTTACCATATTCTATGATGACCTTGATGTGGATAACTCTGTTATTTACCTCATCCCTTTCTATTCTTGAAACCACCTTAGCTGCCTTCTTCTTCTTTCCCTTACCGATCTTTGACAACATCTCATCCCAATCCAAAGGGGTTTCTTCAACCACGACTTGCTTCTTCCTTGTGATTTCCTTTTCCAGCCAGTCCGGGACAGCAGGTTCTACCCGGATTTCTTCTATTTTTGCTTCTTCCTATTGCTTTGTTGTTTTCTCCTCTTCCTTTTCAGGGAGCTACTCACCGTGATCTTCTACTTCAACCTCCACCTCTTGCACCGGCGATGGGGTTCTAACAGGAATGTTTTCCTTTTCAGGTGACTCATGGCCCTTGCTACTTGCCGGAGAATCTTCATATTGCACTAATGGAGAAGGAAGTTTTTCTACCTCTTCAACCTCAAGCTCAGCTGCCTCACCAAAGAGTGCTCCTTTCTTGAAAGGTTCTGCCTCTCCACTAGTCTCATGCTCCTCAAGAGTCTCTTTCTCATGCACGCTTGGTGGAGGAGAAGCAGCCTTAGATGGCTCCACAGCTGGTGACTTTGGAGGAGAATCCATCTTTTGCACAGTGTCCCTAGGAGAAGGAGTCCTGGACCTCCTCATATAAACCTTGGTCTTCTCTCCTGAACTTTCCACATCAACAATCGGAGGCTCCTCCTTAGAAGTATCTCGACCCTTCTTCTTTGAACCTCTAGCTGTCCTAGCCTTCTTTGGTGGTGGAGGAACATCCTCTTCTTCTGCCTTTTCCAACTCTTCCTCATCAGAGGACCTGCCAATCTTCAAAGCCTGACTTCTTTTCTTTCCTTTTGGCTTTCTTTTTGGTTCTGGCTCACTTTCTTTAGGGCCTCTGATCTTTATTTTGAACGGTGAGCTCTTTTGAGTTTTCCCTTTGGGGTCATCTTCCCCAGATTCCTCTGAAGTAGACATGGGATTAAGGTTTCCCATCAAATTAAAGGTACAGGGTACCTTCTCACTCTTAA
The DNA here is from genome assembly GCA_007258455.2 of Sequoia sempervirens. Classification (NCBI taxonomy): domain Eukaryota; kingdom Viridiplantae; phylum Streptophyta; class Pinopsida; order Cupressales; family Cupressaceae; genus Sequoia; species Sequoia sempervirens. Next base: position 215,735,051 of record VDFB02271358.1, read on the forward strand.
GCTCCCAAACCTTATGCTTCAACCAAGAAGTGGTGAATTTCATAACCGGGGCCATTAGGTCTTCCAACTCTGTGACCTCATCTTCATTCCAGTTGATTTCCTCGATTGACGTATCCTTAACAGCTTCATAAGCATGATCTTGTACCATGTTTCCATCATCCTCCAGTTGGTCAGGGATCAACTTGACATTGTATTGTCTAATTACATCAATAGGAAGCCTGGAGTACCTCTTCTTTCTTGCTTCAAAATCATCCTTGATGTTGGCCCAATAGTCTTCTAGGTCATCCTTATGACGATACTCCTTGGTAGCCTTCTTTTGTGCCTCCCCAGTGATATCAAAGTTTGTTCTTTTGGAAGGGAAGGAGAAGCCATGAGCTACCAACTCATCACCTGCTACATGTGCCGATTGGATAGAAGGGCACACCTCTGCTACACCAATTCCAAGAGGGAAATCCCCACCAAAACCTGTTTTATGCTTTTCCTTCTTGACAACTGCATCAAATTCACATATTTGTCTAACAATTTCCAATAACGCAATATGATCGGTAGGGTACCTAGGTAACCTGTATGGAGAAGCCGGGCATCCATCAATTCTAATATAAGTAAAGGTGGGAAAATGAATGAACCAGGCCCCATATCTCCTTATCAGGTCCCTCACTCCATCTGACAGTCTCACATGCTCCGCATTTTGAAGCATCCTAGTGATATGCATTGTAAATGCATCATTGGCTCTTCTGTAGTTCTTGTGTCCTAGGTGCAACTCCGGATAAATCTCATAGACTATGTCTTGTCCGAATGTCCCCTATGGATTCAAGCCCCTGTATGGGTAGAATCTTTCCAACACATACATCACATAAGAGGACATGGTGAACCTCTTTGTTTCCAGGACATCCCTCAGCTGCTTGTCAATTATAGTGCTGATAAGCCCTGCCCAATGGTAGTTGGTTCCTTGTTCAATTTTGGTGATCACATGGACCATCCAACTCTCTAACACTCCAGCGGTCTTCAAACCTGCCACTCTGCTCAAAAATGTTATGGCATCATAAATGTCTGACCTAAATTTAACCCTGTTCAACTACTTGGGCAGTTTGGAGTAATGTGATTTTGGCTTCTCCAACCAAGAGTTGATCATCTGTTGAGCTTTGGTTGGCTCATTCTCATAATATGTCTAGGCCATGTCCATGTTCACAGCACACACAGAAGGAAAATCTGGCATGTCAAAGGCTTGTGCAATAGAAACAAGACTGAAATTGGCCAAGACTCTTCCTTCAGTGCTGACAACCCTTTGTGTGTTGAAGTCATATTGCCGGGCACACTCAAGTATCAATTCATAGCATTGGATTGCTGGAGGGAACCCTGCCACATGAACAAGTCTGGACCTCATCATTCCCTGTCTTAGGACTGATAAATCCTTCTGAGCTGTCCTCTCCTTGAACTCCTCGTATCTTCAGGCTCCCACATTGGTGTCAGACACCTCAGACCACACAGAAGATATCTTGCTTTCTAGCAATTGACTCTTTGTGTCCAATCTTAACCTTTCTACTTCTGAGATGGAGGACCCCTCCATGTCACCCTTAGATTTTCCTGCAGCGGCCCTGCTCGGACCACACAGAAGATATCTTGCTTTCTAGCAACTGACTCTTGGTGTCCAATCTTAACCTTTCTGCTTCTGAGATGGAGGACCCCTCCATGTCACCCTTAGATTTTCCTGTAGCGGCCCTGCTTGACTCAGCCGGGAAAATCCAGTCGGGGCAGAATTTTAGAGAAATCCGACCTAGACGAATTCTTGTTGCTGAGACATCATCAGTCAAATAAATAGTTAGTACAAAAGATTATGAGATAATCATGAAATTCATTCATTAGCAACAAGAAATAAGCATTTAGCATTTAATCCATTAATCCTATCCTTAGAAAATCAGAAGAAGTGCAACCAGACAGGAAAACCAGAAAAGTCCGGATGGGACGAATTTTTGCAGACAGATTGAGGAACTCCAGAAATCACTGTGCCCCGCGGAATCAGCCAAAACCAGGAAAATCCAAGTGCGTAGGAATTCTGCGGACACCTTAGAAACCCGATGAACGATGACACGCGAACCATTAATCAAACGATCATGAAATCTTTTCTACCTGGACTCTAATGGTCTCAAAATCAACACTAACTAATTAGGATTCAAAATGTAAAGGAATTTAAGTTCTCAAGGACCTTGAAATGTCTAAACCTCATGGCGAAACAGCGATGCCCTAATTTCAATGAACAACCTCCCGCCATGAAAACCAGGGTAAGCTCAAGGTTTAAAATACCATCTATGAAGATCAGTCTAGAGTGCTCTGAATCCTCACAATGCAGGGGTCAGTTTAATACAAATGCAAGATTGACAAATCATAACGAATTCACTATTCTGGGCTGAGCACCGAGAAAACCCTAACCTTGCACAATATGGCAAATTACGCACTAAGAGGGAAAACAATCTGACCCAGAATACCTTCCACACGGATGCACCCATCATCCAATGGATAAATACAAACTCACATGGCACAGGTGATGAGGTTTCACGAAGAGATGGGTCAAATCCTAACCCGATAAGAAGGAAATCGTGACTAAACATGGGCCGACCCTAAAAGACCACCAATCACCTCAGAAAAAACTCAATCATTGCATAAACAAATGGAAGGGCCACCGATAACCTACCATGGATTATCCCAGATGAAATTCAAACTCGAAGAAGCGACCACACCCAAGTAATGAAAACCTTAATCAATGCTCCAAACAATCCACACGCAAGCGGCTCAGAATCAATAATCAAAGCTCAAGGAAGGTATGCACTCAGATGCCAAAGTAGCAAACAAGTGAATAGTGAAATCAAAATGATGCTTAAAAGGTTTTAAATCCACCCATTTACGCATCTGAGCAAAGGTACTACAAGCATTAATGAGCGACAAGACGTGTCTGAAAAATCAGGAAACCCGTGCCCAAGACAGAATTTTGGAAAATCCCAAGATACGCGGAAAATCCGGATGAACACGAATTTCGCGGATATGGCAGAAACCGGGATTTTAATGAAGTTTGGGAATTTAGCACAGTCCGGGAAAATCCGCCAGAACCGGAAAATCACGGAGTCAAGCAGAAACCCAGATTCGAAAAATTCCGCAGTGGACAGACAATGAACCAGAGCCCAGGAAAATCCGCCGGAGCTGGAAAATCCTGGATTCAAGCAGAAACCCAGATTTTAATGAAAGCCAATTTTAACCAATTCAAGCCTCAGGGAGGGATCAAAACCAGCAAGACCAACAAGTCAAGACCTTAAAAAGGTAAATCCAATAAAACCAAAGGCCGAAAGACATCCGAAAAGAGGGTCCCTACCCCAAGTGGGGCATGTGTGCAAAACTGCACAACACTTCCAAAATTCAAGCCATTGTGGAGTGGCCTACCCCTAAAAATTTTTTAGAGTTAAGGAGTTTTATTGGATTGATGGGGTATTACAAAATGTTTGTGAAGCACATATCCAAGGTTGCTAACCCCATAACCTCTTTACAAAAAAGAGGAAAAATGTTTGATTGGATAGAAAAATAAAATTGGCCTTTCAATAATTAAAGCAAACCTTTACTATCACCCCTATTATGTAGGTTCCTGACCTAGAAGGGGATTTTGTAGTTTTGAACGATGCCTCCTCAGAGGCTTTAGGAGGAATTTTGATGTAATATGACCAATTGATTTTATATGAGTTGCAAAAACTATAGGATCATGAACTCAATTATCCCACCCATGACCTATAATTGGACACAATTATGCATGCCCTAAAAATGTGGAGGAACTAGCTAGTAGGGAGACTATTCAAATTGAATAAAAATCATAAGGGACTATAGTATTTGTTCACACAACCTAACCTAAATTTCCATCAAAGAATATGGATGGAGTTTCTAAGAAGCTATTATTTTGACATCTCTTATGTTAAATAGAAGGAAACTCAAGTAGTTGATGTGTTGAGTCACAAAGCTAGTTTGACCTCCATCACACAAGTAATGAGCAACACATTGGATACAACTAAGAAAATGCAAGAAATAGAATCATTTTTTAGAAATTGAAGTTGAAAGTGAGGAAAGGAATGAACAAAACAAAATATTTGCTAGGGGATGATGATATCCTTTGATACAAAGGGAAATTTTGAGTACCCAATGGAGGTGGATTATGAACAAGAATCCTAGAATGAAGAAATATTTCTCCATATTAGGGCCATCCAAGGGTGACCAAGATGTATGCAAATTCAAGAGTGGTCTAGTTTTGGTCAGGAATGAAAATGGAAGTGTCAAATTTTGTAGCAAAGCGATTAGAATTCTAATGAGTTAAGGTTGAACACTATCATCCCATGGGGTATTATACCCACATTATGTATTGTAATGTAAATGGATAATAATTTTAATGGAATTTATGGTGTGTCTACCTAAAACCTACCTTAGGAATTATAGAATTCTAGTGAACTAGTGGATCAATTACTTAAGGTAGAAAAAATTATACTCAGTAATGTAAAGGCCAATGATCAAGCTATATGAATAAAGTTCCTTACGGATATAATTGAAGTGCACACAATATATTGAGATCAGGGGTGATTGGTATATGTAGAATCTTAACTTCAAATTCAAATTATCCTTATTAGCATTTCAAATCCTATTTTATCATTAAACAACTACTAAAATGATAAATATAAACACACATCCACATATCAGAACACCAAATATAGGTAGAAACCCAATATGGGAAATTTATCATGGTGAGAATAGTTGCTTGGATCTACTGTCCAAATCTAGCCTCATAGAAATAATGAATAAATTGCAAACATGAAGTAGGAACCAACCTACCAGAGACACCAATCTCCTATAGCATTTATAGGCACAAACCTATTGGAGACACCAATCTCTAGTACAAATGTCTAAGCACCAACTCAATAGGTAAGACACAAGTCCTATCAGATTAGAAAGATATAATTTATGGACCTTCAAGACTAATAACACAAATTGTACTTGATTTGATCAACCTTTATATACTCTCCCATACAACATATGATCTTCTGATAATGGTTCACAATGATTGAAATGCAACTTATATTACATTACTCTAATATTCACATTGAAGCCTTAATTTCATAACATTCCAGCAACCACAACTACTAGTTAGGATGGATCCTAGACATCTATGTATGAATTAAATTTACAATTTCATTTATATGTTAGTCCAAAACATAGAAATAATATCTGTAAGTCATCCACACAAAAAATCCTTAACTAAACACATATAAGCATGTAATAGGCCAAGTCCAATAGCACACACACTACTCCAAAAGATAGATCATGCTACATGGTTCCCAATTGCAATGCAAGCTTATCTAGTCCTAAAGGTCATCCACATGCTACTTCTGAAGAGCACACACTACAATCCTTCATTGCAACGATCTTAAACATCAACCTAGTTAATTGACTAGCATATTGACCCTTATGTCACTTCAAACTTTCTTCCTGATGAACATCAATTCCAAAAACTTTGGAATAAGATAAACCATGTGTAGAATACTCTCCTTTCAAATTGCAGGATATAACTCGTATCCATGAAGAAATACATACCAAAACATGTTGCTAGAACAATCTCACTATCTGGGTAACTTACCTTAAATATTTTGGATCAAACTTTTGATCACTTCCATCAACGTGAATAGATGTAGTATGATACTACAAACATTCCTCATCTGATTCTATCACTATATCTAGCCCCATATACATCCATAACTCAAAATGACATGACAATGTTATGCATTCTCTAATCTTTCAGATGCTATTACATCAATGACAAAATTGGCTAACATTAAGAATACTAGTCTACTTATTCCATGAACTATCCACATCTATGGATCACACACACATAGACAAAAAATGCTATTTTTGCATGTCACAAAAATTTTACATAGAGGGGCAGTATCAAACATCACAGCGTAAAAAGTATAACTTGAAAAAGCCTTACCAACTCCTCTTTTTTTTGGCTTTCTTCCACTTCCTCTTAACTCCCTTCCATCCAACTACTCTACAACCAACTCTAGATACCACCCACACTAGTGACAATATTAACAACTTTCTTTCATAGCCTCTTTGCTATCTATACTAATTTTCATGGGTTTCCTTTTGAAATTTCTTTTACTACTTAGGGAGTCACACTAATTAATGGAATATCTACTTGGGGATTTTTCCATACTAAACAATTTTAAAACATTGCCCAATTCTTTGATTGTCTAGCAATTAACTCCTATTTGGATTCCCTTTCAATTGGTGTATCTAAGTTATCATACTTACCTCTTCTCCATTCTTTTATATGTTTCCATATTGACCTACCAATCCCTTTGCTATTTACCATTTATTTTCTTTCTACTTATGATAAATCCCCTAGGAATTTTGATTTTTTACATAATTATCTAGTAATTAAACTTTATTAACTCTAGGTCCATTCATCATAGTTTTGTAACTGCACTTAACACACTAATTAGTATAGTGATCCTTATTGTCCTAGAACATGTCGTATTTGTTATGTCTCTATTGACTCGATGCCTCTTTTAATATGTTGTGGTGTTTCTACCACGAGACATCAATAAATTTTTATATGGAATAGAATAACCCCATTCAACATTATTTAACCCATCCTAATTAGTAACATCCTGCATACACTTAGACTAATTCATCATGACATCAAATAAAATAAAAAATTCTAATAAACATTAATATAACTATTAATCATACTAATCACCATCAATATATTTAAAATAATTAAAATAAAAATAATTAATTTTAAATAAATATTATATTCAATTAAAATTAATATAAATAATATCTTTCATATTTTCAAACTACCCTAATTAATAATAAGAAACCTTTAATAGATCATTTTACCTAACATTAATATTAAAAAAATAAAATTGGAGCCTATGTGTATTCACCACCCATTAGATTACATCATTTCCATCTTGTCCATACCTAATTATGTTTTGTTTATTGAATCCACCTACATTGCTATTTGAAATTATTGATGCACCATTATGTAAAATTATTTTTTGACTAGACACTTGTGTACCATATTTGTTAAATCTTATTTCAATTAAAAATAAATAAAACAACCATTATTGGATGAGAATTTATTTAAAAAATAGGTCTCTACCCCACACAAAATCTTCTCAAACAAACAAAAACCATGGCTAATTTTTCTAAAACTTCTCCCATGGAGATTGACCTTAGTGTTATCATTCTTCTATTTCTTTCTTTTTCTTTTTCTTTTTTTGACACTCTTTATATATTCCTAGTTATTCATGTTTTCTACCATACAGTAGGATTGTCAAAGGCTTCAAAATTGTTGGAGAATTCTAATTGAACAAATTAGATCATATAGAAGAGGATGTATTCATCAGTGATTTTTTAGTGGTTAATATTTATCAATTGACTAATAGTTAAATTGGAGATTCAAATTTTGGTTAATAGTACAAGTTGTAAGGTGATAGAATGCCACATTTTTATAAAAAGTTTATTTTAGTCATGGTTAAATTGCCAAAACATTTATTTTAACAAAAAATTTAACTCAAATATTTGCCACAATATTCGATACATAATTAGATAAGAATCGCCTAAATATTATAAGTTATAGTAGAAAATGAAAGTAATTCGTCAATAATTATTGGTTATTTTAGGGTCATATCATAAAATTTTAATTACCTGCATTGACTTTATTTAAAATCTAATGGTTGGGATTGTATTCCATGGATTAAAATGTACCCACAAAGCTCCAATGCCCATCAAGTTCAAAATTGTATTTGTGCCATTGAAGATTTATAATCTAGTGACTAGGGTTAAGTTATGTGGACCGAAATATACTTATAGAGATCCAATGACCATGGGGCCTAAAATAAAAGATAAAGTTTTAGATTATAAATAAAATCAACCATGGTGAAAAATAATTTAGAGTTGATTTAAAATATCCAATTTTTGATTTAAAATTTAAGGAATTAAGAAATTATAGACATGAGCACTACATCTTAAACTATTCATTCTACAGTCCTTCTTTTTCCATAAGAATTAAAAAAAATTAGAAGGAAGGATTCACCATGGTGATTAATGCATTTTCCTATTTTTTCGTTGAGATTCACCAATATTTTCTATAAATTTGTAGTGATTTTAAAAAATTGCCAATAAATTTTATTTTATTTTCAAAAAAATAAAGAAAAAATTTACCAATAGAAATTATTTTTTTCCAAAAAATAAAAGATTCGCCAAGATTTTTTTTTTAAGTGAAATTTCTTAAAGTTATCACTATTATCCATACCATAATTCCATTTTCAAAATGACATGTATGCAAAAAAAGAAAGAAAGATGATGATGATTTTGTAACTATAATGTTGAAGTTAATTCCACAATATTGTGAGATAACTTTGTAGTATATTAAGAGTAGTTCATGTGATCATATATAGTTATTTCAAACATTATATTTTTTAGTTTAATTAATGATTGTAGTTACTAACAATGTACTTTGTATAAAAGTAATCAATTTAAATAAAATAAATAGCCTATCAAAGTGAAAACTAGAAATTGTGATCCACTACTTTTGGAAAATGTAAGGGACAACTTGGTAGTAGAAAGGATGATTAATAAGGACGACATTTCATCTCTGTAATCTTTGTAAGCTTTTTATCCAATAAAAAAAAGGAAAACATTTGAAGGACAACTTATTAAAAATGAATTTTGAATTTAATATGATATGAGGTACCACAACAAGCAATTGATAGATTTATGTTGTTCAAGGGACCAATAATATCTTCAAAAGGAGGCAATCATAACTTCAATTAATGTCTATTTATTGTACCATACTAAGCATAAAATGATATTTTATTTGTCATAAACAAGAATATGTGATTATTTAATGTAATAATGCTTTACTTTATGATTGTTTTATGGATTATGAAAGTACATAAACTTTATAATAATTAAAGAGTAATTATATGGTTTAGAAATCTTTCACATAATTTGATTAGATAATCTAGAAATAGATGTTTTAAATAAATTTAGTTTGATATAAATAAATTAGTTGAGTTTTTTTATTCAATTAATTTTGTGGGATTGTATAAGATTAGTTGGATTTGTTTCTAATTAATTTAGTTAAATCTTATTATCTTTCTTATAAGTTTGTAATTTGTTGATATAGTCTATTTATAAAATAGAAAACATATTGTATTGTAGGGACAAAGAGAGTTTTTGACTATGTAATTTTTGGAATACTAATAATGATCTTACTATTTTTATTGGTCTTATTTTACTTATAGATTGAGGAGGGAATGCATATTTCCTTTAGATCTAACAACAAAGGTTTCTCTTGTTTACATAACGAGGGTAGATCCATATTTTCTTATAATAAAATTAGAGTAGATATTTTATTATAGTTCATTTTCTTTCTTTCTAAATAGGTTAAATCCATTTTTGTTTTGTAGAAATTGTATTTATGAAATTCATCCTTTAGTTGAAGTTTGAATGATTTCTACTTTGATAATTTATGAATGATATCACAAAAAAAATTATGAATGATATCCCACCCAACATTAAATTATTGATGATCATGTTTATTTTTAAGGGGTGAAGGAAACATTCCTTTGTATTGATGGCTTTGATCATATTCTATTACTTAAACCCACTCTGACCACTTCTTTAGGGGTGTTAGGTATTTCATAAAATATGGGAATGGTTTGTTAGGTATTTCATAAAATATGAGTATGTTTTGTTGTTAGAAATGAGATTCCTCTAGTTTTGATATAAAGAAAACTTTTTATTATGTTTATTACCATCTTCAATATTTTATTAAATTAGGTAAACTTTAATTTTTTTGTAATAATCACTAGTTATTTTTAAGCTTATTATAATAAAATCAATGTATATTTTTAAATTCATGATATTAATTTTTATATATTATAATTTGAAAGAATATAAATAAAAATTATAAAAAATACTAGTAGAAATGAGGCACACATGCTCTAATAGGGTTTTCTTATAGATACCTTCATTATTAATTTGGGATATTTTTGTTTAATACTTTACCTTTACTTTTCATTCATTGCATTAAGTGTGTCTATTCTACCATATGGGTGGTATCTCTTTCCTTATTAAAATTAATCAAAATCTTTACCCCTATTCTATACATAATTATGAATAGTGAAGTTACAATTGCCTTCTTTTGTGTAATCCTATCTTTTCAAAAGGCACTGGATATAAAACTCTATATCAACTCCTCTTACTTTTGTCTACTAGTTTGTGAATTATAATGCTAAATTATGTTTGGATGATTCAAGTTAACCATTTCCTTACATGTAATATTTAGGTGAGTGTGATGAATATGATCCCATATATTCACAACATAATTCCTATAATTATTTTGATAAAAAAACTCATATCATTATCAATAATATATTTTAAAGCACTCCAAAATGAGACAAGATATATTCCTTCCAAAAAAAATTATATAAATTTAATAGTAATCCATTTGACAGGAATATATTTGACCAATTTCATAAATTATTTTCAAGGGAAGCACAATATAAGTATTAGATAAAAGAATAAAGATATACAATTGAAGGAATGTAATATGTATCAACAAAGTGTATCAAGGAACAAAACATGAAAGTAAGAAGGTTTACATATTACATATGGCATGAAGTTTTTAAAATATAGTTTAAAAGTTTAAAAGAAGATAGAAAAGAAAACCCTGGAAAAAAGAGAATGTGGGCCCAAGATGTAAATGAATGGTAATGATGTGATGGAGAAGAAAAATGAATAAATAATAAGGAATTAAGATAAAGGAGAAAAACTATATGAAAATATTTAACAAGAAATAAAAAGTCTCTAGAATGGTGTCACAATCGTGGTGTAGAAAAACATGTGTAATACACATCAATATAAGATAAAATATTATAAATATATACTCAAAGAACTAGGAATGTGATATTATAAATATATACACGAAGAACTAGGAATGTGATAAGAGATTAGTGGAAGAATGTGTTACATATGAATTTATGAAGCTTAAATAAACACAACCGAAAAGATGATTTCAAAATGTACCCACACATGAAAGTAGTATATAGAAGGTAAATATAATAGATAAGGATAAAAAATAGGTATTTATGCTATGTTATGGTTAAGAGTTATGTTGGATTAGAATGAAAATTAAAATAAGGATGATCTTCAAGGTAAAGGGATAAGGATTGTAGGTCCCAAAGAAGGGGATAATGAAGTTATAAAATTAAGGGAATGGATTCAATATTACTGTAAGAAAGGGAAGAATGAAGGATATGGGAGTAAAAAAAATGAAGATTAAAGTATGGTTTTATGAAATATTTAGGGGTAAGAGGAAAGAGGAAATGTGGATAATTTGGTTAGTATATATATATGGATAGGATGAAAAAGATAATATAGTTTTACAAATAAATATATTAGTAGAATTTATATTTTATCATAGATATTTTGTCACATGTTCTTCAATGGGGAGCAATATGTGGGGTATAAGTGGTTGATAATTTAAGCATACATAGGACATGGAAATAATAATAAAAGATGTTGGTATGAACAAGGTACATTAACTAGTTAGTTACACTTTAGGACCTAGTCACACCTTGTTACTTAAGCTTATCAACAAGCAATTGATATATTTATGTTGTTAAGGGACCAATGATATCTTCAAAAGGAGGCAATCATAAGTTCAATTAATGTCTATTTATTGTACCATACTAAGAATAAAAATGATATTTTATTTGTCATAAACAAGATTATGTGATTATTTAATGTAATAATTCTTTACTTTATGATTGTTTTATGGATTGCGAAAGTACATAAACTTTATAATAATAAACAAAAGAAGAATTGTATGGTTTAGAAATCAAAGAATAATTATATGGTTTAGAAATCTTCATAGAATTAGATTTTTTAAATAAATTTAGCTTGATATATATAAATTAGTTGATTTTTGTATCCAACTAATTTGGTGGGATTGTATAAGATTAGTTGGATTTGTTTCTAACTAATTTAATTATTATATTTCTTGTAAGTTTTAATTTGTTGATATAGCCTATTTAGAAAAGAGAATACGTATTGTATTGTAGGGACAAAGAGAGTTTTTGGCTATGTAATTTTGGAATACTAATAATGATCTTACTATTTTTATTGGTCTTATTTTACTTATAGATTGAGGAGGGAATGCATATTTCCTTCAGATATAACAACGAAAGTTTCTCTTGTTTACATAAGGAGGGAAGATCCATATCTTCTTATAATAAAATTAAAGTAGATATATTTTTTAGTTCATTTTCTTCTTCCTTTTCTTTCTAAATAGTTTAAATCCATTTTTATTTTGTAGAAATTGTGTTTATGAAATTCATGCCTTAGTTGAAGTTTGAATGATTTCTACTTTGATAATTTATGAATGATAGCGTGCACCCACCATTAAATTATTGATGATCATGTTGATTTTTAAGGGGTGAAGGAAATATTCCTTTGTATTGATGGCTTTGATCATATTCTATTAATAAAATCCATTTTGACCACTTCGTTAGGGGTGTTAAGTATTTCATAATATATGGGAATGGTTTGTTAATAAAAATAAGATTCCTCTAGTTTTGATATAAAGAAAACTTTTTATTATGTTTATTACCATCTTCAATATTTTATTAATTTAGGTAAACTTTTTTTTTTTTGTAATGATCACTAAATAAAGTTATTTTTTAAGCTTATTTTAATAAAACCAATGTAAATTAATTTTTTATATATTATAATTTGAAAGAACATAAATAAAAATTATAAAAAATACTAGTAGAAATGAAGTACACACTCTAATAGGGTTTTCTCATAGATACCTTCGTTATTAATTTGGGATATTATTGTTTAATACTTTACCTTTATTTTCCATTTATTGCATTAAGTGTGTCTATTCTACCATATGGGTGGTATCTCTTTCCTTATTAAAATTAATCAAAATATTTACTCCTATTCTATACATAATTATGAATAGTGAAGTTACAATTGCCTTCTTTTGTGTAATCCTATATTTTCATAAGACATCATATAAAACTCTATAGATCAACTCCTCTGACTTTTATCTACTGGGTAAGTGCACAAAGTTGAGTAAACCCCAGCCTCGACCCATAGAGGAAGGGGTGGCGTTGTGAGAGGGATAGCGCCCTCCACATGCCAAGGCCTGTGGAGGAGGCGCTGCCCCCTCACAGGCAGCGCAAAAATAGGATCCTGATTTTTCTAAATGAGATCCCAATTTTTAAAAATTGAGATCTAGTTTAGCTTCGGGATCCCGAGCATAAATGCAATACGAGATCCCGCTTTTTAAAAATCGGGAACTTGTTTGCTAAAGGGTCCCAAACCGACGGATAGGGAATGGGATCCCGATTAGTACAAAACAGGATCCCGATTTATAAAAATTAGGATCTCAATTTGTACAAATCGGGATCCTGTTTATAAGATGGGATCATGTTTCCCTGTCAACGGTCACACTATTTAATATTGGGAAACGGGATCCTGATTATAAAACGGGATCTCGTTTCTAAAAAAATGAATTTGAATTTGCTTTGTGGTCAGGTTTTTGCTTTGTATTTTGGTTTGGGAAAAGCATTGGGAATCCGAATCTAGGCCTTCAACCTGGTTCGACCTGCAAGTTGAAGGTCCTAACAATGTTAGAGAAAAATACCGAGTTTGGACATATGGTTGACAACTTTTTTTGCAGAATTTTTTGACAAAATTAAAACCCATTTTAGATGAGACAATGCAGATTCCAAATATGTAATTTTTTTATAATTGGATTATTTTTTCTATTTTTCAATTATTTTTTGATGAAACAAGTCCATAAACTTTAAATATCAGGGTTTTTTAATATTTTAATAACTTTTGATCAACATAACATTTTGAAAAACGGATTGCATGAGAACAAACTTTAGACAATTTTTTTCAATTTAAAAAAAAAATCAAAAAATGATAAGTTAAGGTCATCTTATGCGTGTTGTACATGACGATTTTTTAGAAAAAAAAATGCCTAATAAAAAATTAACAAAAAAAAAAATTCAATAAAAAATTACAAAAAAATATTGAGAACAAGATTCAGTGAGTCACAAATATTTTCCCAAAAGGATTTAGAAAAATACGATAATTTAGGTCAAAATATGGATGTTGTACATGTGCATGGTATGGTATAAAAAAATGACTTTTAAATAGTGGTTTTTAGAAACGCCTATTGAAACTCAATTTATACAATTTGGGTATTGAAATAAATTATATATTTGGAAACTAGACTCCGAGTACTACATTTTATGATTAGTGACTTTTTTGAAGATTCCATTTCTAAGTGCTTCAAATTTTAAGTTCAAATGTATCAAATGCTGAAAATCAGGGAAAACACTTCCACTTTTTGGCCAAAAAGTGGACTCAACTTCTTGCCAGCGCCCTATTAGTTTGTGAATTATAATGCTAAATTATATTTGGATGATTCAAGTTAACCATTTCCTTACATGTAATATTTAGGTGAGTGTGATGAATATGATCCCATATATTCACAACATAATTCCTATAATTATTTTGATAAAAAAATCATATCATTATCAATAATATATTTTAAATCACTCCAAAATGAGACAAGATATCTTCCTTCAAAAAAATTATATAAATTTAATAGTAATCCATTTCATAGGAATATACTTGACCAATTTCATAAATTATTTTCAAGGGAAAAAAAATATAAGTAATATTAGATAGAAGAATAAAGATATACAATTGAAGGAATGGGATATGTATCAACAAAGTGTATCAAGGAACAAAACATGAAAGTAAGAAGGTTTACATATTACATAGGGTATGAAGTTTTTAAAATATAGTTTAAAATTTTAAAAGAAGATAGAAAAGAAAACCTTGAAAAAAAGAGAATGGGGCCAAGATGCAAATGAATGGTAATGATGTGATGGAGACGAAAAATGAATAAATAATAAAGAAGTATTTACATTTAAGATCCATTTATTAAGATAAAGGAGCAAAACTATATGAAAACATTTAACAAGAAATAAAAAGTCTCTAGAATGGTGACACAATTGTAGTGTAGAAAAGCATGTGGAATACACATATCAATATAAGATAAAATATTATTAATATATACTTGAAGAACTAGGAATGTGATATTATAAATATATACAAGAAGAACTAGGAATGTGATAAGAGATTAGTGGAAGAATGTGTTACATATGAATTTATGAATCTTAAATAAATACAAAGGAAAAGATGATTTCAAAATGTACCCACACATGAAAGTAGTATATAGAAGGTAAATATAATAGATAAGGATAAAAAAAAGGTATTTATGCTATCTTATGATTAAGAGTTATGTTGGATAAAAATGAAAATTAAAATAAGGACGATCTTCAAGGTAAAGGGATAAGGATTGTAGGTCCCAAAGAAGGGGAAAATGAAGTTATAAAATTTAGGGGATGGATTCAATATTATTGTAAGAAAGGGAAGAATGAAGGATATGGGAGTTAAAAAAAAAATGAAGATTAAATTATGGTTCTATGAAATATTTAGGGGTAAAAGAGGAAATGTGGATAATTTGGTTAGTATATATATGGATGAGAAGAAAAAGATAATATAGTTTTACAAATAAGTACATTAGTAGAGTTTTATATTTTATCATAGATATTTTGTCACATGTTCCTCAATGGAGAGAAATATGTGGAGTATAAGAGGCCAATAATTTAAGCATACATAGGACATGGGAATAATAATAAAAAATGTTGGTATGAACAAGGTACATTAACTAATTAGTTACACTTTAGGACCTATTCACACCTTGTTACTTAAGCTTATCAACAAGCAAACGATAGATTTATGTTGTTCAAGGGACCAATAATATCTTCAAAAAGAGGCAATCATAGGTCAATTAAAGTCTATTTATTGTAACATACTAAGAATAAAAATGATATTTTATTTGTCATAAACAAGATTATATGATTATTTAATATAATAATTCTTTACTTTATGATTGTTTTTTGGATTATGAAAGTACATAAACTTTATAATAATAAACAAAAAAAGCAATTATATGATTTAGAAATCAAAGAATAATTATATGGTTTAGAAATCTTTATAGATTTAGATTTTTTAAATAAATCTAGTTTGATATAATAAATTAGTTGAATTTTTTTATCCAACTAATTTGGTGGGATTGTATAAGATTAGTTGGATTTGTTTCTAACTAATTTAATTAAATCTTATTATATTTCTTGTAAGTTTGTAATTTTTTGATATAGCCTATTTAGAAAAGAGAAGACATATTCTATTGTAGGGACAAAGAGAGTTTTTGGCTATGTAATTTTGGAATACTAATAATGCTCTTACTATTTTTATTGGCCTTATTTTACTTATAGATTGAGGAGGGAATACATATTTCCTTCAATGAAGCTTTCTCTTGTTTACATAAGGAGGGCAGATCCATATCTTCTTATAATAAAATTAAAGTAGATATTTTTTTAGTTCATTTTCTTCTTTTTCTTTCTAAATAGGTTAAATCCTTTTTTATTTTGTAGAAATTGTGTTTGTGAAATTCATACCTTAGTTGAAGTTTGAATGATTTCTACTTTGATAATTTATGAATAATATCACACCCAACATTAAATTATTGATGATCATGTTTATTTTTAAGAGGTGAAGGAAATATTCCTTTGTATTGATGGCTTTGGTCATATTCTATTAATTAAACCCACTGTGAGCACTTCATTAGGGGTGTTAGGTATTTCATAAAATATGGGAATGGTTTGTTATTAGAAATGAGATTCATCTAGTTTTGATATAAAGAAAAAAAATTACTATGTTTATTACCATCTTCAATATTTTATTAAATTAGGTAAACTTTATTTTTTGTAATAATCACTAAATAAAGTTATTTTTAAGCTTATTATAATAAAACCAATTTTAAATTTTAAATTCATGATATAATTTTTTATATATTATAATTTGAAAGAATACAAATAAAAATTATAAAAAATACTAGTGGAAATGAGGCACACGTGCTCTAATAGGGTTTTCTTACAGATACCTTCATTATTAATTTGGGATATTTTTGTTTAATACTTTACCTTTACTTTTCTTTTGTTGCATTAAGTGTGTCTATTCTACCATATGGGTGGTATCTCTTTTCTTATTAAAATTAATCAAAGTCTTTACCTCTATTCTATACATAATTATGAATAGGGAAGTTACAATTGTCTTCTTTTGTGTAATCCTATCTTTTCATAAGGCATCTTATAAAACTCTATATCAACTCCTCTTACTTTTATCTACTAGTTTGTGAATTATAATGCTAAATTATGTAACTCGTATCATTATCAATAATATATTTTAAAGCACTCCAAAATGAGACAAGATATATTCCTTAAAAAAAATTATATAAATTTAATAGTAATCCATTTGATAGGAATATACTTGACCAATTTCATAAATTATTTTCAAGGGAAACAAAATATAAGTATTAGATAGAAGAATAAAGATATACAATTGAAGGAATGGGATATGTATCAACAAAGTGTATCAAGGAACAAAACATGAAAGTAAGAAGGTTTACATATTACATAGGGTATGAAGTTTTTAAAATATAGTTGAAAAGTTTAAAAGAAGATAGAAAAAAAAACTTTGGAAAAAAGAGAATGTGGGCCCAAGATGTAAATGAATGGTAATGATGTGATAAAGAAGAAAAATGAATAAATAATAAAGAAGTATTTACATTTAAGATCCATTTATTAAGATAAAGGAGCAAAACTATATGAAAACATTTAACAAGAAATAAAAAGTCTCTAGAATGGTGACACAATTGTGGTGTAGAAAAACATGTGGAATACACATATCAATATAAGATATAATATTATAAATATATACTCAAAGAACTAGGAATGTGATATTATAAATATATACATGAAGAACTAGGAATGTGATTAGAGATTAGTGGAAGAATGTGTTACATATGAATTTATGAAGCTTAAATAAATACAAAGGAAAAGATGATTTCAAAATGTACCCACACATGAAAGTAGTATATAGAAGGTAAATATAATAGATAGGGATAAAAAATAGGTATTTATGCTATGTTATGGTTGAGAGTTATGTTGGATTAAAATTAAAATTAAAATAAGATTATCTTCAAGGTAAAGGGATAAGGATTGTAGGTCCCAGGAAGGGGAAAGTGAAGTTATAAAATTAAGGGCAAGGATTCAATATTCTTGTAAGAAAGGGGTGAATATGAAGGATATGGGAGTAAAAAAAATAAAGATTAAAGTATGGTTCTATGAAAAATTTGGGCCTGTAAGAGGAAAGAGGAAATGTGGATAATTTGGTTACTATATATATGGATGGGAAGAAAAAAGATAATATAGTTTTACAAATAAGTACATTAGTATAATTTTCTATTTTATCATAGATATTTTGTCACATGTTTTTCAATGGGGAGCAATATGTGGGGTAGAAGAGGCCAATAATTTTAGCATACATAGGACATTGAAATAATAATAAAAGATGTTGGTATGAACAAAGTACATTAACTAGCTAGTTACACTTTAGGACCTATTCACACCTTGCTACTTAATGATGCAAAGAATTTACTAACTTTAGGGATTCTTAAAACTCAAAACTCAAAATTGAAAATATCACTTAAACTTTCACCAACTTTTCTTCAAAGAAACTTGATTTCACAAGGCTAGAAAACACCAAAAAGTGGAATTAGGACTCAAAACACTCACTAAAATCCTATTACACCTTAAGCATCTTGACTTTGGTAGGATCAAACCAAAAACACTGCTTTATAACTAAAACTCATCATTTTCTCTATTACTTACACCACAAAGACCTAACTGCTTGTAGTAGTCCATATTGACAAAAATGGGTACAACTCTTAAACCAGATTGAATCTCCACTAATAGGATACCTTTTCAACAACCCATTTTTTCCTACTTGAACATATCAAAAACTATAGTAATATTGTTTTGTAAATTTTTACTCTAAAAATGACTATACCGCTGCAAGAAGGCTCCAAATAGGCCTAATTTACAAAGCAAGACCCAAAAAATCAACTCCACAACATAAAATAACCTTGGAAATTATTTTAATAGGTTATAAAACTCTAGAATCAACAACTTATTTATCACTAAAACCCTTTCAAAGGCCACAAAACATAAACCCCTATTCTAGGCTTAGCAATGCTCAAGTGATGAGGGTTTATTGAAAGTATGCATACCCAACCTCCAAACACCCTAAACATGATTCAAAAACCTTGGAATATGCTTTCAGATGGTAAATAAATTGATTCCCATCCTTAAACACTTCAGTTTCAACAAAACCCTACTTGTAGCCACCATCCTTAAACCAAAAATCAATGAAAATCACTGAGAACAAGGAAATTAGTGTAAAATGACTTCCCTTGTATCTGCACACACACTCAAACTGAAAAAAAAACTTAATTTAACCCATTCCACTAATCTATCGAGCCTCCATCGGTGGAATGGTTGTTTACCACCTTTTAGACTCTCAAAACCCTTGAATTGAGGGTTTCAAACCAATTTATAAAAAGAAGACCCAATCAGATTTTAAACTCAACAAGATCCCTTCAAATAAACTTTATTTTAATACTTACACACTATACTATCAAAAACAACAAAAATTAAGGCTAGGTATGACTGTACAGACCATAGAACACTTGAAAATAACAAAAAAAAATGTTGTTTCTACAAAACAGGGTACTTTTATTCCCAAAATTGTTTCAAAATATAATCCTCAATCCTTTGCTCACCCTTACAATACTTTTTAAATGCGTTTACAATAGTTATAATAAGTTCCCCTTCATCTTCAACTGACCCACTAACATTTTTTTTACAAAGATGACTCATCTTCCTGACTCTTACAATTTTGCAATTTTGCATCTTTTGCAACAAAAGACATTTTTTTTGTAATTTGACATATTTGACCTCCTAGAAACCTAATAGAGACTCAATTACATTTGAAATGACTTTATACATGATGAAAAATTCAAACTTTTACAAGATTGGCTCTTGGAGGCATAACACCACTAGGTGCTCCTGCACCACTTAAGCTTACTTCGATCATTTTATTTTTGTGTCCCATTTCATGAGATTTAGACTATTGGACACATGATCTTAGTTTGTCTTAGGGTTTTATCCTTACCTAGATATCAATTCCATCTCATTGTATTATAATATATTGTACTCATTTATTCTAAGGTAATATAGTAATTATTACATTGCATCTCTCTCCCATATAAGGTCTTTTACTTTTGCTAGTAGATTAGTGTACCTATGACTTATTACATAACTCCAACATGATATCAAATATTTAAATCAACAAAACCATTCTCATTTTCAATGGTTTTCTTAGGAACTTTTATGAAGGGATTCCTAGAGAAGAATAGACCTCAAGGTCGATCTCAAAATGTACAAAAATTCATATAAGGAAAAATAGGGTTTGGAGCTAAGAAAATTTAGAGCATTTTTGGGGGGTTCAAAACATTTCATGAGAAAATTTTGTAGAATTGTATAGATCTATACAATTCCATATTATTGTATATTGTCATACTATACTAGTTTCCATTATAGTAGTTAGAGAATCTCATAGATAATATTCCTCCTATTCTGTTCCTGCATCATTCTAGTATAATTTTTCAACATTTCTTTTAGTATAATTTTTCAACATTTCTTTTAAATAAAAAATCTACAACTATCAAGACAATGCTAACATCATCAACTATTAGCCTCCAATTCTAAGTGCTTGATCACATGAGTTACTAGTACCCAAACTATGTATGTGTTCTTTTTTAAATCCCTAAAAGATGTTTTTTATCAAAAATTCCATAACTTGGACATATAATGTTAGATTTTTTAAAATAAATAAGCATTGCAAGTCTAGTTTTGAGCACCACACAGCCATACACTTGGATTTTTGAGATTTTACTCTAAGTGCCTATAATTTTATTTTTAAGTGAGTTACTATATTTTTCTATACTCGTGAAAATTTATGAAAAAGGTAAATATTTTCTTCCAATGGTGAGTTATGTTTTATCCTAAAACAAATTGAGGGGTCATAAAACTACCTATTGTTGCATATTTGTCAATTTTTTTCTTCTCTATTTTTTATTCAAAGTGGTAGTAGTGTCTTCTATGGGAATATTATGCCACGTATATATACTATATATAGAAGTCATAAAAAACCAAATTTCTCATGTCTAATGGTTTAGGGTCTACCTTACATAATACACCACTTGAGTTCACTTAAGAATATGAGAAATTTACATATAAGAACAAGATGGATAAGGCCATGGGATTGATATTTATACATGCTTTAGATAGTCTCTTATTTCCAAATGAGTCTTATAGAACACCATACATACTCGAGACAAGTACAAGGGGATTTTTGGTATAGTAAATTTTTTTAGGCACTTCAAATTAAGTTAAAATTGATTACACTGGTGCATGGTTCCTTCTCCTCCATTGAGGAATTTATTGTCAAATTTAAGTCACTAAGGTCACCATTGTAGAACTATGAAAATGATAAGACTAAAAAAGAATGTATATTCCTAATTTTATCACTAATCCCAATGGCCCATTTTTTATCCTTTCTTCTACATTTTATTCTACTATGAATGCACTTGGTGATACCTTCACTATGCCCACTTTTAATTTTTTTTATTGTCTAACACATGAATAGGTTATGTTGGTACTCAACCCTAATTGTATTATCAAAAACCTAGATTCTCAACCTTTTGACAACCTTTGAATACTTTTGATCTCCTTGAAGACTCTTGAGGTTCATTTTGTAGATTTGTATTGTTGAGGATATTGTATTATTTTTTCATATCTCTTGTGTGGAAGGTTTCTTTGTTCGTTGTTTTAAGAAGATACAAATGGCATGATGAATCTGCATGAGTGACCACAATGACACTACTCAACATGCAAGATGCAAGTTGAAAATATAAGTACCAATAGTCTTTGATCAAATGAAAACGAAAGGATGCCTCCAAAAATAGGAATCGAAGAGTGTAATAGGGGCACTCATGCAGATTCTTGTCATCTTGATATTGATCATCATTTGTTTTGAAGGAGGTTCTTCATTTCGGCACTATATTAGTCATCATTTGAGAATTTTCTACAACTTATTCATGCTCCAGCAATGTTCTTCATGTTTCTCTTTTTTGGGATACTGTTTTGTTTGGAGGCTTCTCATTCCTTCACTTTAGTTTGGAGGTTTTTTTAGTACTTCATTCACCTTTCTCTCTTTTGGAGAGGAGTTTTTCTCATGAGGTTTTATCCTTTTCTCTAGTTTTGAGAGATATTTTATTGGTACATGGGTACCTCACCATGCCTTGTTTGTTGGGACCCATCATACATTCTCTTTTTAGGGTTTTTAGCTACTCCCTAAGTTCATCTTAAGAAGGGTGTTAGAGTAATCATGTGCATTAGCTAATAATTAATTAATCTTTAATTGATTATTACACTAATTTATTCTCATGCCCTTAAGCTAAAATTAGGTGTTTTTTTTCATGTTAACTAGAGAGCTATTATTATATCATTCTATCTCATTGCATTAGATGTTGACACTTTTCATAAGCTAATCCATTTATCATTTAGGGTTTCTCCTATATAGCACTTGAATCTCATTGTATTATCATACCTTTGATAACCTTTTGATATTCTTGAGGTTCATTCTGTAGCTTTTTCTTATTGAGGATATTGCATATTATTGTTTGTAGCTCTCTTGCATGGAAGTTGTCTTTGTTCGTTGTTTGATCCTACGGCTCATGTTCTTCACATTTCTAATAAAAGCATCCCTTCCATCCCATTTAATTATTTATTTCCAAATCAAGATCCAATCATCCATTCCACTCTATATCATGATCCTAATCCATCTCAAGATACTCATCATCCTAATCCATTCCAATATTTTATCGCTCCTAAACAAGCTATCTATGAACCCCATAGGTCTATTAAATGGATTCCTCCACCTACATAAAATTTATTTTACTCCATGATTCTATCATTCCTTCCACCCCATATCCCCCTCAAAATGGACTTGTTTCTTGCTTCCAAAATAATAAATACCCCATTAGCAAAATTATTTGTCAAAATATTCACTATCAATGAAAAGGGTTAAGCATTCATGAACAGGGAATATTGGAACCCATCCAAATCAAATAAAATCCAAGTTCACACAACCTTGGCTACCAAACTCATACTCAAGACATTTCTACACCATCTATCCCTTCCAAATCCCAAGTCCCTCCATATAAATGTAAATATTCCTATCCACCATATTTCAAACCCATTTGTAGCTCTTATGCCCCAAAACCCAATCCTTCCTAATGCGCATTCATTTTGGGCCCTTATATCCCCAAGCACATTCCTTCCTCCACATCTATTTTGGACCCTTATGTACATGAATTTCCAATCCTTCGTCTCTTCCATCTATATCAATAATTACATCCCTTAATCCATCATCCATATCACCTTTACCTCCACAAAACCAAAGTAAAATATTGCACCTCCTCAAATACCCATTCAAGATCAATAAAGACACATATCCTTGAAATATCCCAACATCCTTCCCTCATTACCCCATCCATAAGATATTCAAATTATCCATAATTACACACCAATTTTATTTCTATTGGAAGTAATTTGGATGCCAAACCCCATATGTATAAATCTAAAAATCCACATAAACACAAGGATCACCATGTCCCATAAAAAATACAAGCTAAAGAAAAATCCAATCCAAAAATAAAAAAATGCCACAAATACTGATGAAGCAAAATTTAAAAATAAAAACCATGTGGATTCCCAAGAAAATAAATGATGCAATGCATCCCAATGAAATGGCATCTAAATTCATTCCTCCAAAAGCTTCCTCAACTTCTAAGTCCTCAATCATCCATAGAAGAATCTCCTATCTTCAAAATCCATTTTGGGCCTTAATGTCCCTCCATCCATTTTGGACCCCTATGTCCCAAAATACACCTCTACTCATCTATCTAAATCCCCAAATTTAAAATCCACTCCTCTTCTCAAAAACTCTACCACCCCTTAAGGTGTGTACCAATGTAGATCTTCCTAACATACCCATCCACTTAACCACAAGTCTTCAAACACCTCATCCATTATCCAACATTCATCCCCTACAACACTCATTTAATTAAGACTTTGTATAGATCCTTATCTTTTCATCTCCCCTTCCATTTCATCCAACATCTATGAGCATACCTCAAATTGTCTTGGTCTATTATAGCACTTATTGAAGGGATATCATCCATAGAATTATACACTTGAGTCCTTCCTCCATCACCCATCCATCATCTTCTAATTCCATGTATCCTCATTCATCTCCATCAATACCATTCCAAAAAATCCAAAAGAAAAGAAAGAAAAATGATTCAAGAGAAATAATTTGTCCAATGGTGAAAACCACTTCTTGTGGCACCTTGAACAAGTACCATAAAAAAAACTTGTAAAATAGGCCTCATGTGTAATCCCTATCCGCTTGCTCTTTACACTTGGGGGAAAAATTTTCCACGCTATTTTACCTACCACATGTTCTCCACATCCTCCAATATTCTCCATCCCACATCTCTTATCTTATCTCCTTCCTCCATCCTATCCAAATTCATTCTCCCTTTCCATATTTGATCTTGATAAGGATAAGTGAAAAAATATCCATCCATGCTTTGGACAATACAAAAATTACTTCATCTACCATCCATATCTCTAATGGACACCATCCCCCCATCTTAAACATCCCTTACCACCATCATTTCATCCTTAATTGCAATACATCTAGTGTGGGGAATTGTATTCCTTTGTAACATAGTCCTTAGACCTCCATCCTTATATTCTTTATATTCTATCACCATCCACCCACTCAATCCCTATATCTCCTATCTAATAAATCCCTCTATTCTACAAGGTTACTTATACCACTGTAGCATGATTCTCATGCACCCTCCCTCTCTATCCATTTCTCCATCATAGATATCTCCTTTCCATCTATATTTTCCTAAATGTCATTTTGTTCTTCTTCCTCCAATCCTCCCATCCATTTTGAGAGCACATCTATGTTCTTCAAACCCACTTGTCCTCTTGAAGGGGCGTACCTAAATCCATCCTTATCATCCTTCCTCATCTTTGAGTGATTGGGTTACCATGCCTATAATTCCCATCCCTTTATATTTACTATGTCCTATTATTCTACTCCTTAAAGTTGTGACATCATATCAAAGAGGAACAAAATATAGACACCTAAAACTACTCATACACCACCACACTAGAATTTTCCCCATCCTAGCCAATTAAATAAATATTTATTATTCATTTTATCCCTATAATTCCTATCCCTTTATATTTACTATGTTTTATTTAATTTTATGAAAGAAATTTCAACTCTTAAAATTTATTTAAAAATATTATTTATTTTGGAGAAAATATACCTAGGTCTTGAGAAATCATTTAATCATCTAGCGTTGTTAGGAAATAAAACATAGTAAATATATTTAGTGATGAGAATAATAAGACATAATAAAACCTTTATTGTCCTTTTTTATTTAATTTTATGAAAGAGATTTCAACTCTTAAAATTTATTTAAAAATATAATTTATTTTGGAGAAAATATACCTAGGTCTTGAGAAATCATTTAATCATGTAGCATTGCTAGGAAAATTCACTCGAGTTTTCTTACCAAATATATATATTTCTCATAGAAATAAAAATAAAGGGGTGGTAAGAAATTTATTTATCCATTACTTTGGGTTCAAATTCTTGAAGACCTTTCTCTCAAATGTCATATTTGTTGATGCCATAATTTTGTCTTCGATGATCTTAAATATCAATAGTGTTAACCTTAGGAACCATAGTGCTATTGCATCCAACACTTATAGTGCTTTCCTTAAGCTTTAACAACATTCCTAAATGTACCCCTCTTTCAAATATCATTACTCCAAAAATAATTGTGTACCTATTCTTATTACATACTATATACACACCCATGTATTGTTTATCTTTCTTACCAATATTATTTTCTATCTAAACTCAAAATTAGTAAAAGAGAAACTATATTTTTCATTCTCCTACCTTTGAATATCAACTTTATTTCTATGATCTTATATTGATTTTTATCCTAAGAAATGTGTTCCTCCATTGATATTTACATATTTAGTGAGCCATTTATTATGGAAAATCATATAAAAATAAGAACTTGAGTCAATTAATCATTCAATTCATGGTGTTCATATCAATATGAAGTATCCAAGAATAGATATAGTAAGTCTTCACCAAAGGTCTTGGTTTCTACAAAAGGGGAACCATAAAATAGCATACTCTTTTAAAAAAATAGATCTATGGTTCCTCTTATAATGCCATGTTTTACCAAAATTCTAACATTTCCTTTGTCTTTTATCTAGAGCACTATATTTACCTCTAAAATTATATTTCTATCCCCTAACTTATTATCAATTCATTTTTGGAACAACTTCTCAAAAATAATGGATCCTTTGATTAATAATCCTCAACAATTTTTTTGCCTCATTGATTTCGATAATAGGGTTGCTATGACATCCTTAACTTTTAATGTTAATGTGGTTCTAGCAATTATCATTATTAGATTATTCCATGAATTAGGTAAATAATAGATAAAATTTATATAATTACATTTCTTCATCCATTTTAATTTCAATAAAAAGAAACTGACTTACCATACTATTAAAGGAATTCAAATATTCTACCATAAAAGTGCCCTAATTAATCCTTAGTGATTGCAACTTCTTATAGAAATAAATTTGGTTCAATAGAGACTTTGTTTATATTGAGTCGCCAACTTATCCCATAGCTCCTTTGTAATGGATTTTTCAAGAATACATTCAAAAAATAGATTTTATAGATATAATTTAATTGAACTTTTTAATTTCCTATCAATATTTTCCTAATATTTATCCTAAATACTTGTAGGTTTTTCTCTTTATATTCCTTCCATTTAGTATTCAAGCTTGGTTTTAAATATATCTATGAGAGGGAAGGTATTTTATCATTTTCATGGCATATTTCTTGAATGTGACCTTTGTGTAAAAGTGATATATATGTATGTGCATAGGAAATGGGGATAACTTCAACAATAGAAATTGATAAGTGTAATGGATAGAAGTGTGAGCTATAGAAGATCAAAATATAAGATATTCTTGTGGATAAATATTAATTCATTATCCTTGGAGGATAGAATCCCTCAGGAATGCCAACCAAATATTGAAAAAAAATATTGATAGGAAGGAAAAAAATAATTTGGCTTTCCTATAAGATTTAGTGTTGTTGAATCTCTTAAGAGAAGTCACTCATAGGAAACAATATGATAATATATGAGCTATTTATATATAAAAGTATCTAATTTTGATAAAATAAATCTTTTTAAGTTGTAATCCCTTAGAGAAAAAGTCATGGTGACTTTGGTAGAGCATTTGATTACATTCAATATTGTGGTAAGATAGCTAGCTTATGTTGAATTTAAGTTGAATGAGGAAGAAAAATATATTAATTTCTTATGTATCTTACCTAATTCATGGTGTAATCTCATTATGGTCATTAGTAGTACCTCAACTAAGTTAAAAAATGATGAGGTAGTTGCAACCTTGTTATTACTAGAATGAGGCTGAAATCCATAAATGGTATTACAAAGGATTCCTTTCTTGTAAGAAATCATTCTCGAGATAAACGAAATAAAAAATTAGGAGATAAGTTATCAAACTATAAAGTTAATGTAAATATTCTATAAGATTTGTTAAAAAGGTTATAATTGTGGTACATCTAGATATTTTGAAAGTAGTGTAGATTCAATCAAAGATACAACTTTGGAAATGTATTTTATGATTCCTATTCTATGGATTCTAACTATTCCATTAAATAATTAGGGTGTGTTTACTTGGATTCTTCAAGTACATATTCATACCATGATATATGGTTACTTAATTTGGGTGCTTATTTTTCTATGAATCCTCACAAGGAATTGTTTCTTTTAGTATGGAAGTTATGATTATGAGGATTTATTTATAGAAAATGAGCATGTAATAAGATCATAGGATATGAAAATTTTAAGGTTATGTTTAACCCTCATATTTCTATATATGTCATTATTAGAAATAAATCATCTATCTATGAATAAGATAAATGATGTATGTGTAAAAATAGTTTGTAATAAAGATAGCTATAAGATGAATAGAGGAATAATGGTGTTGGTGAGATAGTTTTTTTTTTAGACTATTCAAGCTAGATGAGCAAGATAACAAAGAGGTGTATCACTTGTGGGCCAAATAGAGATCCATAAAATAGATTTAATAAAAAAACACACCACCTTAAAGCTAAATAATTTTTGATCTAAACTCCCTCTTCCATATATAAAAATAATAAAACAACCTCTACGTACCTATGATTCTCTTTCACATGAAAAACACTTCGATATAATGCCCCTTAGAGAAAAACCCTCACATGACACCTTGATGACATGTTTTTTTCCTCTAAACCACATGGAATGATTTCATTGGACAAAATTAATAACTTTAGATTTTTTTTGGGGAGTCAAATGAAGTCATAAGAATAAAACAATTAGGTATGTATCCCTCTCTATAAGATTTATATAAATACTTTTATTTTATTTTCCTTAAATATAATATTTTAAATTTTTTAATCAACATATATTTGTTAAAAAAATAATGCCCTCTATTTGAAACACTAGGAAAAATAATATATGATTGCAAAAAAATTATAGCTCTCCAAATAAATATCCTTGTTTCAATGTAAAATATAGTAAAGAGAAATATGTTACAAGAAAATATGTGTAAATTTAATCTTCAAATATATACACTTACTAATATATTATCTTAGTTAACTTTCCACCAAAAATATTTACAAAATAATTAAGATAACTCAAAAACATGGGAGGGGAGAGCATAACCAATGGTGTGTTATTTTTTTGAAAAAGTAGAACCATTTTGTGCGCTCTCAATATTTAACCCTATTAATCTATGCTAGTAAATAAAAATAATAGTTTGAAAAGTAGACTAGTATTATTGTTCTTACACATTGTTAAATTTTGAGCATAGAAGTCTCAACTTATTAATCAAATTTTATTTTATTTTTTCATAAAAAAAGTGGTCATTTTAACTTGAACCATTTCAATGCACTTGCTCCAACTCCATTTCACTGCCTATGAAACAAGTGCTAAGATATTCATTGAGCATACCATTTAGTGCTAAGGTGTGCTCGATGGATTTGAACCTTGGTCTCTATCATGAGAACCAAGTGGCCCAACTTCTTGAGAACATCCCACTCAACTTAATTAAAATATATGTTCAACATCTAAATGAACCTTAGTTTACTTTGTGCACAACTATAAGCTAAGAGCACCTAAATACATTTTAAGTTGACACGATATCTATGAATATTGTTAAGTACTATATTATATTATATTTCAATTACATTTATGACTAATTTTCAAGTACTATATTATATTTGCACCATCATCCTTCTATTGTTCCCCATCATCCCTAAATTTTAGTCCATAGTTCCTCTATTCATAAAGCCTATCATGCATTACCCTATCTCCTTGTTTCAAAATTTGTACAACATAACTTTAAATACATATTATTGGCACAACTCAAAGCCTTACAATATATTTTTAAACACAAACATATGTATTTATTAATTAATTATAGAAGGATCCTTGTAACAACATAAACATATATTTAAGTCAATTAATTATAAAAAGCTTTTAAAATTATAAACATGTATCAAAAGTAATATAAAACAAGGGAGATAAATATTAGAATATACATTTTAACTTGAGGTTGGAGCAATTTGGAAGAGAACTTTTAATTATGAAGACAATATTTGAAGAGAAGAAGAATAAAGCTCAATGATATCAAGGTAATTTCTTTCTTAACTTTTTGTCAATCTTTGTAATATACTCATGAATAATGTTAGTCTCTAGAGATCATGGATGTGTTCCTAATGAATTTCATCTATCTTCTTACTCTTAAATATACTTAATTTAAATATTCTCAAACATATTATACCAAAAAATTATATATTAATTATGACAAATGTATGATATAATAATTAAATTTATAAAGAAATATAACTAATATGAAAAAAATATAATTAACATATCACTAATTTTTAAAAAATTATAAATTCAAAATGCAAATAAAATTTATGGACCAATTAACATTAGTTATTGAACTAATGTAATGAAAAAGTTCCTTGAATTGTAAGGATAAATTGCTTGAATGAATGCCTTTACAATTCACTAAGATACAAATGAAGTTTTTGTTTATTTATGTCTGTAAAATAGATTTCACCTCTGACAAACCAACCAAAAAACAAGCATATATAGAACATGATGGGCCAAGATTTTCAACCCCGTGACTTGTTTAAAAGATGTGTAGTACCCTAGAAAAGTGTGTAGGAAACAAAAACTTTAGCAGAACCACCTAAAGTTGGGTGTGATGGTTTGTAGCAGAGTAAGTGTATACAGGAGATACGGTTGAATTCACCCCTGCAATTGATCGGTTGCATGCTGTTGGCCTCCAGTTGGCATTGTTAACAGTGGAATTTAGCATTTCACATTCCCCATAGTTAAAAGATGGGTATAGACAGCTGAAAATATGGGACTGATCCCCTGAAAAAGTAGTGTCAATGGGCCCTTCCACTGTGCAAGGCTCCACAGAAGCTATTCCCAAACTTTCCATTACATAATCTCCTTTGGAGTTATGTGGGTCTGCAGAAAAATAGCCTTCCTTTGTAAGTGATCCATATGAAGGTACCTTAGGCAGCTCTTCAATTGCAGGCTTGCATTTTTCAATTAGCCATTCCAGTGCTTTACTGGGCTGGTCAAAACCAAGTCTGTCCTGTACAAGAAAGAATTTGATGGCTGTTTCAAAAGACAATCTTATTCTTCTGTCTCTCAGTCCTCTTGAGGTGGCAACCTTGGTGTGCCCATCCTTGCTTGCAGAAGGGTGGAGAACACTATAGGCCTTCAGCATCTCCCTTGGACTTATTTTTACACCTTTTTTCACACTCTTTCGAGCCCCATTTCTTTTCTCAGCCTGCAGTTGCACAGATTTGCTATAGTTTCTTTGCAATGATTCCCAGTGTTGAGATGCAGCAGGCTCATCATGAACACCAGTTCCAGCTCTTGAGCAATCATAGAGAAGATCTTGATCATGCGTAAAGGTCTCATGGTGGGTGGTGCTTTCATTGTTAAGTGCAGAAGATGGAGGAGAGAAGTTCTCAGCTATTGTATCACCATACATATTAAGCCCATAATAATCTTCATAAATGATGGCATCATCAAAACAATCAAATTCGGAGTTTGACAAAATGGAGGGGACTTGCCCATCTGACCCCAGAAAACCATTTTGTAGCTCTTCAGTTGCAATATCACTATCCATCGGATACATGTCAGGTACAATGGCAGGAACTGGTCTGCACAATCAAACGTTATTGTTATCTTATTTAGGCATATTGTTCATAAAATCTATAAAAGAAGCATAAGATCTATATGTAGAAAAGCATTCGCTGGAGAAAAATACCTAATCTTAGCCAATCTTCAAACCGTTTCCTGAAATGGTCATAAAATTAAGTTTGTAAGCAAGCTCAGAGACAGATATTTCATGGAAAAAACTAAAAGAGAGATAGCCTACATATAATCAATAACTTGCCTCTTAAACCACCTAGCAAATCCAGGCTCTTTGCAGAGATAAATGTAGAATTACTTTGTTTGCTTACAAAGCATCTTAACTGGAATCATTATAAATGAAAGAGGGTATAGGGATGTGCAATATTTGTGGTATAGAAATGAAGTTCCAAATATAAATGGAAGGGAGCTTTTTGAACAGTTATGTTGGGTACGCTTGTGAAAGAAACGTGTGCACTCAAAAGCAGAAACACAAGTGGCACAGCACTGATATCTTATCTTGAATAAGCATCAGCACATTTATCAGACCCCACTTTTGTCTCCTGACAAGATGTTGCCCATCTAATCATTGCATACGGGCATTCATTTTTATACCGACCTTTGCGAACTCCAACCCAGGGAGCTCTCGTGAAAAAGTGGAGGAGGGTTTTTCTTATGTCAATCAGCATCACCATCTTTCAGTTCCATTTTTCTGACTTGATCTGGCTGGCATGTTGTTTGTTTTCTCTGTCATCGATCAGATATTGATAAGTCATGTCAAAATTCTCCATCATCATAAACAGTTGAGCATACGGGCCCTATTCTTTCCAGCTAGCTCTTCTGTTTTTAACCCTAGACAATTCATTTGTCGTCACAAGGAGAAGGCTGCTTCAAGGTATGCAAGAGAGAGAGAAATAGCATGTCATTATAGAAGTATTATATGTTTCAGGTAGAACTCTAATGGGGTTTGTTATGGAGTTTGTTGTTTTCTGTCACCTCCAAGGAGACATTAATTCGGTTCATGAAAATTTTCTGTGGAAATAAATGTTTTGGAGGAGATTGTTAAGCTATATTTTATTAAAAAAAGAGAGTATGTCTTCATAAAGGTATTTTATGTTTAATGTTTAATGTGATCTTAATTATTTAGGTTGTATGGCTTTAAATTTGATGGTTGTATGGTTGTATTCAAGTATTCTTTTTGTAAAATGTAATTAAATTTTTAATAATGTATTATTTGAAAGTGGAAATTTTAGACAAATTTTGAAAATTTTATAATATAATGTCTTAACATTTGAAAGGTAAAGAGTCTTTGGGCTTGGTGGTTCTTCTGTGGGCTTCGATCTTTGTTGTCGTACTTTTCTATTAAGGTGAAGAGTCTTGGGAAGCTGGAGTTGTTTTTGGCTGTTGTTACTGCCTTGTTTCTTTCCCCTTTCTTGTCTCCTATTGAAATGGGGACTGTGATTGGTGATGGGATCTTGGTTCGCATTCTGTGTTTGCCTTGGTAGTGTTCTTTGGCTCTGGGCCTTTGATGTTTTTTTGGCTTTGACTTAGGACTATTGTTGGTTTTGAGTGTTCTGTCACTCCTGGTTATTTGGTAACCAAGTGCTGGTTGTTAATCTGTTGTGTTATTGCGGTGTTTCCGTTGGTTTTGTTTATCTGTTTGCTTTGGAAAAGTTTGTTGTACTTTGGTGTTTAGAAGTTTCATTTTCTTAACTCTATACAAGGTTTTGGGCCCTTTCAAAACCCTACTTACCTTATCTAAAACATTTGAAAGATAACTTTTAATGGATCATTATTTAAAAAACAGTTATTTGACAAGACAAAATCAATCAACAACTTTGAGTTTTGATTGTAGACATTATGGATCCTCCTTTATAGAAGAATTTATATTCGTTTTTTTATTTATTATCTATATTGTTTCATAAGGAATATATATGAATCTTCCTCTATAGAAGTATTGATATTGATATTTTATTTATTTTACATATTATTTCATAAGAGATACAACTATATTTTTATATGAATTGAGTATGCAACATCTATTTCTGAAGTGTACAATAATTTATTATGAGTAACTCAAATTTTAATAAACTAGCAATTGCATCTTGGTGTGCAATGGGTACAACATGGTTTTTTTTTTAATTTAGAATTTGTATGGATCGAGCTTAGTATTTGACATTAAGTATACTAGAATGTAATTGTGAAATGCTTTGAACTAAGAAGAAAAGCAATTTGAAATAAATGTTTGAAATTGAAATATATATATTATAATGTTTGAAATTGAATAATATTGAGTAACATTAAATTAATTTTTTTGCATGTTTATAATTTATAAATTTGAATATTAGTAGAAATTTAGAAACAATATTTAATTCTTTCCATTCTTTCTTTGTATAAAATGCAATGATTATTTTGATAAGCTATTATTTAAATATGTTTTTCTAAAATATAATAGTTTTTTTTATTTGTAAAATATAATAATTTTTTATTTTTTTTTAACCTTTATATTTAGTTCATTGAAGGTTAGATCTTTCAATGGTCTTGCATCATGCTAACACATTCTCAACCATCGATGCCTTTATAATATGATTTATGCACTTTGAATATTAGTGAAAAATTAGAAACAATATCTAATTCTTTCCTTTCTTTCTTTGTATAAAGTGGAAAAGTGAAATAATTAATTAGATAAGGTAAATTCAATACATAGTAAAATATTTTTTTGTAAAATATAATAATTATGGTTTTTTTCTACCTTCATAATATGAATGTAAAAAATATTTTCTAGTGGAAATGTAGAATGAATATTTGATTATTTTCTTTCTTTCTTTGTATAAAATGTTTTATTTTTTTATATTATTTTATTTATTTTATATTGGGCTCATCGACGTCAGATCTTTTTCAATGGTCAACCATCATTCTACCACATTCTCAACCATCGATTATTAAAGTTAGACAGTAATGTTCATATATGGAATGCCTTGGACGCAAATATAAAGATATAAAAATATTTTTTAATTATTAAAGGGAAAACTAACATTTTAGTAGAATTTGACTCATGTATTTTGAATCTCTTAAAACAAATCATTAATGGTTATTTATATTATTAATATTCTAAGGTGTATATTAGGATTAGGGTCTAAATTTGATGGTTGTATAATTGTTTTTAGATATTTTTATTGTTAAATACAATTAAATTTTAAAGAGATTGTATCACATGAAAGGAGAGATTTCAAATAGACGGTCAAAATTTATATAAGATTATGATGATATATTCAATACATATAATATTACTTATACTATGATATGTTTTACTTTCAAATTGTTCACTGTTGTAAAAAAATTGCTTGCTAGATATGGTTGAGCCTCAAATTCAAACCCTAATTAAGATATTAAAAATTTAGGGAACCCACTTTAAATATCATTTATAGAGGAGAGACAATAAATTAACTATTATTTATCACTTTAGATTTTTCACCCTCTAACCTCTTTTCCATTAATAATATGTAAACATCAATAATAAAGTAATATTACAATAAATATAAATCAAATCTCATAAAAATTAATATTAAAATTGTTCAATTATTTTTAATAATAAAAAGTATTTTAAAGCCCAAAAAAATATACTAAATGTTGGGGCTAAACATTGGAACAAACTACTAGTATATTTTAGAAGTTATTTCTTCCTTTTTTACATACCATTAGGTAATAATTTAGATATATATTATGAAGTCCACCCTTGTCATGTGATTTTATTTAGAATGGATATTGATACTCATAGATTTATGCACTTACATTTAGATTTTAATTATGATCATGGATTGTATGGATGGCCACAGTATCTTTAGAATAGTTTAATTTTTATGAGATCATTATGATGATGCTGGTTGTGGTTCATTCCTATTCTATATGTGTGGTTTTAGGGTATTAAATTCCTTCATGATTTTATTTGTTTATAGATTTGTTTATGTATGATTTTGATTTGGAAGTGATGATTTGAATAGGAATGTTTGATCATGGTGAAAATTGGAAAGGAAATTATAAGATTGTGGTTTTTGCGATGAATGTGAATTGTGTGTGATTGTATGGATTGAATTTAAATTATCATTAAAGTTGAGTAGTGATAATTATTTTAGATTATGGAATAACTACTAATGATCATGTTTTTAAAAGATTGTTATCATTATCTTGGTTATCTTGTGGGATATATTAATTCTTGGCTTTAATGTGTAGGTGATTTCCACAGCCAATGGAATAAACTTTGGAGGATATCTAGAAACCTTTTTTTGTGATTCCCCAGTGATACCTTGACCTCAACCCATAAGGGCACTAAGGTCTTTATTTTTAAAATGTGTTATAAATATATACATGTTATTATTTAAACTTAATTTTTAAAATTTTGTTATGAGGTTATATGTATGATAATTTTTAGTTATGAGTCATCCTTATGATAAATCTCAAATTTTAAACTAGAAGGAATTTTAAAAGGTCATAAAGTGTCTTTTTCTTTATAAATTAAAAGAAAATAAGTCACTATAGTGAATACATATAGGATGAGTACTTGTTGGGAGATAAATTTAAAGATTTGATCAATATTTTACCTTCTCCAAGTCCCTTGAGTAGAGTTTGACAAAAAATTTCTTGGGGAAGAAAGGAGGAGGTTTTGAATATCATCCAATCATCCCTTACTAAGTTCTCCATGAGGAATTGCACTATGACACTTCTCCATCCCAAAAACTCACATATGTGAGTGCATAGGTAGTCATATGAATCTTTGAGAGTTATGTGAAGGGATTAGGAAGGTAGGAGTCATGTCTCACCTTCCCACTAGAGAGGATGAATGACATGACATCTATTATTTGTATCCCCCTTGTAGAGGTTAGAAGGGTTTTAAAATTATTATTCTTCATTCTTGAATGGGGAAGAGAGGGGAGAGTCTTAATAGCTTGGAACTTGATCTTTGGATTTTGAATAAGCTTGGAGAGGAGTTTCATTGATGGATCTTCTATAAAATCTTTTTATCTATTTGTGGTGTCCACTAGAGGTAGACTTCATAGATTTCTTGTTTAAAAATATGCAAGATGTGTTTGTGTGTGTGCGCACTTGTAGACATTGAAATCACATATACACTCATTTTGTAATACCATCTTATGTTAACATTTAATTCACTTACCACCTCTTAATGCATTAAAATAATTAAATATTACTCCAAGTTTATTACGTTATCTCAATTAAATTAAATAAATAAGTGTGCAAGCTTCAAGTTTAAACTATGTACATTTTTAGCTCATTGTTTCAGATCACACTTAGGGATCCATCATCATGAAGAGGAGAAACATCGAGCTAAAAATATACACAATTTAAACTAGAAGCTTGCACACTAATCGATAGACTGTGGAAAAATCATACCAACTATTAATTAAATAATATTTATTAGTTAATTGATTTAAGTTTGATCATTTTTCACATTATCAAATATTAAATTAATTTAAATCCTAAATTACACCTCATGAGTTAAATTTCCAATCAAAGATAGTGAATTAAATAATTAAATTAGTTAACTCACTAATAAAAATTACAACAACAGAAGGATTAGAGATTGAGATATAAATCATGATTTATACTAAGCCATCAACATGAACTATAGATAAAGTCTCATCTAATGATAGACACAATATTATATATAATCATTCATAAATCCTTTGATATATAGTGCAATTTTGTATCTTCTGAAACATTCTATCTTCACTTACATTACATTTCTTATCTCTTTCTTACACTTCCCTCCCTTTTTCAATATCTTTTTATATATACATATATAAGTTTAGGGATGTGTCCCTTACAAAATACCTATGTTTTTATGAGGCCTAGTCAGCCATGTGCTCTACATTCTCTTTGGGGTGGTTTGTGATAGGTTCTACTACTATTTTGTAGCTCTATTTTATCATTCATCACTCACCATGTAAACAATTATAAATCCCAAAATCTCTAAGGTTGGATAATCTCCAAAGTGCCTAGGATGTCAAACCTAGGAGGAACACCACAAAACATATGTTCAAGTTGGGAAACTAAGGATCAAATTTTTTAGGTGGGTAGTACCACTTTCAATTTTGGTTCTACAAAACCCAATGGGTTCTCCCTAACGTGTTGTGATGGATATCACCGCAAAGAAGAAACAATCACCTTGATACAAATTATACCCACTGCATAGTGTACCCCTACTGCTATTGTCACTTCATACCTATTGTTTGATTGGGAAAAGGGATCTACGTTTTAAATAACACTTCTCTAAATTTGTGTTGTGGTGGATTAAAAATGATCTCAAAAACCACTTGACTACAAACCTCAATGGAAGAGTTGGAATGGTGGATCAAGAATTTAATCCACTATTGGTGAGGATAGACTGGTGATTGGATTGATTGAACTAATTGACTAATTTTTATGATGCAATGATGTTCCTATGTAAACTAAGAAAAATCAACAGTTTGTTATGATTTATGAGAAATTGAATGCAACAAGACAAAAATAGAATCTAGAAAGGCAGAGAGTAGACACAGAGGACCTTGGGGTGTAAATTTGATGTTGAATTAGCTGGTTTAGGGCATGATGCACCCTAAATTGTCCTCTTCTTTTCTAAGATGTAAAAAAAATGCTTGAGGTCCCTGGTTTGTAGCTCCTGTTATCTTGGGGTCACTGTCGGAACTTTGTTTATTGATGAGAAAATCTAATTTCTATATCTTGACAACCTGGAGGGTTTGAATGCATAAATAAGCAATCAGCCATTAATCTTCTTCTGGACTTTTCTTCAGATCTAAAAGCTTGCACACATGAAAGAGAGGGAAGGGTTGTGTCATATAGGGGTTTGCCTAAGTCAAACCCTACTTTGGTATTTGTACCTCCATAATGGCTAATGATGATGTATGAAAGAGAACTTACCCTCGGTTGGGTAGAGACTAAAAAAAAGAAGTAATGAATTGACTAATGTTGCAACTCACCACACAAATCTATAAGTCCTTTATGGATTGAAGTCATGTACTCATTTCCTTCAAAAAGAATTTGATTGCTTGATTGAAGTCCTACAAGTGTTAGTACTCACAAAACAAATGAACGCAAAACATGAAAAAACTTACATAAAAATATGATGATTGATTAACATGATGTTTGGCTGAAATAAATACTGCTAGAAAATGCTGATAATTTTTCTCTTGATTGCTTTTTGGGATTGCTCAATTTTCTCAATAAAAGTGCTAGGATTCATTAGGAATAAAATTGTGAAAATGATTTATATAATTTATATGTAATTCTTCTAATTTCTCAAAAATCAAATGTTGATAGCCGACAATTGAAATTAGAAATTCTTGAATAATAAAATACCAACACCGACATATTCAAATTGGAGCCAAAAAGAGGTGTTCTAGGGCATGGGGCGCCCTAGACAAGACCCATTATTTTCGAGGCCCAAAGTTTCGGGGGCAAATATTGAATGCTTATTTTCATTTCCCATTGTTTATTTTTCTATTATGTTTATAAAATGGGAAATTAAAAATGCATAATTAGGTCCAAGAACATATGTGGGAGCTAAACCTAGGGTGAAATTATCAAGGGTGATAATTTTTGACACTACACCTATAGGCTAGTTTGAGGAACTCTAAGCTAAGCACCTAATTACATCAAACAATCTGCCATATGAGATGTCTAAAATATGATTTTTATAATCCTTATTGTTATTACATATTTATACATTACAATTAGAACACACTAAGTTAAATTGAATTGAAAGGATATTCAAATTAATTTGTTGAAAGTTTAATATGATAAAGAGAAAAAAATCCAATATAATCTAGATTTTGTATTCATTTAGGAAAAAGAGTCACTAGATTCATATAAAAATGTGTGACAATCGCAACTAATGGTGATACCTTAATGAGGATGTCACATAAGACTATATGAACTCGAAGATGTACATGTAAAATAGGTCCTACACATATATTTAGGAAATAACAAATATTTGCAAAATATTAGATAATAGAACTTAGTAATATGCAAGCATACCCACACATTTATTTTATTATTTCAAAATGATACCTCACAATAGCTTTATGAGAATTTTTCAACCTTATGATTGACTAGAACAGATGAACAACGTATCAAGAAATGCATACTATACTCGTGAAGACAATTAATCAAGGTTGTTTATGCCTTTTATCACCCACTCTTCAAAGATTACAAGTACCACTATAAATTTGGGACAAATCTAGATTATCACAATATCAATATCATCATGCTTGAAACTTAAAATGAAACCCTAATGCTTCTTTTGAATGTCTAGGTTTCGTTTGTTCTACAACTATTGCTCTCAAATAGTCTTCCTCTTTCAAATGGCATTTTTTTAGGTCCTAAATACCCTAAAAAAGAAACATAAAATTTGTAATAAACACAATAATTTGTTGCCAATATGTTGCATAAAACACCCATACCATCAAGAATCATTTTTCTTAAATTGTTCCTAAACATGTACTACAAATTCTTCTTGATGTACCATAGTAGCATGGAGGAATGTTTGCTAATATGAAAACATTATATGTGTTTATGGAACTATTAGATTTGATGCATAGGCCAAGAAAGGACCCACAAAATCTACTAGAATAGCAACCAAACTTCAACCATTGTATTAATTAAATAATAACTATCTTTTGCCTTCCCATCACTAGAAGTTTACGACAATTTGTTCCTCTTTTGGTGAACAATTATTTTAGGTGGAAAAACTTTATTGAATAGTGGTATGGCTTATTGAGTCATTACTAGTAAACTAGGACATGCAAGGAGGTATGTGGGAGAAAATAGTAAATTTTAAATTTTGGGGGTTCAAGGTTAAGAGTCACTCACGAGCCTTTATTAAGGTGTTGAGATTCAAGGGTAATACGAAATTCATATCAATAAGGTATCCAAAGGAAGATTAAGTCTAAGCAATAAATACGTAAAAGGAAACATAGTGTGAGATATTAAGGATCAAAGGTTAGGAGTACCTCATACAAGGTACCCAAATGAGGATAGGTCTAAAATCATGACCCTGATAAGATAATGTGGTGAAAATTATCAAGGATTGGAGTTTGGGGATATCACATACCTTGTACCATATTGATGGCATGCTCATACCCCCAACTCTAATGGGATGTATAAAGGGATTTTATCGAGTGTTGAGGTTTGAAGATGCTCAAGAAGTACTTTGATAATGGGACGAGAAAAAAATTTACTCTAAAAATATTAATAAAGAAATTGATGAAGTTCCAAGTTCAAGGATGACATGAAACAGGTACGTGAGTAAAGGTAAGGTTACAATTTTGACTCGAATAAAGTAACATAGTAAAAATATTGAGTTTGGAGTTGAGAGTTGTGGATGACATGAGAAGAGTACCCAAGTAAATGAAAATTTGACAAGCTAATAAGGAACAAAGGAAAAATCAAATTTATAAGAAAAGGCATGTAGGGAAGGAAAACCTCATAAATCTAACATAGGAATAAAGATGAAGGTGAGGAATCAAGAAAGGGATATTGAGGAGGAATTTGAAATCTCAACAACGAGAAAGGTTAAAGGTGAACTTGGAAATTTTAGGGAGCAGGGACAAAAGATACCAAGAAATGGGTACTTGGGGAGAGGAATGATTGAAACTTTGACTCTACCAAAATACCTAAACTTAGGGAATAACCAAAAATGCCCCACACATAGAATTTTCATAGATTTTAGCAACTTCCAACATATGAAAAGAACATGGGGGATGAAGAACCACATCTATGCAAAGCTTGACAAAAGAAGACCCATTTGGAACTATCTCAAATTAATCATCTACTATGGGATGAAAAAGGTCAAACTACACAAAGTAATTCATAACACAAAATAAAGAGATGCATCAAAGTGGGGTGTTAGTGTTGGATCTAGTTGGGAATGTGTATCTCTTGTAAACCACGAGAATCTAAATCTCTAGGGATAAACCAAAAAAAGGACAAAAGAGAGATGAAGAGAAATAAACCATCATAATCAAACAAAGATCATGACCAAACATAGGCACACACAACACAATATTTACAAGACAACACACGAACAACAATAAAAGGAAAACTTATGTACAAAGGTTTATAGAACATCACCCTTGGGAGAGATAGAGCTTAAGATGCTAACCTTGAACTACCATCTCCATGAATTCTCCATCAATACTCCTAAGATAGAAAGTTCCTTGACTACACACTTTAGCAAGGGACTTTCTTTTGGACAAGCTTCAGTGGGGGGAGCATATCCTCCAAGCAAACAGAATTGGAAAAGAAAATAGAGGAGAAAAGAGAAATAACATAAGGGTAACCTTGAAGTGTGTAGAAGATAAGAACAAAATTTTAAGAAGCAAAAGGTTCCTCCAAGGCACATCATTTTATATAGATGAGGATCTAACTCCACAGCTAGAGGAAAGAAGGAAAGAATGGGAGAAAGTTATAACAACAAGAAAGGAAGGGAATGATGCTTGGTTGTATAGAGGGAAATCCCAATTCAGGGACAACACGAATCCTAATAAATAGGAAAGAGGGGGGGCCCAGGATCACCTCTCAATGGTAAGCTAGAATTGTAGAGGCTACCCTTGGAGGAGGGGGGATGGGTTGGGGCCCATAGCAGAAGGAAAAGATATCATTGCACTCATGGAAACACATGAGCATAAAGGCTACATGATACCTGAATTCGAAGGTTATAACAAGATATCAGTTTGGAATGAGTTAACGAAAAGTGGCAAGGGGCATGGTGGGGTGACAATATTGGTTAGGAAAGAATGTGAAAGAATCATAAAAACAAAAAAAAAAGACCCAAATAACCAATACATATGGGTCAAAATGGCAAATGGGGAGTTTACAATTTGGATCGCAGCTTGTTATTTCACCCCTTATGGTTCTAAAGTGTAAAAGAAAAGGAGCCTAGACAGAGAAGACCCATATGAAG
This sequence comes from Sequoia sempervirens, assembly GCA_007258455.2. NCBI lineage: Eukaryota > Viridiplantae > Streptophyta > Pinopsida > Cupressales > Cupressaceae > Sequoia > Sequoia sempervirens. The sequence goes on from VDFB02271358.1 coordinate 215,777,605, forward strand.
CATTAATAATAGACATAACAAAGTATTGTGCCACGAGAAAGATTATTTTGCTTGGGGACTTTAATGCAAGAACAATGAATAACCAAGCTTTGTGTTTTAGTAAGGAAGAGGGGTAGAATAGTAATCTGTTGTGGTTAGAGGAAGAAGAAAATTAGAGGTGGAAAACGGTATCTCAGGACTCAAAAGGTGGTGTTTCATCTTTCGGTGCAAATTTGTTGAGGTTTTGCTGCCTTCACGATTTAGTCATATGTAACGGCATAAATACATTGTCGAGGTCCAAGGCCTTCACATGTCATACTCATAATGGGCAAAGTGTGGTGGACTATGTAATTGGTTCACAAAGTATTATGCAAAGGATAATAGAGGTGGAAATAAGGTGTTGTCCAATAGAATTGAAATATGACCATAGCCCTATTTACATAAAACTTGGAATGGAAAAAGATGTCTAGAAAAGAACTAGTCCGCAACCATACAAAAGAAGGGATCTTCAAGATAAATTCTTCTAACCTACAAGAATCAGGAAATATTTTTTAAAAATGCTTGAAAAATAGTTAAAGGAAATAAAAAACATTGGAAGCCCCAATAGAAACAAAAACATTATAAACAGTAGCAAGTTGATGGCAATCATTTACAAGGCTCTCACAACATGCAAAAGAGCTAAGGGTAGAAGAGATTCCAAAAATCGTTTCCCAACAAATCCATGGTATGACGAAGAGTGTAAGGCAGCTAAAAGGGGTTTGAAATTTTCTGAAAATGTACATGCAAATAAAAAACTGTATGAGAAATTACTAAGATAAAAAAAAAAGGAATTCAAGATAGTAAGAAGGAGAGAATTAATTTCTCTTGGAAGGCACAATCTGAAGGGTTTCTAGAGAGAATTGCAATAGGCTAGAGGTACCAATGAGGATAACATCACAGACATTCAATGGTTAGAATATGCAAAAATATTGTATGAAAGAGACCAAGATAAAACCTTACCTCCGACAATTAACACTAATGATAAACTTTTCACCACAAAGGATATCAAGATTGGTATTAAAGCTTTGGCGGTGGGGAAGGCTCGAGACATTTGATGGGTTACAGTCTAAATTTTTGAAATGGGTTTTAGAGCTCTTGGCACCACATATCAAGAAGATTTTCAATAGGGTCATTCAACATGGTTTTCCAACAAATTGGATAGCGAGCATTGTTATCCCTCTCCACAAGAATGGTGATGTCAACAACCCGTCAAACTATCACACCATAATGATTAATTTCTTTTTGGGAAGCTCTTTGGGAGCATGGTGGAACACAGAATCAATTGTTGGGCTAAGAATGAAGGTAAAAGGGCGAAAGGGCAAGCTGATTTCAGACCGAAGCATTCTACAATTGACCATTGCATCTCTCTCAAACACATGGTTGAATTTTTTTGGGATAAACAAGGTAATGAGGTTTTTTGTTGTTTTGTTGACTTCCAAAAGGATTTTGACATAGTCTCTAGAAGCAAACTTTGGGATAGAATGGAATAGCTCAGAATTTTGGAAAAGTATAGGGCTGCTATCCATAGACTTTATGATCAAGTCCAGCCCAAAATCAAAACAAAGGCATGTTTTCCAGAGTGTTTTGGGAGCAACATTGGGGTCAAGCAAGGATGCCCTTTGTCTCCCACTTTGTTTGGGCTATACATTGACAAGTTAGAAGAGTGGTTAGACAAGCGGGGAGGAGATGGAGTGTTCTTGGCCACTTATGCGGTCAAGTTGTTGCTATATGTGGATGACCTTACCTTAATGGTAAATTCAGAAAATATTCAAGAACATCTAAAAGCTCTAGAGCTATTTTGTCAGGATGTAGGGATGCAAGTGAACATCAGCAAAACCAAAGTCATGATATTTACAATGAAAAGAGCTAAGAAGCAATTAAATTTCGAGTTTGAGGGAAACTCTTTGCAAGTGGTAAATGAATACAAGTATTTGGGTCTTGATTTTTGCAGCACTTTCAATTGGGAGACTTGTAGGGAAAAAAGAATTCAAGGGGGTTGGAAATCTCTCTACTTACTTCAAAACAGATGTAGATTAGCCAAGCTATGGGATTGGAAAAAAAAAAAGAAATTATTTGGGCTGCTTGTTACCCCTGTGGTCTTATATGGTTGTGAAGTTTGGGGCTGCAACACATCAACACACTAAAATGAAGGCAAATAGAAAGATTACAAAAGCACCTAATCACAACCAATTTCAAAATAATAAGTACAGTTCTGTATGAGTTTGTTTTAGTTGAGGCAAGGGCTTTTCCAATGGAAATGGTAGCATTAATTCGTTTATTAGGCTATTTGAAGAGAATTGAGAATATGGGGGAACATCGATGGCCCAAAATTGTGGTGGAAGAAAACTTAACTAGAAGGAAGAGCATATGGATGAGGCAAAATATCAAGTGGATGGGAAAATGGGGGATAAGCATGCAAGAGTATCCAAACACAAATGTAGAAATTAAAAGGTATGTAAAGGAGAAAGTCAAACATATCATGTGGTCAAAACAACTTGGTTGAAAAAGAGAACACTATGTTTTGCATTTTAACCCCACTTGTGATCACGAGCAAAAATATTACGTGGGGGTAAATATAAAGTAGAAAGTTAAAATATTGATAGTCCAGTTAAGAACTAGCTCTCACCGTTTGAGGTGTGAAACGGGAAGATGGAAAATACCCAAGGAGGCATGGGCAGATAGGATTTGTTGTTTTTTCTCTTCGGGTTTAGTGGAAACAGAGTGGTGCTATGTCATGCAGTGTAAGGCTTATGAGGACATCAGGTGCAGTTACTTGGATCTGTTTAAAGTCAAATTGTTAGAGGCCTTGTTTGAAGAGGAGAAGATTGTTGAAATAGCAAGTTACCTGATCAAAATACACAGCAGAAGAAACAAAATCAGCAAAGAGTTAGAGGGCAACAAGGAGTAGTTGGTGGGGTAGGCGGTTGCTCTGTTTGTTGCAAAAAAATGATTTCAGTTTTGTTTCCTAGGTCCCATAGACTGGTTGGTCTTGTAGACGTAATTAAAATCATTCATTCATCCAAAATGTGATATGAAAGAAAACAATAATGAACCATAAAGTTGGTGCTTGGCAGTTGATGTTAGGATAACTTTTAACATTGTAAGCTACCAAGTATTGATATTCTCCCCCTTAAACTTGTTTATAGACAAATCCTTTCTACCATTTCCTTGGGTACCTTTCTTAATAGTAAATGGCATTGCACATTTAGACATGTCAAATGGAACAAGTTAAGTGTTCTTATTTGGAAATCCAAAGCTGAAGCTCAAGCCTAATTAACTGTTTGGAAATTTTTGTATGTTAAACTTTCCATTGGCGACTGTCTTTCTTTCATCTCGCCAAAGCCATCTTGCCCCTTTTGCATTAAAAATGAAACTATCAAGCATGATTTCTAGTTTTGTCCACATGCGAATTATCTTTTTGTCAATCTTCTAGCTCTTTCTCCTCAAGTCTGATCTTAGAAAACTGCTCTTCTCAACCTTGCTTCACACCTTAACAGCATATCACAGACCTTCAAACACATTATTTTGAAACACATTTAGAAATTCTGTTGCCTCGCTACCTTTTCCCACAAGTTTTACACCATTCAAATAGAAGGTCGGATCATCTGTGTGAATCTTGCTCCCCACCTTTCCTTTTTGCAGTCATCCCTCCAATCCAAACCTGAAAGAGCTACAATTGCAATTTGATGCTTTTGAGGCTAAAATGAGCTGGCCACAAGTTCGAAGAGAAAGGTTGATTTTCCAGTGTGGTCTGGAAGCTTTGAGGTTCCTTGTTCCAGTTGGGGTGGTTAGCTAAGAGTAACTGTTGTTAAGCTTTTTAATATCTAGGGTGGTGTTTCAGATGTTATGAAGTTGGGTCTTGTTCTGGCAATGACTTCCGTTTCTTGCAGCTGCTTCGGTGGAGATTACAATGCTGTCGCAATAATCATCAGCGTAGTTTTTTACAGCAGATTGGATGATGTTTGCATTGTGTTTAAATTTCTTTGTAAATCTATAATTTATTATGCTGTTTTTAAACAGCCTATAGATGTTGGATGATGTTTGCATTGTGTTTAAATTTCTTTGTAAATCTATAATTTATTATGCTGTTTTTAAACAGCCTATAGATGTTTGCTTTGTAAATTTGTAATTTTTGTTGCTGTTTTTTTTTTAACAGCCTGTAGATGTTTTCATATGGATTGCTGCTGTTCTATAACAACAATGTAGATGCTCTGCTGATGTTCTGGTATTGCTCTATCACAGCATTGTTATTGCTCTGGTGATGTAATTTTGACTTTCTTACTCCAATAAAAAAAATATTGATAGTCTAGTGCCCAATGATGCCCAACAAACAACAAAAATGCCCATGGAAGCTTCCTTACATCCTCAGCAAGTTTAAATTGCCCTGCAATATTTTAAAATGACCCAACATCAATAAGAATATGCCCATGCAACAAAGGTAAGTGCCCAAGTGGCATCCACGCTAGTTTTGAGTTAAGATAGGTGCAATGTCAAGTTCCTATCGTGCCCATCACTCATTTTAAAGGTTATCTCATATCCAAAGTGCAATGTGAGTATCTTAAGTGATGCAATGGAGTATTGAAACGTGGAGATAAACTTTGGGATGTTGTTTCATGTTCTTAACTACAAGAAGTAAATGTTTCCATGTCTAATCACGCCCAACATTGTAAAAAATGCCCAACAAGTTATAGAAACTTCTTGGGTAACTTTGAAAATACATTGCACTGGTTTTGAATGCCTTACAAATTGTAAAGCGCTTAGATAGAGTAAAAAATCACCTACAAACTTTTCAAACACCCTGGCATAGGGAGAAATTTCTAGCATGAAAATGGCTTTCAAACAGTTAGAAATATTCTTCACCTTATACTAGCGAACAAGTCTTAATTTTTAGCCAATTTATTAATTTCACGGATTGAATCAATTTTGGCTTGAGGTCAAGAATCAAAATGCTCTAAAACCTTGATACTCTTTGATCTACCCTTTCTGTATTGCAAATAGATTTAAGTAGCAGTTTTTGAAAAATTGGTGTTGGTTTGTCTTACTTTAAAAAATATTATTATTCTGAAGAAATTATATATGAGGATAAAAATAGACAAGCTTGAGGACAAAAATAGACAAGCCCAAGGAGCAAAAATTGATTGTAGAAATGTCAAATACAAAGGAAAAATATAAAAATGTATACATAGTAGAAAATGTGAGGAAAAAATGATTAAAGGAAAATTCTCTGAGAAAATGTTAGAGGTTGCAAGTTCTAGGAGGTAAAATGCTTAATTAAAAATGAATTTTTACTTGCTAGTAAATAGGTAAGAGCTAGAAGGTTATTTTATTTATTTGCAGAGTGTAATTAGGTTTGAAAACCAATTCTACCATAAGATTAAAAAGTTAGATAAGAATGTAAGTGGAAGTTTGAAAGTTAGTTTCAATTACTTAAAAAAGAGGTAAAAGAAAGCATGATTTAAAGATATTAAGGCATATTCCTTATGCCTAGTTCAGCTATAGAAAAGAAGGACCAGATGGGGATAAGTGTCAATAATATCTTCACTCTAATTTCTCATTCTCATTATAATATAATATTTGGGTCTTTTTCCAATTAGTTGTTGGGTCTAAGGGAAGCCAATATGAGGTTCATGTCTATAATTTTTTCAATATATTTTGTAATGTCAAATTGATGTAAAACTTTGCTTAGTAAGGAAATTATATTTATGAGTATAATTTTTTCTCTAACATTGTACTATCTATTTATTAAATCAATATAAGACACATTCATGTTTTCTTTGTGGTTTGTCTCCACTTCACCTTATGAATTTCATGAAATTCAAGAACTTCTTAAGTGCACATTTGATGCACTTGTGTCAAGATTGGTTAGGTTTTATCTAAGGGATATAGTAAAATTTTCTATTATGAGTTACTTATATTTGGAAACCTTTCTAACTTTATATATGGGTTTATGAGTCTTGAATGGATTATTAAGAACATATTGCATTGTATGAAACATAAAAGAAATTAGAGTATAGGCTTTGTAAGGTAAAACCCTGTAACATAGGCTCATCTAAAATATGATTTTCTTTGTCATTGTTATTGGTCTAGGATTGAATCTACTCCTACAAGATAAGGCATCCATCTATTATGGTTGTAGCTAACTTGGCACCTCAAATCTACATATAACAAATATTTGCATAAAGATATAACTTATTCGGATGTTCTTGTCTTTTCACTCTGCTCTTAATTTTTATGTCTTGGAATCATCTGCTTTTCACTCTGTCTAGGTTTGTAGACCAATCATGATTATAAGGCAAGTTATGTCATCTTCGACCCTCATAGAAAAGTGTAATATTGTTATTAGAAGAAAGTCCCTTCACACTATGAATGAGAGGTCTTTCATCACCCCATTTATTTCCAACTTATCTTCAAATATGAGGGTCTTATTTGATGGTATTGTATCTAGCCTAAGGATGTATACATCAGCTCTCTTTACTAGTTTACCATATGCTCTCATATTTCGCTCTATATTAATTGTACCAAAAAAAAAGCCTCCCCCTTGATAGAAGATTAATAGAAAATCTTCTCCAAGAGAAAGTTCTCAATATTAAGGGCTAGCTACAACAAATCAAATATGATCCTATTTTGCTATGTAGTCTTATCAAATCTAAGAACTTGCTAAGCAGTGTGTAAAATTATAAAAATTAAGGAGCTAAATTTAGAGCAAGAACTAATTGGATAAAAGAGGGAGGTCTAAAGGCATTGAACTCATCATCCTAGAAAATCATAACACCTTCCAATACAATAAGATTTTGGGGAGTCAATTCCAAAAATAAAACTATTCTCCCATCACTAAACTCATAGAGCTATGATCTTAGCCAAATTGTCTTATAGTAATCCCAAAAATAAACCATCCACCTCATCCAACCCTCCTAAGATCATCAACAAATGGTAGGAGTACAAATAGAAGAGGCATTTCATATTGGGAAACTTCCATTCTCACCTAAACCTTATAAGTGTCCTAACATGAAATAGAGGCAAGAGTGAGACTTTTCAATGTGGATATATAAAATTTGTCAAGCATGGTTATCTCTCTAATGAACAAAGTGAATCCTCATATGTGTCATGCTTACCCACTAAAGAGGAATGTCTCCTATTTCAAGCATAATGAATATCCAATTCCAAGTAAAATTTGTAAGAATGTGAGATATAATGGTAAAGGCCTAGGGTACACAAGCAAGGAACCTACAACTATCCACTTTTATAAGACTACAATTAGCAAGGGTTAGGGGATGTCTCGAGATGAATATCTTTGTAATGGAAAAACTTGCTCAATATAATAAATAATTGGAAATATGTTGAAATGCTTCATAATAATATGCCACTTCAAGGGGGATAAGTGTAGTCATCCATCCACTTACCACATCCTTACCTAGGTGTACCTTTATGTAACATACATAGATCTATACCTTAACAAGTTATTCAAAAAAATATTTAAAATAACACCTATCTTTGTTATAACAATAGAATCTATACCTTTTCACACCAAATTCCTTTGGTCCTTCAAGTTGATATAGTCACCTCCTTATTCAATAACGAGCCTTAACATGTCACATTCATTGTTTTAAACTAAAGAACGACAATCACACATTGATCCCACTAAATTACTTTGGTTTGGATATAAAATGTTTATTTTTTGGATTATTTTGAACTCTAAAAAGGTTGTTGAGATCTTGAAACCTCATCTTCAAGGTGAAAGGGTTATTGTAAACCCTAATTGTGAGAAAATATATTTATTTTCTAAATTGCATATTTGAATGCTCTAGACCTTATTTAGAAAAAAGGATTATGGTTTGTAGAAAACATAAATATTTTATTTTTTAGAAAGCATTCATGATAAAGGAGAAAAAATACATTTATACATTTACCTATTTTTTAGAATATAAATTTTTGTTTAGCTTTCTTCCTTCCAATTTTATTAATTTGTATATATATATTTCTAATTTAATTCAAAATACTAGTTATTAACATTTGTAGATCTAAAATAAAATAATATAGTAATAATAGATAATTAAATAGAGATAAAATATATTTATGGATATCATAAAAAAAATGTCAATAGTGACATGGTGAGACGGTTAAGTTGTTCATTACCATTGTTCCTTGCCTCCTGTGTCACATGCAAGTGGAAATTGTCAATAAACAATAAAAAATAAAATTAGTATTAGATGTGGAAATTGTCAATAAACAATAAAAAAAAATTAGTATTAAATCTAGTTTGATTATTCATCTACATGTATATATGTGTCAAAGTTTGACTTATTCAAAAGAAAAATAATAATAAATAAAAAACAAGTAAAAAAGGGGGATTAGGTCAGATAAAATAAAATATAAAAATAAATTAACAATATGAGAACACAAAAGAAAAAGGGGGAAGAAAGGAACTATGAAAAGGATGAGATCCAACCATGAATATCTCATGGCCTACTACAAAACTATCTTCTTCTTCATTGCCTCCTTTCGAATTTCTTCTTCCTTGCAAATAAGAAACAAAAAGAAAAATAAGCTCACAAATGAGAGGATAGAAGAAGTATTCATGGCCTACTACAAAACTATCTTCTTCTTCATTGCCTCCTTTCAAATTTCTTCTTCCTTGCAAATAAGAAACAAAAAGAAAAATAAGCTCACAAATGAGAGGATAGAAGAAATAAAACAATGTATACTTTGAGAAACAATGAATTGTTTTAGAGCTGCCCTAATTTTAATACTAAATTAAATTACAATAAATTGATTAAGTGAATTAAATAGACTAAATTCATAATTTATTATAGTTGAATTAAATTAGTTCATTTAATGATTAAATATAATTTAATTTAATTTAACTTAATTTAATTAATTTAATTTAACTTAATTTAATTAATTTAATTTAACTTAATTTAAGTAATTTAAGACAAGCTCTTTAAGTATATATTTGAAGTTTGTGCTTTAAAAAAGATTAAATTTACTAATTATTCATTTAAAAAGTTATTTAACGTTAATTAAATTAAATAAATATTTTACTAAAATTTAATTATTGTGGAAATACAATTTTTTAATAATTAAATATAAAAATAAATTTTAAACAAGATATTTTATATTATTTATAATTTAAAAAATATTAATTTAATAGGCCTCTTCAACAAGTATATATTTATATTATGTTGAAGCTGTTGCAATCTATCATGGTTTAAAATTGGCAAGGGAGAAGGGGGTGTCGAAAATTTGGTTGGAAGGGGACTTGTTGAATATTATCGACTACCTTAGGAAGCTCACTTCTCCTTCTTGGTCCATAGAAAGACTTATTAATGATGCTCTTTCTTTGTTGAATAATTTTGATGAAGTCTACATTTCCCATGTGTTTCGTGACGTTAATGGTGGGGTGATCCCGCAATACTGGTTTACAATTTTTGGCCAAACTAGACATTGAATTGATTTTTTAAAAAATAAACCTTCACTTTCAGGCACCTATAGTTGCTAAACCATGAGGAATTTAATGATGATGGAAACTAGTGATTTGTGGCATTTTGTTTGTAGATTCTAAATATATATTTTTAAAAAAATTTGGAATCATATTGCATTTATTTTTCCATCTCCTTTGAAAACTAGTTTTTAACAGTAAACACAATTTTTAAAAAGTGATGTTCATCGTATACAACATAACTTTTTTTATATGAAGGATAAAATTCTAATTTTTTTGAATTTAACTTTGTAACTATGATATCTCGCAGGTTCATTTGGTTTCATAGTGCTTTATTGAATATTTTTTCTCAATTAAGTTTTGAAGTCAAACCAATTACAATTTAGACATAGGCAGGCTATATACAACATAACTTTTTGTGTATGAATCAAAATTCAATTTTATTTTATTTTTCCAAATCAAGGACATTAATACCTAGTATGGACATATTTTTTAAGATTTTTTTTTGACAATATACTATTTTTCCACATGTGTAGAATAGAGAGCTTGATTTTTGGTGAAAAACCTACATTTACAAGAAATAAAAAATAAATATAATAATAAAATTAAATACATTTAAAATTATACTTTTTAGAAAGCTTATAATAAGGACTACATACTTACAAAAAATAAATTTTAAATGAATTCATTTGATCCCCCAAAAGGTAAATGAAAAGTGAAATTTTATCAGCATTTTGATAGGTGTAAAGGAGACTCTGTTATAGGTATGGTTTAAAATTAACAGGGTTATATCAAAGGGGGTTTGATCTAAGGTGGTTTGATCAACCCCTCTTCAATTGGAATCCTTTAAATGAAACTTTTCATGGCTTAAATCATTATATTTTCTTAAAACATGTGATTTCAGCAAAAATCAGGATGTCCCAAAAAGTGTAAACCACTATTGTGGGATCACTCGGTGTCATAGACCTTTTGGAAAACCTTGGTGTTTCCTTGGCTAAGTCTTGGGATATTAACGACCATCTGCATATTGATTTTATTGCATTGCTTAATAATGATAGTCCCTAAGTATTTGAAGGGGGCCAAAACTTCTAGTAATTTTATAGGATGGTTGTTTAATGATATCCTTTTGATGCTAATTAGACATTTGACTATTGTCGCTCTTATTGGAAATTGTGGGAGGATGAGTAGTAATATCATGAGGGATCTAGCCTTAATTTTTCTCTGCACATTGAAACTCAAGATCGCACACTTTCTAGGTGTTATTTCCTCGACATTTTTTACAATCTCCATTTGTATTTTGTATGGTTTCATTTATGAGAGTTGCTCAGTGCTTTTGGAGATGGAGGGAGATAGGTACAGAATGGAGTCCTTTTCATGTGTTGAAACCAAAGCTAATGGAGAAGTTTGGAAGATCTTGCAGAAAGGTGGGATCACTCCTTTTATAGAGAAACTACATGGGTCTGATCCCAAGACTTCGCAAGAGTTTGTGGAGGCTTGGTACAAACGTGTTCTTAGTGTGTTTGGAATTGATATCATTGTGAATGAGGATTTCATAGCTAAAGTTACAGGGCTATCGACTTAGGGGAGAAAATTTTTTAGAGAAAAAGCTATGCTTAGGATGGCGAGATTGAACTTCCTAACCTAGATAAAGAGAAGGCTAAAATTGTAAAGGTCTAGTGTGGTGGCTATGATCGAACCTCAATTAAACCAATTTGGGGAGATGTGGCTATGGATCTTATGTGGTACACTTTACCCTAGATGGGAAATACTTGGCAATTTATGGGCACCATTTTATGTTGCTAAACCATTTTCGCCATGGTAAGTTGGTCTCCTTCCCGTTTTATCTTCTTTTGTCTCTAGAGAATGGGATTATGGATTACAGAAAGAATCCCAACAATCCTTTTTTTATACAAGGGGTTGATGCTTTTAATTGTGGAGCACATCAAAGCAAGATATGTAATTGCAACCCATGTTCCTAGTAGAGCCTACAAGGCCAAGAAGAAGGATAACCTGATGGGGAAGTTTCAGTTGGAGGAGGGGGAAGGAGATGGTCAGATAGAGTCTGGGGATGACTCCCTAGCCCAGTTTGATGGCTACCAAATGGATTTGGATTATGATAACCCTTCAACTGGGATTAGGAAAAGTTCGGTCCCTTCTGGGTTTGGCAGTATGAGCTAGATGTGAAGAATGTTGAGCCCTCTCCTTTGCATGTGAAGCATAAAATCCTAGGAGCTTCTGAAGAGGTTGATATGGAGGGGAAAGGCTATGGTAGGAAGGTTCCTAAATAGGGGTCGATGAGTGCTATTGCTTCCCATGTTGTGGAGGAGCATTCTCAAGAGGGTGTTGGGAATACTAAGGTGTGTGTGGTGGTGAAAAATTCTCTTGATGATAAAATTCTGGACTGTGGGGGGGATAGGAGAGTCCCAACTGAAGGGGAGGTGAATCGGGAAAAAAATTTGACTTGGAAGCATCCCCTGCAATGTCATTTTTTGAAGGCAAAGGCAAAGAATAGTTTGTCCCACCTACTGGTTTCTAAGAAGATGATCCTCTGATGAGCTCTCATCAGGGGAAGGATCTGTATTGAGGATCATTGGGTTTACATCAGGCCTTGGGTTTGGTGAAGGAAGATTTGGATGTCTTCTTCAACCTACTCATGTGGCTCATTCAAGAGGTTCAAGATCTTCATGGTAAGTACGATACTATAGCTTGTTGTAACATATCCACTCTCAGAAGTTTTAGGGAGTATGGTTCTATTTTTAGCATGGTTAACGAGTGTTGAACTCCACTCTCAACCAAGTGGCAGAGGATTTTACTAAAATGAAAAAAGACCATGATCTAAGAATTACTACTTTGGAAAGGAACTTCCTGCAAATTCGTAAGGATCTCAATTCCTTCTTAAATCTCAACAAGGATTTACTTGAGACCACGGATGAGGATTCGTGCTTCTAAATGAGAAAGCAAAAGAATGGACTGGCAAGTCCCTCTTCCATGACCCTTTGAAGCAGGCTTTGGGTGAGGAAGTCTCTAAGTTTGGGAAGTAGGTTACTAACTTGGGGGTTGGACTGAGTGTTCACATTCGCAGCAAAACAAAGAAATGCAATGTGGTTCCTATGCAAAATGTTAAATAAATCATGGAGATGCATGACAAGGTGATAACCAAGGACGCGGAAGCGGTGAGGATGTTAAAAGAACTTCTCTAGTTGTTATTTTGTGTTTACCTTTCGTATGTTTTTTGTTGACAGTCGATTGATTGTGGTTTAATTAGCCTATTAGCTTTTGGGGCAACATTACTACTTTATCTCTTGTGTTGCCTTCTCTTTTGTGCAAGGCTTCTAGAACCCTTCAAAACCTATTTTACGTTAATCAAAAACAAGTATATACTTATACATATAAATATAATATTATTGTAAACACCACATTTACAAAAGCTTTCCAAACACTGTATTTACAAAAGCTCTAAAAAACAAATAAAAAGTAAAACATATTATTGTAAACAAGCTACATATACAAAAGCTTTCCAAACACAAGTTTATATTGTATTTACAAAAGCTCTCAAAAAATAAAGAAATTTATAATTGAAATTACCTATTGTGTTTATATATACAATAAGGGTGTTGAAATGTGAAACTAATAATTATCATACTCACCATGAGAGAATTTGAAGTGCAAAGGAATTTTTAATAGTTTTAAGGGTTTTAAAGAGATGTTGGGTATTAAATTAGTCTCAAAGTCACCTTTTTTAATAAAAATTCATGTATTATAGCTTTTTTAAAAACTAATGTATGAGAGGGGTATTTTAAGAAATGTAAGATTGTTAAAATTGTGTTAAAGAATTTCTAGTATTATTATCTAGTATTATTATCTATTAAAAATGCTAGTTATAAATCTATATTGTTATAAATGAAATATTATAAGAAAAAGAAATTATTGTAATAATTAGTTTATAGCTATTTATTCATTCATAAAGATTCATCTAAGAAAAAAAAAATCTTTTATGAAAATTTATGAAGACAAAAAATATATATATCTTTTGTGCATTTAAAAAATATATATTTTTCATCCAAATAAAATATGATTTTCATCTACTTTTTGATTGGAAATTTTTTTCTTGAAAATCAAAACTTGTCATAATTAGAATAAAAAATTGAAGCATATACACATGGAATCTTAATAAAGTCTAGAAATATGAAATGTAAGATTTTGTGTCAATTTTCAAATATGTAATTTACTTTAATAAATAGATAATAAAAAAATTTGCATAGGATGTATGAAAATTATATTTTTACAATCTTATGTTTTGATTCAAAACATGTAGTCATCATAATTTGACTTAAATAAAAGTATTTTTTGGGGAAAGATGTGTATTATTGTGAAGTTTCGTCCAAATTTTTTGATTATTTTTCTACTAAATATTTTTTTAGTTATTTTTTTATTTTTGGAAACCCCTCTTGTACAACCAACATAATTTGAGGTAAACTAATCATAAAATGATTATTTATTTTTTATTGTGTAAAAAATGATGTTTTGATTTTTATTTTTTATAATCTAGGGGTATCCCATTTCACTTAGTACAATTGTGACCCAACCCAACGATTCCAACCGTACCTTGCCTTGGCTCATAATTTGACTTAAATAAAAGTATTTTTTGGGGAAAGATGTGTATTATTGTGAAGTTTCGTCCATATTTTTTAATTATTTTTTTACTAAATATTTTTTTAATTAATTTTTTATTTTTGGAAACCCGTCTTGTACAACCAACAATTTGAGGTAAACTAATCATAAAATGATTATTTATTTTTTATTGTGTAAAAAATGATGTTTTAATTTTTTTTTTTTGATAATCTAGGGGTATCCCATTGCACTTAGTACAACTGTGACCCAACCCAACGATTCCAACCGTACCTTGCCTTGGCTTATTTTTTTGCCGAGTTGGGGTACAAAAGGGTGAATTGGGATGTTTTAATTGATCATATATATATAAAAATTAAAAAAATTGAAATCAAAAGTTTCTAAAAAAAATATTGATAGATGTTAATTAAAGTTTATGAACCATTTTTCTCAAAAATTAATTAATAAATATAAAAATATGTTCAATCATTAAATAATTGCATATTTAAAAACCAACATCATCATCTATAATGGGTTTTAATTTCGTTAACAAAATTTTGAAAAAAAAAATTGTTAACCATATTACTAAAGTTAGTTTTATTTTCTTGTTTTCATGGCATTGTACTTGCAATTCAAGATTGAGGGTTAGGTTTCTAAGCCTTAAAAAAGAAGTAAAACCGCATATTTCAAATTTCAAATTTTATGAAATGCATCCCCACTTTAAAGTGTGTACCCATTCTAAAAAGGAACAAGTATATGATGTAAATTGAAATTAGTACCCATTTCATTTTTAAATGGATATGTTTTAAAACAGATATCCATTCCTATTTAAAATGAGTACCCATTTTAAAAATCAAGACACGTGTTTGTTTCATATAGGTAAAAGTGTATGTTCAAGAGTTTGATCCTAAACAAGTATCCATTTTTTTACAAAACAAGCACATATTCATGTTATGATTTTTTTTCAGACCAACACTTTCACTAACGGTGGACCCATTAGCTTGCACTTACTCGACTATAAATTCATCATTATATATATAAGCATAAGCTAAATGTCTTTTTTATAAACTAAATATGAATAGATTTATATCTTAATATAAATTACTAACATAATGTTGGTCCACTTCAAAACAACCAAGGCAAATCAGGAAATTAGCATCAATTAGGTAGGGGTTGCAATACTAGTTAGTTTAGGACAAAGAATCATTTGAATGATTTTTGCCATGTTTGTGAGGAATATAATTATGTTTGGTGGAAATCAAACACATAAATATATCAAGTGTCATATCAATGATATCCTCTTTGAAAAAATCTAATGTATCTTTTATTGTTCGATAGTAAAAAAAAAAAAACTTTTAAAATAGAGAAAACAATATAAATCAAGTAAAAAGTAAGTTATATATATAGACTAGCATAGAGTATAAGATATTCGACATCTTAAAAGGATAGAAGCTTCCTTCCCAAACCAAAGAACAATAGAGCTTCTATTTCTATCCAATGCTTCTAATGTCAAGTTTAGTCATCATATATATATATAAACATTAAAAGAAAACTTTCTAAGGTCATACAACAATAGAACTTCTAATTTCAATTAATAGTCTTCAAATGTCATCCTTACACTTTTTTAATTATAAATAGGTAAATTTTAGAGTTACTACAAATAATTAAAATAATACTAACCTCCTTGTAACACACGAAGTACGAAGTAGTCCACATGTGGTTGGTTTGGTTAAGTTGAGGAATTTGTGAAAGGCAATAATGAAATTATATACATCATCATTACCTAGATGTGTCTCAGTCAATGTTTCCTTAACACACGAACAAAACGTTACTGACAAATTGCCGTGAAAAGAATCTACTTTAATCACAGATGCTGCCGTTGGCTAGGAAACATCTGGTCTCTAGTGCTCCTCCTTCACCATGTGACCGAAAAGACATAACCCCACAAATCATTCCTATCATTGGGTACGAAAAGTCACCTCTTTAATGAGTGGAAGTTGCATACATTCAGTGAAATTCATGATTCCTGCCTCGCATTTTCAGGTTTTTTTAGGTTTTAATCTTAGATAATGCTTTCAAGCCTTTATTTAGAAACTCGGTGAATTGATGCTTACTTACACCTAACAAGTTTGTGAAAATCAAATTTTATCTACAGATTTAATATGATTTGTATTAGAGATATAATAGTTTTGTTGTAGGTTGGTTGGTCGAGCTATTGAAAGACACAGTCAATCGATGCAGGTTCAAGCCTCGACTCATCCGGCCTCACAATCTGCGGGGCAGGCATTGGGAAATCGTGTGGTCCAGAGATGGACTAGTCTCGCTTGGACCCAGAGGTGGACTAGTCTCACTTAGTATCAAAAACTTAAGAGAAGCCCAACTGATCACGAAGATACCACATTTGAAATATATATATAATGAAATTTAAATTTATTTTTTAAAAATTGAAATATATATATAATCATAAGTCAGATTTTCATTTTCAACATGAACATTCAGTATTTAACATTTTTATAAGAATTTGAATCTTGATTACAAAATCACAATACCATGATTTAGTCATCATACTATATCTTTAAAAACAAATCTAAAAAATACTATTTTAACGTTAAACTTTTTATTTTAATTTTTAACTACTTTTAAAAAAATCATTACACTTGGAAAAATTCCAGCCCTACGCCCTTCAAATTACACCCGTTTATTCGAAGCGGAATTCATTGATGGAAATTATAAAACATAAAAAATAAAAAAATGAATTAATTATGTTTATAAAACGACAAGATGAGATAAGGTTCTCACCGAAACAACCTACCTCTGCCACCTGTCTTAAAATAAGAGTTGCCTTCTAAAAGGAACGGTCCCCACTACGCTACATTCTTGTGAGTTGTTTCAAAGTTTATTTATTAATTAATTGAAATTTAGAAAATGTTTTTGAATTTCAGTTAATTAATAAATAATTTTAAATATAGATTTCAATTAATTAAATGGTATATATATTTCAAATTTTATGGATTGAATATGTATTTTAAAATATTGAAAATTTTGAACAATTTTAATATATATATTTACAATTTAAAGTGTATATATATATTATTTATATTTATTTGAAAATAAAAAAATATATATATATATATATTTATTTATAGAGGTATTTAAAAAAATACAATAGAAAATAATAAAGAGAATGGTTATTATCACATAAATAATACATCAATTAAAATATATCAGTCAGCTTTTATAAAATTAGAATTTTAATTAAAAAATGTTGTTAAATTTTTTTATTTAAAATAGACATAATTGAATTATATTTGAATGAATTTCTTATTAGTTTAAATCGTGAAATATGAACAATTTTTAAAACATTAGAAGTTTTTTCAATAAATTATAGGGTGAAAAGGCTAAAGAGATCAATGACCTTAATACCCAAATTCTTCTTCACTAAAAATTTGTAAGAGTAAATTTATCAAAAAAAAATAGTTAACTTCCTTACTTTTAAATATATATTAGTAAAAAATTCACCAATAAGAATTTAGTACATATATGACAACACTTCCACAAATTTGTATTAAAGAAAATTCAATAATTTACTTTCTTAGAAATATTTCATTAAACTTTAATGCTAAAAAGTACATCTATATAAACCAAATAATTTGTCACTCAAAGTTTATTTTATTTCACAAGCAAAACCAAAAATTATCATTTTTAATTATGGGTAAATTAGGGTTATGAATAAGAATACAAAGATCGTGAACAAAACATCATTGAAGCCCTTAAAAGAACAACATGAAACAATCAAAACAAAGACAAATACAACATCAAACCAAAGAGAAAATCTAAAACTAACATAAAATACTCTAAAATGCACCATCCAAATAGTCTCACTCTTTGAAAAGATAGACCCACCTAAGGCAACATTGAGTCACAATTCTTTGATGTGTCTGAGACCCAAACACATGCATTAATACATAAATCAGAAGAGGGCAACAAGAGGCTTGAAAAATCTCAATAGTTGACAAACTTCTCGAACAAGAACAACTTGTACCTCCTCCAAACAAACCACCTTCTATCCATTTGCTTTGGAAGCATTAAAGGAGTTAAAACTAATGAAAGTGAAGTCTCCTTGACAACATTATTCCTAGATATCACAATGTCTAATTGAGGCAAAGAAAGCCCCACCCAAGCCATCTCCCTCTAAATGTCTTGTGTATCCATGCAACTCATGGAAAATATCTCAATTTGTTGCATTTTTTGCAAACCTTAAGGGAGTCTTCACAAGGTAACTGTTGCACCCATGTTCCAAATTTGGAGGCTATCATCTTTTGCACAAAGTGTAGCATACAAAAGTCTAACATCCATTTTAGGCACATGCTCTAAAAGCATAACCTTTATTTGGAAACAACCCCATCAACCATGTCAAAAGGATTATTGAAGACCAACAACTCAATAAAGACCTACCTAGTATCCACATCCAAAGAATAAGGCAAAATAAGTCCCAAATCCTAAAGAGTATGTCGAGGATGGGGTCTCTACAAAAATAATACCACCCAAAATAGCTAGCTCTAAGGGAGCCACTTCCACAAACAATGCCAAAGGAACCACCTCCTTGACAAGACACAAGGAAATCCTCTATAGTTTGCAATTGGTTAGTAGGGCACAAACATTTCTACCTAAATGACACCAAATCAAACCCCTCCACATCAAAAATACCCTACGCAAAAGAAGCAGTTGAGTGTAAAGATGTAGCAGGGGAAAGAAAGAAACCCTTATGGAGAACCCCATCCAAACCAAAGGACGTGCACAACTTAAGAGTTTTCTATGAAATATACCTTAATATAACATCCCACACAACCTCACAAAGAGTAAAACAAGCTTGAGAGTCCCCCACAAACCTTAAAATCTTATTAAAAGCTTGATTTTAATATAAAATATAAAAATTATAAAATCTAATAATTTATTATTGTAAATCTTATCTTATAAAGAGATGATAAAAAAAAATTTCATAAATTCAACTCCAATACTTTAAAAAAATAAAAATCCATTTTTCACCACTTGAAAATCCATTTTATTCGATAAGACAAAAACCTTTTATAGAAGTTCATTATTATACAAGTGATTTTAAGATAGAAACTAATTATTTATATAAACTTAATAATATACCACTTATCAAATAAGACAAAAAAAACTTTAATGAAATTCATCACTAAAAAGTTGATTTTAAGAAAGTAATCATTTATAAGAACTTAATAATTTACCACTTAAAAGTTTATTTTATTTAATAAGACCAACAAAATTTAATTTTAATATTAAAAGATATATCATCCACTCAATAATTTACCACTTAAAAATTAATAAATCTTTTCCAAAATCTATTATTAAAATTTTGACTTTAATACTAATAAATTAATTATTCATTAAAATACAATAATATCATTTGTAATTTTTTAATTTTAGAAAACAAACTTTTATTTAAAATCTATTGAAAACTTAAGAAACACTTCTATAAATCTCCATTATAAAAACTCAATGATTTGAAAATTCTTATATATACAAAAAAGTTGTGTAGGAAATTTTAAATTTCACGTGGATCTTTGTCAATTAGATCATGACCTAAATTTGTTAACCCTCCCTATCAAGTAATATTTCTCTAATAGTTAGAAATTTGATCTTAATTACCAAGATCTCGCAAGACGGATGGGATGAACCCTCTAACCATGGCCCTTCTCCCACAAAGGATTGTATTAGCTTTGTATCAGTGTGACCACTTTTTCTTCCTATAAACTTTTGTATTGACTTTTGGAAGTGGAGTTCTATTCCACCCATCTTTTATGTGAACTAGGATATATCATTTTTATATATTTTAACATAGAATGTGCACTATTCATCATAAAAAATGTTACCTTTCAAATATTAAATAATATTTAATTTTAAAATATGTATTATATTAGATGCATGTATATAGATTATTATTTAGAAATTTTGACAATCTATTCAAAATCTGTTTTCATGTGATATAATCTTCTTAAAATTTTGAGTATATTTTATAGAATTTTAGACTTTAAGCTAAGGCTAATTAAAATATTTCTTATAGTTTTAAAAGATGAAAATCATGAGATGGGTACAAAACTCCAAGTAATTACACTACACTACCATCAATAATCTATTGTTAAGATTTTGTAAAACTTAAATTTCAAACTACCTAGTGTGGACATGTTTGTGTTATCTTATTTCAATATCATCCAATTAAATGGTTGAACAATCAATAGTAATTTTATATTTTATCTATACTAAAAAGTGGTAAATAATTGTATAGCTAAAACTTATATTTACCTATTTAACCAAATAGTATTTAAGAATAACCATTAACAATGGGTGATTCATTGATTTAAGAAAATTTTCTCTTAATATAAAAGCTTAATGACAACATTATAATTAGATGAATCTCCCATTGATTACTCTTGAATCTAATTCTTTGATTTTTCTAGAATTGTAATTTATTTCATTCTTGATCAAAACTAAGTTTATTATAAATTAAATTTCATAGTTCAATTTTAACTTTTTTTTGTAAACTAATTATGAATTTGGGATCTAACCCCTTTTAGAGAATAACAAAGTGAAGAATAAAAATAGCTTCAACCTTACAAACATAGGTGCTATGAAAGTACAAACTCCTACAAGTTGGGTCTAACCTCTATCCAAATGAAGCTTGCAATTTAGGCTTGATGAATGACTCCATTACACTCTTTTTAGTTTCTATTTTACCCTTAAAGCCTCCATCTTAGTGTCTATCTTTACTATTGAACATGCTAGAACCTCAAAATCTAATCCAATATTGGGGGAATGTGCAACCTCAAAGATCTTTGGTATAATTCATCTCATGTTGAACACAAAGCCAAACAAAGACTTGATTTCAACCCATAAAATTGGTCCATCTCTTAGTGAGAGATTCCCTTGCTTGTTATAAACAAGCTGCTTGTGGCATTGAAAGTTCAGATGTTCAATAGAATAACAACTTCTACACCTCAAAGCAATCTAATGAATGCCTCCATCTTCTATCATCAATCTTCAAAGAAATCCCAGTTGAGAACACTTCAGACAGGTCCATCTCTACACACAAACGCACATTGGTAGATAAGGCTAAATCAATCGTCTCTACTTACCTAGTCCATTATCAATAGTTCTAAGGCCTTCTGACTACCAAAATTGTTGGTAGAATTCATCTCACGCTAAACACCAAGCCAAACTACGTAGTCATGAGACTTGGCAGCCCACGAAGTTGGTCCCTCTCTTAGTTAGAGATTTCCTTGCTTATTGAACAAGCTGCTTCTTAAATTGAAAATTAAGATGTCCAATACAGTAATAATTTCTACACCTAAAAGCAATTATTTTCTAATGTATTGGATGCCTCCATCTTTTGTTACCAACCTTCAAAGAATGTTGTTTTTCTAATCTATTGGGTGCCTCCATCTTCTGTTACCAACCTTCAAAGAAATCTCAGTTGAGAATCTTGTAGACAAATCCATCTTTACCCATAAACGCCCATTGATAGATTAAGCAAATCAACCGTCTCCATTGAAATACATTGATATATACCTAATCCGCTGCCAATAGCTCTTAGGCCTTGTAATTCCCAAAATTAGAAAGGATAGATAAGTCAATCGAACCCACATGTAATTAGTGTGTTTGGCAGTTTATACTAATTTGAAATTGAAACTGCCAAACACACTGCCTAACTACTGACCACTATATACTTTTAAAGGGAAAATGGTCAGAGTTGATCCGGCAACCCACTAAAAAAAACCTTGACTATCAAAAACTTGCAGAAATATGATTGTTCCGTATCTGTTCGATTCTATGTGTTTGAAATATAGATTCTATTTCATTATTATATGTAAAAATCTATCATAGATAAACATATATTATATAGAGGACAGATATGTTTGAATATTTTTCTTCACAAACCAACAATATTCCCTCCTCTCTATTCAGCCCTTCTGTGTATCTTGATTCAAATATTGCCAAAGAGCTTACATACAAAACAACAAAAAGTAAATTCGATTTCTATATTTCTTGAAGTAGATGAATCCTCTGTGAGGTGTGCGTGCTTCAGAAGCAATCTTTCATTCATAAGCTTGTAAAGGGAACTAACAACTGACGAAAAGGATATTGCCCAAAAAACTAATTTCATTGACTCCCAAGATTTTTTAACTTCTATTTTGAGCCCAGGCTTAAAAGTGCAGTTTCATTTTTTCTAGAAATGTAGTTTTCAGGGTTAAGGCATTGTCACTAGTGGTGGCCACACTGTTTGAGTTGTTAATAGTTTCAAGGACCAACTTCCACCAGAACTTAGGTTGTGCTGATATCTACAACTTCACCACGAGAGTCAGGTCGTACAGGTGCCTTACCACTTGAAAGAGCTATATATATTTATGATAATTCTTTTGGAAAAAAATCAGTTATTTGGAATATCAAGTGATAAAAAAAAAAATACTGTTAAAAGATGCTAAAAATGCCAATTAAAGTATGGTATTTATTATTGTTCTTGAGAATTATTCTTAGCAGTTTAAGGTTGAAGGAAAATTACTTTCAATAATAAGATAGAATCTACTGTTCACGTGAAAAAAGTTCACCAGGTGCTCTACACTTCATAAGAGGGCCACCCGATTCCTCCAATCTAAAAAAAAGAAGATAGAATCCACTGCTTTCAAGTCTTCATGTTGTATAGGCTTGAAGAGTGTTGATTTTGAAGAAATAGTATCTATGATTAGTAGTCATAATGTAGAAAGGAAATGAAGATGTGGTTCCTTCCGCCTGTTTGATGTTTTTTATATCTAATGGTTCTTGCATTCTTGAGGGTTGTGGAAGGGAGTATCAAGAAATCTTAACACAAAATTTGTGATATTAACTAGTTTAATGGTGACTTGGTTTGGTGGATCTAGTGGTAGAGATAAAGTATTTCGAAGTTTTAAAATTATTTGGTTCTTTTATTAGGTTAAGAGGATTTAGGGACCGATTCAATAGAGTAAAGTTGTAGTCTTGATAATAAAAATCATTGTTAAATTTAAAAAATTGTAGCATTGATCATAGGTATTATTGTTAATCTAAAAATTTGTAATATTGATTGTAGAGATCATTGCTAAATTTTAAAAGATGTAGCATTGATCAAGTACTTATCTTACAAAATTCAAATTTTGAAAAAAAAAATAGATGGTATAATAACATTGATTCAATTTATTAACTAAACTTATTTTTTAATTTGCACCCCACAATTGAATGTGAACATAAAAAGGAGCTAAATAGTCTCAATTCTCACTTTGTTCTTGTCTATTAGATCCATAATTAACTTATTGGAAACATTTTTAAAAGTTCAAATCAAGTTTTAAGTTCTATTTTCTTTAACTAAGTTTTTTGCCTGTCCAACTTCTTAAATTTTCTTACTCATAATTTATTTTTTAGCTTGCACTTATCTTTCATTCACATTTCCTTATATCAATAAACACAAATTAGATTGTTCAATTTTATACTTTTTACATTTTATACTCCATTAAAGAGAGTAAAATTTTTCTCATGATTATGATTGAAATGTTTGAGGAAAAATTATGTACATTCTTGTTTGCATCAATTTTTTTGATCGAATTCTATGATTCATCATCAAGTTTAAGAAGCAAACCATGTGCAAAATACAGATTTGGTTCCATAAGAAAGACCCGACTAACATAGTAAATGATAAAATAAATCCAAGATTAAGGAAAAAGTAAATCTTATTGCAAGAAGGGGTTAGATGATGTGTTTAAAGGTTCAAATAATAAGATAATGAGGTGAAAATAAAGGTTGTTGAGCAAAGGAAAAAATGATTATGACAAATCCATTAACACAAATAAAATATATTTTTTAAATTAAGGAGGTGAAATAAATAGATAAAAATAAATTAAAATTGAAATAAAATAAACAAAGGAAGGAACAAGGAGGGAGATAAAATGACAACAAGAAGAAAAGAAAGCAACTTGTGAGAAACAAAGATTAGGATTAGGAGAACAAGAAAGAGGGGAAAACGTAGAGAAAGAAAGAAACCCAAAAGGGAGGAGAGATGAGAAACAAGGAAAATAAAGATGAAGTGTGAGGTTTGTGTCTAATATGGTTTATAACGAGTTTGAGGATAACTTAGACCCTCAACCATCATCTCTTTTAAATAGGCGTGTCAATATTAATTATACTTTCCCTTGGATTCCTATTGCAAAAATTTTTCTTCTTTTATAAGGATTTTGGTAGATATGATTTTTGATATGGAGATAATATTCAAAAAGAGTGGATATTTCAATCCAATAATATTTGATGGACTAAGCCATGTTTTTTGACTCTTATAAAACTACATGACCTATTTATCCATGTAGGTTTGGAAGCACTTTCTATTTTAAAGACCCCTAAATTTGAAGATCCCTTGAATTTCTTAGGGAGGGGATCAAGTTGTAAACCTTCTTCTTTCATCTAATATTTATTTTAGTTTATACACAATACATTTTAGATCATATGTTTTACATTTGTATCTTAGAAATTTAAACTTTTACAATACATGTAAAAGCATCGACTATGCTTAGGCAATGTTGTTCTTCTTAGTTCTAACACGTTGACAACTAGATATTAATATTTATTTAGCATTATAACAAATTTTTTTAGTTGAACATAATCACTTTTTATTGGTTAATCATATAATGTATTTATATGCAAGAAAACATCATGTACCTATTTTGATTGTAAAATAGATAAAAATTATTTAGAGATACACCAATAATATATTTTATTGATACAAGATGTTTTCTTTTCTACATGTTCAATTTAGATTAAGAATAATGGTATTAATAATAAAGATACCTCACTCATTATTAGGAATGGTCAAATGGTCCTTGGCTATATTTCCCAGGTATAATAAAGAAATTTATGTTCACTTATATTTGAAACCAAAATTTAGGTACTTGAGATCTATGGAATATTCCAAAAATCAAAAGGGGCATAACATGTGGTTTTTCAATTTCATTGTGTGTTGAGGTTAGATTATTTTAGGTATTCCTCTCAATACCCTAGCTAATCTCCATGTGTGAGGTGAAAACCATCATTTTATCTATCCTAAATATTAGATGATTACTTCAACTATATATACTCAATTTGAATAATTAGATTTATTGAAAATAAATAATAATGTACATGTCACACATTTTTGTTGGTGTAAGAATGTCATAATTTTATCTTTTTAATTATTTGATACTATTTTTGCATGATATACAACCTACTTCCTAAGAGATCACTTTGTACTTCTTTACATTTAGAGTTTTGAATTCCATCCTTCTAATTTGTAAAGCTACACACATATTAGGTAACCTAATCTGAAACACTAATTCACTTTCAGTAATCATCCACATTCTTTTGGACATGTTTAACAAGGCCTTCCTCTAAATAAAAAATAAAAACCCAATTGAGACAGAGCTCTCCTATAGGGCAATTTAAATAAAATTATTTTTTAGAGAGACTATCAATCTCAATATTTATACCACAAATCCAACGTGTAAGGATTTGCCTGCATATCTCAATCAAGAGGAAATTCCCTATAAATGCAAGTAGATGAGAAAAGTTAAATCTCTCATTATCCTTCTCCTATTATTAACATTACCGTTAGGTTGTTCAATTCTACCTCTATAGTGATAACTTAAACACCCTCAAAATAAGTTCACTTACTCAAGTTGTTCTATCTTGTTTCAAGCCAATAATTAAATATGGTTGCATATACTTCAACCATGATTTCTTCCTCAACTAATTCATGGTCAAGATGAGGCTAAACATTTTTCCAAGAAAATAAATTCACTTAAGATTATCCATTCAAACATTTATCTCTAATTCTCATATCATTGATCTCACCTAGAGTTGCCTCCACCAAAACTAGAAAATCTAGATACTTCCTTAAGCACACCTTGAAGCTTTGAGAACACACTACCTTATACCCAAGCTAGATATGTCATAAAAAATATCATTACTAAATTCATTGCTATTATTTTATATCTTTTTAACTATTAAAGTGGTAGCATCTCAACTTTGATGCCTACTTTTATATTTCACTTATGCATGTACAAACCTAAATTCATACTTATCTTATCTTGACCTATTTATCATTTCTTGCCTCACTAATATCCATATGTTTAATGCCCAGATATTTACTTATTTACACATCATCTATAAAATCAACTACTTTTTTAAAGCACGATAAAAAAATTATATTAATTAATACCATATCAAGCACCATACAAAACTTGAAATCTCGTTTGAATCAAACTAATTTTTATCTTAATTCCTCTCCTATGAATCAAATCTATGCAACACATATGATTATTCCTACTATAAATCCTATCATCATTATTGTGATAAAAACTTAAATATATCTACTTTATTTTAATTGGTATATTTTACTCATGATACATCTCCTGAAGTGTGGGTTTCTCATACTTCCCTTCCTCTATAATCTATTGTCTTACTTACGTTGGAGCCTATTTAAATATCTTAATGATTCTCACTCAAAATATTCATGGCACTTTATTTGTATGAGCCTCTCAAAACTTCCAAGGTTCATTGAGGGAAATAATCGAACACTCATATAAAGGTCTTTACCACTATTGTAAGATCTTATATTACATGGGATTTTGTGGTTAAAAATGTATTTACCTATCATTTGATGAAGAATATTTTGACCTAATATTATTATTTTTGAATCATTTATTATTTCTAAAAGAGTTTATAATGGTTTATTTTAGTTGGTGTTAATGTTATCTAATGGTTTGTCTTGTTATTTTTTTCTTCAATCAAATACTTGGTATATTAATCCATGATCTTAAAATTTAAATGGAAAAGACCATAAAAAGTCTTATCTATAATCCCTCTTCGAGTGAAACCATTAATTTTAGTCTTTATTTTTTAATTTATTTAGGTTTTTCAATGATAGAAAAAGAGAGTAGACACTTAATAAACAAACATATTCATCCACAACTATTATATTAATAAAATGTCATTTTATTCCAACATACCCTTATTTATTTGTTATAATATTCTTCTATCCCATCCTTCAAAACATCGAACCAACCTTTTCTAAGTTTTTCCACCTACAAAAATTAATTTTCAATACCAATAGAATCTCGCATTAGTACCAAATAAGTCTCTTTAAAAGATTTTTTTGGTCTAACCATTAATCCTTTCTAATCCATTATATTTCAATGAGTTGGATCCTACATACAACTACCCTCTCTACTAAAAAATGTTAGGAGAAAATGTTGATTTGTTAAAAAATGGTAGATCCCCTATAGTTTAATGAAGTAGATCTCCTAGATAAAACTACCATCTCTATTGAAAAATGGTAGAGAAAATGTTGAAAGATGTCAATCCATGATAACATATATAATAACACTAAATAATAATTGGGGGTATATACTAAAGTGTTGCAAGGACTACACCAAGAATAATTTTCATAAAAAATGTTCCCATCAAGAACCCATTTTCAAACAAACTCACCATATTCTAAAGCATATATCCATGCATCCATACAAATCAAGGATGTATACAAAAATTAGATCATATATGCAACTAAAGATAAAGTGTTACTTTTAAGATGTGCAAGGGAAGCTCATGACCAATATTTAATAGTAGATCATATATGCAACTAAAGATAAAGTGCTACTTTTAAGATGTGCAAGGGAAGCTCATGGCCAATATTTAGGAAATAATTAGCAAAGTCACGACCTCATAAAGAGGAAAAAATAAAGAATAAAATATATGCTCAAGCAAAGAAAAGGCTAGGTTCATTCCACTACCAATAGAATTTCACTCAATACCACCAAGGAACATGAGGGAGAAGAATTCCTTAGTAGTTTCAATTTAATGATCTTCAATTTTCAAACCTCCATTATGCTAGGCTTAACAACTATGTCATTTGTTGATGCAAGTTGATGGGATTCCAACACCATACACATAACATATAGCTAGGTAATTGATTAGAAACTTCAAAGAATAAATTAGACCAAGGGCTAAGTTATTAATTCCTCAAATAATAGCACCATTTGTCGGCACATGAAACTATTGTCCCACAATCCTAATGAATGAAACTCAAAACCTAGACTCAAGGATTCATATCAATTTAGACTAATGAAGTAAAACTCATGATTAGATTGTGGCCAATTGACAAGAGCGGGAAACATCTCTAAAAAAAATTCTCTCCATGACAACAGGGAAGATCCATGAGATCTATTATACAAAAAATAAAGATCAATGACAACACAAATACCTCTAGCAAAGCTACAACATCACCACAAACATTTTTCACTAATTTTAAAGACTTACAATTCTCTATTATAACATATTGATAAAATATTGTATATGTAACTAAAAATGTGAAACTAGTTTATATTCCTTTAGATTAATCATCTTAAAAATTATTTACTTCATGTCTAGCCTGGTATCCAACATCCATAATCCTCTAAAAGTATAACAAACATAAGATCACATAGCGTTAAAGTGAAAATATATTTTATTGAGTTGTGTAAGATGATAGACCTAAACTACACTAATCTACAAGGAGGAACCAGGGAATATGTTTTAGTTAAGGAATGATCATTTAGCCCCTTATGATTATTGCTTATTCCATTTTAAAATATAGTTAGCAATTTGAAGGAGGGAGAAATAATTACATGAAATTACAAATAAGAACCAAATATGTACACTTATAAAAATAAAAAATTGAAAAAATATCACAAAATAAGATCTTTAATAATCCAAACCTACTCAAAAAAATCCTATATGTCATAAATAAAATTTGTTCCCAAAGACATTGGAAAAGTTTTGCAATCAATATGATAATCAACTAATGAAGAATGACATATCAATGGATGTGACCCCAAAGACCTATTCCAATATCTCCTATAATATCTCTATGAAATGTGAAGACATCAAAATTATGAAGATACCTTTGCAAGATACACCTTCTCTAGACTCAACACAAACCTATCCCTCAATTATATCAAACTATTACATACTTCATTCGATTACCCTAAAATATAGTATAGACAAACTAGTAAAAAAAATGACCCAAAAATTAATGTTTGGTTGGAAGACTGACCCTTCTCTCCTAAGTGAAACACATATATATAAAACCAAACAACTACCCAAAATTATTCAAGATACTAACAATTGTTGCAATCTCTAGCAAGTGTTATGGGTATGTTCTCTTGAGGGTGACTATAAGATCATAACGGACCAAATAGTGGCAATAAAAAAATTGGTAAGATGGAGATGTCATAACATTTGGATTGAAAATATGTTAATATTTCTGGCTCAAATATGGATTCCCTATAAAAACATGTTGATATTATCTTATATTTAGGCAAGTGGGAGTCCCAAAAACTTGCAACACCACATGTTTAGTGTTATCCTAAAAATATTCACTTCATCCTTGACATGACAATTTTTGTTAACCAAATTTAATAGAATGAAAAGTGTTTGTAGTTAAAACTCTCAAGATTCTAGAAATATAATATATCCCTCATTAAAATCTTAATAGGTGATATTATTAATTTTCCACATACGCTATATCTAAATTTTGAATAGATATACATATTAAAAAACATTCATAACTTTCAAGTTATTTATCCTTTTTTAAATCCAAAAGATGCATCACATTCTTCATTTCATTGAATATATGCTTTATAAAAGTTTTAAAATTCACTTCTTTTTTACCAAGTTAGGTTGGCCAAAAATATATTTTTCAACATTTCAAAAAGTTGTATTAAAAAGTTCATCAATAATTATTTATTTATTAAAAATTCAAAAAAAAGGGTCACATCTACTCATATGCTCTTTAGTTATATCCAAAGTTTGAAGGAAAAATATTTTTTCTCATACTTAGGTCGATTCAAATGGTCCACTTGTACCTTTTATCTTTTTTTAACAAATTTAAGTAATGCTTCATTGAAATATTCAATTATCACCAAATTAATTTAAAATTATAGTAGCCCATGAACTATATTCAATTTCTTACAAATGTTGTTACTGCCTTAAATTTTCAAATTGTATAAAGAACTTACTCAATTTTCAACATAAAATTACTTAAGTTTTCTTTTATCATTTTCATTGCCACTTTGGGGCAAAGTTTGACTCATCATAACCTAACACTCACCCTTAAATTTTTTATATAATCTCTAAGTAAACATTGAATTCATTTCAACATTTTGTCTATTCATTCAAATTTGATTTTCATGTCTAAATAGGAGAATCTTCATCAAATCATATCATATGCATAGAACAAGGGAGTTCTCTTTCATTCATGCACACATCTCCTGCAAGCACCTAATTTCATTGGTTTCTAAAGTCAAACAACTACTTAACACTATCACCTATTCTTCAATATGTTGATTTGCGGCTCAAAGAAATTATATCTCATTGGGGTTATGAGACATACATGTGAGAATTGATGTCCAATAGTTGAGAGGGGGATCCGAAATTTAGAAGTTCAATATCATATCTTTATGAGGATGATAAGACACTTCATATTGATCAGGACAAAAATTTGTGACTAATCTTACAGATCTGAGGCACTTCATTGCTCTTTAGTAAAGGAAGATGAGTTGACAAAGAGAAAATAAAGGCTTCTTCTTAGCAGCAACATATTCTTACCATTCAACTCAGCGGCAACAAACTTCACTGGAGCATTCAAATTATCATGAAGACTAAAAGAATATTAGACAACAAGAAGGAGAAGAGCACACGATGACTAAGAGCACACGATGACTCTGATACCATAATAGAATTAAAAGAACAGAGGACAGCTGAAGAACTGACAACTCACATGCTGATATATTAGTTATTACTCATAAACAAGTATTATATATTTATAGAACAAAACAGTCCTCCTATCAAATTGGTAAAGAGTTTGGCAGCACAACTGCAACTGTTGCCAGTTTACAATTGACTGAATATAACTGAAAGACTGACTAACGTACAATCCGCACCATAATGTTATAAGTCAATTTTCAATAATATTCCCGTGCTACATCTCTATGCACGTCACACAACTATACAATATTTAATTTGCTTCTACAAGTAGCTAGCTACATATTACTGATTGGACTGCTAACGCCTCCGATCTCCTTCAGCAAGTTTGAGGGTGCCATTAAAATCCTCAATCTACCAGTTCACACTACTTCTCACTCCACTACTCCTTTGGTGGCATAAAATCCCTGTTCATGTTTCCTTTGAATTGAAACCCTACTTTTGTTTTGACTAAAACCTTAAATTCTTGTACCGGATCAAAAGCTCCTATTAATCACCTTTAGATCAACTATTAGGGCTTTAACACATGAGGTGAAGTTGCTTGCCTTTCCTTTCGTCATTCTGCCATTTCTGATAACAATTGAATACGTTCAATTTACTTTACTGAGCATCTTTGAAAAGTAATCGAGAGCTCGCCAAATATTCCACCTAAGACCACATGGCATTCATCAAATTGTCTCATTTTGAAATTATGCACATTTGTCTTATGGCCAATCGAAACCACCCATACATTCTGCCAAGTATCCATTTATATTTCTCTGACCCTTCGTGAATGCCAAGGCTTTTCTAGAAAAGAAAACATGAAACCCCTGATCTTTATTTGTTTAGCTGTAGCCAATAATAAACCAACACACAGCCCAATTTATCATTGCTTAAGTTATGAAACATATGCAGGCCAACGATGAGTCGATTACTAGGACCAACCACCTTTGCCATGCCACACAGATTGGGTTATCCATGTATTCTCCACTAGAGCAATAAAGTCGTGCCAGATAAAGCAACCAATTTACCACTTTCACTACCCCAAGCCCACTAAAAACTACATAGGTTGGACGAATCACGTTGATAATTAGAGGTCAATGGGTAGGTCTTAAATGTAGTGGTTAAAGATGTAGACCAAATGTCTAGCCATTTTATCATGGCCTACCAGAATTGAACGTGTAGCCTCTTCCCTTCTCCTTTGCAATGTGATTCCTTAAGTTATATCGGGCCCACAAAGCATGGACAATTGGCTCTTCTTGATGCAGGCACACTTAAAGTGTCCATGTACCTGCTTATATGGAATAAACAAAACATTATATCTGGCCAATCAAGCTACTGAACCTGTTACATGCCCAATTGGCCAAACGGCAAAAACCAAAATGCAAAGTCTCAACTATTGTTCTTCTTCAACAGCGCATAGTAATATGTGCAGCTGTATAAGACCAATGAACCATGATAAAAGAATTCGTATCAAGAAATTTCATAACCAGAAGATCTCAACTTAAGTTCATGCCACAACCAAGAGCAAGTCATTAACCAATTCAAAGTAAAGTGTAGGGACTAAGCCAAGGCCTTAGGGAAAGATGCAGTCAACACAAAGGACTTACTAGTTTTTTTTCACAAGCCACCATTGAAGCAACTTAGAAGATTTGACGATGCACCAGCGAGGGGAATTACACTATACGAGAAAGGAGGCCAAGGGGGAGGAGGCCTTTAGGCATAGGCACTCGTGCCGAGGGACAAGTAAAGGCACCAGGATGGAGCCCTAGTTAAAATGTCTCAGATCATTTATCAATATTAAAGGCACCAAAGCACTACAAAGAGCCATAATTAACTTATTTCAAAACCAAGAGCAAGTCATCAACCAATTCAAAGTAAAGTGTAGGGACTAAGCCAAGGCCTTAGGGAAAGATACAGTCAACACAAAGGACTTACTAGTTTTTTTTTCACAAGCCACCATTGAAGCAACTTAGAAGATTTGATGATGCACCAGCGAGGGGAATTACACTATACGAGAAAGGAGGCCAAGGGGGAGGAGGCCTTTAGGCATAGGCACTCGTGCCGAGGGACAAGTAAAGGCACCAGGATGGAGCCCTAGTTAAAATGTCTCAGATCATTTATCAACATTAAAGGCACCAAAGCACTACAAAGATCCATAATTAACTTATTTCAAATTGAGTGTCAATCACAATGGTTAATAATGGTATTTTTATACATTGCTTTACAAAAGTGATTATGAGCATGTCTCTATTGAGCATTGCTCAACATTAATAATTGCAAAGACTAACAATTTTTTTGATATATAGTTATGATAAAAATGATGCTTTCCAAGTTGCTGATTTGAATGTGAATATATTATTTGGGTATTAATTCATTTAATAAGGGAATAAGATAGATACTTGGGTTGTAAGGTTTATAACTTTACTAACAAGTTTCAAATAATTGGTGTTGCTACTTTTTATAAGCATGTAGGGTGAACACACTTAGAAAATTTGAGGATGTCCTAAGGTGTAGTGGAAATTTTTGTCACTACTAAAGATTGATGAGGATGGATTTATTTTGCATGAGAAATTAAGAAACTTATATTTCATAGAAAGCAATTGATTTAGGTTTTCTAAAGAGGGCTTATATTCTTCCTAAGCATTCATAAGTCTTTATCTTTTGATAATCAATGGAATGGAGAACAATGATCAAAAAATAGTCTAGGAAACCAATGAAGTGCTTAAAATCAGATTGAGGTCCCAAAGCATGCGAATAACACATTTGATAAACCATTATCTTGAAGGGCATTGAGAGACAACATACTATGGTGTTTTATAATCCCTATAAAATTTTGTAATCAAAGAGAACAACCATTAATTAGATAATATGGTCAGATGTATGGCATAGGCCAAGAGTATGCAAGATAGATGTTTTAGACTTAAGCTATAGATTGATCAAATTATATCTTGAATTGAGTTTCAACCAAATATAAAAGGGATGTTTATAGTGTGGTAGGACTCCTACATTACTCACCATAATATATTGGATAATTTATGCCATTTGTGATAGGATAAGTATGTTAATCTATTAAGTAACTTGATACAAGTAGGAAGTTGATGAAGACACTATTTTGAATAAGCAAATTACATTCACAAGTAAATCCCCATTATCCAATGGAAACTAGACTTGATGTAATTCTCCTTTTGGAGGGATGGATATCCATTTAGATTATGCGTTCATTGCCATACATCGTGGGATCAATCTCAAGTAGTGTAGAAATAAACCTAGACAAGGAAGCAATAATCGCAAGGTAAGGAGTGACTACATAAAGTAGGTACAAATGAGAGATAAAATGATAAGTAACTTGGATTATGTATGAATGAGAGTAAATAAGAATGAAGAGGTATTAGGTCATGAGCCAAAACTAACATACTAAAAGGGCTAAAACTAAATTAAAAATGCCATCAATATACTACTCTTAGTGTTACAATATGATATGATAAGAGTTCTCATTTAAAAAACATAAATTCATGCAAGAAGTAATCACGTTATTTAAAAGTGGGTCTCGAGTTGTAATTGAAATTGTCACTGTCATTTATTTTGAATTTCGTAGAAGACTACAAAGCTAGATTGAAATAAATTGTTATAAAAATTTAGCTTATTCATTTCTTCACCAAGTTCTATAAGATACAACTTTTTCTTCATTTATAAGAATGGACATTATGATATCATTTTCATTGGGAACCTTTTCTCATTCAATTAAATTTTCTATGATATTTTATACCTACTTAATATACATTTTTATGTCCTATGACCATTTTTCTCCAATTTCCCATATGATTCAACCATTTCCTACTTCCACAACCATTCATATACCTAGTAAACTATCCATACAAACCTTATATCTCAACAAATTCACTCCTTTTTTTATTACAAAAAACCCTCTATTTATAATGTTCCTTCAACATATAGTCATATTACTTTGGCTCCCACCACCCCATCCTTGACCACTTCTATGCCACCCAACCTTTTAAACACCATCATAAGTGTGTTGTAAAATATCAATATTAATGATTTATAAAAGTCTCTTGAAAAATATATAACAAGTGATTTGTAACATAATTTTTTGGTATATGACATATTGGATTCTACTTTACCGAATGGATTTGTTGCACCTATCTTTATAATGTATATGATGGACATGAATACATTAACTCACATCTATAAGTTTTAATACAAAGTATCTAGACTTCTTTTATGATGAGAATTTTCTTACACTATTATTTCCCTAAAGCCTAAATAACTTTCAATTACTTGGTCCTATTCTTTGGAATTGTTGATTTAGCTAATGTCTTTCTTAATCATTAAATGGGTTATAAACCACTAGATATGGAGCTTTAGAGGTTATTTATCAATAGTTTCCTCCCAATTATCAAAGAGAAGGTGTCGTTCAATACCTATGCTTCATTTTCTAAATTATGTTTGAATGTGCACTATTAGGAGCTCATCTTGTTAGAAAACAGTCTTCTACACTATAGCATCTCTAGAACCCCTCATCAACCCCTTAAATTCCAATCAAAATTAAATCTCAAAAATGGGGGAAATGGTGCTGAATTATCAACAATCATCTTGCAAAATAATCATCAACTAAAAGCAAGAGATAAGATAAAGTTTAGTATATTGGTGGATCCTTCACATGTAGTGTTACAATAATTATCACAAAATCAACTTATCAAATTACCTCTCATCAAACCAAGCAATTTACATATAAAGGTGCCTCACCAAACTTCAATGCTAATTCTATTTATAATTATCATTAGACGCACAACATGCCACATTTAGATGTAGAATGTACTTCAACATACAACTCAAGACTATTGACAAAAATATGATTGAAGTTGAGGGTATTCATAATCATGATCATAAATTTTTAGCCCCTCATCATGTGATAAGTATAATAAAGAAGAAATGGATGGCTAGGGTCTCCCAATGATAGTTATATTAATCATATTAGTTTTATTGAAAATATTAAGGATACATATAACACACACAACATCAATGTTACACACATAAAGAAATTACTTACAAAATAAAAATAATAGCGTGTTTAAATATGCAAGTGAGTATTAATAGTATACTGCGTGATGGAATAATGGTTGGCATAAGGGCTCCAAAGTTCACATTACTATAGAAATAAAGGTATAGAAAGGAATCAAGATAAGACCCAAGTTACATCATTATTTACACAATGTCATGGTCGTTAAAATAAAAAGAAACATCTATTGAAAAATATCAAAAGCAAGTGATTCAACATACAGGCATATAGAATAGTTGTGGTAAAGTTTTTCATAACTATTGTCAAAGAAGTTTCATACTTCAATTTATGTACATAGTAGGACCACAAAGGTGCTTCTTACCACCCTATTTTTCCAAATACAAGTCATGCCACCTAGATAGAATCACACCACCTAGACCATATTGTAGAAGCTATCCTATCATAAGCTCTAGGATTATAAGATTAAAATCATCTCAATTTTTTTATTTTAAAACCAATTCAAAATTTTGATTTTAAGTTTTTTCATAACATTATTGTTGTTAAAGTTAAAATTACACCAATTTGCCAATAATCCAGAATCGTTCACTTTTATTTATCATTTATATTTATTTATGTTCATGTCTCATATAGCATCTATTTGTTCTAAATTATTATTTTCCATTAAGTATAGTTTACTAATATTCCACTATATAAGTAGCAACATTAAAGAAATACAAGATCTTGCAAGAATTTACTAGAGACTAATACTAGCTCCTTATGAGCAAAAATACTATAAACCACCTAATACAAGATCTTATGAGTGCTTATTATAGATTGATATAAACTTATGAGTGCTTATTATAGACTGATATAAACTTACTCTAGAAAATGCAGTAAAAACTACCTATAGAATACCAAGAGAAACTACTTAGAAATCCACATATTTAGAAACAAAATTTATATCAGAAGTCAACTATGGAATACTAAGAGTCATAACTTTAGAATTCCATGTTAGATGTCCATATGGAGGTCATTTGAACTTGGATCTTCAAAACCTAATGCTTGGACCAATTAAACTCAAGCCCTTAGACTATTCTAAATTATTGTTAATTGCTTTATCACCACTTAGACATCTAAATTAATTGAGGGTGCATTGTGTTTCCCCATACACATGTAGAGCATTAATAAAAGTTACCCTCCCTTGTAAATGAGGTAATCACTAGTAGTATTAAGTGAAAATATGTTTCTTGGTCTTTGGCTATGAGATGGCTTCTAAATAAAATAATTTTGATGGAGAAAATAGAAGCAATCCTAATTAAGTGGTTGTTAGGGTAGCTTTTCATTCACCTTCAAGTACATTTTTAAGAGGGAAACTTTCTATTTAGGAAAGGAATTTACCATATTTGAATGCCTCAAGATGGCTACTTTTATGGTATGTAAAAAAATTAAGGTGAAAAGTGGAAGGCCTCAAGATGTTCATCATTCATGTAACACAAATAAATTATTTGATGGATTGGTAATTGAGAAATATCCTTTTGGAAGTTATCCAAATCTCTCAACATTTTGAAATCACATCCTTCAATCATTGTTCTACATAAGGAAATTGAATTGAGAGTTCTATTTCTAATGTTGGAATTGAGAAATTCTAGTTTTTGGTGAATATCAATGACACCCTCAATGAAAGAGGAATTATGAACTTGCTTTAGGAAGATTTGATCCCTCTTAAAATAATTGGTGAACCCACCTTTAGATCTCCAACTTAAAAAGAAGCCATTTATCATGTAATTAATTAAGTGGATAGAGAGGGTAGCCACTTTGTATCCATTCAATAAAGTAGCACATATTCCTTTATTAGTATTTAGTTCTTTCTCTAGTTAACTTGTTTTGGAGCATGTTTCATACAACTCGTGTGTGGCCTTCTAGCAAAGTTTTTTGGACTTCCTTGGGATTTGACTTAATAAAAAATGGCATAGCATGTGATATCATTGGGTAACATTATACTTGCCCCTAATGCATGTCTACCTCACAATTTTATATTTTTGATGCCCCTCTCCACACACTAGTATAATAAAAATCACTCCCTATTTTCACCAAGTAGATCATGTGTACCTATTTTTGGTTACATTTTATATTCCCTTGTCATTTATGCCTTATCAACCAAGCACGCTACCTACACCTAAATTTGATTCAAAACAAATTTTGATTGAAATCCCATATATTAAAACCTTGGCATAGAAAACCTAGATGTGCTATGACAAATATTTCATCTCGTAGAAAGTTTTCATTTAAAAGCACTTACACATTACAACCCCCAAATCCTTGCCACACCATTTTTAACAATAAATCCTCCTAATAATAGATATCTATATTATAATGGAAGGATTTTAGAGATATTGTGATTCTTTTAAGTAGGCTCATGACATCACCCAAAAGGTATCCAATAACTAGTTTTAGAAAGATTGGGTAGAATTGTACTAAACCTATATGACTTTGGTGTGACCATTGTTTTCTTTATCAACTACATTAGAGATAGCATTAAGCAAGTGTTCCTAGGATTATGAGGCTCTAACACAATATAAGACTGTGGTGTAGAAAAAGACTTCATGATCCTAACAAGACCAACATAGTGAATGATATTTCCCCTACTTAACATACATAAAGTGATCT
Organism: Sequoia sempervirens; assembly: GCA_007258455.2. Lineage (NCBI taxonomy): Eukaryota > Viridiplantae > Streptophyta > Pinopsida > Cupressales > Cupressaceae > Sequoia > Sequoia sempervirens. Next base: position 215,816,184 of record VDFB02271358.1, read on the forward strand.
CTAAAGGGTTTGAAATTCCACTTATAAACACTCCACCACCATTGGTTCTTGCTTTACAACCCCCAAAATCTACCCACATCACATCAATTAATTATCCCCTTCTCCTAATTCTAAAGTAAAATATTAGGTCACATTTTAATTATTAAAAACCTCCATATGCATACATGTAATAATGTATTGATTTATAAGTGAATCTCCCAAGCCAACTTCACACATTATTTTTATGTTGTGCTTGTAGGTGGTTAAGGGTTATGTAGTCTAAACAATTCACTCAACGTCATGGCATCTTTTTTTTTAATTATCCATGTGGCAATTTGGTTTTAGACTACCACCTCTACATGACATTTTGTGTCCTAGATGATCTAATTAGTAATTTTATTTGGAAAATTCTAAGGGAGGAGGGTAATACAAACATAGAGAAAGTTACACATGCATGTATTAATTATTTTAAACTTTGAAGCCAAGTTGTGTACATACCTACCTAATGTTGTTGCATTCCACTAGATCATGAATCATATCATTCCTCATTAATAGGTGATTTTCTTGGGCTCTAACTTGGATTTGACACCTCATAGGGATATTGTGCCTTTGCTTCTACAACAAGCAAAGGAAATTACAAAGCTTTGGCATGTATTTCAGCCCTCATCCAAAAAGCAATCAACCTAGCACACTACTGGGACTTAGCATTATACATTGACAATTTAAAATTAATTATTAGAGAAGGTGGCTTAGAAATTTTGAGTACTTTAACCTTCCCATTTATTTCAATTAGTGGGATGACTAGAGTGAGTTACTTCATCAAAGTTGACCCCAAGGTAGCTTCCAAGTGTAGACCTTCATCTAGTTAATTATTTTACTATGTAAGCATAACTTATTTTTGGTTATTTTTCTTATAGTCGATGTCGGATGATGTAGGTTTTTCTATAACTCATAATTATTTTGGACTAATTAGTGTTTTTTTATCTAACTTATTTAAACCCTCTAGATTTTTTATGTTATTTTTAAAGCAAGCAGGCCCTAATCAAACTTTTATTTAATCTAACAAAATAATAATAAAAATACATCAAAACTATTAAGTGGCCATTAAGATATGAATATTATGTTTGAGATTTATCATGCCTTTGAGGCTTTACACTTATGTAAAGAGGAAAGAACTAGGATTTGAAGGAGAGAAAGATAGGAAGAAATGAAAATATTTGTATAATAATATTATTCTTAGAGTTGTGGGAATTTTATGAGCTTTAGTTGATTCTTCTCCTCCTTTAAAAAAATATCCAAGATAAATATTGTTGATATCAAGATAAAATCTTATCACATTGATTGGGAGGAAAATTTAAAAAGTGCATAAGCTTAATGGGCAACCAACAAAAAAAATATTTAAGATACATAAAAACTTAAATTGAGTAGAAAACTCAACAAAGATGACAATTCATGCCAAATGTCTAAAAAGATTGGTGTAACACATCTAAAATAACATAAATGCTTTTATATAAGAAAAAATAGAAGTGATGAGATGAGAATTGAAGGGAGTTTTAGAAGATTCAGCCTTGGGTACATGGAGTTATATTATATTATTTATTATTTTATGCAAAAACACAATATCAATTATTTGAATAAATAGTTTAAAGATGTTGCTACCTTATTGTAAAACTTAAATGCATCTAAGGCACACCAATTTCCTACCCTATCCCCCCGCAATAAAAGAAGACGTATACTAAAACGTACAGGTAGTCCTTGAACTCATATATCTAAAACATTGAAATTTTTTTAACATTTCTAAAATTTTCTTTATGATATTTTCCCTATTGTTCTATAAATTTATATTGCACAATATTTGGTTGATTGTGCTTCAAAACTAAATGTTTAAGATTATAATTAAGAGAAAAAAGAAAAATAACATCAATAACATTTAAAAAAATCATAGTATAAGTGTTAAAAAAGGAAACTACCAACAAGAAAAGATTTGCAAAACAAAATGGAGTTCATTGAAGCTTGTACAAAGGAATATTAGTAATACACAAATCTATTGAAAACCTTAACTTTAATATAGATGTAACAAATTTTAGTGAAATATTATCCTTATTTCTCACAAAGGAAGAGTTGAATGAAGTATACCAAGACAACTTTCAAAGCCTTTATTCCCTTGATCTATAATAAATTAAAACAACAATAGAATTTACAATAAAAAAAACTGATCACAAGGGAAGAGTAAGGTGCATGTCTCAAATGGAAGAAGTCAACCAAAAAACATAATAACACTAAAAGAAAAAGTATTAAGAACCAAGAAAATGAATTTGAAAGTTTGGTTGAAGAAAGAAAATACCATATTTAGAACCAAGGATTATATAGAAGGCCAAAGAATGCTATAGAAGCCAAATTCATAGCTAATGCCTTTAACAAGGAAAAAAAAACTATTCAAACTTTAAGATCTTAAGAGTATTAAGGTAAAAATTTTGAAGAATATAAAATTTGTAAAGATAAAGGAAGAAGGACCAATAAAAATAAAAACAGCCTAGTAATCAAGAGAAAGGAAGAAAATGACAATCTAATGAAGAAAAAGTTAAAAAAAAAATTGAACGAGGAGAAAACCAAATATATTTATTAAAAGTGGAGGAAAAAAATGAAAAATAAAAAGAAAACAAGATGAAAGAAGAATATAATATATAATATTGTACAAACTCTAACCAAAATAAGATTGATGGTGGCATAGATGTACCATAGGTGAAAGGTGCTTCATTTTCATAATGACCTTTACTCTTAGCCATCAATACCCTCAGTGATCACCTAGGCCATTAGAGTGACCATAGGACAGCTCAATAAAATGTTTGATTTTCCAACAATAAAAATGATGAGACAAATAAGTTTATCAAACAAAATATAAACTAAAAGCTTTATCAATCTTTTTAAAAAATTGAATCCAAAATCCCAATGTTGACTTCCCTTCGATGCAATCATTACTCAGAACTTATATTCTTTTTGAGACTTCACCTCCTATAATTATATGCTAAATACAATGACACGGCCCGCTAGTTGAGAAGAATTATGAGACAATAAAGATCTCGTAGAAATGCACAAAAAACTTTGTCAATCTAAAGGTTTCTTAATCTAAAAATGAGATAGATTGAATCAGTATTTTCATTTTTGTTTTTATTTTTTAACTGAAAACTTTTAACATATTGTTAATATCAAATTGATTTTACCTAAGAGAAAACACTGAGGAGTATTTATTCATCTAAATTTACCTAGAAGTTGATGCAGTTAGATCTTCTTCTTAACTCTACTGTGGCACAGGCTACTCTCTGTGATTATAAATGGCTGTAACTGCTGAAGTGCAATTGGTAAGTGGTACAATAGTACCTAACAATATTGCTAACGGCTCCCCATCTTCAGTAAACTGATCCTAACTATAAAAAAATCTCTAAAAGAAAAATTTTAATCAACAAAACTAAATTAATAAGTTCAGGCCAAGCGAAACCTCTTTAATAGAATTATGTAACTTTTTTCATTTAATAGTTACGAGAAATTAGCACAAGTCGACAGTAATGACTTACATAAAATAAATTCAATCTAAATAAGGAACGCGCTAGATATCAAAGAAATATTTGTCTCGGATGAGAAATAAAAATCATTTTAAACAAAAACTGCATCAAAATGAGATACTACAAAGAGAAAAATATCAAGTCATTTCAACACACAGCTAAAAGAGTTTAAATGTCAGTCATACATTCTGTTTTGCACTTTTATCCAGATGAAATGATGTGTTATCCCAAGCTATGAGTGTATTCAAGTGGTTAACTATATCACCAAGTCTAATGGAAATCAAGAATTTGTTGGTTGTTTGCGTAAGGTACTGAAAATTGACTACAGCTAGTTCCACCAGTACTGTATCCAGCCAACCATGGCATTTTAGCTTTTGAATACATTTTCCACAAAATTAAATAATAAAAACCTAATACAGATCGACCTATATAATCAATCCAAATTCTCTATATGAAAGGTTTGTGCTTCATTTTTTCTTCAACTAAGGGATTTGAAAGAACTAAACATGCAACCAGAAACTGCATCTAAATGAGATACTACAAAGAGAAAAATATCAAGTCGTTTCAACACACAGCTAAAAGAGTTTAAATGTCAGTCATACATTCTGTTTTGCACTTTTATCCAGATAAAATGATTTGTTATCCCAAGCTATGAGTGTATTCAAGTGGTTAACTATCTCACCAAGTCTAATGGAAAACAATAATTTGTTGGTTGTTTGCGTAAGGTACTGAAAATTGACTAAAGCTAGTTCCACCAGTACCGTATCCAGCCAACCATGGCATTTTAGCTTTTGAATATTTTTTCCATAAAATTAAATAATAAAAACCTAATACAGATGTCATATAATCAATCCAAATTCTCTCTGAAAGGTTTGTGCTTATTTTTTCAACTAAGGGAGTTGAAAGAACTAAATGTGTAACTATTGCTCAATCAGTCTATAAATAAAATTTAGAAAAATATGGAGAATTAAGAAAACTTATTCAAGGTTGGAAGAAGACCCACCAGTAAAAATCATTAGAATAAATAAGACAAGATAAACCAGATTTCTGCTTTCAGGAGTCTGGACAATTTTTAAGGCAAAGACCTTATCATTCACATGTATTCCCAATTTTTGAAGAAATCAACAATTTTATCAGACAGCCAGTTAGTTGGGAAGAAGCATTATAAGGCATTAAAAAGTAAAAGAAAAAAAAATTGCGAAGTTTATGGCTCATAAAGGCCTGCACAACCCTAAATGAGCCACTTTCTAAACTGAGAATAATATCAATGTTTCTTTTGCTAGCTATCGGTTTTGTTACATCTCTAGAAATGGTTTGATATAAACCAGTTTAATAAATTTTCTACATGGGCGTTTCTTAATGTTTTCAAGCAATTAGGTGTTTCTTAATGTGCTTGAGCTTATGTTGCTTTGGAAAGACCTGTGAGATATAATATCAGCCTAACATCGCTCATGGTGTCTCTAACTTCCCGATCCAGTGAGTATTCCTAAGCATCGCATACTTAGTTGGAAGGAGTGGCTATAAACAGATTACTTGAAATATTTATTTTGCAGAAGTTCCAAAGTGAATGAATGCTTTCAAAGTTTTTTAAAAACCCAAGTTTATCCCTAGAAAGACATTGGAGACGTAATTTTAATGGGTTCTGGAGCTACTCATCATCTACATATGGGTTTGGTGAGGGTACACCATAACGATTCAAGTTCTCTGTTTAATAATTTCTTCATTTTAGAGATCTAAGCACAAAAAACATATTCGTTGTATGAAACTGACAAGACTTACTGAAGCTCACAAGGAACCTAAATAACAAGCTCGATCAGCGACGGTGAGAGTATTAAGGTGTTCACCTTACAAACCCTAATAAACCATATGAAACTACCATCTATTAAAAGATCACTCTCTTATTTTCTTTAAAAAAAATACATATGTACATAGGAAAAACTAGGATTTAAAAGAAGATCAGAGAGACATACCTACTTTTTTGAGCAGATCCTGTCCTTGGCCGCACCATAAGAAGTGAAAAAAGAGTTGCAGATGAAATCATTTTCTAAACACCCAGGAAAAGGGGAAGGTGGACCTTGTTACAGATTTGTACCTCTGCTTCGAAATACTTTGCAGGTGCGTACTCTTGTAAATAAACCAAGAATCTTGCCATATCTTGCCCTTCTAAAGGACAGTCCATTAGGGCTTGCCATTTATAACAGAATGAATGGATGATTGATTCTGGTCCTACCAAACTGCTTGATTTAAGCGCATACGAACTAAAGAATCCTAAGTGCACAACGGTACATGTCGAAGATATTGCAACTAGTATCTAAGATAACTTCATTCACCCGCTACATAGCCAGTAAGGAACTTCTCCGGATTAGAACGAAATCACAACCAGGCGGATAGCTGGATATTTTGTGGGCGCGCAAATTTGGAAACGTGAAAGGTGCAGATTCATTCCATAGGGCTCGGACTGCATGTACACCGTTCCGTACAATATTTCTGACGTTCTGTAAAGTGCACTTAAATTCTAGGTTCTTCTTCTTCTCAGGTGGTCTTCTTGAATGGATAATGATTTTTAAAATTCTATAATATTATATGATATAATCTATAATATATATTTTTAATAGATAATAGCCATAAAAAAAAATTAAGAATAGATTTGACGCTCAATTTTAAGCCCTCCCATTCAAAGAAAGTGGTATATGGTTAATTGAAATTAAAATATAAAACCTTACATTTTATAAAGTTAGAAAAAGATAAAGTCATATATTGATGTTCAAATAATGTAAACTCACATGCAAATGTGCATCAATATGCATTATTATGAGAAGCTTTGCATACATTGAAAAAAAAAATCGACATTCTTTTTATTGAATATATGTTAGTATATTATTAATTTAAGAAATAAAAGTACACATTCACAAAAAAAGATGGGTGGATACAAGATCACACCTAGAGAGTCACATGGGCAAGGGTCCAAAATACAACAATTAGAAAATAAAGCTATTAAGCGGCAAGAGAAGTAGCACTAGGAGGGGGCAGAGGATCCTGATCACCTAACTTACCCTGGATACATCAGTGGAGTCTGAAGTGACAGAGGGATATCCCAACCTTTATCAATATCTTTATCTTTATCTTTATCTTTATCTTCAATGCAAGAATCAAAATAAAAGCACAATGAAGTCAAATATTTTATTTCATTTATAAAATGAATTAACCATATCCATAAAAGACAACTTGCATAGTTTCATAAAGGTTATCAAGTTTCCATGATTACAAAATATTGGCTCCAGAGGCCTGAGTACACAAAAATGATAAGAATTTTTCCAACAAAAGAATCTCCCTTTTTTTTGTTCAAATGAACAAATTACATTTATATAAGAAAATTTGAAAAGAAGTTTGAAAGAATGATAGAAATTTGGAAACTCTTCTTCAACATGTTAAGAAGATATTCATGATTTACTACATGGCAAGCATATTTCCCTATTTGTTGCTCTTCTTGTTTTCATTAGCTTTTGTCTCTTCTTTCTACTTTATTCTTCTAGCTCCAAGTTTCCTTTTAGTAGAATTAAAAGATATTAATTTGAATTATTAGATCTTAAAGAACTCCATGGGTATGCTTCTTTTCCTCATGTATCTTCTTGTTTTAAAATGATTTAAAAGAAATCATTTGAACTCTACATGAATCTTAGAAATTAAATCTCCCTTCATTGGGCCCCATATGGTCACATAAACTACAAAATACCAATGGCACATCATATAAAAATAACAAATCTAGCAAGTCTAAAATAATGTGTTGGTCATTAGATGTGGGAGAAAATAGAGTAGTTTTGGAGGCTTTAACATTGAGTGGACTCTATTTCCAATTGAGCTTGACCTTGACCAATAGTGCATTATTTCGTACTAAGAACTCTAGCAAACTTATATACATTGCAACTTTTGTCAAATTAGAACACTTGATGAATGGTGATCATTTGATGCTAAGTACTGGGCATAGAAGAAATCAACCTTTATTTCTTTTATGGTTGTGCAACATTTCTAATGATTATACAACCTTTTCTTCATGGTGGCTTGTGCAATATTTTGTGGCTATATTTACAATTGAAACAGTTTTTCTAGGTTTGAAGTAGCTTGTGTACAATGTTAAATGGCTATTCCATTATTTTTAGTGGTTTCCTTTGGATTATAGACCTCTACGAATAATTTTGTATAATTTATCCTCATATTTAGATACTTTACATGGACTTTTATGGAGGCAACTTTATAGATATCACTACATGATTATCTTTTAGACCTAAGCTAGAGTTTGAAGCTTTGCACAATCCTTTTGGAGATAAGATTGAAGATATAACTTGTTGTGCTAAAGATTGGAGGCTTATTGGATTTCAAAGGGAGGGAGATTCTTTAGCTAGCAAAACTCTCCTAGATTTGGCACTCGAGCCTTTAATAAAAACCATTCTATAATCATTATACTTATAACATTATTGTGATTATGAAATCTAGTCTTTCATATTAGAACTTGCTAATCTATTTTGTAAATAATATTAGATGTTCTATTTTACTATATTGTCATTCATTTATGCCAATAGATTAATTTATTTCTTCTTAAATTTGTATACACAACCTTCATTCGTGAATCTAGAATTATCAAACCTAATACAAGTGAATGCTTATGCCATCATCATTTTTTATTATTGCATTTGTATTTATCTAGCTCTCTGATTTTGAATTATGAGCACAACAAACCATATGCAAATAAGAGGATTTCACAATCAATGTTTCACCTTTTTAGTCAAGATTTTATTTCAAGTTTCCTTCTTCCCTTTTTTCGTAAGTGTGAGGTAAATTCATTAAAAATCCTATGAAGAGTCTTGAATTCTTAATTTTAGTAGTTATTTCATAGGTGCAAGTTCCACACCTATGGAATTTTCCAGGTTGATGTAGGTTTGCATGCCAATTTGCATTTAGGTGTAGATTTGAATGTCAGTAGTTTTACAAGGAGAGAATTCATTAAAAATTCTGTAAAGATTCAACTTCTAAAATCCCAAAGGTTATTTTTCAAATTGCATCCTATGTTTGCAAACCTTCCCATGTTGATACAATTTTGATATTTATGTGCATATTTGAACATCAACATTACCCTTAAACCATCTACATCTAAAAATTAAATGATAAGAAATATTTTTATAAATAACTAAATGTATGGTAAAATCATGTATATATTTTTTAAATTAAAAAAAATAAATATAATATAAAAATTGAAATATTACACAACCTTCAAAATAATAAAGTAAGAGATTAAAAGGAAGCCATGTATTAAATAAATTTATTATTATATGTGTATGCATGCAAATGATATATTTAAATGAAATATGCATATAATATAACCTAAATCTAACCAAATACATGCAAACCTCAAAATGATTGAATGTTATAGGTTGATAGATTGAAGATTTGGATGTGGTTGCTCACGATTTCACCAACACAAGAGTATGATCAATGTGGCTTGATAAAATGAGAGCAAATTTTCCTCAATTTATAGATTTTTGATGGATGAAATTAATGGATTAGATGCATTGACTAAATGGAGGGTCAAGATTGAATAGGATGATGGAGGCTTAGCCTTCTGACAAGTATCACAAGAGGAAGGGAGGTGTAAGAGTGCAAGGTGTGCTCACACATGTGTGAGCACACATTGGAAAGACCATGAAAGAGACATGTTTATGACATGTGGCATGGGGAAGAGAGCAAGGTGTGCTCACACATGTGTGAGCACACATTGAGAAGAACAATATAATGGCATGTGGAAGGCAAGGTGTACTTACACATGTGTGAGCACATCTTGGGAAGAACATGATCATGAAAAGTAGAAACAAATAAGGAAAGGTGTAAGATGACTAGGCTTGAGGGATATGACAAGTGGTGAGAAATAGAAGGTGTAGGGTGGCTCATGACAAGTAGAAACAAATAATGAAAGGTGTAAGATGCCTAGGCTTGAGGGATATGACAAGTGGTGAGAAATAGAAAGTGTAGGGTGGCTCTCATGGGGAAGAGGATCTCGCACATGTGTGAGCATCCAATGGAAAAAGAGGTTAAAAGGTGAGTTGGAAATTGATGGTGACTTGTGCATGCAATTTTTGTCACATGTTTCCAAGTTTGGAGGAATGGGTAGGATTAAAAATTAGGTAAAATGTTAATGATGGTTAGGCTATGGATTAAGTTAATTTAAAATCATGGATTAGTTAACTTAATTGGGGTTAGGATATGGATTAAGTTAATTAACCATGGGTTCATTAACTTAACTAAGATTAAAAATTGGAGAAAAGGTGGTGGGGATTTATTAGCCTAAATTAATTAATTAATTGAGAAATAAATTAATTAATTAATTTAGTTGGAGGATTTTGGGATAAGGATATAATTAATTAAATAAATATAAAATTTATTTAATTAAATGTGGTGGATGAGGGTAATGGATAAATTAATTAAATATTATGATGGGGGAAAAGGTTAAATTAATTAAATGAATAATAATTTTTTTTTTTAAAAAAATTATTCGTAATATGCAACAAACCTACATGCATTATATTTTAAGAACAAAAAAAATTACATCCATTTTTCCCGTATAACGGGCAAGATCGAATGGCACTGAGTGCCCACAACCACCCTTACAAGATCTCCCAAAATTTGCCAAAATCTCACCCCAGGTCACAGATCCAATTAGCAATTTATCAAAATGACTATGGCCTCATGGCCTATACAAAAAAGATACCAAAACAAACATCAACCACCACCCGTTACCTCTCATCAGCCCTCTTCGTCGTAGAATTTGGTGGATTCTACCAAGTCTGCAAATGCCTGACACCACTCCAAGCCTTATGTTTCAATCAATCCCAGCTGTTTACATAGGAAGTTGTAGCCAATTGTTTCCCATCTCTTGTGGCGCTCCAGACCTTCAGCCTTCATGTCCATGATGAAGGGAAGCCATTCCACCTCTACGCCCTATAGAAACATTTTGTCTATATCATCTGGCAATGGAATTCCAACTCCCAGTTGTGCCACTGCCACCAAATTCACATCATCAAGCAGGATTACTACCATGAAGACCATCCTGAGCAAGATCAAGCATCTTAACTTCGAAAGGGTCTAGCAGTGATGCGAGAAAGCAAGAGGCAATGTCATAATTTTCCCTTGTTTGGTTGTTAGAGAAGCAGAACCTTTTCCCCATCACCATCCTCACAGCTTCTAGACATAGAATATATTTGTTCAAACAAATCTTCTTGAGCCTTTGATCCGTAATGAAGCTTGAGAAAGTAGATTACTTTTTTGAGTAGCGCAACTTGATCGAAGTGTCCATTTTCAAGTATGTCTATTCATTTCTTGAAGCTTCAACGCTTAATGTAATCGCCTGGCCTTGATAAAATTGAAGAGCCAGCTATGCACATTAATTCTTCCTGCCTCTAATTTTATTGACTCATATTTCCACACGACGTCCTAGAGATGGAATTCAATCTTTTATGTACTTAGGTTTCCAAGTGTTTTCTTTTGGAGATCCTTGTCGTATGAATTCATCATTAACCTTCCACTATCTCCTCCTCCCCATTCTGATCCTACCATTACGATGCCACCAACTCTTGTGAGTGAGCTCCACAGCCACCAATTTGAGATTCATTTAATATTTGAGTGCTTGAATGTGGATACAGCTCATGTGGGTGATCTCATTCCTATCTCCAATGGTGAAGTAAAGACCCTGATGTTAGGGAAAGTCACATCTCCTCTCCTCAGGAATTCTTACGGCCATACAAGTGGTTAACCTTTTTGGCTTTTGTGATGTCAAATTCTACATCATCGTCCTCCTATGGGTTGCCAATGAGCCCAATCTGGCCATTGGGCTCAGACAATATAGCTTCATTGGCACATGGGCAACAGACTTATCCATCCCTCACTCCTTCATTTGCAAGTGCATCAACTTCCCTATTTCCTTCCATGTAAATCTGATTTATTAAGTAGCTTTCAAAGGATTTCATCAACTCCACAACCTTGGAAAGGAGGGCTCTAAGCTTCCAATTCGAAGTGGATTCACACCTAAGAGCATTAATTACCAATGTTGAATCTCCTTCTTTTGCTATTCTAGACAACCCTAGTTCCTTGCACAGATTCATTCTATGTGTCGCTGCCAAGAACTCAACTTCATTGTTCATGCCTTCAAGCAATCTCTTTGTTGAGGAGGCAATTATATTTCCTTTCCAATCCATGATTATGCATTTTTCCCCCAATGGTCCTGGATTTCCTTTGGAGGCACCATCGAAATTCAACTTATGCCATCCTTGTGGAGGGGGTGTCCAAACTACTGAGGCTTGAACCTACTCCAATCCTATTCCTCCCTGGCCTGCCCAGGGCGGGATCCGAAGAGAGGGCCAAGCAACATGTAATCTCGCATCCCATTCCGAGAAGGATTTGTCTTGTGCCCCTTTCTGGGCCAATTTAGCATTCAAGGTCTCGATTAGACTAGCCTCAATTTTGTTAATGAGGGAGGGAAAAATCATCTTCTTGTCTTGGAATATTCACCTATTCCATTCCTTCCACAATTCTCGCACAATGATTGACGGGCTGATAATCCATATGTCCCCAAACACTGAGTTCCTCTTTAGAGATGGCCATGATTGAAACTAACTGAGTAAGTCTAAATGCAAAGCACATGCCCATCCAAGTCTTGCACATAACCAACACCAACAATCTTGTGCAAATTGACATCCTAAGAGAAGATGATTTGAAGTTTCCTCTGCCTCTTCACACAAAGAAAATTTGGAGGGGCCCTGGAAGCCTAAGCGGCAAAAATTTTCCACAGTCAAGATATTATTCTGTATTGCAACCCACACAAATGTTCCCACTTTAGGAAGAAAAACATTGCTCCAGCATAGATGTAGGGGCAAACTATCGACGACTCTCCCATTCTCATTGTAGAGCATCTTGTACCCATATTTTGTATTATAGCTTCTTGTCTTGGAGCCTACCCATAATAGGGAGTCACTGCCCTTCCTCAAGGAGAGAACTCTATTCTTCAGGGCTTCTGAGAGTAGCTACACCTCACTAGGTGGTACATTAAGGGTCGAGAAATCCCTCCATTTCTAGTCTAAAATAGAACTGCTTATATCTAGAATGATGTAGTCTTTTACTTTCTCACCCCACAAGTTCTTCAGTGTTTGTTTTGTCTCCCCAACATCAATTATGCTATCCAAACTAGGAAATCCTGCCCAAGAGTCTTCCCAGAATAAGGCTTTTCTCCCATCCAAAACATCCCAAGATAGATAATCACATATGATTGGCTTGCATTTTTGCATGAAGTTTGAAATCCAGGACCCCAAAGGAGGGTTGGAAATAGTAAGGATATCCCCATTGTTATCATTCTTTACATACTTATGGTTCAAAATTCTTGCCCACTTACTCTATGGTTCATAGTGCATTCGCCAAACCAATTTAGCCCCCAAGGCTTTGTTCTGCATTTCCAGATTTTTGAAACCAAGCCCTCTATGTTCCTTAGCTTTGCACAATTTTTCCCAAGAAATTAGTGCAATTTTCCTTCTCCTCATTACCCTTCCAAAAGAATTCCTTGAATATTTTTGTTAATTTGGCTACACATCCACTTGGGATACAAAGAACCAACATAAGATATATCAGGAGGGCAGAGAGGATGGATTTAATTAATGTAATTCTTTCGACCCATGTCAACCATTTGGCCTTCCAAGAGTTCACCTTTGAGCTTTCCTTGAGGTTCAAGGGGTCCTAAAGACCACTCGATCTCAGCCCCTTCACTAGAGGAATGCCTAGATAGGTGAAAGGGAGCTCACCTTTTTTGAAACCTAACACCCTTAATATCTCTTGTTCCTTCTACACTAGTGTATTAAAGAAAAATATTTTTGACTTTCTTACATTGACTTCCTGACTTGAGGCTTTGGCATATTTATTTAGGACTAAGTTGAAGAATATAGCTTCCTTCCTCTTTGCTACCCCCATTAAAGTTGTATCATCAACGAATTGTTGATGGGAGACTACCTGGATATCACTTGTCACCTTTATGTCCTCAATCTATGATGATTTGATGCCTTGAGGAATGGCTCTCCCCAATGCCTCAGCCATTAAAATATATAGAAAGGGGGAGGTTCGGTCGCCTTGCTTGAGTCCTCTAGACACCTCAAAAAAGCCAAGTTAGGTAATCCATTGACAAGAATTGAAAATTTGGGTGTGGAGATATAATTATACACCCAATTTAGCCACCTCTTGTTGAAGCCAAAGACTTCAAGGACTTTGATCAAAAATCTCTAATCCACTGTATCATAGGCCTTCCTTATGTCTAGCTTGATGATCATACTCGCCTGATTGTTTTGTTGTATTGAGTGGATTGTTTCTTGGACAATAATTATTACGTCCATGATTGCTTGACCTAGAACAAAACATGTTTTCTCTTTGGCAATTACTGAAGGGAGAATGAGTTTTAGCCTATTTTTCATAGCTTTTGTCATCACTTTGTATATGGTATTACATAAGGAGATCGACCTATAGTCATCCAATGAATTAAAAACCTCTCTCTTGGGGATCAAGGCTAATAACGTGTTATCAACCTCCTTCAGCAGGCAGCCTGAGTTCCATGATGCTTCAATTTCTTCCACTAACTCATCACCAATCAATCCCTAAAACTTTTGAAATAAACTAGTAGGGAGGCCATCAGGCCCAAGGGCCTTGTCTGGGTGTAACTGAAAGAGCGCTGCTTTTATTTCCTCTTTTTTGAATTTATGATTAAGCATCTTATTTTGATCCTCAAAGACTAGCTTCGAAATGCATTTTAAGAGTTCTTGCTACTGGCACAAATTAGAGCCCTCACTATTGTTGAGGAGGTTATTAAAGTCTCTCACCTCTTCTGTTGCTATTTTCCCAGACTCATCCATAGTAGATCCATTTGGGCATCTAAGACTCGTGATTCTATTCACACTTCTTTGTTGTCTCATGCTATGTGAAAAAAATTGGTATTTTTGTCCCCTTCTTTGAGCCAAACCTCCCTAGATTTCTATCTCCAAAAAATATCTTCTTTGGCCAAGACATCCTCATACTTCCCCAAAAGTTCTTTTTCTTTGTAATAACTTTGAAGGCTTAATCCATTATGCATTATGTCTTCCTCCACCTCTTGGATATCACCTTCGATACTCTCCTTTGATTCAAAAATGTTTTTGAAGCAATTCTAATTCTAGTCCTTTATTTTCTACTTAAGCCACTTTAATTTGGTTACCAAGCAAAACATCTTTGATCCCCTAACTTGTATTTCCACCCACCATTCCACCACAAGTTCAGGGAATGTTGGATCTCTAAGCCACATGTTTTCAAATTTGAAGGGCGAGCGGATCAGGCTTCTATCCTCTTGTATATCTAGCTAAATCGGAAGGTGGCCTCAAATGTGCACTGGAAGTTGTCCAAACCTCCCCAAAATAGAAACCTGTCCAATTTTTTTGCTATCATTCAGGGGCCCGCCCTCTTGTTTGTCCATGTAAACACACCATTCCTAAAATCTATGTTCAACATTTTGTTTCTTATGATCCACTCTCTGAAATCTTTCTAGGATTGATTTCCTCTTGGTATGCCTCCCAATTTATCCTTATCTAGTAATATTGCATTGAAATTTCCTGCCAATATAAAATTCTCTCCTAATTTCTCCTTTAAAAAGTCTTTAATTTCTTGCCACAGGCCATGCTTCCTTATATACATGAATTAGGGCCATATACATTGATGAAGCCGAATTTGAGTTTAGATTGAATACTTCGTACTCGGTATCACTGCCAGCAGGGGTTTTCCAAAATTAGTTCCACCTGTACCACGCTAGGCTTCCAAAAGATTGCTAGACCCCCTGAGACTCCACTGGCCTGAACTCCTTCACCATCCTAGCCTCCAATCTTTCTCTTGAGTGTAACCAAGTCCTCCTTGCTCAATTTTGTTTCCTATAACATTACTATGTGTGCCTTGGTTAAAACCAACCTTCTCTTGACCAAGCGCTACTTGTTAGGGGCATTCAGGCCCCTAACATTCCATGAAAGAATCCTCATGGCGACCCAAGAAGAGGGGTGCTCTTCCCTATATTCAGTAATGTTGTGAGCTTTTGTTGCCCCTCCACATCTCATGCTAGCATTATTAGCTCCTATGCTGATTTCCTTCCTCTGGATTTTCCTTTTCCACAATCTGGTTTGACCTTTGTAGATGAGTGTTGTTTAACCCCCAGATTCCCTTTAGGGGAAACATCATCCAATTCAAATTAAAGATATCACATTTCCATAATCCATATTGATTATTGTGATGACTTCTGGATTTGATTGTGTAAGAGTTTTTTGCATCAACGTTTCGGATCACACTTTGTGATCCATCGTCACGATAGTTGAGAGCTCAAGGAGAAAAATGATAAGTTGCAGACCAAGAACTAGCTAAAAATACCAAGGGGAGGGATGAGGGGCACATAAAACAAAAAATAAGAAGCTATCAAATAGACTCCTAGGACCAAAAGGATAAAAAAGACACAAGAGAAAAAAAGAAAAATTAGAAGAAAACAAAAGGAAAAATAAAATTGTCCAAACAATAGAAATTTCTAAATTCTTTTTTAAAAAGACAAAAACACAAAGAAAATTTGAAAGGGACCACTAATGAGAAACAAATAAAAACCCCTACAAAAAGAGACAAATGAAATTGGAATGTATATAGACAAAAGCTTTAAAAAAAAATAATGCATATATACTATTTATTTATAAGAAAAACACACAAAAAGTATAAAAATAAAAATAAAAATATGGACTAAACACATAAAAGGTTGAAAAGATATATATAAAAGTAATTATATATATACAAGAAATAAAAGAAATTAGGAATATAAATATTATTATATACCAAACTGAATATAATTCAACAATTGAATAAATAAATAATGTATATTATTTATATATATCTATGAAAAAACACACATTATATATATATATATATATATATAAAAGAAACAAAAGAAATTAGAAATATATATAGTATTAGATATCAAAGTGAATATAAATAAACAATAGAATAAATAAATAATATATATTATTTATATATATCTATGAAAAGCACACACCAATAAAGTATAAAGGACTAAACACCCAAACAAGGTTTAAAAGATACACTAGGGAGAAAAATAATTAAAAGAAATAAAAGAACTTGATTAATTAATTAAAATTAGAAAAGGAACAAACAAAAAATAGGAGAGGCTAGAAAATAGGTTAAAAAGGCAAATAAATATCCAAGTTCCAAAACGGAAATAAAATTAAAAGAGAAGGATGGACAATAATAGATTCAAAGAATACAATTGAGAACAATCTAAAAAGAGGGTAAAACAAGCACATGAATAAACCACAAACCTTCCTATGAAAGAGGGAAAACGAACACCAACCAAAATGAAGGAGAGAAAAGAAAAAGAGGCCAAAATTGAGACCAAGAACACCCCCAAAAAGAACTAGGAAAACACAAAGAAAGGGATGAGAAGATGCACAAAAAGGAAAATAGAGAAGGGGGGGTTCAGGGTAGAAAGGGAAGGATAGAGCAGAGGTGAAAGGACTGATGAGGGGTGGGAAATTGACGGGTTCTTAGGTTGGCTAACATAGGGTGCCAAGAAGGACTCAACCTCCACCCTTCATCATGATTGAGGTTCAATGGGTGATTGTTGATTTCAATGGCTTCTTTGAGTTTTCTCTTGAAGAAGTTGTCCTCTTTGAACAAGATTTTGGTGTTTTCCAAACATATATGGTGTTTGGTAGCAGAGGAGTGTTCGGCTAGGGAAAATTTGACAACACGCTCATGTCTAATGCTAGCACTATGCTCTTTGATTCTGGTGCTAAATGAGCGGCCAGTTTCCCCTATATAAGGAGTGCCACATGAGCAAACAACCTTATAAACTCTTGAGTTGAGGAAGATGTCCTTGGATTCTTTGAGGGATGGGATACGATTTCTTAAGGTTGTAAAGGGCTTGAACGCGCAATGGAAGCCTTTTTTAAGGAGGATCTTAGATTTTTTTTTGGGATGTGCCCTCGATATAAGGAAGGGATGCCCCTGAAAGATCACGATGATGGTTAGGCTTGGAGATGGAAAGGAAACTCACCTTAGCTTGGTTGAAGGCTTTGGATATTTGTTTGCTTGAGTACCCATTCAATTTGAAAACTTGGTGCAAATGGGTCAACTCAAGATTCATGTTTTCTTCATCACAAATCTTGTGGGCTCTTAATGTTAGGGTTTTAAGGACCCTACTTTTTTGGAAAGGGTGGTGATGAGAAGAAGAATGTAGGTAGAGATCAGTGTGGGTGGCCTTGCGAAACACACGTCTACCAAGGGAACCATCTGGATTTTTGAGAAGCAAGATGTCAAGGAAGGGGAGTTGGTTGTTTGATTCAATCTCCTTGGTGAAAGAAATGCAAGGAGCTAATCTATTTAGGTGGGCATGGAATTCTTCCAATTTTTCCAAGCCATGAGGCCAACAAACATTGGTGTCATCAACGTAGCACTTCCACCACCTTGGTTTGAGAGGGAAGGAGTGAAGAGCCATTTCTTCAAATTCGTCTCCTAATTTAGCTGTGACATCTAGCATCAGTTATTGGGCCAACAAGAGCTCTAACACCATAATGATGTCATCAGGATCTTCTTCTGCATTTCTCTGAGGATATTCCACCAGCTGGTTACCCCCTTCATCTTTCATCCAGCTATATATAATAAAATTTCATTTGTATCTTTCCCTACATCCATCCTTTCAAATTTTGGCCACTGCCATGTCCTTGTTTCCTCCGTCACATTTGGAACCACCGAAATCCCATCCCGGTCATGGCCTTCAACCTCCTCCTTTTCCTCATTTATTTCTTGGCCTGAGATAGCCCTAATATTTCCGCTTATCTCTTTGCCTATAGATTTTGTGTCCTTCATTAAATTTCTTATTTCTTCTAGGAAATTCATTTCTCCCTTCGATTTCAACTCCCTATCTTCTCTCATTTTGTTAAGCTCTGTGGAGATCGGCCGAATCAGAGAAACTGTCCTTGTCTGCTCCTTTGTCGCATTCACATTTGTCGATCCTGAAGGGTTTGGGTGTCAAGGGAGGCTTCTTCCAAACTAGCTTGCATCCAAAGTGAAATCCAACACCTTCTATGTTCCTTTCAAGTAGCTTGCAATGTATCCTTTACCCAAAATATAATTTCCCCCTTTCGAGTCCACCGTTGTCTTTTGAAACCAGTCTCCCTTCCCAGTAAGAATCTCCAGATTGTCCAAGAATCTAAATTCAATGTTTATCTCCACTAGCATTTTGGTTGAACCCGATTTCCCTTTCATAAATTCTTCTTTGATGCCTATGAAGGTCCCTAGGGCACCTCCAATCTTCTCCAAAGTTATCCAATTTGGATACTATTTTGGTTTATGTAGCCCTGGGTTAAAATTTGGCTCCCAATCTATCTTGTAAAAGCAAAACCCCTTAAAGAAAATGGGCTCCCCATATAGTATTCTTTCTTTAATCCCCCTATCTTCACATTCTAATAGAATAAAATCCTCAGCTAGGGATTTAGCTCTTACATATCCTTCATATCATTCAACCAACCAATCGATGATCTCTTTGTTTGATGCCTCCTTGCCAGTCCATTTGACAAACATGTCGTAGTTCTTCAAATAGTCCCACTGAGGTTTAAGATAGATGTCTAGAATCGATAAAATCTTTCTTCTCTGATCCGATGGGGTGAAGGGTTTTTTAGCCTAGGTAGTCGCCTTTGGAACCCATTTCTAGGAAACCTGATTTGGGCCTCCCTGTCCATAATTCCTCCCAAGAATGGAGTTTTTCTAGTTTCGTTGGGTTCTCCAAAAATTCCATCTCCTTTTACCACCATCTTTTGCCTAAAATGGGGGTTTTCCATATCGTCAATTCCCTAACCACCCATACCTGTTTGACGGATTTTGTCCTAGCCTCCATGCTTGGTTCTGATTCCTTGGGTTTGAACACCTGCCTCCACATGTCTCCCATTTGCTCGAGTGCCACCTGTCTATCAATTTATCTGATTCCTCCTCCATCCGTTAGGGTTCTGTTGACTTTGCACATTATTTTGCCCCTAGATTCGCTCTTGTCATCATTCCATAATTTACTTAAAGATATTATCATTATTTTATTTAATTAAATAAATAATAAATATTTATTTAATTAATTAAATAATAAATATTTATTTAATTAAATATTAGGATAGGGGAAAAGGTTAAATTAATTAAATAAATGATAAACTTTTATTTAATTAAATATTATGATAGGTAAAGTCAACTATGGTTAGATTAAGGTCATATTTTAGGTGTCTACATTTTTCCCCTCTTTGAGATGATGTTGCGACTAACAAAAGTAACATCATTTCAAAGAAAAATACAATAAAGTTGGTAGGAAACGAATAAGGACTAGTGGCATGATGCCTGAGTCACTAATGAGGATGAGGAAGGATGATGAGGAGGTAGTGGTATGCCCCCTCGAGAGGATAGGTGGGTTCAAAGAACACAGGTTGTCTTGAAATGGATGAGAGGACTAGAGGATGAAGTATAAGAATATGGAGGAAAATGATGGATGTTCATCATGCTGCAATGATATGAGAAAACTAGATTTGATATTGTACTTGGCATTATACACCGAGGTATAAGGAACTAGGATGACAATGTGCCAAGTATGTGATCAAAAAGGTCAAGTGCAAAAATATGCCTTATAACACCATGATGTGGAAGACCATGATTCCCTTGTGGCAATAGAGTGCAAGAGACCATGATAGATTTAAACAATGATAATACACACCAACCACAAGTAAGCATGCACAACAAACCAAGAGCAAGCAAGGACTATGCTCCAAGTCAAGCTAAAAACTAATTGATGGATTAAATGATGGTGATGATAAGGATAAAAAAGTTAACAATGAGAACCATGTGTGCCCCAAGGATTGCGTTGTTATCTCAATAAGAACAACACATGGATTGGGAAGGATACATCGGGCTATGATTATAATTTGGTAATGGATCAATTTATTTTAGCTAATTTGGATCAAAATGATGGATTGCTTGTGGTTTATGAGCTAAATTGCAAGATTAGATTGCATGTATTAGGATTGATTACATTGGATGGATTGTATATGGATCAGGGGATGATTAGGACAATATGAATGATTATAATGATTATAGATGGTTAGGATGAAGGGGGAAGACTAGGATGAAAATGGATGACTAGGATGAAAGGTAGTATGATTAAGATGAGGTGATTAAGATGAAAAGGGATGATTAGGATGGAAAATAGTGGTTAGGATGAGGTGATTAAGATGAAAATAGATTATTAGGATGAGGAAGAATGATTAGGATGAGGTGATTAAGATGAAAAGGGATGATAAGGATGAGGAAGAATGATTAGGATGGAAAAGAATGATTAAGATAGGAACCAATGACAAGGGAGAACCAAGCCTTAGGAAATGATGGAAGGACAGAGGGATTATTTGGATAGGAAATAGGGATTGAGTGGATGCATGAAAGGTGATGGGAGATAAAAGGATGGTAGATGGATAGGAGGATAAAACTCTAAGGATTATGTTCTAAAAGAAAAATATGCCCCACACTAGAGGTAGTGCAATTAAGGACAAAAGATGATAAATGGTGTACATGAGATGGAAGGATAGTTCATAAAGGATATGAAAGGATATATGAAATACAGTGTTCATTGTCTAAATTATGCATATATGTTTTTCCCATAGCTCTCTATCAAGATCAAGTGTGACAAGAAAGGATGAATGGATATAATATGGGTGGAGGATATGGATAGGATTAACAAGATCAAGTGGATTATGGCTTATTTTACCCCCAAGCTCCTCATCAATATCAAATATGGGAAGGGAAGATAGGTTTGGATAGGATGAGGGATGGGAGGGTGCAGAAAGATGGGGGGCCAAAAAGTGGCTAATTCACTTTTTCATCTCGAAATAGTG